>JAYESD010000002.1:192101985-192701985 GCA_036927565.1 Tuctoria greenei | reverse complement strand
ACATTTGTGTATCTCATAAAAAAAAAGATCTTTCACTCAAAATTGTTGGTACGAACATATTAGCATAATTTATACATGTATGAATTTTTTTAATTTTTTTAAAAGCACTCCAACATGTCAAACTTCAAATTATCCACCAGTATTCATTGACACTTGATTGAAATATGTACAAAACACAAGAAAAATGTACAAGAACACTTGATTGAAATCCTAAAACTACACTACGGCCCCGCCTCCTCCATCCTCTCCGCCAGCTTCTCAAACCAAGCCAAGCGGTCCTCCTCCGACTCGTCGTCGTCATCGTCGTAGTCGTCACCATGGTGGTGGTCGCCGTCGTCGTCGTCGCCGTCGTCAGTGGACGACTCGTCGTCGCCGTCGTCGGTGGACGACTCGTCGTCGCCGTCGTCGGAGGACGACTCGTCGTCGCCGTCGTCGGAGGACGACTCGTCGTCATCATCGTCATCATCGTCGTCGTCGTCGAAGTAGTCCTCCTCCTCCTCCTCCGGCGACGATGCAGCAGGAGAGAGGGTCGGCTTCTCCGGCTGAGCCGATTGCTCCGGCTGTACCGGTGGCTCCGGCTGCATCGGCGGTGGAACGCACTGGTCGTCATTCACCCTCTCGGGGGAGCTGCAGCGTATCCGCTTGCAGGGTGGCTGCCTCGGCGGGCTAGGTGGCGGAAGGTTGGCCATGGCTGTGGTGGTTAATCGGCGGCGGGCTAGGAGAGGTGGAACGATGGAAGAAGAAGAAAGGAGTGGAGAAAAGTTTTGTGCTTGTCCATAACCGACGACGCGCCTTATATAGGTCTGTGCGGAGTAGACGAGGGAGCGGTTCGTTTCCCACGCATTGAACTCTTTGCAGACCTCGTGCGGCGCACAATTAAACCACTGTGGAAGACGATCTTGAGAGGTCCTTGCACGCGTTCCTGCACCACGGCTTCTCAACTTCTCCGCAGACCTCGTGCGGCGCGTCAGTTAATTAACACTTCTCAGGCCGTTAATTAACATATTGTAGTTTCAAAAATGATTATCTCAGGCGGGTATTACTTATAAACCACCTGAGAAAAAAGAAGTAAAAATCTTCACAGACGGTTGGTACTTAACAACCGTCTATAAATACGTTTATCTAAGGCGGGTATAACTTAACAACCGCCTGGGATAATGCCCGATACCGTTCTGCAGTTTCCTTATCCCTTGCTTCTTTTTTATTTAGATTCCATTATAAATACTCAAACATGTTTACATTCTGCAAATTGTGTTCAAATTCGATGATTCTTTCTTCTACATTTGTATTAAATTAACATCTACCAACTGAACAAAATATTTTGTTCATTGCGCATTGAACTCTTTGCAGACCTCGTGCGGCGCAAAATTAAACCACTGTGGAAGACGATCTTGAGAGATCCTTGCACGCGTCCCTGCACCACGGCTTCTCAACTTCTCCGCAGACCTCGTGCGGCGCGTCAGTTATTAACACTTCTCAGGCCGTTAATTAACATATTGTAGTTTAAAAATGATTATCTCAGGCGGGTATTACTTATAAACCGCCTGAGAAAAAAGAAGTAAAGATCTTCACAGACGGTTGTTACTTAACAACCGTCTACAAATATGTTTATCTGAGGCGGGTATAACTTAACAACCGCCTGGGATAATGTCCGATACTGTTCTGCAGTTTCCTTATCCCTTGCTTCTTTTTTATTTAGATTCCAATATAAATACTCAAACATGTTTACATTCTGCAAATTGTGTTCAAATTCGATGATTCTTTCTTCTACATTTGTATTAAATTAACATCTACCAACTGAACAAAATATTTTGTTCATTGCGCATTGAACTCTTTGCAGACCTCGTGCGGCGCACAATTAAACCACTGCGGAAGACGATCTTCAGAGATCCTTCCGTCGCACGCGTCCCCTGCACCACGGCTTCATAACTTCTCCGCAGACCTCGTGCGGCGCGTCAGTTAATTAACATAGCATTTGTTGTATGTTTTTTATGTTCTGACCAATTTCAAAAGATTTATGAAGTGAAATTTAATGGTAACCTTTACTTATCAATAATATTACAAGAAAGTGGATTTTTGCCTTTTTAAAGGACCACATTTAATCAAGAATATTAATTAAGAAGAAGTAAATATCTTCACAGGCGGTTATTGCTTAACAACCGCCTGAGATAATGCCCGATACTGTTCTTCAGTTTCCTTATCCCTTGCTTCTTTTTTATTTAGATTCCAATATAAATACTCAAACATGTTTAGATTCTGCAAATTGTGTCCAAATTCGATGATTCTTTTTTCTACATTTGTATAAAATTAACATCTACCACCTGAACAAAATATTTTTAAAACTTGTATAGCTGACATTGTAATGTTTTGGTAAATATCAAATTAATTTCTACTCACATATTATTCACATTTGTGTATCTCATAAAAAAAGTTCCTTCACTCAAAATTGTTGGTATGAACATATTTGTATAATTTATACATGTATGAATTTTTTTAATTTTTTTAAAAGCATTCCAACATGTCAAACTTCAAATTATCCACCATTCTAACTAAATGCTCATATTCATATGAGGCATTCATCAAATTATGAACACACATTGATTCCAAAAAATTTAAAAAAATATGAAAAAATTCGTAGATGTTGTTATGATGATTAAAAATGTCCACTGAAAAAATAAATGAAAAAAGCATTATATTCATCAAGATAGAAAAATGAAAAATAGCATTTGTTGTATGTTTTTTATGTTCTGACCAATTTCAAAGGATTTATGAAGTGAAATTTAATGGTAACCTTTACTTATCAATAATATTACAAGAAAGTGGATTTTTGCCTTTTTAAAGGACCACATTTAATCAAGAATATTAATTAAGAAGAAGTAAATATCTTCACAGGCGGTTATTGCTTAACTACCGCATGAGAGAATGCCCGATACTGTTCTTCAGTTTCCTTATCCCTTGCTTCTTTTTTATTTAGATTCCAATATAAATACTCAAACATGTTTAGATTCTGCAAATTGTGTCCAAATTCGATGATTCTTTTTTCTACATTTGTATAAAATTAACATCTACCACCTGAACAAAATATTTTTAAAACTTGTATAGCTGACATTGTAATGTTTTGGTAAATATCAAATTAATTTCTACTCACATATTATTCACATTTGTGTATCTCATAAAAAAAAGTTCCTTCACTCAAAATTGTTGGTATGAACATATTTGTATAATTTATACATGTATGAATTTTTTTAATTTTTTTAAAAGCATTCCAACATGTCAAACTTCAAATTATCCACCATTCTAACTAAATGCTCATATTCATATGAGGCATTCATCAAATTATGAACACACATTGATTCCAAAAAATTTAAAAAAATATGAAAAAATTCGTAGATGTTGGTATGATGATTAAAAATGTCCACTGAAAAAATAAATGAAAAAAGCATTATATTCATCAAGATAGAAAAATGAAAAATAGCATTTGTTGTATGTTTTTTATGTTCTGACCAATTTCAAAGGATTTATGAAGTGAAATTTAATGGTAACCTTTACTTATCAATAATATTACAAGAAAGTGGATTTTTGCCTTTTTAAAGGACCACATTTAATCAAGAATATTAATTAAGAAGAAGTAAATATCTTCAAAGGCGGTTATTGCTTAACAACCGCCTGAGATAATGTCCGATACTGTTCTTCAGTTTCCTTATCCCTTGCTTCTTTTTTATTTAGATTCCAATATAAATACTCAAACATGTTTAGATTCTGCAAATTGTGTCCAAATTCAATGATTCTTTTTTCTACATTTGTATAAAATTAACATCTACCACCTGAACAAAATATTTTTAAAACTTGTATAGCTGACATTGTAATGTTTTGGTAAATATCAAATTAATTTCTACTCACATATTATTCACATTTGTGTATCTCATAAAAAAAAAGTTCCTTCACTCAAAATTGTTGGTATGAACATATTTGTATAATTTATACATGTATGAATTTTTTTAATTTTTTTAAAAGCATTCCAACATGTCAAACTTCAAATTATCCACCATTCTAACTAAATGCTCATATTCATATGAGGCATTCATCAAATTATGAACACACATTGATTCCAAAAAATTTAAAAAAATATGAAAAAATTCGTAGATGTTGGTATGATGATTAAAAATGTCCACTGAAAAAATAAATGAAAAAAGCATTATATTCATCAAGATAGAAAAATGAAAAATAGCATTTGTTGTATGTTTTTTATGTTCTGACCAATTTCAAAGGATTTATGAAGTGAAATTTAATGGTAACCTTTACTTATCAATAATATTACAAGAAAGTGGATTTTTGCCTTTTTAAAGGACCACATTTAATCAAGAATATTAATTAAGAAGAAGTAAATATCTTCACAGGCGGTTATTGCTTAACAACCGCCTGAGATAATGCCCGATACTGTTCTTCAGTTTCCTTATCCCTTGCTTCTTTTTTATTTAGATTCCAATATAAATACTCAAACATGTTTAGATTCTGCAAATTGTGTCCAAATTCGATGATTCTTTTTTCTACATTTGTATAAAATTAACATCTACCACCTGAACAAAATATTTTTAAAACTTGTATAGCTGACATTGTAATGTTTTGGTAAATATCAAATTAATTTCTTCTCAGACGTGAAATTTTAATTAACGATGAACACACTACATTCATTAACAATATTCAATCATTCACACAGTTGAAGAACACACAAGATACTCATTCATTAACAATATGCACATCTCACAAAAGAACACACAAGATGCACAATATTTACACAAGAACACACAAGAACACAAAAGATACACAAGTAATATTCAATCACATAGATGAAAAAAGATAGATTTCATTCATTAACAATATTTACAAAACAGAAGCAACTAAAAACAACAAAAAGAAAAACTAATTAAATCCTACTCCTACTCCTCTTCCTTCTCCTCCTCCTCGTCCTCCGGCGGCGACTCCGGCACCGGTGCAACAGGAGACAGGGCTGGCTGCACCGGCTGCACCGGCGGTGCAACCCCGAGGTTGCTAGCCGTCGCCTCCACCAGTGTTCTACGGCCCTCGGGGCCAAGAACCTGGGCCATCGTCGCGAACAGAATGTCGAGACGATCAGCCACCCCCATGAGGGCATAGAGGTAGTGGCCCAAGGTACCCATTCCAGTATACTCTGGAAGGGTACCCAGCCCCAAGGCACTCATGGCGCGAGACGTATTGTTGTACGACTCTCGCGCCATGAGGAGGCGCTGCTCGGTGTTGATCTTCTCGGGGGAGCTGCAACATAGTTTCTTGCAAGGTGGCTCCCTCGGAGGGCTTGGCGGCGGAAGGTCGGCCATAGTGGTGTTGGGTCGTCGGAGCGGAAGAAGACGAAGAAAACAAGAGGATTCAAAGTGAGCGATGCGCTTGTGAGCGATAGCGCGTCTTTAAGGCCGCGCGGAGTGGAAAAGAAAGGTCGCACCTCGGGGAAAAGAAAGGTCGCGCACGCGTGACATGGTCACTGACGTGTGGGACCGGGTCCACATGTCAGTGACCGCTGATTAAGTCAGGGGATCCTCATCCCGGTTGGTGAGGGGTCTTTATGTAGGCGTTCATCAAATTAAGAAGAAGTAAATATCTTCACAGGCCCATGTTTAACTCAGGCGGGTGTTACTAACCAACCGCCTGAGATAATTGTATCTTCTCAGGCGGTTGGTAAGTAAAATCCGACTGAGGTAACAGTCTTCCCTGACGGTCGGTACTTAAAATCCGCCTGAGAAAATGTGAGTCTATATATACCCCTCGGCAGCATTGGAAAAACCTAACCCGGGCGAAACACTTAGACGCCGTTAGGCTGCCAAAATTTCGTTTGCCGCCAAGTGTTCCCCCTCGTCACTTCCAGGTACGCCGCCGAGCTTCGCCGTCGCCGAGCTTCACCGTCGCCGAGCTTCGCCGTCGTCGCCGAGCTTCGCCGTCGTCGCCGAGCTTCGCCGTCGCCGCCAAGCTTCGCCCTCCTCACTTCCAGGTACGCCGAGCGAATCCATTTCCGTCACCGCCGAGCTTCAAGGTAAATCCTAAACCCTTTGACCTTCCATCCTCCTTCGCCGTGCCGCCTCCCTCCCCGCCCTCGCTGCCGCCTTGCATATCCTTGGTTAGGGTTCGGGAATTAGATAATGGTAGGCATCCTTGGTTAGGGTTCGGTGGAATTCGAAAAACTGTCAAGTTCGGTGGCATCTTTGGTTAGGGTTCGGTGGGGCAAGATTTATATGGATGGTTATATCACGATAAATTGGTAGTTGGTTCTGTGTGTCTGAAACTGTTCTGACACATTAGTGGTAAACATGATTCTAGACTCTAGTAACAGCAGTATATTCCCTATTTCTGTCATCGGCCTTGCATATGCCACATAATTCTCTATTAGGGGCAAGATTTAGCTATATTTGGTTAAGTTGACCAAATTTGGCTAATTTTGGCTAAGTTACATTAGATATAGTTATACTTGACTAATTTTGACTAAGTTATGCTATATTTAGCTATATTTGGCTACTTTTGCTTAGAGTTAGCTATGCTAGACTAAGTTTGGCTAAGTTTGCTTTTATTTCTCTAAGTTTCATTTGAGCAATTGTAGCTAATCTGTGCTACCAAAGATGTCTGCACTTGTGGCTCCATCAGCTTCATTTGAGCAATTGTACCTAATCTGAGCTACCAAAGTTATGCTATATTTAGCTCTGAAGCCAAACAAAAGTTGCTGGCCAACTCATTTGTGATGCCAGGAGCATCCTCACGCCCATATCTAGGTAACACTAGGTGTGGCGATGGAGTCTGAGCATATGATGCCGATCTCTATGATACAAGAATTTAGTTAGACCTATATAACTTCAAAAATGTGTTTTGGCTAAATTTACTTAATTGAGCCAAAATTGAGAAAATTTGTTTTAAATATGACCAAATTTAGTTATGCCATTTATTAGATTTTTTGTCTTATTAGATCTAGCATGGAAAGCCCTAAGAAGACTGGTCCTGATAGTAACAACAAAGAAGACAATATGGAGTTTACTGACTCCAGCAGTTCAGGCTCCTATCACAGTCCTTCGGATCCTTTTCCGAATATAAAAATTAAAAAGACTTCAGTGGATCTAGACCCGGAATATGATCCTGCCGACGAGGTATGGATCACGAATCTTAACTTCAGCAGTTCAAGTTAATGTTGGTTGTCAAGTATACGAAGTCTTATAATTTTTTTCTACCTAGATTAATCTCGAAGACAATGAGGTGACATCGGCTCCTAAAACCGCAGAAGGTTCACCAATGGATGAATCCTCAGCTTCACTCAAGCGGAAACGAGGGCAACGAGGTCCCAATAAGGGTCCATTGGACCGCATCATGTACATAACAAGGGTCGGTCCAGGTGGGCTTCCCCAAGAACCACTGGATTCAGTTACCAAGTACCGTAATGCATGCGGTTTTCTTGTTAGGGAGGTTGTGCCGATCACAACCGAGAATTGGAGGAAATTACCCGAGCAGACCAAGAATGAGTTGTGGGAAAAGATAAAGAAACAATTAAAGTTCCCGAAAGGCACAGAAGAAGCTGTAAAGAAAGCAACATTGGTCTCTTGCGGCAAGAAGTTTCGATGCTGGAAGAGTGAAATGAATGCTTATGTTAAGGCCAATAAGGTCCCTAGCCCGAGGAAGATGGGAAAAATCACACAAGCTCAGTGGCAAGAGTTTGTTCGTCAAAAGAGCACACCTGATGCTAAAGCTCTAAGTGCAACTAGGTCAGAGCTTGCAAAAAAGAACAAATACCATCATCGCTTGGGGTCTGCCGGATATGGCCCCAAAGTCCAGAAATGGAATAAGATAATAGACGAAATTCATAGTAAGGGCAATCCTCACCCATTAGAAGGGTGCGATGAGCGAACTCAACGCTGGGTCTTTGCTCGGTCAGGTTTGACCAGCGAGGGCAAACTTGAAAAGCCCGACTCTCTGAATGAAGTAGAGGATAAAATGAAAGAAGTAATTGAAAAGCAACAGAAGGGTCTCTTCAAGCCGAAGAGGGAGAATGACCAACTTACCGCTATCTTGGGAAACCCTGAACACAGCGGACGGGTTCGAGCGGTCTCTTCTCAAATGTCTTGGCTAGATGGTTTCCCTAAAGATAAAGACACATATAGAAGACGTGAGAAGTTTAAGAAAACACTTGATGAAACAATTGCTCAAAAGGTCAAAGAAAATATGCAAGAAATAATGGAACAACTTAGACAATCAGGACAATTAGTGGCACCGAGTACAATGATGGTTCCGGTGCAAAAGGAGCAATTAGTATCTCCAACTGCCTACCCTAGCAGCGTTGGTTCCGTGCCAGGCTCAGGGTCAGCCCATAAGTTCCCTGTCGATGATATTGCTAACGACAAATCTTGTCGTCTTCTTGTCCCGATAGGCAGAGCAGGGAACAAAACCAAACAGGTTGCCACTGCTATGGCAAAGCCTGATCGTGACTTCAACGGGAGTCCACTTCCGTTGTATTATTCTGTGGTGCAAGTTCTTCAGATCATTGATAATGATTATGAAGATTATGAAATAGACCACGTCACACCTGAGGGGATCGCGACTCTGGGGCAGGCTGTCAACCAATTAATCCTTTGGCACCGACGCGATATCGTGTTGGACGATGAGCCAATTTCTAGCCCCGTCGCATCTCCAAATACTGCAACCCCATCTTCTAAGGCGAAAGTGCATGAAGATCCACTCCCAGTCCGGGAAGATCCACTCCACCTATGTCTGAGCAAGGATGATGATATCCAAGAGCAACAAGTTGGACAACAACTTCAAGCAGTACCAGAGCAAGTTGTTGCTAGTAAAGAGCAACTAGTTGAGCAACAGCTTGAAGTAGTACTAGAGCCAGCTGCTGGGAGTAAAGAGCAATCAGTTGAACAACAGGTTCAACAACAAGCCAGTGTCCAACTTCCGACGACTACTCCTCGATCATTAGTGCCTGTCAAAGTTAGCTCATACGAAAATAAGAAACCTTCATCAGAAGTGACAAAGTATTTGGAAGCTATGAAGGAAAATATTAGAAAATCGAGTGCATCTCGTTCTTCTCATGAGCCAGCATTAGAAGATATCGAGGAGTGGGAAGAAGACGGTGTCATGTATAATCGGCGGACGGCTTTAGTTAAACCAGGAGTTCCAATATACAAGCTTGAGGATGTTCCTCCTAAATTTGAGAATGGGAAGCCGTTAATGACATCCGTACAACTTAGCAAACAACCCGTCGCGCTCAGAAGAATGCATGAGTGGTACATCACTGCCAGCACAAAATATGGTCTTAATTGCGTCACATTTCGTATTCCAAAAGAAGCATTCTGGAGCACTGGAGTAGATAAACGAGTCATTTTATTTGACGAGCTGCTTTCCCTTTTCCATCGGGGCATGCTCGAAATCAACCTGCTGCTCGTCTGGTGCTTGTAAGTGCTCTAATATTTTGTATTTGCTTTTCTTACTACACGCATACGCATTTCATGAGATTATAACAATTCTGGACTTCTTCAATAGGATGCAATACATGGATAATGAAAAGTTGGCGCACAAGACTGGTATCCTTGACCCTACTAGGATTGCAAAGTCGCTATTCAACGTCCAGGCGAATCGAGAATCAAGCTAGTACAAACACATGAAAAAAAAAGATTTTGAAAGAGCAATTGCAAAACTTAAGAAGGATAGAAAGGCAGAAGTTGCAGCTTACATAGGACATGCGATGTTTAACTTTGTCAGAGACGGCCAGGACCTCGTAACGGCTCCGTACCACTTCGAGTAAGTTCGACACATGGCATTGAAATAGCAATTATTGGTAATTGTTAGCACGTGTGTTTGTATGTTTGCAGTAATCACTACATAATGATCTTCATCAAGCCAACGCAGGGAATGGCAACAGTCTTGGACTCAGCCGATTACCCACCAGATCGTTACAAAGATTTCCTTTCCATTTTGAAAAAGTATGTTTATTCAATAATTTTAATTTACGCACATTTAGAATGTGTTGACAAGTTTTATATGACATTTCTTGTATTACAGCGCTTGGCGGTTTTACGCGGAACAGCTTGGCGGTCAGAGACCTCCTAATACGAATGCATTGGACATTAAAACGTATTATGCTTGTCCAAAGCAGCCTGTTGGGAGTGTCTTATGCGGGTATTATGTATGCGAGCATCTTCGGACCGCCGCCGTATATAGAGTCAATCGTGAGGATGTAAGTTATCCTTAATGTCGATACCTTATTTTCTTACTTTTGTGTTTCATTTTCATTGTAACTAGCATAGTTTAATGCTTATATTCTCTGCTGTTCAATATTACCAGAAACATTATTTTCATATTTTGATTCCAACTTCAAAATTCAATTGCTCATAGTACAACTGCTCCAAAAATACCTACTAAATTCTTGTATACTCTCACTTTGATCTATACTTTGAGATTGTTCAAACCAACACATTCTAAACCTTGTTATGTGTTATATTGCAGCACAAGAAGAATCTGAACGAAGAATGGCCGGTTTGTAGAAGTATTCCTGATGGAGGAGCCGACAGGATTGCTTCTGAACTCTGTCAGTTCATTCGTCGCGAAATTTTGCACAAAACGGGGAAGTTCTTTGATAAGAGAGGTTCAGCAGCTGATGTGCCAGAACTTTGCGACTATACCAATCTAAACAGTTTTTAGTGAAAACTTGTAAACTTTGAGATGAAATTGTATCTGTAACTTGTGTGTATGTATATTGTTTTAGTGAAATTGACTTCTGTGATGATAATATTGTTGTCTTTTGTTCTGTGATGATTGTTGTTTTTTGTTCTGTGATTATATTGAATTGACCTGGAAATTAGAAATAACAGCAGTAGTACTGCATGACTGTGAAAAACAATTATCACAGGCAGCTAGATACAAGTAAAGAAACATCTGTGATAACCTAATTTTCACAGGCGGTGTCTGTTATGGTAGAAACCGGCTGCGTTAAAGGGTCTTCACAGACGGCTGATATAGGTAAACTCCGTCTGTGATAACACCATTATCATAGACAGGTTAGTTATGCTTCAATAACCGTCTGTAAAGACACATTATCATTGACGGTTAGTTATGCTTCAAAACCCGCCTGTGAAGACATATTATCATAGGCGGTTAGTTATGCTTCAAAATCCGCCTGTGAATACACATTATCATAGACGGTTAGTTATGCTTCAATACCCGACTGTGAAGACTCATTATCATAGGCGGTTAGTTATGCTTCAAAATCCGCCTGTGAAGACAAATTATCATTGGCGGTTAGTTATGCTTCAATACCCGCCTGTGAAGACTTCTTATCATAGACGGTTAGTTATTCTTCAATAACCGTCTGTGATAAGATGTTTATCACAGACGGTTATATATGCTGCACGACCCGTCTGTGATAAAGTATTTTCACAGACGGCTAGCCTAAGTAAAGAACCGCCTATGATAATCGGTCTTCACAGGCGGCTATCCTTAGTGAAGAACCGCCTATGATAATTAGTCTTCACAGGCGGTTTCACTTCTCCGCCTGTGAAATTGCGGATTATCACAGACTCTTCGTTTCAGGCGGTTTTAAAAGCCGTCTGTGATAATAGGTTTGGAGCCGTCTGTGATGAGGCTTATTGTAGCAGTGTATTAGAATCGTTTATTTATACACCATTGTCACGTGTTGATTTTCCTGCTGATCGTTGCGCTACGAAAGAGTTGTGTGCTGATAACTCTATTATACCTATGCAAAAACAAGTTAATGTACAAGATGATTGTGTTTTGGATTCACCTACTTGTGCTGAAATTCATAATTTGATCACCGCTACTGCTGAAAATGATGAGCTGAAATCTTTGTCTTCTGTAAATACTTTGGGTTATATTGAATTTGACACTCTTTGTGATCTAAATATTGTAGAGAGGAGAATATTTTCACATTCTGAACTGCCTTTATTAAGTAGAAATATTTTTCATGCTATAGGCAACTATGAAGATAGTGGTGAATTTATAGTGCATAAAGTTTACATATGTTCAAATGTGCAATCTCCTTTTGTGCTGCAACAGCATGATGAAATGAATAGATGCACAAACACTAATAATGTATTGTCAAGTTTTTCTATCATTTTTTTATTGCAGCAAGGACAACAAATAAAAAAGAAGCATTGTTCACTGTAGTTGTGCAATATGGACAATGTTCATTCTACCCCCAAAGCAATCCTTTTTCCTGGACATACGAGCAAGCCGAGGACGACTGGTCATAAAGAAGGGGAGAATGATGAGATCATGCATATTATTATTGCACCTACAAACATGACACAATGTTTATTTGTTTGGGATCCTGGCTCATGTGAATGTGCACTCTTATTTGATGGACAAGATCAAGATGGCGCACTATGTCGTCCACCACCTTGGCCTCCTCCTTTGATGCACACAAAAAGATTTGATGGCGTTGCATATTTGGACCAACACATGAGAGAAGATGAACTTGAGTCGAGGACGACTCCAATTCAAGAAGGGGAGGATGATGAGGACATCACTTCTATGGATACAAACAACACTCCATTAAACATACAAGATGCAATCAATAGAGTTCATACACAACAATTAATTTCAGAGGTGAACTCGTTCTTATATATTTCCTTATATGTTTTTGAGCATAGATTGCTACTTAATGATTTAATTGTTATTAGGATCCATGGAGAGGTTCAAGGAGTACTTGCAGGAAGTATTAGGGACGTGGAAGACTAGAGAATTCGTTCAAAGAAGATGAAAACGAACCAAACTCCAAATCGTATCCAACTCAGAGTCCAGGAGCAGTACGCACTAAAACGGGCCCAGGACACATACAAACTCCGTTTTGGATGTTCCACATATGCACGGAAAGGGGAGACGATAAACTTTCCAATGGATCTTGTCTAATATCAAAATTCTTTCGGAGTAATTGGGAATTTTCGAAACAATATCGAGTACAGAATCTGTCAGGGTGCTGCGCCACCATATTGGGCCATTGGGCCTTGTATCAAGTCTAAGTCCATTATTTTCGTGTATTAGGGTTAGGTCACGACCCTAACACCCCTTGGACGTCCTCCCACCTATATATACTCCATGGTAGCCTCCATAGAAAATTGGGTTTTGCTTAGATTAATCTGTTATATACAGTTTCGCCATTCATCGGTTTGTGAGACCCCAACTTAGCAATTCAGATTGCTTCTATCTTGTTCTTGCTTGTGTTCTCGGTTGCACATGCAGGGATTAGCTTTCTTGGCGAGGTCAATCGTGTGCAGCATGGTTGATAACCAACGGAGCGGTGGTGTAGTGATTGCAGGGGTTGTTCATGTTCTACTCGAGAGCCTCGGATGATCAACGTTGAGATCTCCATCAATCGACTTACCCATTACCTATCGGAAGATTGGGACCAATTTTCCTATAACACCACATCTTGGAGCTGCCACCGTCTTCACACGATGGCCGAGGTCGTTTCTCGGGGCGTGGCCCCCGGCCACCCGGAGCTGCGGCAGAAGCTGCAGTAGGTGTGCCGTCCGACAGCTTCTTCTTTCCGTTGGACTTTTTCTTTTTCTTGCCATTCCCGGAGGTAGCGGCTTCACCCATGGAGGATTTTTTGTTGACCTCTGGAGGTGGTTGGGAGTGCATTTCACGGCTTTCCGCAGCCTTGGCACACTTGTTTGCCAAGCTGAAGAGTTCTGTGACGCTGGTAACTTCCTTGGTCGCCAGCTTCTCCAGCATTTTTTTATCTCGAACACCCTGTCTGAATGCTACAATAACAGAAGCGCTTGAGATAGAAGGAATGGTATTTCGTACCTGGGAGAAGCTCTGGATGAAAGATCGCAAAGACTCTCCCCCTTTTTACTTGACAGCGAAAAGGTTTAGTTCCGTGCCTGGTCAGGTGTATGAACTCCCGAAATTGGCGGTGAACTGTTGGCACAACTCCACCCAACTGTTGATGGAGTCAGGTGGAAGGCTCATCAACTAAGACCTGGCAGTCCCATTTAAAGCAACAGGAAAATAATTGGCCATCACGGCCTCATTTGCCCCCAACCGCAAGGATAGCGGTAGAGTAGATTTGAAGAATTTCGGCGGGATTAACAGTCCCGTCAAATTTCTCTGGCAAATGAGGCCGGAACTTCTGCGGCCATCTGACCATGCGTAGGTGCATGGCCAAGGCAGAACAGCCTCCTACTACTCCCTTAGGAGCAGGGCTGTCTCGAGCCTCTCGCCTCTCACAAGCACGCTCGATGTGGATGCACCCATCCTATCGACAACGATCGAGCTCTGTCTGGAGGTCATGAGTTGAAAGACTCGTTATCATAGGAGTACGTCGCGCCACGGAAGGCAGCACTGAGTCTACCCGACAAGGTCCGGCGCTGCGATGGGGCCCGCCCTGAGGGAGGAGGACCTTGATTGCTGATGCAATCGGCTGTTATTGCAACCAGATGATCTACATCAGCTCTCCACTGTTCCATCGCACCCTGGGGTGCTCCTGGAGGTGGTGGACGTTGGAGAAGAGCATGCACAACATTAAGCGCATGTTCAGGGTTATTGTTCGCCGATGGAGTGATCAACGCGGACGTCCCATCTCACTGTCCAGCTTGATTCACCGGAGCGTATGGTGGCAGCGGTGGCATGACTCCTGCTGGGGCCACATTACCTGCTGGCTGCTGCATGTTGGAGGGATTGCCTCTAGCAGGTTGCACAACATGGTTACCGTTGGATGATCCAGCAGCAAAATTCACCATCTTTGAATCTCAGGCGCTGCCCCATCCTGGCGAGCCAACTGTTGGAGTCTAATTCCGGGAATTCTCCTGGTACTACGGTTAGTAGCCCACGAAGTTTTGTAGTTCGGTTAGGGTGCGCGGAGATTCAAAACAAGATGGCGATTTGACATGAGGATTTACGTGGTTCGGGCCGCCTGAGTGTAATACCCTACTCAACGGGTGTGTGTTGTTGCTGTATTGAGTGTCTGAGCACTTGTGTGTGAGAGACCAGAGTGTCAACCTGTCTTAGGCGCGTGTCCCCCAGAGTCTCTCCCCGTGTGTAGCGCTCAGCCAGTCCTTTTATAGTACAAGGACTAGCCGTTACATCATCAGCCTGGCTCGACATGTGGCCCTGGCAGTTACTGATGCTTAATACACAGTTAATGTACTTAATTCCCCCTAACAGCGTGGAAACGCGCCTTGATGGTGGTGTTCCTGGTATTAAGGGTCATCCGATCATGTGTCATTAAGATAGCATTAATGACACTTAATCAGGTCTTGAAGCTTTAAATGTTCCTTGAAGGTCTGAGCCATTGGAGGTCCACCAATCTGCCTGTTCAGGTTGAAGGTCTGGCGGTTGGACGCATGGCAGCTCCGAAGCTTACCGTCTTGGACGAGTAGGTCTGGTGCTATTGTACACATGTCGGTACCGGAGCTTCTCTCTGTCGGGGGTTAGGTCCGGGTGTGCAACACGGGTATCCAGTCTAGAGCTTTCCCATGTATGGAATGTAGCTCCGGTTTTATGATACACGTGGCAGCACTAGGACTAACCATAGGAAGGAGGCAGGTCCGGTTCCAAGTGACACGTGGGGCCTTAGGAGGTCTTCAACTCAGATAAGTGGAGTTCCTTTGCACTCTTTGCAGTTCCAAGGGGTATCTGGTATGCAGGGTACCGACAAGTCTGGTTCCTGCAATTCCCCCAGTACCGTTGTTAGTAGTCCGTTGAGTTTCTTAGTTCGGTTAGGGTGCGCGGAGACTCAGAACAAGATGATGACTTGACACAAGGATTTACGTGGTTCGGGCCGCCTGAGCGTAATACCCTGCTCTACGGGTGTGTTGTTGTTGTATTGAGTGTATGAGCGTGTGAGAGCGTGAGCCAGGGAGAGCTCCTTGAGCGCCTGTGTCAGCCCCCCCCCCCCCCCCTCGTGTATCGCTCGGCCAATCCTTTTATAGTACAAGGGTTGATTGTTACATCGTTAGCCTGGCCCGACATGTGGTCCTGGCGGTTACTGATGCCTAATACAAAGTTTAATGTACTTAATTCCCCTTAAGAGTGTGGTAACGCTCCTTAATAGTGGCGTTACTATTATTAAAGGTCCTCTAATCGTGTGTCATTAACATAGCATTAATGACACATAATCAGGTCTTGAAGCCTTTAATGTCCCTTGAAGGTTCGAGCCGTTGGAGGTCCACCAATCTGCCTGTTGAGGTTGAAGGTCCGGCGGTTGGACGCGTGGCAGCTTCGGAGCTTATCGTCTTGGACGAGTAGATCTGATGCCATGGTACACGTGTCGGTACCGGAGCTTCCCTCTGTCAGGGGTTTGGTCTGGGGGTGCCACACAGGTATCCAGTCCGGAGCGTTCCCATGTAGGGATTGTAGCTACGGTTTTATGATACACGTGGCGGCACTGGGACTAACCATATGAGGGAGGCAGGTTCAGTTACAAGTGACACGTGGGGCCTTTGGAGGTCTTCAACTCAGATAGGTGAGTTCCTTTGCACTCTTTGCAGTTCCAAGGGGTATCCGGTACGCAGGGTACCGACAGTGTCCAATGCTCGAGTAACATATATCATGTACTTAGACTACAGTATCCGTTAGGCCTTCTGTATTAATTTCAAGATATACCAAACTTTAGTTTTCACTTTCATGACTCAAATAGTAGCTAATATTGAGTATCCATCTGGTTCTTTTTATTAAAATTGCGATTGTCAAGGTATATCTCCATGAATCAAGGAAAATTTTCCCATTCATGGGTAACATTTAACCTTTACTTAGACTACAATATTAATTGGACGTTTGATATTAGTTTTCATATGTCTTAATATCTAGTTTTGACATTAACGACTCAAGTTATACTTGTATTGAGTATCAAATTTGTGCTTTTGTTTGATTGAAATCTTCCATGTCAAGCTGTATTTATGTGAATCAAAGAACATTTGCTTTCATTGTGTTATGCAAGTTCTTTCAGTTTATCATTGAAATATTGTGTCTCCAAATACTCTAAAATAAAAAAAACTACAATCACACATTTAATTTAGTATACATTTCAAAGACAGTTGATTTTATTTCATGTTCATTTTCATATATTAGAAATTAAATACCTAGATTGTATTCAAAATTCTTGTTAGCTGTTGAACCCAACCTGATACATTGACCTTTCTAATCATGTTAATTAAAAGTTTAATGTATAATGAGTAATTCATTCAAATTTTTGTATTAACCATGCAAGCAATTAGAATATTTATTAACGAGCAAAACTTTAAGGGAGAATTTCTTACTTGCCCCAAGAAAATATAATTTTCTCTTATTTGCCATTTTATTCGCCATTGACTTTCCTGTTTTCAACCCCTTCAATGCCATTTTCAAAACATGCATGACAAAATAGTATGATTGGAATGTTCGGTCGACTCATTTTTTTAAGTAAACTTCCATTATACTGCTTCTTTAACTAACTATATACTTTCTAGATGCCTAATATGACTGTTATGACCATACTGTTTTGATCTGATTGTACCTTCAATCTTGTGATATCAATTTATTTCGAGGTATATGAGGCTATATTATTACTTATTAACACAAAACAATATTCATGATGATGAAAAATTCAGAAAATTAGAGCCTCTAATGACACATATATCACAGCGATATAACCTAAATGATACAGGAAGAATGGAAATCTAAACCAACAGTAAATATGGGAATTGTTTATTTTTTATGACACATAAGAAAAAAAACCAATGGCCAATAAGGATTTGTGCAAACTGTACAGCTATGCAACAGAAATTGGCACCAATAGTATCTGTGACACATTTTAGTTGTATCTCAAAATTTAAAATGCTACACAATTAGGCTTGCCCAACCTCTAATCTTTGAGGAAACGGGACGTACAACAGCAACAATGAGGACATCATGTCCACTAACCATCTTTGTGACCTCCCGGATGACCCAGTGCATGTATTACGTCCTCCGATTAATTACAATCTAGGGTTCAACAGTGACAGATGCCGTGCACTCATGATGGTACCTTTTGTGGCATAGGAAATCATTATCAGTGTCAAAACACATGTTTCTACTAGGCATATGCAATCCAGCAACACACTGCATCAACGTATTTCTCTAGGTCAATAACTATAGGAACGTGCCCCCACAAAAGCTAAACAAGAGCCATGAGCGACCTCCCGAGTGCCCTTCCGCCACCGGCACTGGCGGGCACTCCGCCCCCGGTGAGCGACCCTGTGAGCGACCTCCCGAGCGCCCTTCCGCCACCGGCGGGCACTCCGGCCCCGGTGTCCACCTCCACGGTGGTGGGTGTCCCACCCCCGGCGCTAACCCCCTCCCCGTTGCTGCCCCTTGTCGCAAGCCCGCTGGCTGCTCCCGTCTCCTCTCCAGTGGTGGTGCCACCCTCCTCGGCCGTGCGCGTCGCCTGCGCCTCCCCCCCCCCCAACCCTTGTGTTCCCCCGCTGGGGCTCCAGCTTCGCTGGCCTGGAGGCGTGCATCCCCTTCCGTGAACTCTGCCCGCTGGCTCCCCTTTCCTCCTCCCCCTGCGGTGAGGAGCTTGATACGTCCTTGTCCCTGCTGCCTATCCTGGATGGGTCTTGTTCGGAGGGTGAAGCTGATGCCTCCCCGTCCCTGCCCTCCGGTGCCCCCGGCGGGGATAACAGGTTGTCCTCCCCCTCCCTCCTCTCGCCGGAGTTCATGGCCTTGGCCATGGATTTTGAACTCCCTCAGACTTCCTGCCCCCAACCTGCACCCACGCTTGCTCCTAGCGGCCCAAAGCCTAGGCCTACGACCCCCCCGGTAGACCCTTGCCCCCTTCGCTGGTCTACCTCTTGCGCCAAGTCTATTCTTGGCCCGATTCCCGCGGCACCTGCCCATACCCTCTTGGGCCGCCTTGTCGCGTCGGCTGAGATCTGCTCAGAGGGAGATCTTTTGGATGGGTGGACCATGGTCAGCCGCAGGAGGCCTTGGCGCCGCGTGCCTACTCACCCTGACCAGAACTCTAGTCAGGTTGGGCCTCTGCACATTTATGCCGATTGCACAGAGCCGAAGGCCTCGAAAGGTTCGGTCTTCTCACCAGATTTTTGTGAGATCCTCAAGGGGCGCTGTTTCCGATGCCTGGTGCATGGTCACATTGCGGTAGCATGCCGTAACCTGCCGCGCTGCTGGACTTGTTTCCTCCATGGCCACCGATCCAGCCGGTGCCACGTGCCCAAGGGGCCGGATGGCAAGAGGCCTCTTCATCCTTGCCTACTTAAAACAACCCCCTCCCCCGCCACCACCCATCGCTTCCAGGCTCAAGTTCCCGACCACCCCACAACCGAGCTCCCGGGTGTTGCCGGACAAGTCCTTTGCCTCTATTGCTGCTGCCATGCCGCGTAACCGTGGCCAGCGTGAGCAGACGGCCGGTTCACCATCTCTATGCCCCCGTGAGGGACAATGCACGGTGGTCAACAACGGCTATATGACGACGGAGTTCATTCGCGTGCGCTGTCAGGCGGTCGTTCTGGGGCCCAGAGGTGGTCAAAGTGAGGCGACGCCCATGGAGATAACCCTGGCCATCCATCAACATCTTGAAATTCCACACTAGGCCTTCACTGTGTCCACGTTTGGCGAGGGTGAGTTCCCGGTGCGTTTCTCCCGTGAAGATTATCAGGAGTACACCATCCAAACGGCAGTCCTCGAAATACCGGGTGACGACCACTACTTCTGCCCATGGATCCTTGGCGTCGAGGTGCCGACCGTCGGGTGGTTTTTCCATGTGCAGGTGGTCATTGAGAACCGGCCTCCGCACGTCTGGTCGGCGGACGACATCAGACAGATCCTGGGTGACGTCTTCCTCTTCGACCACTTCGATGCATCCAATCACCACCGGGAACATGCTGACCTGTGCATGGTCATTGGGTGGATGAAAGATCCAAGTCTCCTGCCACGGGCCAAAATGGCCACCTTCTTTGCAGGAAGGGACGGTCGGACTGGGAGTGACTCCGGGCTGCCTACGGAGCCCCTCAACCATGCTGCAATGGTTTTGCCCGGTGGCCTCACGATGGAACTCATCATCCACCTTGATCACTACCTCGACTACACGCCGGTGAGCCCCAACTCCCCGCCTTCCTCATCCTCCGGTGACTCCTCAAGTGAACACTCCTCGGTGTCGTCAAACTCTTCGGGGGACACCTTCCCGCGGCCGAAGAGGTTCTACTGGAGGCGTGGGGAAGTGGATGCCCCACGCTACCCTAACCCTCCCCAGGGCCCCCAGGGCTCCCAGCGGCCGCGAGAGGGGGGGGGGGGCTTCACACCTGTCGATGTTGTGCCCAGTGGCGAGGCCACAGCAGCCAAGAACCACGGCCATCCCTCCCTGCATCAGGCGCCGCCCAAGAGGCATTGTACCCGCTCTCTGCCCCCATGTCGGGGCGACATGCTGGGGGCGGCCACTGCGGATCTGTGCCGCCCGTATGGTGCTGCACCCAGAGGTGCCCTTGGAGGAGTGACTGAAGACCCTCTTCTCGCGTCCCTCCTCCAGGGCAATACCCCATTTGCCTCTTCCCCCGTACTGAGCCTTGATGACCCGATGCTGCTTGAGCTCGCGTCGCCTATCCAGGGTGTACAGGTCGATGACCCCTCCCCGCAAGCCCTAGAAGCTATTGAGGTCACGGTGATGGACCGTGATGCGGCTGTGGCGGACGCTGCTGCTGTGGGAGGGGGGGGGGCGCTGTTCACATCAGCCCCCATGAGCGTCCTGCCCCCACTGGCCCCGCAGATGCGGGGCTGTCGGTGTCGCGTCCTCCACTGGCCCGGCCAAGAGGAGTGCGAGGCTGCAAGAGCTCCAGACCACGACACCGGTCTCCCAGCGCGCGACGGAATGTGTCATCCTTGAGCTCGGGCTCGTTGGGAAGGGCGAGTCGGTTGGGGAGATGACCCTCAACTCCTACACCGCTATGTACAGGCGCCCCCTGCCGGCAGAGGCAATCTGGGTCCTTCGCTGCATCACCAGACTGGTGATCCATGAGCAGGATGAAGCCTTTGCCGCCATGGGTGCTGAGGAGGGAGCGGCGGTGGCGGTGGCGGAGGCGACCTAGGAGTCTGCTGGTCAGCGTCAGCTAGGGTTTTCAAGTTTCTGATGTTAAGTTGTTCTCGGTTGTACGGCGGTACAATGTTCTCCTGTTCCCCTGGTGTGTCTGTTACTAGGCGGTGCAATCCTGGGTCTACTGGTTGTGACTGCCAGATGGCTAGAAGGTGGTGTTGTTGGTCTGTTACCACTGTGTTGTTGAAACTATCAGCTACAACTTTTGTCCCTGTGTGGGAGGGCCCAAGTTTGCTCCCTCTGCGGTGGTTCTTATTGTTTTCTGTTGGATTGCAACCTTGAAATTCCCAGTTGGAATGTTCGGGGACTCAATTCTCCTGTCCACCGCGAGATGGTCCATTCTCTTCTGCATTCTTCTCGGCTGACGCTCGGGTGCCTCCAAGAAACTATGCTGAGTCAGGTAGACCAAGGGATGGCTACGGAGATCCATGGTTTAGCATACCCCTCTTTTGTCGAGTTGACTGCGGCTGGTACCAGAGGAGGCATTCTCATTACCTGGTGTCAGCCTTCTGTGGAGGTGTCACACATGGACCGCAAGAGCCATACCCTATCTGTTCAAGTCAGGTTGCAACTACCCTCCCCACCCTTTAATCTATCAGTTGTCTATGGTCCCTCACTGGAGACTGATAAGGCATCCTTTCTGCAAGAGTTGGTACAACTTTCACCGCAGGAGGGCCTCCCGTGATTGCTCATTGGAGACTTCAATCTTATATATCAAGCTCAGGACAAGAATATTGGGAATCTGAACCGGAGATTGATGGTTTCCTTCAGAAGGATGTTGGATGAGACCCGCCTCATGGATTTACCGTTGACAAACTGTAAGTTCACATGGAGCAATGAAAGAGTGGATCCAACCTTGGTTCGACTGGATAGGGCCTTTTGCAATGTGGAGTGGGACCTGAATCACCAGGGTTACTGTTTGCGGGCACTGTCCTCCTCTATGTCTGACAATTGCCCCATCCTATTGGCTCCCTCTGATCGGATCAAGCACAACTTCCAATTCAAGTTTGAGAACTTCTGGATCAAAACCTCGGGTTTCATGGAAGTGGTGCAGTCAGTTTGGGCTCAACAAGCCCGCGGCTCATTCTTGATGACGATCCTAGCCAACAAACTTTGCAGTACGACTAATGCACTGAGGAAGTGGAGTAATGGGCTATTTAGAGATGCGTGCATCTAAATGTGCATTGCAGATGATGTCATACTCTGCCTTGATACTGCGAGGGAGCATAGGTTACTCTCCATGGAGGAAACGCAACTTAGGTCTGAGTTGAAAGTTCGAGTGCAGGGCCTGGCTGCCGTGGAGCAGGCAAGGCAAAAGCAAGCATCCCGAACCAATTGGCTTCGTGCGGGAGATGCGTGCTCCAGGTTTTTCCACATCTACGCAAACTCCCATTCCCGCAAAAATTTCATTCCAAGTGTTATTGACGGGGAGGGTGTCCAGTGCTGGGAGCACGAGGCCAGACAGGAGGTCATCTATCAGCATTTCTCTAATATCCTTGCAACACACGAAATCAGGGGCCTATCCTTTAATTGGGACAGAATTCAGCTACCCACACTAATTTCTCCTGATTTGGAGGAGCCTTTTACGGAACAAGATATTGTGAAGGCCATTAGTGACCTCCCCTCTGATAAATCCCCTGGACCGAATGGTTTCACTGGGGCCTTCTACAAGTCCTGCTGGGAGATCATCAAGTCAGACATCTTGGCCTGCTTTCATAGCTTCTTTTCCCTCAACATTGGGCCATTGCAGCGACTGAATAAAGCAGATATTTGTTTGATACCGAAGAAGGTTGATCCGCAGACTCCTGGCGATTACAGGCCCATAAGTCTTGTCCACTCGGTTGGCAAGCTCATATCCAAGGTCTTGGCAATGCAGCTAGCCAGACATATTGACAAGATCATCTCACCTGCACAGAGTGCATCCATCAAAGGACGAAGCATCCATGATAACTTTCTGTTTGTTCGGAATGCCGTCAGGAGCCGCCATAGAAACAAGCGGCCGACCCTCCTGCTAAAGCTGGATATATGAAAAGCCCTCAACATTGTGTCTTGGGCCTACCTCCTGGAGCTCATGCAGCGAATCGGTTTCCCACAACGGTGGAGCGATTGGCTAGCTGCGCGTGGGTCAACACATCATCCAGTGTTAGGCTGAATAGGGTGATGGGTCCAATTATCCAACACAAACATGTCCTCCGGCAAGGGCACCCAATCTCACCTCACCTCTTTGCTCTAGCCATTGATACTCTCAACGCGTTGTTCCTGTCCGCTATAGCAGATGGTTTGCTACAGCATATCGGCTCGGCCCCAGCAGTGTAGAGGCTCTTGATGTATGCGGATGATGTCATCCTTTTCCTCAACCCCGTGCAACAGGAGGTTCAAGCAGCCATGGAACTACTCTACCAGTTCGGGGCAACCACCGTACTCAAAATCAGTATCTCTAAGTGTTTGGTCGCGCCAATCCAATGTCAAGATATTGATCTGACGCAAGTTCTATCGGCATTTGCTAGATAGGTGGCTTCTTTCCCAATAACATACCTCAGTATGCCGCTCACCCTGGGCCGGCTGGGAGTTTCACATCTCCAGTTGATAAGGGACCGTATTGGGACCAAGCTTGCAGGATGGAAGGGTGAACTGCTTAATCTGGCTGGAAGAAAAGAACTGGTACACTCGGTCCTGTCTGCTGTGCCCGTCTACACAATGACGACTCTCAGGGTACCTAAAATGTTCATGCAACAAGTGGACAAACTCCACAAGTGATTTTTCTGGGCAAGCGAACAACAGTTACACAGAGGGCACTGCAAAGTTATCTTGTTCATGGTGTGCTGGCCAAAACAGTTTGGTGTACTGGGTATCCTAGACCTGGATAAGTTTAGCAGGGCACTTTGGCTGCGCTGGCTGTGGTTGTCCTGGGCGCCCGCACCACGCCTCTGGCATGGAATGGAGTTACCAGTCGATGAAGCAGATAAGGAGCTCTTTAGCATGGCTACCAAAGTAACCGTCAGGAATGGAATAAGAGCAAATTTCTGGGATGCTAGTTGGCTCAATGGGCGTTCTCGTGCCTACCTTTTCCCTAGCCTCTTCATGCATAGCAAAGGTAAGAAGCGGTGTGTTGCTGATGCCCTGGCCGAGGACAACTGGATCAGTGACCTCATTCACAACCTCACCGCCCCCCTCCTAGATGATCTGGTGGCCTTGTGGGTTGCCATTCAAACTGCACAGGTGGTTATCAATTATGACGATAAAGACATGATCAGTTGGTGCCTCAGCTCGTCGGGCATCTACTCCTCCAGTTCTTCCTACCATGTGCAATTTGAAGGCAGTGTCCGGTTCCCCTTTGATTAACTGATCTGGAATGGGTAGGCACCACCGAGGGTCAAAGTCTTTGCTTGGTTGGCACTGAGAAGGCGTATCTGGACGGCGGACCAGCTCCTGCGAAG
Source organism: Tuctoria greenei (assembly GCA_036927565.1). Lineage (NCBI taxonomy): Eukaryota > Viridiplantae > Streptophyta > Magnoliopsida > Poales > Poaceae > Tuctoria > Tuctoria greenei. The sequence goes on along the minus strand of JAYESD010000002.1, from coordinate 192,677,463 downwards.
GGGCTGGCCCAATGATTATTTCTGCCTGCTGCGCAATAGGAATCTAGAAACCATCCACCACTTATTTGTTGATTGCCCGGTTACCAGATGCATCTGGGGTTTGGTCAGTCGTATGGTTCCAGGCTCTGCTTTGCAACCGGACATGTGGAATCGTCGTCTCCCTCTCCAGGAGTGGTTCGAGAGCGTCACCAGATCGGCGGGTGGCGGTGCCACAAGCAACACGTTAAAGTATCTGGCCATGCTGGTGCTCAGGGCAGTGTGGAAGGAGAGAAATGCATGTATTTTCGAGCACAATGAACAGCGCCCAGAACAAGTACCGCGAGCAATCAAAGACCAAATCCAGCTGTGGAAGACAGTTCAGCCGGCAACTTTTATGACGCTCTTGTAAATTGTAGTCCCCCTCTCCCCCCCCCCCCCCCACCCCCACCCCCATCCTGTGTGACCCTATGTACCCCCCCTAACACCCTTTTAGGCCTGATGTACTTCTTATACGTCAAATTTCTACCGTCTTATCAATGAATGCCCTCATGGCCTTTCAAAAAAAATAACTATAGGAACATGGGAATCATACTTGAAAATTGATGGGCCCTTGTTACTCCACTGTTACCACTTACGGTGTACTCCAAAGTTATTCCATGACAATGATTCTTCACTGGAATCCTACTTCAAACGAAATAGGTTGTTTTGACTGACATGAAGCAATTATTGAGTCGACAATGTTTCTTTGTCTGTTTTATTTATAATAAAATCAAACATAATAAGAAAATCATTTCTTAGGTTCCAATTCATATATTTCGGGATAAGATTTGTACAATTCACATTTTGTTTGGCATACCATTGTAAACAACCAGTATATTGTATGCCTTACCCATGTGCTATAATTTTAGCTTTTCCGTGGCACATTTTCATTGGAATTTGTGTGTCTCAAGCCACAATTTGTCTTATTCCTTTCTGTTTTATCAACAAAAAGTGTTATTTTTCATCTGAAATGTAATGTATCCAAAAGCTTCAAAAATATAAAAATTATAATTACATGTTAAATAATAATTTATCATTTCAATTATCCAGTTTATGATTCACTCATATTTGATTCTACCGCAAGACAATATTTATGTAGTTTGTATTTGAATATTTAGGGGTCAAACAATAGATTATGCATTGTAAGATGCAATAATCTTGCAACATATTCTTCACTAATTGTATATGACACCACATGTCAATGTATTTGACACACAACAAAAGCAATTAAAATTAGAATAGAAGAAAAAAAGAGAGGTATTCCAACCCATCTCGGTTTGTGTGCCTCATACACTCATGATTTTGTTTGAAACACATGCCAGTTTTTATCATGAAAAAACAAGGCCTTATCCCTCTTGCTGTCAGACAAATATGCATGTTAGCTATAACAAACAGTATACTTCTCTGCTAGGCACATACATTTCTTATTCTTTTTCGGGGGTGGATATAAGAACATTTTCAGTCTATGATAGACATATTTTGTCCATTAGTCATATTTCATTGGACCCAAGGCATTTCTATTTTCTTGTTCTGCCCCTACTTATCAATTAGTTCTGTTCCATTATGATTGGTATATCATTGTTACACAGGACCACGTACTGAATTGAAGCATTGGGTATGCGGCATGACCACTATTAAACCATACACTACATGAGAAAGGCTCATTCGAGATGAGCCCGCGCGAAGAACGGAGACGAGCAAAAAGCGAGTCTCCGTCATCGTATCTCGCATTACAGAGTAATCGGGGACAAGTGGCGGGCGCGTCGCTGATCAGCACACATGTGAGACAAGCTCTAGGAAAGCCTGTCTTCTTTTCGTGAGGAATCTGAGACGCACTTTAAGGAGGCATCTCTGTTTTCTAGGTAATACCAGACGAGCTTTAAGGAGGTCATCTCCTTTATGTAAGATATCCGAGATGAGCTTTATGGCAGACCGTTGCAAATTTGCAGACTAATCGCAGATTTAATGACTAATTCGAGACGGGCCTCCGTTTAGATCGTCTCCTTTTTGTTATAATTTGGAGACGCTCTTTATGTCAGACCATCTCCTTTATTTACGTAATCTGAGACGCTCTTTTTGATAGCACGTTTCAGATTTTTTACCGGAAGGGTAACTGCAGCACTAACAAGAGACAAACCCTGTTAGACGCTCGTCTTCTATTAGGCACTCCCACACCTGTCTATCCTTGTTGCCGGCTGCATCCTGGAGCTAGCCATGATTTGGCAGTAACATTGCCTGGTTCAGCAACATACACATACAAAAACGTATGTATAGCCAAATGGAGATCGCACACATTGACCAATCAAATATTAACAAAGTGTAAATCGTGGTTACCAAGTAACTATTTACACAAAGAATGCTTCCCCTGTTCATCCTGCTTATATACCAAGTAACGATTACACAAAGAATAGCACACTTAACTTGGTCCTATACTTTAAGTGTGTCCTTGTCTCCCCTGTTATTCGGACCTATATTTTATGTGCAAATAGACTCTACGTGCATTAATTTTGCGCTTTCTCATTATTTTTATCCTCTTTTACCTTCTTAAAATATATCAATGTTGTGCAATCCACTTGAAATTTAGTCCTAGATATTCATGTGATATATAAGTTTTATTGGTAATCTTCTATCGGATCTTAGTATTGCTAGATGGTCTACTCACCTGAAAACCAAAGCCAATGACAGGTCCAGAGTGCGCTATCGACTTAGCCTGGTTAAACACCCTAAGTACGCCACTCTACCTATTCTGGTGGGTCTTAGTAAGGCAGGTCCAGAAAGCATATGGATCAGTATACTTATGTTGTCTCAGTGAGTTTGTTAGGATATAAAATTCAAAAAAGGGTGATAAGCCGCAAATGAGCTATAGGCAAGAGGACGGATTTTCTTGTTTTTCTTGTCTTTCATGTGCAGGAAAAAAGAACAATTGACAGCAATCTGCACGAAGATGGTGGATGTTGTCGAAGCAACCAAGTTCTGACAACCCCTAGAGACCTACCGTTGACAGTGGGCGTCGTCGAGCAATCAAGCTCCAAAAACCACCAGGGGGCCCGCCATCGACGTTTTATGAGTTGACAGTGGGCGCTGTTGAAGCAGTCAAGCTCCTACACCTCCAAGGGGTCTGTCGTCGTTATTTTACATGTTGATAGTGGGCGCCGTCGAAGCAGTCAAGCTCCGACAACCCCCAGGGGGCCCGCCGTCGATGTCTTATGCGTTGATAGTGCGCGGTCAGAACACAAGCTCTGATAACTCCTCGTGGGGCCACTGTCAACATTTTACGCATTGACAGTGGGCACCGTCGAAGCAACTTAGCTCCGACAACTCCCAGGGGGCCCACCGTCGACGTAACAAAGGGTCCTTGGAAATTTTGGAAGCAAGCCTTGGATCTCGGAGCTGTTATACTGGCTACGAGTTTGGAGCAATCAAGTTTCCAAGACATTGTCAAATTCCTCATGGTAGATGTCCTCAATCAATTGAGCGTATCTACTAGGGGGGCAACCAGATAAAGGCAATGCATTGAAGACAATAACGGTATTTAAAATAATTTCATTTATTCAGAATATAGTGATTTACAAGATGAAGGTACGAAGGGAAGTATGAAGCAACCTTCTGGGCGGCTTCTTGGATACTAGCCTTGGCAGTTGCTTCTTCCTCAACGATGGGTCCTTCAACCATCGGAGCTAAAGACATCAAAGGGTCACGGCTTCAAAAGCACAACAACACATATTTTGTGACGGTCCAAGCCAGAGACTTCCCTTCAGTCTCAATCTGATCGACAAAGACATCTCCAAGGGTATCCACCTTACTGTCGGCGGAGTTTAGTGCCACCAAAGCCTTGTCCATCTCTGGCTCCAGGTCAGCGGGTTGCACCGGGCTAAATCCCAAAGGCACCAGAGCTTCATTCCCTCGCCCGAGGAAGTCCCAAACCTGCTGGAACTCAATTGTTATTGTGCTTCAAAGCTCCTCCAGTGACCTCCTTGCAGGCGAAAGCTCTGCAGAACCCTCCTTCAAGAACCGTTTGACCTCTTTGGCAAGCTGCTGAATCCGTTCAGCCAGTAACCTCTCCTGGTCAGCGGTTTACTTCTCTCAGAGGTGTATGTGGTCTCGCCTATCTACAAGGTCCTTCTGCTTCGCCTTCACCTTCTTTTTCCTGCAAGAGACAACACACTCTCTTTTGCTGACTCCTTCCCCTGCCAGCCACACTTCGTGCTTCTCTTGTTCGCGACATGAATTATTACACATGATCAGCCAAGTCCTACTCGCCACGTGCTAGCTTCCGAGAGAGTTCATCCTCCCTCTTTTGGATTTCATCATCTCTTTCCTGGAGTTTATCTTCCTTATTTTCAAGCTCATCCCAGCACTTGAGGAGTTGATCCCTCAATGCTTCGAGACTCTTCCAGCGACTATCAACCACTTCGTTGGCCTTTCAGGCGTGCTCATAGATCTCCTGGGTCTTCTCATGGAGGGCAATTACAGCAGCCTCTCTTTTGTTCAATGTGTTGTTCAAACGCGTTTGTTGGGCCTTTCTCGCTACCACCCACTCCCTCTGGTCTGCAAGCCGGGACTGTGTCAACTTCATCTTGAAGTACATCTGTTTGTGCCAACACCTCAGGGTGATGCGCACTTCTTCAAGGGACTTACGCTCGTAGTCAAAGGCGAGCTGGACCTAGCAGAGTCTTGAGTAGGCATCGTCAATCTACAACGCCAGAGGGATTGGCTCCGGACCCGCTTGAGGTTCGTCCTCCGGTTCCTCCGGGTCTTCCAGAATAGCCGTTGGAGCCCATGGCACGAGCATGGACTCCAATGGCGCGACATCAGAGGGACTAAGATCCGGAAGCTCATCTACCTCTGGGAAGGTGGGGAAGGTCCCGTAGCCAGATCTTCAGCCAATGTCCACGCCACCTCTAGAGCTGAAGTCGGAGCTTCAACCCCAACTTGTGAAGTCTCTGGCACTGGCGCTGGTACCTCCGGTGCTGGCTTCAAAGCAGTTGAAGCTTGCTCTAGTATTTCTTCCAAGTACTCTAACGCAACCCCGACTTCTTCTTCGACCACTGGTATTGCGGTCGTCTCGGATCTAGTAGGCGCCGGAGCTGCGAGTCGACTGCCTCAACCACCGGAGGAGCTATTTCAAAAGCGAAGGCTACAGACTGTGCGGTCTTTGGGGCGATGGTGCTAGCAGGTGCTGCAGCAGAAGCTCTTGATACTATGAAAATAGAGGAATATAGAGTTCAGGAAAAAGCAAAAAGCAAAAACAAGACTCAAGTTCAGGTGCTGATTATTACATGGGGACACTGCCGCTCCATTCGACACAAAATTCTTCCTTGGACGTTTGGAGTCAGAACCCACCATCGTCGTTGTGGCAGACGCTTCGGGCTTCGTCCAAGGAGTTAAAGCAGCCACCGGCTCTGCCTCAGCTGGTAACTACATCGTCGGAGGAATTACTCCGAAGCCAAGGCCTGCTTCTGGGACTGGGACCGGAGTGGACTTGCCAGACCTAGTGCCCTCGATGAACACTGGACCCGAAGATGTTTTAGCCACTGGAGCAGGAGCTGCTCATGCTTGAGGCACTACCACAACACACTTGAGGGTTGGGCGAGGCACCGGCATAGCTTCTGTCGGACCTGATCTGACGAAATTGCCGTCAGATCGCGTCAGCATCCTCTTCTGGGTAGAGGACTCGGCAGGCTCTTTGCCTTTGCCCTGGCTTGATTCAGGCTTCTTTTGGCTAGAATCCGCCCCGGGGATAACAATCCTCGCTAATGGATCGCTTGTTTGGCGCAATGCAAGACCTGTGTCGTCAAGCAGCGGCATTGTCTTATAAAAGCCCTAATTTTCATAATCCAAACTTCAGTTAGAAGGGGTAAAATTTTGAATGATAAAAAGAAATAAAAAGGAAATGAGAAAAACAAAGTAACTCAAACTCCAAAAGAGGAAATTTAAAAAAAACTTAACTACTGTTCAAATAAGTTTAACATGAAGATTTGAGTTGACAATTGGATTCCAAATATTTCAAATAGTATCCTACAAACTTTCATAACTTTTGAAGCAAGTTTGCTATTTAATTCAATAGCTACATTGAATTCAACTCAATTTCAAATTCAAGTTTGAATTCGAATGCAACTTGGGCAAATCCACAACTTGATTTCAGAATCAAATTCTCCACATTCAATATGGCCTTCCCACAAATATCTAGCAATTTTTGGACTGAAATAGGTGCTGGAATTGAATGAGCAGAGTTGTGGATGAGGGAGAGCAAGTGGGACCCACGTGTCACGCTTACAGTGCTCTGTTCTTTTCATCCAGGGAAACGCCTCACGCCATGCAAATTGCCACAGAGCTGCTTGCCTCCAGCTGCATACAGCACAACCAGAGCTCCTCCTTATCCCCCTCCAACCCCAAAGTCGAGCACTTCACCCTTGCTTCGTTCCCTAGCGCATGATTTTTCTTCGCGACGAGTTCTTCCCCTTCCACTCAAAATCCAGCAAGGATCATAGGTATTGATCAGTTTTCTTGGCAGCCTATCATTCCTCAACACCTTGCGGAGCTGTTTTAACCATTTTATTGCTCAGTTGGAGGCTCCCCGACAAGGAACGTGAAGAATTCCGGCCAACATCCTCTATTTTTCAGGTGCCGCCCGTCGGTGCACCATTGCCCCCTCGATACAAGCAAGTTCTCACCTCGGTCCTTGAAGCAAAAAAAAAGGTTCGCCTATTCATATACTAGCTGCTGGTAAAATTTGAGCCCATGCCACAAACTATAGCCCCCATATTTCCATTTCTTCCGGCGAGCTTCGTGTATGAACTTAGCTAGGTCTCTGATCATATTTGCTTTCTACGTGTAACAATTCTTCGTGTACATGAGGCTTTATCTTCTACACATCCAGGCGCTTCACCTAGAAGAAGAATCATCGAGTTTCATCGAGTAATTAAGCTGGACTTCGAGTTTTTTCCCTCCGCTTTTGAAAACGCGTTGGTTCACCGTTGAGCTCATAATTTTAGGCCGTCCGACCCATTTTACACCTTCTATTCGTCCTCAGCATGATCCCATGAAGATTTTAGATTGATTCCCGAGCGGGTTGGGCAAGGTTTTGGCATTTTTGATCTCGTCGGAACCCTAGTTCCGACCGCCACCATCGCGCTTCCCTCTCCGGCCATCTATTGCAGGTGCCACCTAGGGCAAGTTGTTCTCCGTTCAATTTTAGGGCCCTGGCGGCCAGTTTCGAGGCCCCCCGTGCCCTAGCGCGTCCTGTGGCAAGGCGCCGCACGAGCGCCGCCGGTGCGAGGAAGAAGATGACTCGGGGTGGAGGCTGGCTGTCAGCCAGAGAAAGATTTTCCACGGTATCTTTTGTGGTTTTGGGTTCCGATGTGGCTGCAAGTAGGAACTGTGTGGCCCCGTGCGGCCCTAATCTGACTGGTCCATTTTAAACCGTGGGCCCAACCAATTATTCAAACTTTCCCATTTAAATTTAATTTCAAATTTGGTACCAGCTTTTAAAAAAATATCTCCTAGAATACTTGTCCGAAAATTCTCTAATAAATTTTATTGGAACCGGGATGATCTACACTTTCAGGTGGTGCACTTAGATCTGTATGAAAATCCCTAATTTTACCTCAATAATTGAATGGAGCGAAATGCTATTGAAATTAATTACTGAAGCTCCATTCATTCACAAATTCCCAAAATGGGCCAAATCATTCCAAATAATTCTCTTAAGTTTAAGTAAAAGTTTCAAGTCAACTTTAGTTGATTTGAGTAGCCAAATTGTGTTTCCAATCTCTATGTACCTGAAAATTCCAAAATGTCCAGAAACATTTCAGCAAATTGTCCAAACATCTAAATTCTATATATCACACTATAAAGCTTACAAAAATGTGCAATAAATTTTGTTAGAACCAGGACAACACCGTCTATATAAAACAACCACTGGTAGCCATGATACCACTTCAGAATTTCAATAAAAATTCATCGAAGTGGAAACACATATGGAATTGTTGTGATCACATAGAACTTGTGCTAGAACTCAAATTTATCACACTGTCTACACACCATCCATTGAAGCTACAGTTAAATTTTCAGTCTCAATGGACCTCTTTAGCATCAACAATCCTTTTATATATGTCTATGTGCATCTAAACTCTAAATCAAATGTGGAGTTAATCTTTTTTCATTTCACATCAATATTCCTTTATTCGTGTAGATCACAACAACAGGAACTCCTTGTCTCAAAGGAATTAAATGTTATGCTATCTCATGCTTATATATGCACTTGCATTTCGATAGTTCACATGACGTCGAAACTCGACTAGTAGCATTCTTAGGAGAAGGCCAGGGTGTCCACTTGAAGTCTGTGGTGCAGTCTCCGGAGGAAGACCACTGACTATTGACATTTAATCGAGTCACAAACTAAGGCAAGCCCCGGTTTGCATTTAAGCGCTATTACAAAATTTCGATTTGTATCACCTATGTCTAGAGTGAGTTATGTGCATTAGGGATAAGGTGATTGAAAATCCACTTGCATGACCAGATCACCCCATGGAGTATTTGGGTAGTTGTTAATTCATCGTGTAGACTATGCTATGCTAATGTTGTATAGGATTCGGTAGAAGTCGAGTAGTTGGAATCTACTAGCATGGCTAGGACTTTTTTGCACGGGATTGGTTCAAAAAAATGGAGTTGTAATCTGAATATGAGACCGGGCAGGGGCGTGGGATGCAACAAGAAGTGGTCTTGGGTGCGTAGCCCTGCCTGTGTCGGTTAAGGACCGATCTTTATGTCGCCCCGCTGAGCAAGTTTGAACTGTACGAGTCATACTCAATATATGGGGTCCAGGAAACCGATGTACCTTGGGAATTCTTTGTTGAGACTTTTTCGATCGTCTCAGGCTTTCCGCCGCAGCAAAGTAGACGGAAACTCGCTCATAACATCTTCACAGCATACAGGTGCACCATGAGTGGGAATACTGTCCTAGATGATTGAATCAATTCAACTTGGGTAGAACCTGAGAAAGGTGACTGTCTACGACGCCCATCGAGTGCACCTATGTGACTTCCAGTACGGGCGTGCGTGTCGTGTATTCCAGGTATCTTTGATTCGAATCACCGTCCCTCGCGGTTATGAGTACAACTTGTTCACTGAGTTTTCACGTAGTTACTACTTGCACTTGAGATGAGAATTAATTACTGCTGTTATGAATATTATATTATCATTGTATTGCTATGTTGTATGTATTAGTATTATGCACACTAAATTTATTTTCCACCTTGGGCATGCAACATTGTGATGAAGTGTTTCTGGTTTGATTGTGGAGTTACGATGTTGCCCGCACAAGATTTAAGCTGCTGGTAATAAATCTGAAAATAAAGACCCACATTTAGACGAGTCCATATGCAAATATGCCATCCTATGTTTATGTCTTTACCCTCATGTATAGTTTCATGTTTAGGTGAGACGGTTAAATCTTGCTAAGCCTTCGTGCTCACGGTTGCTATATAAGTTGTTTTGCAGGTACTAACCTCTATGCTTATGATTATGGTTGTCCGATGAGACTCGGAACTCTCCGAGCGGTATACTCATAGGGAACCATGCCGTTGCTGTTTGACATTCGTGGCTAGTGAGGAGCATTCGTGGGCTGGATGACTTATCTTTTGCTTATTAGACTTGAGTACAAGAGTTGTAATCTTATCTTCCGTTGTAGTTTATTTTTATATAAACTATTTGTAAACTGAACATCATTGTAAATTTCAGCAAATGATTTATGTGATATGTGTTCCTTTACATGTGTGCTGTTGGGTGCCACCTCGCACAGCACCACCCAATGTGATTCGTGGAAAGTGTGTACCCGGTCCTCACAGCCGGTATCAGAGCCGCATTGGGAATAGCACACTAAATAAGGATCGTATTAAGATAAAAACATACGATACAGTGAGGATACGGTACTAGGCCCACATAAAGACTATATTAGAATAATTTATTTAGGTGGCAAAGCTGACTTATGTGTTATTATATTCTGTAATGACGCTCCGACGTCGGGTAAGAGGTAAGGTACACCACCGCAAGCGGATCAATTGCGGTAAGCTCACCATGCGAGAGGTAGCATGTGATTGTTTCTGTGGCTTAGCACGGAAAGTCAATATGAGTCTCTGAAACTCTCTATGTTTCTGAGAACATATGACACGTGGTACCCCAACATGCTTCAAAATTAGTGGTTGCCCCCATCGGGTGGGACATAACCCAATGTGCCTCCTATTGGTGCAGCATTATGCAAAGACGTGGGGACCCCGTTAGGTGGTAGAAAACCCGGTCATGTACCTCAAGACGTGGCTTAGCTCGGGGCAGCCCGTATGGAATGATACGGGACGAATGTTTTTACTTTCATATATACTATTGTGACTGGCTGAAATGATCGCCCGTGCGGGCTATGCCGTATGGCACCATAATGAGTGTTTTGTAAATTGTGTGTCTTATGCAGCTACACTGACTGCGTGATCATATAGCGCATAGAAATCGTTTGCGAGTGAACGTCATTAAGACCACCGTTGAGACGTATGCCGGAATACCGGCTTAGAATTTTCACTTTTGTGAGCCACGTAGTACTGACATATATTCCATTGTTGCATTAACCACCTTGCTTTAAAATGGAACTGAGAAGATGTAAAGATACTTATATTATCTATCAAGTTCTGATTTTGAACTAAGTTCTCAAATTTGGAGTAGGTTTTGAAGTAACCGATTCAAAAACAGAGTGTTCTGTTTTCTGCCAGAAAAATACCTGATTTGAGAAACCATATCTCGCAGAAGAAAACTCCAATGAATGTGTATCTCACATGGATGAAAATTTTAGGACGTCCTTTAAAACTATTATGTTCAACTCCAGAGCTGAACTCCCCTCTATCCTATTCAATAATTCAAAGTTCCTAAATCTGCCAAACTGGACAGAAACTGGAACCCTCTCTGGACTCCTTACTGTTTTGACCATATCTCCCTCTAGAAAAATCGAACAGGATCGTACAAGATATTTCTGGAATCCTTGTAATATGTATTACAAATTTTTAAGTTGTGGATTTTGCAAATTCTTCTGTTTTATATCTGGAAATTGTGGCCTCAAATCAGCATAAACAAAGGAGATGCTTTCAAAATTTCCAGAAAAAACTGTCAGGTTTACGATGCCATATCTCCTCAACTAGAAATGATCTGGAGGCAAACAAATACTTTTTCGAAAGTTATTGAAGTGTACTTCAACTTTGTAGTTCATCTTAAAATCTTATTCTCTCATTTAATGGGTTAAATATGTGTTTGAGTACAATCTGGTCAGGTTTCAACAGAAATTTCATCGGTTTGGTGTAATTTGGTCTTGTTATGTATCTGGTCCTCGATTTCACTTTGAGAAGTGTCATAACAGACCAGGTGTCGATACTCAAGCATTTACCAGTGGAATTGTGGGTTTTACCCACTCAAACCTCTGTTGTTTTTATGACCATGTTTGTATCATATTTCAGAGCGTATTCGCACGATAACGCGCATAACGTCCCATCGCGACCAACAATAGTCAAAATGAACTTTAATCCATGGAGTTCATTATTTTGGAGCTTGCTATTGTGACATTTCAGGTATGATATATTTGGTATAAAGTTTACACTTTATCAATATATGACCGTTATGCAAGTTTGGTTGTCCATACACACACGATAGTTTTCATCCTATTGTGATCTTGCAATATCACGTCTCATGTTGGATTAATGACTGTGGCTGCAGAATGGTGCGCACTCGCACAACATACAAGGTCGGTGGTTCAAGTCAGGGAGGGGATGACTTCCAAGAGCCAGAACAGCCGGCGCAACAGCCACCTCCATCTGCGATTACATTGGCGGATGATATCGCAGCCATGGTGGGTTTGCACGACGAGCGGACCGAGCTGCTACGAACCCTCGTGCAGATTACATCCAATAAGGGCAGACGTCAAGCCGAAGGCAATCGCCAACCTCAGCAAGCAGCATATCCCGAATTCTTGGTGACTGCTCCCCCCGTGTTTAGTGGTGATCCTGAACCTCCAGATGCGGTCCATTGGCTCCGCACCATTGAAGCTAAGTTCGGACTGCTACAGTGCAGTGATCATATGTAGGTTATATATGCAGCACAACAACTACATGGCATCGCCGGTGCTGTGGGGACCGGAGTCCACACATCCGAGGATCTCATTGGGTGGTGCTGTGCGATGCGGCACCTAACAACACACACGAAAAAGGATACCAAAACATATAAAGTTTTCATTTCATAAGAAGAGTTTACAAAAGAGTGTACAACAGAAGTACACACGCAGCGGAAAATACATACTCATAATCTCACCTAACTAAGCAGGAGAGAAGACGTCCATGCCCTAGGACGATTCTCACTAGCAACAAGAAGAACATTCAGCAGCGGCGTGTTTCACATGAGATTTATCTCGACACCTCGAGTCTCATGTACAACCTGAACAGCAGAAATAGAACTAATAGCTGCAAAAATCATTAAAGCGCAAACGTGAGCATAAGGCTCAGCAAGACTAACCCGTCTCACTAGACACATGCAAGGGGAACACTAAAACATAGGTGAGGTGAAGCGTAAATGACTCGCCTACAAGTGGATCCTTATAATAAAGTTTTATGTAGCAAATGACATTCGCCAAGCACGGCACATCATGGGCTCCACAATCAAACAAGAAACGCTTTACCGATGATATTACATGCCCAGAGCACGTAATGCTATTACAGCTAAATTATGGGGAAACTGTACACTTTTAATTGTACTATCTCTAAATCATGCAAGGTTGCAAAGTAATTATAATTCAATACAATATGATTTTCTGGCTTCTTTAATATTTACTACGTCATTGCTCAGTGAACAAGAGGTACTCTATTACCGCGAGGGACGGTGATTGCAATCAGGGCACACCCGGATAACACGACACATACGAAGTTTCGGAAATGCCAGCGAGTACTTCACGCAGTACCTACGTAGCACTTCAGTACTAGTCGTATATGGCAACCTTTCGCGAGACACTCACATGCCGAACCGGTCGATCCGTCACGAGCAGGAGGTCCCTGTGTGGGGCATACTCTGACGTGCCCACCAGCGGATTTACACCTTGTTGCCCTCAACCCTCACCTATAAAACGGAACGGTATGCCTCGACACCCAAGTGACCAAGCTACGTCAGTTTATTAGATTCCATATGTCCATTATGTCGCCGGTACAATTCAAGCTTGTCCGAAGGGGCTGCATATGGACGGGCCTTAATCGACACAGGCAGGGCTATGCGACCGAGACTCAATTCTCGCCGCTTCCTATCCATTCCCTACCCGGTCTCAATTTCATTATATTAAGCCATTTTCTATCTAACCAATTTTGTGAGATATGTCCTACATCTCTCGCGAGTAGATTCCAACTACTCGACTTCTACCCAGTTTCCTATGCATTAGCAAAGCAGTAACTATAGGTCAAACTGTAACTTGTTCCCATCAATCCCTGGGATTTTTCTCCATGCAAGTGGAGTATCAATCATACTATACATAATGCACAATTCATAGACTACTCATCATAGTGATAAAGTAAAATTTTATAAATGACTTAAATGCAAACCAGGGCTTGCCTTAGTTTGCGACTCGAACAAATGTCAATTGTTAGGGCTTGGTCTTCCTCCGGAGAACCTGCCATGGAACTTCAGTAGAAACACCTTGGCCTTCTCCTCCAAGCGAAACTTCTCGTCAGTCACCTATCATCACGTTCCTATCGACATGATATGCATATAAGTAATTAAGTAGTTTAATAATAGACTCCACGGGGTTGTGTAAACTCTAAGAATGAGGAGTTTGACTAGGAAGGACAGATATGCCTCTGTTTTGTTGATAAACAAAGGATGGAGTCAAGTGGTCATAGTAGTATCGAGATGTGAATTGAAAGGTGTAATGTAAGCACACATTGCAACTTGGCACTCAACACTTGACGCTATGCCACTCAAGGACGATACAACTGAATGGTGTGGAAGTGTTGGACTAGTAGTGTAAGGATGACCTAAAGAATCAAGGGGGACATCGAAAATGTAAGTATGAGTGGAGTGTACAAGACGAAGGTCGTGATTTAGTAGTCGACCAATGAACTTGACTTAACTCATAAAGGAGTAAACCTAGTTAAGTGAGCAGTGCTGTCGTAGGGTCCTGACTTAGGATGAACCATGATGGAACCTAACGACACTTGGGACTGAATTGGGATCAACATGGCTTGGACTTAAGAAGTCATTACAAGCACTGTTAACCTAGCATGAGTACCATGACAATGTTCAAATGATATTTAGGTAAAGTAGTTTCTACGGCAAGCTTCTTGAGCATCGTTCAAGTACTTACATGACGACACTAATGTAGTGTCTCCCGCAATCTTATCCAGGTGATCTCGGTAAGCTCTTGGGACTTAAACATGATGCGAGACCTTGCCGTGAAGGCATGCTTTGCCATCTCGAGAAGATCGTCTTAGCGACGTTCACCTCAACCCGGACTCGTCAATGGGGTAGCGGAAAATCACGAACACCACCTTGTGAGTCTTAAGGCTAGTGATGTCGACTCGGTTGTTGATAAGCGACTCGACGAACCTGTCGTCGATGAAATGGTACACCAAGTTAAAAAATCTTGTGATCGGCTACAGAACATCATCGACACAACCAAGGAACTCTTATCCAAGGTTCCCCTTGGTCTAGTTCTCCTTGTTGGTCGCAACGTTCTGGCATCCTTCTACCCCAGGTCATCGGTGATCACCGAACCACTTGGTTTGACCTAGAAGGCATTTCATCGAGCACCCTGGCTACACCCAGGACTCGACGAGTCTCGCCTCGACTAAACCCTAATTTGGCTAAATGACCATTGTACGACGAGTCGTGCTGGTGTTTCAGCACCACACACATCACAAGCATCCTTCATCTCGATGCCAGGACACGATAACGGCTCGGAGCGTCACGACGACGTCATATGGTCAACGACGTCGACGCGGCTCATGGTGGAGCATCACGAGCATGCACGGACAGGCCGACGCAATACAAACGACAAAATAGGTCAACTTAGGGACTCCTATAGGAATGATATCAATGCGAAAACTGGACGTACGACTTGACAACACATGAGTAACCTTAGCGATCACGACGAATGGACGTCGGTGACGTCAAGCAAGGTATTTCAGTGCAAGGCTCACCTTGTAGGCATTTCGCCGAACGTCTTGGGTGTGTACTTGATTCGGTTACTTCATCAACATTCCAAGAGCACCTTGGCACATGTCCTTGTCGATTGCCACCCCAGAATAGACCTGCATCCATAGACCAGCATTGAACGACAACACACTTAGTTTTGCCTTGTAACCATTTCATCGAACACATTGGCTGCAGTCACTAATCTAATCAATCTTGCACAATCAGAGCTAACCTTGGACCAGTGGTCGATACTAGTGTGTCAACAACGTGTTCCCGAATCCTGTGCATCTCATTCAAAACTTGCTTTGCTTCCACGACCTAGCCACAGCGTGGAATGCCGCGACGACACAATCAAGGTGACGGCGTTGCCCGGAGCAGCTATGTGGAGATGCGGCTCCGGCGACGAGTTCGGTCGTGGGGGCGTGCAGCGCGCTTTGGAGCAGGGGCCGGGGTAGAGCCGGCGCGGTGCTCGGCGGCTCGGCGAGCAGTGCGCAGGGGGCA
Source organism: Tuctoria greenei (assembly GCA_036927565.1). Lineage (NCBI taxonomy): Eukaryota > Viridiplantae > Streptophyta > Magnoliopsida > Poales > Poaceae > Tuctoria > Tuctoria greenei. The sequence continues at coordinate 192,661,743 of JAYESD010000002.1, read as the reverse complement.
GCGATGCGGCCGCGGAGGGAGGACCCGGGGCGACGTGCGCAGGCCGGCGGCCGTCGTCGGGCGGTGCTGCAAGCGGACGGGAGCGGCACGACAGGAAGGCGGCGAGGCACTTGGCGGCTCGGCCAGCAGACGGCCGGCGGGGGGGATGATGTCGCGGCGTGCGGGAGCGGCCAGGGCGAGCGGCGACCGGGACGCAGCGCCGCGGGCGAGCCGGCGATCGGCGTGGGGCGACGCCGTGGCCGCCGGAGGTGGGGCGCTGGCGTCGGCGGCGGCGCTGGCGGTGAAGGGAGGTGGCGCACGGGCCTGGCAGACGCGCGAGCTGGCGGGGGCGGCGCCGTGGGCGGGCGCCGGAGGGACTGCAGGGGCACCGAACGCGCGTTGGTGCACGGATGCGCGGCTGAGGGCGGGAGCGCGCACAGGGGCGGCTGACCGAGGCGAAGCCGGGCGCTGGCGGCGGTGTGCGTGCCGGGCGGAGCTGGGAGGCGAGGTGGCGGCCGGATCGGGAGGAGGAAGCGGGGCAGAGGAGATGGCGCGGTGGGTTGCGGGTCTGGAGGTGGCGAGCGGGAAGATAAGGGTCGAGGGAACGTCGAGGTGGCGCATGCAGCCATCTGCGTGGAGGCAGGGGAGGAGGTGCCGACCTGACTGGTGGGGACCACCTGTGGGACCCACTTCCCTCTTTCTTTCCAAAATTCAAATAGGGCTAGCAAACATGCTTCAAAAATAGTTAACTTTGGCCCAATGATCAAATAAAATGTGAAGAATTTTATGGTGCAATCAGATTTCAGAACTGAGCAAGTTGAATTTTTACTCAAGTTTGAATTTGAATTCAAGTGGTGATACTTGACTCAAGAAAATAAATAGTAGATTAGGTTCAAAAAAATCCTGAAACTTTGAAGTTAACCTTTCTGAACCATAAGGGACCTCAGGAAAAATTTGGAGTTGATTTGGACAAGGTTGAGCACAAAGTTTAAATTTGAAGTCGACGTTGATTAAACTCTCAGTACGTGTCCAATAAATGGAAAAATGTGCTTCAAAAATTTTGAAACTTTACCGAGAGTCTATTTGGAATATTAGAAGGTCATGGAAAAATTTACGGCATGAGATTTGAATATTTTTGGATGTCCCATTTTAGGGTTGGAAAAATTCCTTTTTCTTTCTCTCTATTTTGTTTTTCTTTTCTCTTTTAATTTGAATACTTGGAAATTAAGGATTTTACACCTTAAGTTCCAATATACATTAGCAAACATGTTCTGTATGTAAAATTTTAACATGTCCCTATTTTAAGTGAACATTGGTTAACTCATATGGTTCATGTGAGTTTGGATTTCCAAGTCTATTTTCAAAATTTTTAAGTTCGCATTTTTGCGTTTTTGTTCTTTCGAAAAACGGGCTTTTACAATCCTTCCCCCTTAAAGGAATCTTGTCCCGAGATTCTAACAAGTAGAATAACAAAAACGATGAGGGGACGATCCGTAAAAGAGGGTCATTGACTAAGGAAAATGACAATGCCCTTAAAGACTTGGATTCTACAAAATAGTGATTATCTCCAGGCATCTTAAGAAATTCTAGAGTCTGCTTCAAGTGATTCCAGTCTTTAGGTTGATACCCTTGACAGGATGCTTGACATGACAATATCACATCATAAAACTTGGGTCTTAAAAAGTTATGTTGAGGTGTTGAGGTCTTCTTCTTTCCGTCAAAATGAAGTAACCTTCTTCATTGAGGAGGTACTTAGAGTTCTATGATAGTTAAGCGTCCTTAACTCTGGATGTTTCTCTTATGAAGACTTTTCTGCTTTGGTTTTGTAGCCGAAGCAATGCCATTAGGCAGTAAAGTCAAAGAGTTCCAAAGTTTGGTAATCAATAATAACCTCGCAAATAGAAAGATTTTAAGGTTCTAGCAAGGTCGAGAAGTCAATAAGAAACTCCTCGCAGCTAGAAACAATCAGTTGTCAGTACTCAAGGTGATTTGAGTTTCAACAAGTCAAGGACAAGGACTCAACTTTGTTTTAGTCACAAGGTGTCCCTTGTGCCACTCAAGATAATGAAACCAGCCGAAGGCGTTGCGAACGATAAAATTGATCACAACTCAAAAATGTTAGGAACTACTTAAGTATCTGAACGGGGTCACATATTCTTGCTCAAAACTCATTAGTAATTATGTTTCATGATGCATCACAAACCGGATGGTGTTATGCAGACACAGTGCAACTCCGCGGATAACTATGCAAGGTATGGTGCATTCAGTATTATGCTTTGAGCAAAAATAGGTAAGACAACTCAGACACAAACAGAAGTACCCTAGATACAGAAGGATTAAGTGACTTGGTCATTAAAAGTGTCGAACGACGAATGTCACTTTCACGTCTTGACCAAATTCAAGAATTTCAAGGTAAGAACATTAACAAAGAATGATGAGGTTCAGCTCAAGGCAACGGAGTGTACATAATGGAACAAAATGATGGAACTTCTTGTTGATGTGAAGTTCCCTGAAGCTTGCTAATCACAGCTTACAGGTAGATGTGATTTCTTAACAAAGGATCAGGTTTTTCATCACGTAGGATTCCTAAGGTAGTATGTCTAACCTTTAAAAGGTGTGGTAGGGTTGCCTTCAGAAGTTGCAAAGAGAGTAACCTTTAAAGAGTAAGGTTCTCATCACTTCCGTAGGTTACACTAAGTGTTTGACAAGGTACTGTGCTAGGCACGACCTTGGTTAGTGATCCACGTTCTTGCTAAAGAATTTTCAGCTCATACTACTACCCTATGGCTTCTCGTCTCAGAGACTGAAGCAAGGGTGTGGTTTAGCATGAAGAATCAACTGACTTCTTTAACTCGATGATCGAGTTCCCCAGAAACGGGGTTAGAGAAGATCCATTAAATAAGCGTCTCATTGACCCAATGAGTCAATGTTGTACTCGGTCCTACTTACTTGAGCATTGCTTCCAACACGTTGGTTCGGTGTCGATGTACCTTGGTATGACACTTGGTGAACGTATCACTTTGATTACTAGGTGCACTCCTTCCCCCTTAAGGTTCAAGCTAGGTAAGCGAGAAACTTATCCCAAACGATCCTTACGGGGAGGGTCGTCGACTAATGGAAGTGCAACACATGCTCAATACACCCTTAAAGTGTGAGGTGCACGGTTACCTAATTAAAACACTAATCATGAGCAACCGAGCCAAAGAGATTTGATTGAGTTTAATACTCAACTCTAATGGTAATTATTATTGAATCAAAACACCTGGGATGTTGTGAAACTCCTCTAGTTGAACTCGAGAACCACATGCCTAACAAAAACCAAAAGGTTCAAACTGGCCAGGCTATGGTGACAAACGACCAGTCTGGACGCAAACTCGATTTTTATCCAGTTAATGGCAAAATCAGACCTTGAAGTGAATAACAAAGTTAAAGTACACTTCAAGAACTTTCCAAAAAGTATTGGTTTGCCTCTAGATCATCCCTGGTTTGCATGTTATGCTATTTTAAAATCAGCAGAACTTTCTGCACTTTCAGCAGAACCTGCTTTAAAAAGTACCAGCTTTGATCTACAGTTTTCAGACTGTTCCGTCAGAAACCTGGAAATATTCTTATTAACAAAGTTGTAGCCAAGGTAATAAGATTTCCATAATGTACTTACTTGTCTTCATATCAGTCCTGGTTCAAAAGATATGAATTTTTGAAATTGGGTAAAATTTCAGCATTCAGAATTTGAATTCAGTTCAGATTGACCACTCTGCATTCAAACTCGATTTGGAAAAAGTAGACGACAGATTCAGGTCTGGAGCCAATTGCAAAAATTGTAGCTGACTCTCTAACTTTTCCAATGGTCACTCGCGCGACACCATTGGATCAAGAGTCTGCGAGTTATGGATTAAATTCAGAGGTGTACAGATTGCTGTCCAGTTTGGGTGTGCCTGGACAGTCTCTGCGATTATCCAAATTTCACCCACTTAGAAAATGATTTTGGTCTCAAGCTGAATAGAGAAATCGTAAAGTACTTTCAAATATTTCTAAGGAGTATTTACTTGCCCTCATAGCACTTCTGGTTGAGAAGATATGGCATTTGCAAATTGACAGTTTTTCTGAAAATTTGGACAGCACCTCCTTTGTTTAAGGCTGATTTTGTCCAGAATTTTCAGATATACTGATGAGATCATGCATATTATCATTGCACAAATAAACATGGCACAATGTTTATTTGTTTGGGATCCTGGCTCAAGTGAATGTGCACTCTTATTTGATGGACAAGATCAAGATGGGGCACTATGTCGTCCACCACCTTGGCCTCCTCCATTCATGCATACAAAAAGATTTGATGGCGTTGCACATTTGGACCAACACATAAGAGAAGATGAACTTGAGTCGAGGACGACTCCAATTAAAGAAGGGGAGGATGATGAGGACATCACTTCTATGGATACAAACAACACTCTATTGAACATACAATATGCAATCAATAGAGTTCATACACAACAATTAATTTCAGAGGTGAACTCGTTCTTATATATTTCCTTATATGTTTTTGAGAAGAGATTGCTACTTAATGATTTATTTGTGATTAGGATCCATGGAGAGGTTCAAGGAGTACCTGGAGTGAGTATTAGGGACGTGAAAGACCAGAGAATTCGTTCAAAGAAGATGGAAACCGAACCAAACTCCAAATCGTATCCAACTCGGAGTCCAGGAGCAGTACGCACTAAAACGGACGCCCAGGACGCATACGAACTCCGTTTTGGACGTTCTACATATGCACGGAAATGGGAGAGGATAAAATTTCCAATGGCGTCGGTCCCATGTCAAAATTCCTTCGGAGTCGAAGGGAATCGTTGAAACAAAATCAAGTACAGAATCTGTCAGGGTGCTGTGCCACCGTATTGGGCCATTGGGCCATGTATCAAGTCTAAGTCCATTATTTTTGTATATTAGGGTTAGGTCACGACCCAAACACCCCCTTGGATGTCCTCCCTCCTATATATACTCCATAGTAGCCGCCATGAACAATTGGGTTTTGCTTAGATCAATAATATCGCCGTTCTACGGTTTGTGAGACCCCAACTTCGCGATTCCAGATCGTGTCTTCTACGTTCTTGCTCGTGTTCTCGGTTGCACTTGCAGGGATTAGCCTTCCTGGCCAGGTAAAGCGTGTGCAACATGGTTGATAACCAACGGAGCGGTGGTGTAGTGATTGCAGGGGTTGTTCGTGTTCTACTCGAGAGCCTCGGATCATCAACATCGAGATCTCCACATCAATCGACTTATCCATTACCTTTCGGAAGATCGGGACCAATTCTCCTATCAATTGGTATCAGATTTTCAGGTTGCCCATTAGGTAATAAATCTATCCATTACATTAGTTTTGTTTTTCATACCTAGAGTGCACAAAAAAAGCCACAAAAAAACTTGCAGTTTAGTAGATCTGTTCATTACTTTGCCCAAACCACATTGAGCCTTTGCAACTTTGTTATTCAGTTTGGTTTTGTTGAGGTTGTGTCCATGGTTGAGTCACATTGCTGGTTTAGAAGTGTTTTTAGTCTTAGTTTGAGTTTTTCATTGTGTTGATTTATCCTTTTGAATCACGTCATCACGTCCAGATTAGATTCATCTCTGTCCAGTTCAGTATTTTCATCATATCTCACTCATACGAACTCGGATTTTAGTGTTCTTGTACTTTCTGGAAAGCTTAAGAAGTTCTCTATAACTTTGGTATTCATCAGATTCCCATAAAATGGATTTATCAATGTCAAAATTGCATTAGATCTGAATCTTTTATTGATCTAGAAATTCTGAACAGTCTGTATTTCGAGGGCAATATCTCCCATTGTTCTTATCCAAAATAGATCTTCCATATACTAAAATTAAAGAGGGGAGATAAATCTATAATATTTCTGTTCAAAGTTTTTAGATTTGGGGCCTATAAAGGTGCTTAATTGTCCTTAGAACATTGAGCAGAAAATCTGTAACAGACCTACGAGATATCTTTGAGTATTTGCATTGTGTTCTTCTTTTGCAGCACATTCTGAAAAAAAAAAGAAAAAATAAAAAGGCATCTGGCAAACATATCTGTCATGGTCTTCCTCATATCACGTAACTCAGCATGTTGAACACATTTGTCATCCTTGTCTTCTCCTGCCATTGTTAGTAGGAAACAAAAAAAAACAACAACAAAAAAATAGAAGTGTTTGCATCCTTTGTGTCATCTAGTTTTATCTCATGTCTTGCTTGCTTGAACTACTAGGAACATATTTAGGCCAACAACATTGACAAGTACTGTGGACACTTATTCAACTTTACTATCTGATTTCACTGTTGCTAATCCTTGCTACATATAATTGCCATCCAAGCTACACTTTACTCTTGAGCAGAATCAATACACCTTTGCAATCATCCCACGCTTCATTGGTTTATTCATACAGGCCACCGTTTGCCACCAGCAATGTCAGTAAGAACACTTGTAAGAGCGTGGTAAGACGCTTGAGAGTGTGTGATTCCACTTCAACTTTGCCATTATCCTTTGTAGTTGATAGGGATAACATATTTTTTTGTTGTCTTCTGTTTGCTACTAACAATGTCAGGTAAAAGCAAGAATCATGCATTATATGCTGAGATGATGGACATGATGAAGACGACGATGGAGTTGCTCACTAAAAATAAAACATCAACCAATGTTTCACATGACATTCAGACCACCTTTACAACACCTTCCATAAGAAGTAATTACACTCTCCCATCTCTTCCTTCTTATGATGGTTTTGGTTATGATGAATATATTACTTGGGAAATAGAGGTGGATAAAATTTTTGGACAATGTCATATGTGTGAGAGGAGAAAGATTAGAAATATTGCAAGTGCATTAGTAGATTGTGCATTAACTTGGTGGAACAATTTAAATGAATTAGAAAAACCTCAAACATGGAAAGAAACGAAAATTCTTATGCGAGAAACTTTTGCTAATGTATCTATGTGCAAAGAAGAAATTCAGCAATTTGAGGAAAAAATTCTTGTTGTACCTCCTTTTGTATCTAACGTTTTGCAGGACAATATAGAAAATAATATAGATGATGCAAAAGTGAACGAGGCTTTCGACAACACTTGTGAAATTTTAGATGGATCAACTAATAATGCACTCGAAATCACTGATGAAAATGGTAAGACAAAACATTCTACAAATACAGAAGGTGAGAAGTTTTTGGATGTTCTGAATTTTTCCACCAATCATGCTATTTTCGAGGAGCAACTATTAGAGTCGTTTATTTATACACCATTGTCACATGTTGATTTTTCTGCTGATCGTTGCGCTAAGAAAGAGTTGTGTGCTGATAACTCTATTATACCTATGCAAAAACAAGTTAATGTACAAGATGATTGTGTTTTGTATTCACCTACTTGTGTTGAAATTCATAATTTGATCACCGCTACTGCTGAAAATGATGAGCTGAAATTTTTGTCTTCTCTAAATACTGTGGGTTATATTGAATTTGACACTCTTTGTGATCTAAATATTGTAGAGAGGAGAATATTTTCACAATCTGAATTGCCTTTATTAAGTAGAAATATTTTTCATGCTATAGGAAACTATGAAGATAGTGGTGAATTTATGGTGCATAAAGTTTACATATGTTCAAATGTGCAAGCTCCTTTTGTGCTGCAACAACATGCTGAAATGAATGGATGCACTAACACTAATAATGTATTGTCAAGTTTTTCTAGCATTTTTTTATTGCAGCAAGGGAAACAAATAAAAAAGAAGCATTGTTCACCGTGGTTATGCAATATGGACATTTTCTATTCTACCCCCAAAGCAATCCTTTTTCCTGGACATACGAGCAAGCCGAGGACGGCTTGTCATAAAGAAGGGGAGAATGATGAGATCATGCATATGATCATTGCACAAATAAACATGGCACAATGTTTATTTGTTTGGGATCCTTGCTCAAGTGAATGTGCACTCTTATTTGATGGAAAAGATCAAGATGGCGCACTATGTCGTCCACCACCTTGGCCTCCTCCATTCATGCATACAAAAAGATTTGATGGCGTTGCACATTTGGACCAACACATAAGAGAAGATGAACTTGAGTCGAGAACAACTCCAATTCAAGAAGGGGAGTATGATGAGGACATCACTTCTATGGATACAAACAACACTCTATTGAACATACAAGATGCAATCAATAGAGTTCATACACAACAATTAATTTCAGAGGTGAACTCGTTCTTATATATTTCCTTATATGTTTTTGAGTATAGATTGCTACTTAATGATTTATTTATGATTAGGATCCATAGAGAGGTTCAAGGAGTACTTGGAGGGAGTATTAGGGACGTGGAAGACCAGAGAATTCGTTCAAAGAAGATGGAAACCGAACCAAACTCCAAATCGTATCCAACTCGGAGTCCAGGAGCAGTACGCATTAAAACGGACGCTCAGGACGCATACGAACTCCGTTTTGGACGTTCTACATATGCACGGAAAGGGGAGAGGATATCGTTTCCAATGGCGCCGGTCCCATGTCAAAATTCCTTCGGAGTCGAAGGGAATCGTTGACACAAAATCAAGTACAGAATCTGTCAGGGTGCTGCGCCATCGTATTGGGCCATTGGGCCATGTATCAAGTCTAAGTCCATTATTTTTGTATATTAGGGTTAGGTCACGAACCAAACACCCCCTTGGTCGTCCTCCCTCCTATATATACTCCATAGTAGCCGCTATGAACAATTGGGTTTTGCTTAGATTAATAATATCGCCGTTCTACGGTTTGTGAGACCCCAACTTCGCGATTTCAGACTGTGTCTTCTACGTTCTTGCTCGTGTTCTCGGTTGCACTTGCAGGGATTAGCCTTCTTGGCGAGGTCAAGCGTGTGCAACACGGTTCATAACCAACAGAGCGGTGGTGTAGTGATTGCAGGGGTTGTTCGTGTTCTACTCGAGAGCCTCGGATCATCAACGTCGAGATGTCCACATCAATCGACTTATCCATTACCTTTCGGAAGATCGGGACCAATTCTCCTATCATATACAAACATCAACATTTGCAAAAAAAGTACATAGAAAACTTGTTGCATACATTCTTAAGATTCCAGAAATGAAACTTATGAAGTCTTTCGACAATTCTACAGCGAGTTATGCAAGAAACAGTAACTGTATACAGGACTGTCCACTCGCTGTCCAGATTTTATCAAGGTTAGAAATTCGAAATTTTGAGTATGTTAGAGATGTTTTCTGCTCTGGAGTTCTATAGAAACGTTGTAGATGACTCTCTACACTTTCCAACCACATAAAGTAGGCCTGCAGCAGTGAAGTATGCAGAAAGTTATGATTCAATTGGTGAAGAGTTCAGATTCTGTCCCCTCTTCCGGGCTGCCAGAACCTCTCAAAAGACACTTCAATTTAGACCTTGTTATTGCGAGTTTTAGTCTTTGTGTTGAATAGAAAGTTGATAGAGGACTCTTTAAGATTTCCATATATGTATAAACATGCATCGTTTGCATTTCTGGTTTATGAGTTATGGCCGTTCAAAGTTCAGAATTTTTCTGACTGTTTCAGATAGCACCTATATACATGTACTATCTTCAACTCTGTTTTCTAATTAGTTATAAACTGAATTTGAGTTATCACTGAATAACAAAGTTGTAGAGTGGCTCTTCCCCTTTCCAGAAATGTATCATAATGCAATATAAGAGCTTTCTACAAGGAAATATGGCAAAATTCAGATGCTGGTCCGTGTAGTTTCAGAACAGCAGCTTCTGTGATAATGGTGCATTTTCATCACCATACAAGCATCTTTTGGCTTGGAAGTCAATAGGAAACTTATAGAAGACTTCAAAATCTTTCCAAAAAGTATTCACTTGCCTCCAAAGCCCTCCAGGTTGAAGAGATATGGAATTTCAAAGTCAGGTCAATTCTGTTTGAAAACAGAACTCACCAGCTTCGAAACACAAGAATTTGGGAACAGACTCAAATTTTGAAACTTAGCTCAAAACTCAATTCAGATGGCTAGAAATTAATTCACAACTAATAATTTGCTTTGGAACAAAATGGAATCTTAAAAGAGACTTGACGACCTTCTTATCCATAGCATATCACTATGGATCTTCATACTTAACCAAAGTCTTACTCCAGCTAAGTTGAGCTAAACTCTCGCCAGGAACAAAGAACTTTGATTCACCTACTCTTGAAGAGAAACATTTTCTATTGTCCATAAGATACCAGCAACTGATACTTGGACTTAATATGAATATGAAGCCATTTCTTTCGTGGGGGATGGTCGAGGTATCAAATGTGATACTGACGGTACTACGTTCCTTACCAAAGAAAAGTCTAACCCGGTACATCCGGATACGTCTATAGGTGGTCCTAATATCGATCACTCGCAAACGTATTCTACATGGGTCGCTACCGGAGTTAGTGTACCTGCAGAAGACAAACAATCCCCTTTCACACCTTCACACCTCAAGGGCGGCACGGGGAAACACGACAGGAAGTCACAATAAGATATAATCAAAAAGTAAATGCATACGACTCTCGTGTGAGTTGCCCTCGAGCGAAGTCATGTCTCGAGGTACATGGCTGTAAATACGTTTGTACAGCAAAGACTCCCGTACGAACTGGCTTATACACGCTCGGGCATACGTGTTTCGCATGCTCCCATAGAACATGAATGGTTCTAGAGATGCATACTATCGGGTTATACACCACCCGACAGGGGCTCCCACTAATTTTGTGTCACGCTGGAGTACCGCGTGTCATATGTTCTCAGAAACATGGAAAGTTTAAGAGGCTCATATTGACTTTCCGTGCTAAGCCACGGAAATTTCACATACCACATCTCGTATGCAGAGTTTACCGAGATTGATCCGCTCTCGGCGGCGTATCTTACCTCTTACCTTGAAGAGGGAGCGTCGTTACAGTAATAATATAACAAGTTAGTTCACCACCTTTATAACTTACACTAGTAATAATCCTTAATGGGCATATAGCTAATCCTCACTCGACTACTTTGGAGTTTTCGAAAATACGCTATTTTCGAGCGTGCCATTCCCAATGAAGCTCTGATACCATGTCTGTGGGGACCGGAGTCCACACATCTGAGTATCTCATTGGGTGGTGTCGTGCGATGCAGCACCTAACAACATACACGAAAAAGGATACCAAAACATATAAAGTTTTCATTTCATAAGAAGAGTTTACAAAAGAGTGTACAACAAAAGTACACACGCAGCGGAAAATACATACTCATAATCTCACCTAACTAAGTAGGAGAGAAGACGTCCATGCCCTAGGACGATTCTCACTAGCAACAAGAAGAACATTCAGCAGCGGCGTGGTTCACATGAGATTTATCTCGACACCTTGAGTCTCATGTACAACCTAAACAGCAGAAATAGAACTAATACCTGCAAAAATCGTTAAAGCGCAAACATGAGCATAAGGCTCAGCAAGACTAACCCCTCTCACTAGACACATGCAAGGGGAACACTAAAACATAGGTGAGGTGAAGCGTAAATGACTCGCCTACAAGTGGATCCTTATAATCAAGTTTTATGTAGCAAATGACATTCGCCGAGCACGACACATCATGGGCTCCACAATCAAACAAGAAACGCTTTACCGATGATATGACATGCCCAGAGCACATAATGCTATTACAGCTAAAGTGTGGGGAAACTGTACACTTTTAATTGTACTATCTCTAAATCATGCAAGGTTGCAAAGTAATTATAATTCAATACAATATGATTTTCTGGCTTCTTTAATATTTACTACGTCACCGCTCAGTGAACAAGTGGTACTCTATTACCGCGAGGGACGGTGATTGCAATCAGGACACACCCGGACAACACGACACATACGCACTTTCAGAAATGCCAGCGAGTACTTTGCGCAGTACCTACGTAGCACTTCAGTACTAGTCGTATATGGCAACCTTTCGCGAGACACTCAAATGCCGAATCGGTCGATCCGTCACGAGCAGGAGGTCCCTGCGTGGGGCGTACTCTGACGTGCCCACCAGCGGATTTACACCTTGTTGCCCTTAACCCACACCTATAAAACGGAACGGTATGCCTCGACACCCAAGTGACCAAGCTACGTCAGTTTATTGGATTCCATATGTCCATTATGTCGCCGGTACAATTCAAGCTTGTCCGAAGGGGCTGCATACGGACGGGCCTTAATCGACACAGGCGGGGCTATGCGACCGAGACTCAATTCTCGCCGCTTCCTATCCATTCCCTGCTCGGTCTCAATTTCATTATATTAAGCCATTTTCTATCTAACCAATTCTGTGAGATATGTCCTACATCTCTCGCGAGTAGATTCCAACTACTCGACTTCTACCGAATTTCCTATGCATTAGCAAAGCAGTAACTATAGGTCAAACTGTAACTCGTTCCCACCAATCCCTGGGATTTTTGGCCATGCAAGTGGAGTATCAATTATACTATACGTAATGCACAATTCATAGACTACACATCATAGTGATAAAGTAAAATTTTATAAACGACTTAAATGCAAACCGGGACTTGCCTTAGTTTGCGACTCGAATAAATGTCAATTGTTAGGGCTTGGTCTTCCTCCGGAGAACCTGCCATGGAACTTCAGTAGAAACACCTTGGCCTTCTCCTCCAAGCGAAACTTCTCGTCAATCACCTATCATCACGTTCCTATCGACATGATATGCATATAAGTAATTAAGTAGTTTAATAATAGACTCCACGGGTTTGTGTAGACTCTAAGAATGAGGAGTTTGACTAGGAAGGACAGATATGCCTCTGTTTTGTGGATAAACAAAGGATAGAGTCAAGTGGTCATAGTAGTATCGAGATGTGAATTGAAAGGTGCAATGTAAGCAAACATTGCAGCTTGGCACTCAACACTCGACGCTATGCTACTCAAGGACGATACAGCTGAATGGTGTGGAAGTGTTGGACTGGTAGTGTAAGGATGACCTAAAGAATCAAGGGGGACATCGAAAACTTAAGTATGAGTGTAGTGTACAAGACGAAGGTCGCGATTCAGTAGTCGACCAATGAACTTGACTTAACTCATAAGGGAGTAAACCTAGTTAAGTGAGCAGTACTGTCGTAGGGTCCTGACTTAGGATGAACCATGATGGAACCTAATGACACTTGGGACTGAATTGGGATCAACATGGCTTGGACTTAAGAAGTCATTACAAGCACTGTTAACCTAGCATGAGTACCATGATAATGTTCAAATGACTTTTAGGTAAAGTAGTTTCTACGGCAAGCTTCTTGAGCATCGTTCAAGTATTTACACGATGACACTAATGTATTGTCTCCCGCAATCTTGTCCAGGTGAGCTCGGTAAGCTCTTGGGACTTAAACATGATGCGGGACCTTGCTGTGAAGGCATGTTTTGCCATCTCGAGAAGATTGTCTTAGCGACGTTCACCTCAACCTGGACTCGTCAATGGGGTGAGCGAAAAATCCCAAACACCACCTTGTGAGTCTTAAGGCTAGTGATGTCAACACGGTTGTTGATAAGCGACTCGACGAACCTGCCGTCGATGAAATGTTACACCAAGTTAACAAATCCTGTGATCAGCTACGGAACATCCTCGACACAACCAAGGAACTCTTATCCAAGGTCCCCCTTGGTCTAGTTCTCCTTGTTGGTCGCAACGTTCTGGCATCCTTCTACCCCAGGTCATCGGTGATCATCGAACCACTTGGTTTGACCTAGAAGGCATTTCATCGAGCACCCTGGCTACACCCAGGACTCGACGAGTCTCGCCTCGACTAAACCCTACTTTGGCTAAATGACCATTGTACGACGAGTCGTGTTGGTGTTTCAGCACCACACACATCACAAGCATCCTCCATCTCGATGCCAGGACACGATAACGGCTCGGAGCATCACGACGACGTCATATGGTCAACGATGTCGACGCGGCTCATGGTGGAGCATCACGAGCACGCACGGACAGGCCGACGCGATACAAACGACAAAAGAGGTCAACTTAGGGACTCCTATAGGAATGATATCAATGCGAAAACTAGACGTACGACTTGACGACACATGAGTAACCTTAGCGATCACGACAAACGGACGTCGGTGACGTCAAGCAAGGTATTTCAGTGCAAGGCTCACCTTGTAGGCATTTCGCTGAACATCTTGGGTGTGTACTTGATTCGGTTACTTCATCAACATTCCAAGAGCACCTTGGCACATGTCCTTGTCGATTGCCACCCCAAAATAGACCTGCATCCATAGACCAGCATTGAATGGCAACACACTTAGTTTTGCCTTGTAACCATTTCATCGAACACCTTGGCTGCAGTCACTAATCTAATCAATCTTGCATAATCAGAGCTAACCTTGGACCAATGGTCGATACTAGTGTGTCAACGACGTGTTCCCGAATCCTGTGCATCTCATTCAAAACTTGCTTTGCTTCCAGGACCTAGCCACAGCGTGGAGCGCCGCAACGATACGATCAAGGTGACGGCGTTGTTTGGAGCAGCAGGGTGGAGGTGCGGCTCTGGCGACGAGTTCGACCATGGGAGCGCATGGCACGCTGTGGAGCAGGGGCTGGGGCAGAGCCGGCGCGGTGCTCGGCGGCTCGGTGAGCAGCGCGCAGGGGGCAGCGACGGGGCCGCGGAGGGAGGACCCAAGGCGACGCGCGCGGGCTGGCGGCCGTCATCGGGTGGTGCTGCAAGCGTTTGGGAGCGGCGCGATAGGAAGGCGGCGAGGCGCTTGGCGGCTCGGCCAGCAGACGGCCGGCGGGAGGGACGACGTCGCGGCGGGCGGGAGCGGCCAGGGCGAGCAACGACCGGGACGCAGGACCGCGGGCGAGCCGGCGACCGGCGTGGGGCGATGCCGTGGTGGCCGGAGGTGGGGCGCTGGCGTCGGCAGCGGCACAGGCGGTGAAGGGAGGTGGCGCGCGGGCCTGGCGGACGCGCGAGCTGGCGGCGGCGGCGCCGTGGGCGGGCGCTGGAGGGACTGCAGGGGCGCCAAACACGCGTTGGCGCACGGATGCGTGGCCGAGGGCGGGAACGCGCCCAGGGGCGGCTGACGGAGGCGAAGCCAGGCGCTGGCGGCAGTTTACGCGTCTGGCGGAGCTGGGAGGCGAGGTGGCGGCCGGATCGGGAGGAGGAAGCGGAGTAGAGGAGATGGCGCGGTGGGTTGCGGGTCTGGAGGTGGCGAGCGGGAAGATAAGGGTCGAGGGAACGTCACGGTGGCGCATGCAGCCGTCTGCGTGGAGGCAGGGGAGGAGGTGCCGACCTGACTGGTGGGGACCACTTGTGGGACCCACTTCCCTCTTTCTTTCCAAAATTCCAATAGGGCTAGCAAACATGCTTCAAAAATAGTCAACTTTGGCCCAATGATCAAATAAAATGTGAAGAATTTTATAGTGCAATCAGATTTCAGAACTGAGCAAGTTGAATTTTTACTCAAGTTTGAATTTGAATTCAAGTGGTGATACTTGACTCAAAAAAATAAATAGTAGATTAGGTTCAAAAAAATCCTGAAATTTTGAAGTTAACCTTTTTGAACCATAAGGGACCTCAGGAAAAATTTGGAGTTGATTTGGACAAGGTTGAGCACAAAGTTTAAATTTGAAGTCGACGTTGATTAAACTCTCAGTACGTGTCCAATAAATGGAAAAACGTGCTTCAAAAATTTTGAAACTTTACCGAGAGTCTATTTGGAATATTGAAATGTCATGGAAAAATTTACGGCATGAGATTTGAATATTTTTGGATGTCCCATTTTAGGGTTGGAAAAATTCCTTTTTCTTTCTCTCTATTTTGTTTTTCTTTTCTCTTTTAATTTGAATACTTGGAAATTAAGAATTTTACACCTTAAGTTCTAATATACATTAGCAAACATGTTTTGTACGTAAAATTTTAACAAGTCCCTATTTTAAGTGAACATTAGTTAACTCATATGGTTCATGTGAGTTTGGATTTCCATGTCCATTTTCAAAAATTTTAAGTTCGCATTTTTGCGTTTTTGTTCTTTCAAAAAATGGGCTTTTACAGGTGCTTGGTGGGCGAACCACATCGCCTCCTTGGCTGCCAGACAGCAAGTCACTTGGACAAAGTTCCAGGAGGCATTCCACGCCTATCATGTTCCTCCTGTCATTATAAGAAGGAAGCTTCAGGAATTTCTTGATTTGAAGCAAGGGGGAATGAGTGCTCAAGAATACTCCAATGTATTTATTAATATAGCGCAATATGCGTCAAGGTATACGAGTACGGAGGATCAAAAGCAAGAGTATTTCTATCGGGCTCTAAGCCCCATGTCGAAAGACAAGCTTGCATTGCTCAATCACGGCTTGTTCAGCGCTATGCTTAATGCCGCAATTACGCAAGAGGATGCCACATGTGAGAGGATCACTGAGGAGTCAAAGAAAAGACTTGCCATACAGGACATCACACATAATGTTCCTCAAAAGTACCGTGTGGTATACCGATCACCGTCCAGTCAGAGATGGCAGCCAGCTCTACAACAGAGTTTATATCAAATTCATCAGTTTGGAGAATCAGGTTTCTGACCAGCAGTACAGCAGCAGCGGGAAAAGTCCCAATTTGTTCCACAGGCATTTGTCTCACCGCAAGGTGCAGAATTATTCAAGCCTCAAATCAGCAGGACATTGAATCAGTATAAGTGTTTCACATGTGATCGTGTTGGGCACCATACCAAGAATTGCCCATAGAAGATATTGAGCAGCAGGCAAGTACCAGTACAACGGTGTATTCAGCCCCATCATGTCTGGATCAGCACTAATTATCTACCAATACTCCCAAGAATAGTTATCTTATAAGTTCACCGGGTGGAAATATATCTGCTGGTCCAATTGTTCCCTGAGCAGCTCTATGTTTGGGAGGCAAGATATATCCAACATTGCTGATTATATTGGATGGACAGAAGATCAATGTAATATTGGGGATGTCATGGTTGAACCATCACGGTGCTGTTCTTAATATCGGTACCCGGACTGTCCAAATTGACTCTTCGATGCACGGACAACACGAACTGGTTTTGGACAGCATAGCAGGACAGTGCAGCTGTATATAACACAGAGGCAACTAAACTTGAAGATATTCCGGTTGTCCGTGAGTATCCCGATGACTTACTGGGCATGCCGCAAGAACGTGACGTCGAGTTCAAGATTGAACTTGTACTGGGAACCACACCGATCTCTCAAAGACCATATCGAATGGCGCCTAAAGAGCTAGCTGAATTAAAGGAGCATTTGAAAGACCTTTTGGACAAGGGTTTTATTTTCCCAAGCTCATCACCTAGGGGCTGCTCGGCGCTGTTTGTTTATAAGAAGGATGAAACATTGCGGTTATGCATGGATTATCGACCGCTTAATGCTGTGACTATAAAGAACAAGTACCCGCTGCCCCGCATCGACATTATTTTCTATCAAATTGTTGGTGCGAGGGTGTTCTCAAAGATGGATCTTTGGTCCGGATATCCTCAAATCAAAATCCAATCGGAGGATATACCGAAGACGGCATTCTCAACACGATATGGATTATACGAGTATCTTGTCATGTCTTTTGGTCTCACCAATGCTCCGGCTCACTTTATGTATCTCATGAACACAATATTCATGCCGGAGTTGGACAAGTCTATCGTGGTCTTCATCGATGACATATTGGTTTATTCCAAGTCAGAGGAAGAACATGTTGAACATCTGCATATTGTGCTGCAATGGTTGAGAGACCATAAGCTCTATGCAAAATTCAGCAAGTGTGAATTTTGGATCGGTCAAGTATCATTCTTGAGACACATTATTTCAGCTCAGGGCATCGCTGATGACCCAAGTAAGATTGTTCCAGTGCTGAAATGGCAATCTCCTAAGTCCATACATGAAGTCTGAAGTTTCCTCGGTTTAGCGGGATATTATCAGAGGTTCATCCCGAGCTTCTCAAAAATCACTAAACCGATGACAGAGCTGCTGAAAAAGGGC
Organism: Tuctoria greenei; assembly: GCA_036927565.1. Taxonomy (NCBI): domain Eukaryota; kingdom Viridiplantae; phylum Streptophyta; class Magnoliopsida; order Poales; family Poaceae; genus Tuctoria; species Tuctoria greenei. Next base: position 192,643,792 of record JAYESD010000002.1, on the reverse strand, counting down.
ACCAAATATATTTGGAGTTCAGCTTGTGAAGAAGTGTTCAAGACATTAGTGCAGCACCTTACAACAGCCCCGGTTCTTGCTGAAGCGGACACGACAAAACCATTCGACATATATTGTGATGCATCTGGTATCAGACTTGGCTGCGTTCTTATGCAAGAAGGACGTGTGGTCATGTATGGATCTCGACATTTCCGAATCCACGAGCAGCACTATCCAACTAATGACCTTGAGCCCGCTGCCGTGGTATTGGCATTGAAAATGTGGATGCATTACTTGCTTGGAAATCTTGTACACCTTGACACCGACGACAAGAGTTTGAAATATATTTTCATGCAGAAGGAGCTGAATATGAGACAACAAAGGTGGTTAGAGCAGATCAAAGATTACGAAATTGAAATTCACTACCACCCAGGTAATGCAAACGTGGTTGCCGATGTGCTTAGTCGAAAAGCCCATGTCCACAACATCACCATGGCTGAAATGGAAGATGAGGAGCCAAGTCTATATGTGATTCCATATGGGGCTCTCAATAATCTTGCTCTTATTCCCACCATCCGAGAGGAAATTATTGAAGCCCAAAAGAAGGACAAAGGCATGTCACACATACGGGAAAGAACGGACAGCGGTGATATGAAATGCTTTCGGAAGGATGAACATGATACTCTATGGTTCAAGAATCGGATCATAGTGCCCCACGATATGGACCTTCGGAAGAAAATATTAGACGAAGCTCACGTGTCAAAATATTCCATTCATTTGGGCAGCAATTATCAAAATTTAAAGACCAAGTTTTGGTGTACACGAATGAAGCGAGAAATAGCGAAGTACGTATCCGAATGTGATACGTGTCGGCGAGTGAAGGTTGACCACATGCGGAAAGTGGGACAGCTACAACTGCTGGATATTCTGGCATGGAAATGGGAGGATGTGAGTATGGACTTCATCGTCAGATTACCACTCACATTCCAGAAGCATGATTCGATTTGGGTGATAGTCGACTGACTAACCAAATCAGAACACTTCATTACGGTTAATGTTGGATTTGTTGCTAAACAATATGCGGAGTTGTACATTGCACAGATCTTATGCTTACATGGTGTTCTGAAGACCATAACTTCAGATCGGGGTGCGCTTTTCGTTGCTTGTTTCTGGGAGCAGCTGCACACCTTGTTGGGTACTATGCCGATTAGAAGATCCGCATATCACCCACAGACCGATGGACAAACCGACAGGGTGAACCAAGTCCTTGAAGACATGTTGCGTACATGTACCATCCACCACGGTAAAAATTTGGATGATCATTTACCTTTGGAAGAATTGTCGTACAACAACGGTTATCAAGTGAGTATAAAGATGGCACCATACGAAGCTCTCTACAGACAAAAATACTCGCACACCGCTGAATTGGTGTGAGTCTGGTGAGAGGGTGACATTCGGAATTGATCTAGTCAACGAAGCCGAAGAACAAGTTCGGATCATTCACGCAAATCTAAGAGCGGCTCAATCTCGACAGAAAAATTATGCGTACAAGTGGCATCACCCTCTGCAGTTCAACGTGGGTGATCATGTTTATCTCCGCATGTCTCCGACTAAAGGAACTCATCGGGTTAGTAAAAGGGAAGCTCGCTCGACGATTTATTGGTCCGTTTGCTATCAAGGTGAAGTGGGGACCTGTGGCTTATCGATTGGAACTACCGCCATCTCTCTCTAGTATACTCGACATTTTCCACGTGTATCAGCTCCACAAATGTCTCAAGTTCACAGCTGCAGTCAACACGGATGAAATCGGCGAATTGCAACCGGATCTCACATACGCCGAACATCCGGTTCAGATTCTCCATGAGAAGGCTCGAACAATGCGGAACCGCATGATGCGGTTTTATAATGTATTATGGAGCAACCATACCACTGAAGAAGCAACATGGGAATCCGAAGAATGTCTCCGCTCCAACTATCCGGATTTCTTATCATCTCATATCCGGTAATTTCTCTCGTACTTTCGTCTTTTCATTGTAATCTCGGGACGAAATTCTTTTAAGGGGGCAGGAATGTAAAAGCCCTAATTTTCATAATACAAACTTCAGTTAGAAGGACTAAAATTTTTTAGTGATAAAAATAAATAAAAAGGAAATGAGAAAAACAAAGTAATTCAAACTCGAAAAGAGGGAAATAAAAAAATAAACTTAACTACTGTTCAAATGAGTTTAACATGAAGATTTGAGTTGACCATTGGATTCCAAATATTTCATATAGTATCCCTGCAAACTTTCATAATTTTTTAAGCAAGTTTGCTATTTAATTCAATAACTACATTGAATTCAACTCAAATTCAAATTCAAGTTTGAATTCGAATGCAACTTGGGAAAATCAACAATTCGATTTCAGAATAAAATTCTCCACATTCAATTTGGCCTTCCCACAAATATCTAGCAATTTTTGTACTGAAATAGGTGCTGGAATTGAATGAAAAGAGTTGTGGATGAGGGAGAGCAAGTGGGACCCACTTGTCATGCTTACAGTGCTCTGTTCTTTTCATCCCAGGGCAACACCTCACGGCATGCAAATTGCCACAGAGCTGCTTGCTTCCCTGCTTGCCTCCAGCTGCATAAAGTGTGACCAGGGCTCCTCCTTATCCCCTTCCAAGCCCCAAAGTCGAGCACTTCACCTTTTCTTCGTTCCCCGGCGCAAGATTTTGCTCCCCGGCGAGTTCTTCCCCTTCCACTCGAAACCCAACAAGGATCATCGGTATTGGTCGGTTTTCTTTGCAGCCTATCATTCCTCAGCACCTTGCGCATCTGTTTCAACCATTTTCTTGCCCAGTTGCAGCCTCTCCGACGAGGAACGTGAAGAATTCCGGCCACCATCCTCTATTTTTCAAGTGCCGCCCATCGGTGCATCGTGGCCCCCTCGATACAAGCAAGTTCTCGCCTCGGTCCTTGAAACAAAAAGGTTTGCCTATTCATATACTAGCTGCTCATTAAATTTGAGCCCAGGCCACGGACCATAGCCCCCTATTTCTGTTTCTTCCGGCGAGCTTCCTGTATGAACTTAGCTAGGTCTCTGATTAAATTCGCTTATATGTGTAACAATAATTCATGGATGTGAGGCTTTATCTTCTACACATCCAAACGCTTCACCTCGAAGAAGAGTCATCGAGTTTCATCGAGTAATTAAGCTGGACTTTGAGTTTTTCCTCTACGCTTTTGAAAACGCGTTGGTTCACCGCCGAGCTCATAATTTCAGACCGTCCCACCCATTTTACACCTTCTATTTGTCCTCAGCATGATCGGATAGATTTTAGATTGATTACCAAGCGGTTTAAGCAATGTTTTGGCGGTTTTGACCTCGCCAGAACCCTAGTTCCGCCCAGCGCCGTCGCACCTCCCTCTCCGGCCATCTATCACCGGCGCCACGTAGGGCAAGTTGTTCCCCGTTCAATATTAGGCCCTGGCGGCCAGTTCTGAGGCCCCCTGTGCCCTAGCACATGCTGCGGCGAGGCGCCGCCTTCTGCCACTGTCGGACGCCGCCCGAGCGCCGCCGGCACGAGGAAGAGGATGACTCGGGGTGGGGCCCAGCTGTCAGCCAGAGAAGGATTTTCCTCAGGATCTTTTGTGGTTTTGGGATCCGATGTGGCTGCGGGTAGGAACTGTGTGGCCCCGTGTGGCCCAAATCCGACTGGTCCATTTTGAACTGTGGGGCCAGCCAGTTATTCAAACTTTCCAATTTAAATTTAATTCCAGATTTGGTTCCAACTTTAAAAATAATATCTCCTAGAATACTTGTCTAAAAATTCTCAAATAAATTTATTTTGGAAACAGTACGATCTATACTTTCAAGTGGCGCCCTTGGATCTTTATGAAAATCTCTAATTTGTCCTCAACAATTCTATGAACAAAAGGCTATTGAAATTAATTACTGATGCTCCATATATTAAAAATTCCCAAACTTGGCCAAATCATTCCAAATAATTTCCTTAAGTTCCAGTAAAAGTTTCATGTCCATTTTAGTTGATTGAATAGCCGAACTGTGTTTCCAATCTCTATGTACCTGAAAATTCTAAAATGTCCAGAAACATTTCAGCAAATTGTCCAAACTTCTAAATTTTATATCTCACTCTACAAAGCTTAGAAAAATGTGCAATAAATTTTGTTAGAACTAGGACAACCTCCTCTTTATGATGAAGCCACTGGTAGCCATGATACCACTCCAGAATTTGAACGAAAATTCATAGAAGTGGAAAACATATGGAATTGTTGTGACCACATACAACCTTGGCTAGAACAAAAATTTTCACAGTGTCTACAAATCGTCCATTGAAGCTACTGTTAAATTTTCAGCTTCATGGGACCTCTGTGGTATCAGCAATCCTTTTATATATGTCTACGTGCATATAAACTCTAAATCAAATGTGGAGTTAATCTTTTTCCATTTCACATCAATATTCCTTTATTCTTGTAGATCACAACAACAGGAACTCTATTCTCAATCACTTAGTTTCTGTACTAAAGTTGTTACAAAAGAATTAAATGTTATGCTATCTCATGCTTATATATGCACTTGCATTAAAATAGTTCACGTGACGTCGAAACTCGACAAGGAGCATTCCTTGGAGGAAAAGGCCGGGTGTCCACTTGAAGTCCTTGGCGAAGTCTACGGAGGAAGACCACTGACAATTGAAATTTAGTTGAGTCACAAACTAAGGCAAGATCCGGTTTGTATTTAAGCGCTATTACAAAATTTTGATTTGTATCACCTATGTCTAGAGTGAGTTATGTGCATTAGGGCTAAGGTGATTGAAAATCCACTTGCATGACCAGATCACCGCATGGAGTATTTGGGTAGTTGTTAAGTCATCATGTAGACTATGCTATGCTAAATGTTGTATAGGATTCGGTAGAAGTCGAGAAGTTGGAATCTACTCGCATGGCTAGGACTTTTTCACATGGGATTGGTTCAAACAAAAGGAGTAGTAATCTGAATATGAGACCGGGCAGGGGCGTAGGATGCAGCAAGACGTGGTCTTGGGTGCGTAGCCCTACCTGTGTCGGTTAAGGATCGATCCTTAGCCACCCTGCTGAGCAAGTTTGAACTGTACCGGAGTCATACTGGATATATGGGGTCCAGGAAACTGATGCACCTTGGGAAGCCTTTGTTGAAACTTTTTCGAACGCCTCGAGCTTTCAGCCACAACACAGTAGACGGAAACTCGCTCATGACATCTTCACAGCAGAAAGGTACACCGTGAGTGGGAATACTATCCTAGATGATTGAATCGATTCAACTTGGGCGGAACATGAGAAAGGAGTTTGCGTACGACGTCCGTGGAGTGCACCTACGTGACTTCCAGTGCGGGCGTATGTGTCGTGTATTCTAGGTATCTTTGATTCGAATCATCGTCCCTCGCGGTTATGAGTACCACGATTTGTGATGTTGTTAGTACTTGCACTTGAGATGAGAATTAATTACTTTTGTTATGAACATTATATTATCATTGTATTGCTATGTTGTATGTATTAGTATTGTGCACACTAAATTTATTTTCCACCTTGGGCATGCAGCATCGTGATGAAGCGTTTCTTGTTTGATTGCGGAGTTACGATGTTGCCCGCACAAGGTTTAAGCTACTGCTAATAAATCTGAAAATAAGGACCCACATTTAGGCGAGTCCATTATGCAAATCTGTCATCCTATGTTTATGTCTTTACCCTCATGTAGAGTTTCATGTTTAGTTGAGACGGTTAAGTCTTGCTGAGCCTTCGTGCTCACGGTTGCTATATAAGTTGTTTTGCAGGTACTAACCTCTATGCTTATGATTAAGGTTGTCCGATAAGACTTAGAACTCTCCGAGCGGTATACTCATGGGGAACCATGCCGTTGTTGTTTGATATTCGTGGCCAGTTAGGAGCATCCGTGGGCTGGACGTCTGCTCTTTTGCTTATTAGACATGAGTATGAGAGTTGTAATCTTATCTTTTGCTGTAGTTTATTTTTATATAAACTATTTGGAAACTGAACATCTTTGTAAGTTTCAGCAAATGATTTATGTAATACGTGTTCCTTTACATGTGTGATGTTGGGTGTGATTCCTTGAAAGTGTGGACCCGGTCCTTACATGTCTTTTGCAGCTCCCTTCGGACCTCGAAACTATGTTTAGAGGTAGGAACATAGCCGGAGGTCCAAGTTTAACCCCCGACAATGCTCCACTGTTCAACTTCTGCATGTGGAGCTCCAAGGCATGCTCGTCAAGATTGGTACCTAGGCCAACTTCAATTCGGAGGAAGTCCATCTCTCCAGAGAAATTCCAAGCCGTGAAATCTCGTTGCTTGATAGGCGCCCAGTGGTTGGTCAGGAAGTTGCTGACAACCATCAAAGACGTTAATCCAACGTCCACCAAGTGTCAGATCCTAGTCAGCACAGGATTATACCTCTCACACAGCACTGGAAGCTTCTCCCTGGAGTCCGAATCTTTTGTCAGAAACCCTTCTGGCAGCTCCAACTAGTCATGAGTGTCCACCCGGATCACAACCCAGTTGGTCTTCCAAGTATCCCACTTTATGGAAGGAAAAGTCTTGATGTAATTGAAAGGGGGATTTCTACGCTTGACGAAATAGTCGAACCTCAGCAGGCAGTTTTGACCTTTGCCTGTTGCCCGGAGTGTGAAGAAGGTCCATAACAGAGCGATGCAAGGCGGCACTCCCACCCACATCTCGCAAAAGTGGATGAAGATTGCCACTAGCAAGATGGAGTGAGGTCCGAGGTGGTGCAGTTGGAGTCCGTACTACTACAGCATCATCAGCAGGAAGTTTGATACTGGCAGAACTAGTGTGACCATGGCGTATGTTGAAAAGTAAACAATGTCACTAACGGACTCCTTTTGAATGAGAGCTTGCCGCAGCGAATGGAATTGTTGAAGGAGTCGCTTTGCCAGCCCATCTGCTTTCAGACTCTGGTGAGATCTTCCTCACTCGTCATCTTGCTAGGGAGAAGTCTGAGTTCCATCGCCGCAAAGTGGAGCAAAAGTGAGAGTGCGGTGCAAGGGTTCAAGAGGAGAACTCTATGGCAACAATAGATCAGTCCGTGAGAGTTCTATAACCTTGCACCGCCTCTCTCCTTATTAATCCTCCACCACGCTTGGATGGCAACTGCATCTGTACTATAGTCACACTCTTCGAAGTTACCTCATCGATGACAAGGGGGCCCAGGTCCACTTTGTTATAAAAGTCACACCAGATGAACCGTTGTCATGATGAGAATTTGGAAGCCTGAGGGCGGCGGTTTGACAGAGGTGCAAAGGTTACGCTGGGAACCAATATAAATATCGATTGGGAACTGGCCTCCTTCAATTTTGTGAGATTTGTACATCATGCGTCTCACCTACAAAATGAAGAAAGACCGCGTGTCCCAAGAGGAAAGTCAAAGCAGCAGGGCGGGAGGGATGATTGCCCCATCTCTGGCATCAAAACCTCACAATATCACCGAAGGTAGGCTCGGGGCCACTATCGATATCCAGCATGCCAGGTATCCCTTCGTACCAGAAGAAGATGCACTGAGTCCACCTACCGGTGTGCGGACTTCTGCAAGCAACACTTGTCCAGCAGTGCAGAACCAACCTCCCTACATAGGGTGGCTCCGGCTCTGCCATATGTCCTGTAGTACTGGGCTGGCCTACTTCCATAGGATGTCTCTGGCTGTGCCACGTGTCCTGCAGTACCAGACCTACCTCCATAGGGTGACTGCGGCTCTGCCACGTGTCCTGCAGTACCGAACCTACCTCCCTGGCAGGGGAAGCTTCGGTGCTACCATGTGTCAAGGGGCACTGTACCTTCCTCCATAACAGGGGAAGCTCCGGTGGTGCCACGTGTCCAGGGGAGCCGGACCTGCCTCCCCGACAGGGGAATCTCCAGAGCTACCATGTGTCACACACCCAGACCTAAGTCTACAACAGGAAGACAGTGGGATCTTCAATGGCGCAAACACTCAAGGGCTATGAATTGGCCGTTACAATATCAGGATAACGCTTCATTAATGTCATATTAATGATACACGATCAGGGCATCATCAAGGTCGATAACACTGCTATTATCACACTAATGACCTCCTTAACAACCGTACATCGTGTAAAGGGCGGTTATTACAGCTAGGGCTACCTGTCGAGCCAAGGCGCATGTTGTAAAAGCCAGCCCTTGGCATATAAAAGGGTTGCGTTGCACGGTAGAAAATCATCTAAGACAAGCTCAACTCACGCCAAGTTATCTAATACAATCAACACACCCCGTGGAGTAGGGTATTACACTTAGGCGGCCCGAACCATGTAAAATCCTCTGTGTTCACCCTTGTTCTTGATCTTGATTAGCATCCTGCCTAAATACGAACCTCTGCGAAATACTCCTTAGTAGTACCGGGGTAAGTGTCTTAGTCTACACGACACTATGTGAATTCAAAATGTTGCAAATTTTATTGAAGCATAAAGAGACATGCGAAGATGCAAAAGATAGATGACATATTATGTCCATGTATTGACTGCGAATATAAGATTGCTTGGATAGATACTATAGTAATCCAATCTCATTTAGTGAAAAGAGATTTCACAGAAAACTACACAGTATGGATAGAGCATGGTGAGTTAGATACACATGAAGTGGATAAAGATGATGAGAGATGTTCAGATGACGATAATGTTCATATCGATGATAGTAGTGACAATCAAGATGGTGATGATAATGATGAGTTCGATTGTAAGGAGATGTTGTGTCACATTGAACTATATGTATTGATCTCAATTGGAGAAAGTAAAGATTTAGGTAAAATGGAGACATTGTAGAATGCGGAGTCAGAGCTTTTATATGACGAATCAAAGGGTTGTGATAAAGAGTTTACTACATTGCGTGCAGTACTAGAACTACTAAAGTTGAAAGCCACACATGGATGGTTCGATTGTAGTTTCTTTGATCTTTTGAATCTTTTGGTAGAAATTCTTCAAAATCCTAATAAACTTCCCCAAAGCACTTATAAAGCGAAGAAACTTTATTGCCCGATGGCATTGGGTGTGACAAAAATACATGCTTGTGTGAACCATTGTATTACGTATCGCAAAGAGAATGAGCTCACAACTAGATGGCCCATCTTCTGTGTCAGTAGATACAAGAAGGGCTACAATCACCAGCAAGTTACGAACATGAATATGACCCAGAAGAATAAGAAGTATATTATTAGCCCTGAAGGTGACGATGATGATACTTCTGACGATGCAGGCGGGAAGAATAAGAGCAAAATTCTTGCCTTGGTGATGTGGTACCTTCTAGTAATTGATTGCTTGAAGTGTTTGTTCTCAAACCCTAGAGAGGCTGAACTTATGTGTTGGCATTCCGAGCAGCGCAGAAAGAATAAAAAACATATTCGACACCCTGTTAATGCAACCCAATGGAAACTTTTTTATATCAAGTCTCCAGAATTTGCAAAAGAAATCATACATGTAAGGTTTGTCTTGGGTACAAACAAAATGAAACTTATTGATGAAAAAAGGAGCATACACAGCACATGGCCCGTAGTCTTAATGATGTACAACCTATCAACGTGGTTGTGTCACAAAAGGAAATATATTTTGTTGCTTGTTCTTATCCAAGGTCCGAAACAAACCAGCATCAAAATTGATGTGTTCTTGGAACCTTTAATGGAAGATATGGCCAAATTGTGGAATGAAGTGGTACATACATAGGATGAGTACAAGCAGGAGTATTTCACGCTAAGAGCAATGATATTCGTTACCGTGCATGATTATTCTATGTACATTATCGGGAAAAATGAAAGGGAAGAAAGGTTGTGTAAGGTGTGAAGGTGGAACTGGATTTCTATACATCACTTCATCCAAAAAGATGGTGTGCATGAGACACCGGCGATTCTTGACAAATAAACACAAGGATAGGAAGACGAAAGAACAATTTGATAACAAAATTGAAAAAGATACTGCACCAAAACCTTACAGTGGAAAACTCATGTTCAAAATGGTCAAGAACATTAATATTGCTTTCAGTAAGGGCAAAAAATGTAGAGGAACAAAGAGAAGGAAAAGTACATCATCGGGTGATACAAATGACATGACTTTCAAGAAACAATCAATTTTCTCAATTATCTTCCGTATCGGAAGAACTTGGAATTTTTCATAGTATTGATTTGATGCACGTTACAAAGAATGTATTTGACAGCATCATTGTGACCTTGCTGGACATGCCGAAGAAAACAAAGGACGGATTAAAATCACGTATGGACCTAGTGAATCTTGATATGAGAGCCAGAGCTTCACCTGGTAGAAAAGGTGAACGGCAAACATTACCTTCCCCCAGCCAGCTACAACTTGACACTACAAGAGAAAAAAGGCAATACACGAATGCCTGCGTGGGATCATAGTGCCCACAACTTTCTCATCCAATATTCGCGAACTAGTCTCCATGAAATACTTGTCTTTATTCAGCTATAATTCTCACGACTGTCACATGATGATGACAGTGTTCCTTGCCATTGCAAAAAGGGTCAAACCTGAGCATATAAAAGTTGTCATCACACCTTTGTGTTACTTCTTCAATGCAGTATCACAAAAGGTGATAGCATGTGAAGACTTAGAGTATTTGAAAATGTACATCGTCGAGACTATGTGCAAGCTTGAGATGTGTTTCCCGCCATCCTTTTTTGATATGCAAGTACACCTAATCATACATCTTGTAGATCAGATAAAAGCAATGGGGCCACTATATTTACATCATATGTTTCTGTTGGAGAGATATTTAGGAGTATTAAAATGTTATATGCGGAACCGTGCTCACCAAGAGGGTTCAGTTATGGAAGGATACACCACTGTAAAAGTGATTGAGGGTTGTTGATTACATCAAAGATGGAAAACCGATAGGTGTGTCTATACCAGTACATGAGGGTAGACTACGTGGGAGAGGCAAAGTGGGTAAGAAAACTTTTATCGTTCAAGATTACAATAATGTACACCATGCACATTTTGGTGTACTACAACAACTCGCAATAGCTTAGTCGTACATCAGGAACACCAAATTGAGCTTTGTAAAAAAAACAAAGACCGCAGAGAGGACTGGATCAGGAAAAATCATAGAAGATGTTTCACTGAATGGTTAATGGATAAAAATATACCATACAGAAACTCTATAGAAGAGGCAAGCATATGACATCAATGGTTACACATTTTACACTAAGGAAAAAGACGATAAGATTGTTGCACAAAATAGTGCTGTTCGTATAGAGGCTTATGATCCACAATGGCAGAAGACCACAAACTTCGGATTGATAGAGGAAATATGGGAAATCGATTATGGCGAAAGAATGCTAATGCCCGTATTTTAAGTGCCAATGGGTCGAACATCCTGATGGTGTGAAAGTGGACAACCGCGGGCTGACACTAGTCGACTTGAACAAAGTGGATAGTAAAAATGACCCATGGATTCTCGTCGATCGTGTTGTACATGTTTTTGATGTACAAGATCCAAAAACTGAGAAGATTCACATAGTTGTTTCTGGAAAGCAAAATATTGTTGGTGTTGAGAATGTGGGAGATAATGAAGAGGAATATACTTAATATGAAGAGATGTACCTTTTTACCGAACTAGAAAACATCAAGCGCGTACAGAGAAGCATTAAAAAGGATTTTAAACCATATATGCGAGACGATATCAATGTTGGAAAAAAATGTATGATATATATTGTATACATTTGTAATATTACCATGAAGCTTTAATATTTTATTTTGACATTTTTTTTCTTTTTATGAATTTGTTTATATATATAGGTATGTGTATATCATGTATATGTATATATTATTATATATACATATAAATGATATAAATATATATATATATAGTATAATATATACATATATAATATATTACTATAAAATGCTTTGAAAATTATTATTGTTTTTTTCTTTTAGTCCCCTTCGCAGTCGGTCAGTAAGCAAAATCCGTTTTTGAAAACATAGGCGGCATCACAGGCAGTCCGTGTATAAGACCGCATGAAATATTTGCACAACTACGGGTAGTTCTTTCTTAATAGCAGCATGTGAAAACAATGTCTTTACCCAGGTTTTTTATTAAAATCCGCTTGTGATGTTTGAACCAGTACAGGCGGTTCTTAATTAATAGCCGCCCGTGAAAAGCATTTATTTACTCAGGTGTTGTTATATTAAAAACCGCCTCTAATGTTCATAGCAGTTTAGGCGGTTGTATATTAATAGCTGCCTGATTAAATCATGTATTTACCCAGGCGGTTGTTTATGGAAGACCACCTGTGATGTTTAATCATTACAGGCGGTTATTGTTTCATTCGATATCAAAACCGCATTTTTTTACGGACCGCTTGTGTTTAAAAAATGAGGCGTCTTTAATTATTGGTTTCAGAGTAGTGAGTGATGGTTGCGATATAAATTAAAAGGAAAGAGATGGAATCATGCATAAAATCGTTTAGCACATAAATAAATATGTCCCATCACTCATATGCCACAACACTCGTCGTTTGTTTTGCAGAAGGCAAGGTAATATTCGAGACCATAGTCCAAGCATGTACTTGTGCACTGACCTAGGTCATAGGGACCTGCTGTGTTATAGCATGTTTGCGGATCAACTCTATACATAAATCTGTTATACTGTAAGTACACGAGTCATTACTACATTAAGCATTTTTACAGGTGCCTCGATTTTTCAAACACAGGCGGTCCGTAAAAAATGCGATTGTGATGACGAATGATACAATAACTGTCTATGATGAATGAACATCACAGAAGGATTTTAAAGAAACAACCGCCTGGATAAATAAATGATTTTCTCAGGTGGTTGTTAATTAAGAACCACCTGAACTCTAACAAACTTCACAGGTAGTTTTTAATTAACCACCGTCTGAGTAAATACATGATTTTTACAGGCGGTCATTGTTTAAGAACCGTATGTACTGGTTCAAACATCACAAGCGGATTTTATTTAAGAACCGCCTGGGCATAGTCGTTTTCACAGGCTGCTTGTTAATTAAGAACCGCTTGTGATGATGATAGCTCCTGTCAAGCTAATCCATGCACAGCAAGATCTGTTAGATGCAAGTAACACCCGTGACTCATCATTTGGATTGTTAAAAGCCTCTATTGGAGCCTGACGATCTCTTGATAGGATTTTCTCATCCATTTGAAGGATTTCTTCCCCTCCTGTCCATTTGAAAACCTAGGAAGATGCTCCTTTATAAGTTTTAATGCCTGAATATATTGACTAAAAATTAGTACTTTCTCTCTTTGTGCTTCACACTAGTGAGGCAGCGAACAACTTCAATCACAAATCTTGTTTTTACCCTTTAATAGGAATTGACCTTAATCTTTTAAGCATAGATTTATCAATAAGTGAAGCTTCCTTATCACACATGTTAATGGCAGTTATAAACGAAAGGTGTGCCGAAGCTAACAAAACCTGAATTGGACTGGAGATAAAGGGTCCTGCATATGAGTGGCAATGTCCAGGTTAGACAGTGTGAAGCTATGATGGCAACCTTCAACAACATGAAAAGTGATGCTAAGGTTATGCTTGCATCAACCAAGGCATGTTGTGAGGGCATAACACTTGTTGAGGCTAGCATAACCGTGATGACCCAACAAGTGTTATGCCCTCACAAGAAGTCTTGGTTGATGCAAGAATAACCTTGGCATCACTTTTCATGTTGTTGAAGGCTGCAATCATAGCTTCATGCTGTCTAACCTAGACATTGCCACTCATATGCAGCATCTCTTTGCCTTCAGTTCTGTTGAGATTTCGTTATCTTCGACGCACCCTTCGCTTGTAACTGCCATTAACATGTCTGATGAGGAAGCATCACTTATTGATAAATCTATGCTAAAAGATTAAGGTCAAATTCTTATGAAACGGGTAAAAACAAGATTTGTGATTGAAGTTGTTCGCTTCGTCGCTTGTCTGAAGCACTAAAAGAGATGGTACTTATTTTTAGTCAATATATTAAGCCATTAGAACTGATAAAGTAACATCTTTGTAAGTTTTTAAAATGGACAGAAGAGAACAAATCTTTCAACCCCAACAATATTTTGCTTTCCAAAAACAGCTATGTGCTTCTTCTCAGTTTCTGGATCTTGTATATAAAAAACATGTGCAAGACGATCGTCGAGAACCCACAGGTCATCTTTATAACCTACTTTGTTCAAGTCTACCTGTGTCAGCCCGTAGTTGTCCACTTTCACACCATCAGGATGTTTGACCCATTGGCACTTAAATACGGGCATCACCATTCTTTCACCATAATCGAGTTCCCATATTTCCTCTATGAACCTGAAGTATGTGGTCTTTCTGCCTTTGTGGATCATAAGCCTCTATAAGAACACCACTATTTTGTGTAGCACTCTTACCGTTTTTTTCCTTAGTGTAAAATGTGTAACCATTGATGTCATTTGCTTGCCATGATGTCACCAAAGCAGATGGGCCAGAAGCTAACTTCTTCATTGTTTCCTCTTCTATAGAGTTTCCGTATGGTATATGTTTGTCCATTAACCGTTCAGTGAAACATCTTTCGCGTTATTTCATTATCTAGTCCTCTGTGCGGGTTTGGTTCTTTTGTGAAGCACAAATTGGTGTTCCTCAATGTCCGAATCAGCTATTGCGAGTTGTAGTACATCAAAATGTGCATGGTGTACACTCTTGTAACCTTGAACGATAAAAATTTTCTTACCCACTTTGCCTCTCCCACGTAGTCTACCCTCATGTACTGGTATAGGCACACCTATCGGTTTTTCATCTTTTATGCAATCAGCGCAACCCTCAATCACTTCTTCATTGGTGTATCCTTCCATAATTGTACCCTCTGGGTGAGCACGGTTCTGCACAAAACTTTTTAATACTCCTAAATATTTCTCCAATGGAAACATATTATGTAAATATAGCGGCCCCAATGCTTTTATCTGATCAACAAGATGTATGATTAGGTGTACTTGCATATCAAAAAAGGATGGTGGAAAACACATCTCAAGCTTGCACATAGTCTCAACGATGTACGTTTTCAAATAGTCTAAATCTTCACGTGCTATCACCTTTTGCGATACTGTATTGAAGAAGTAACACAAATGTGTTATGACAACTTTTATATGCTCAGGTTTGATAACCCTTATTACAATGGCAAGGAACACTATCATCATCATGTGACAGTCGTGAGAATTATAGCCAAATAAAGACAACGCTTTCATCGAGACTACTTTGCAGATATTGGACAAGAAACTTGTGTGTACTTTGATCCCACGCAAGCATTCACAAATTGCCTTTTTCTCATGCAGTGTCAAGTTGTAGCTGGCGGGGGGAAGGTAATGCTTCCGGTTCGCCTTTTCTACCAGGTGAAGCTCTGGTCCCATATCAAGATTTACTAGGTCCATACGTGAATTTTGTATGGACCGGGTCCACACATTCCAGGAATCACAGAGGGTGGTGTCGTGCGATGCGGCACCCAATAGCACACATGAAAAGAATACAATAAAATACAAAGTTTTATTTATATAAACAGTGGAAGTCTTTTACAATACCTAATGTACAGCAGAAGATAATACTCATAGCTAAACTCTCAGCCTAGATATGCAAAAGTACAGCCGTACAGCCCATGGACGCTGCACACTAGCAACACATAAATTTACGGCGGCGTGCAGGTCTCCCACTTAGTGGTATACCCCGACGTGGGCATCGCCTCATCCTCGGGCCCTTCCTCATACGTCTCATCTGCAAACAACTTAATATAGCAACCGTGAGCACGAATGCTCAGCAAGACTTAATTGTCTCACCTAAACATGGAACTCTACATGCAGGGATACTTAACATAGGAATAGATATAGAAGTAAATGACTCGCTTATAGGCTGATCATCATTTTTTCAAGTTAATAGCAGCAGCTTAAATGTTTAATAACAGTAACTTTAGTGAGCCTAATCTACAGCAATCATAGTTGCAAAGCAATTATATTTCAATACATCGTATTCTCCTGACTTCTTCAGTATTTACTATGTCATACACAATACCCAAATAACTACGAGGGACGGTGATTGCAATTAGGACACACCCGAATAACACGTCACGTACACCCATGCCTAGGGAGCGTGTCGTGCTTCTCACCACTTCATACACAGCAACCTTTCACAAGAAACTCAAATGCTGAACCGGTCCCACCATCGCGGACATAAGGTCCCTGCATGGAGCGTGTTTGTGCCAGTCAGTGGATTTACACCTTACTACCCTCAGCCCACCCCTATCGACCGTGGGCTATGCCTCGACATCCAAGTTATCGAGTTACATCGGTTTACTGGGTTCTATATGTTCAGTATGCATCCGGTACAGTTCAAACTTGTCCAGTAGGGCCGCACACGGATCGGTCCTCAATCGACACAAGCAGGGCTACGCAGGTGAGACCACTTCTCATTGCATCCTACCCGCTGCTCGGTCTCAAGTTCATATTCATAAACCATTCTTCGATCAAATATTTCCCGTGTGATAAAATCCTATCTCGCGAGTAGATTCCAACTACTCGACTTCTACCAAATTCCTGAAAACTTAAGCATGGCATTTTCTACTCGTCAGGCTGTAGACCTACCCAATACTCCATGGGATTTGTGGGTCATGCAAGTGGAGTAACAAGCACCTTGGCCCTAATGCATAAAATTCATCCTAGACCAAAAGTGATACAAATAGAAACTTTTAAATAGCACTTAAATGCAAACCGGGGCTTGCCTAGCTGTGAGTCAGGGAAATAGTTAGCTTCTGGAAGAATGCTTTCCAAGGGCTCTGGGTCCTCTTCGATCTCGGTCACTATATGATATGCAATATATAAAGTACACGAGTGATATAGAAACTATAGAAAAGATTTTATAATTACTGATAAGGTATGTAAATCACTTTAATTGGCTTTGTAATTTTTATAGTGGATACAGGGTTCTATGAGGAAGATCTGGAACAAAAATTGGAGATTTTCAAGCAAGCTTGTTGTCTCTAAAATTCCAACAAGTAAAAAGGCTTCTCTAAATTTCGGTTTTAACTGGAGCTTTGTCATGGTTAACAGTGGATGATCTTGGTAGAGGATGATCTTCTGGTTCTGGAAAATTTGTTTCAAATTTTATTGAGCATTCTACAAGAAAAAAACAGATTTTATAAGTTTGGGGAAAATGTTGAAAATGTTTATGGACATTTTCCATTTTTCAATTGACCTAGGTTATTTGAACACTTTTTAGACCAGTAAATCAAGTCCAATGAACTTGAAATTTTTACAGGGGATCAAGTGTACTTTTATGAGTGTTCTGACAAAAATTGGGAATTTTCCAATTTACAGAACAAGAGTAATTAATTTCCCAAGCAGTTAGCTCATAGGAATTAATTATAAACATTCTGGGATTTTCATGTCCAACAAATTGCAGCACAGCAAAGCTGGGAACAAGATAAGTCTCCCAGAATTTATTTGGAAATTGTTGAGGAATTCTACTAGGATTAATGGATTTTTGAAGTTTGCTTCAAATCTAGCATTATTTTCTAATGGAAAAGTTTGAATAATCAAACCCGGCCTCACTTCATTTAAATGAACCAATCAGAGCGGGGACGCACGAAGGTCCATGCGGTTCACCAAGGCAGCCACATTGGATCCAAGGCCACAGCCGATCGCGCGGATGAATGAGTCACTGACATGCGGGACCCGCTGGGTCTTCGTCTACCTTGCAACGCGGCAGCGTTTCCGCGGCGGTGCTCTCCGGCGAGCTCATCGTCCTGCTTTCCCCGGCCTCCCTTGAACCCGAAACTCGTTGCCTAACCGTTTTGCAGGGTGCTGAGCACGAAGGGGAGGTCGTCGAACGCCGGAGATGGCCGGAAAATCGTGTGCGATGACGGCGGTGGCGCTAGGGTTTCGGCAATGATCGGAATCGTTCGGAAATGGCACAAGCAACTCGGGAAAAGGCGGGGAAGGTTCCTGAGAGCATGAGGAATATGATTTGAAGGTGAAAAAGGAGTGAAATGTTCGGCAAGGTTGACTTTGATGGTGGATCGATGCTTCTTCCATGGCGGCGGGGAAAAGTCGAATTGCTCGGCCTTCACTCAATTATTTATGTTGATTCTCGGCAGTGGGATGTTCTAGAAGGTATGGATCAATATCCATGAATGAATTAAAGGATTCTTGCACATAGAATGCGAATTAAATGGAGAAGCTAGCTAGTTCATGGGCAACGGCCAAAAGAAAAACTTGAATCATTTGCTCGATAGGGGATGAAGCGAATAACGGTTTTTACCGTGAGAAAGGCTGTGCTCTGGCGATCCTATTTGCTCCTGGGAGCAGCTCAAGAGATGGTATGTGGCCTCGGTGCGACGGGGAGGCAGAGACGGTCGTCGAACTTCACCCTAACGGCGGCGAAGCTTCAAAATACCACACCGATAAGCAGTGAATCAAGCAAGCGAGGGGATGGGAAGGAAGAGCACCAAGTTGTGCTACCTTTTTCTGTTGGTAGGATGTAGAGATTCGGCCAGAATTTTGAGCTTGTCGGGCGAGCAGGGAGATGGCATTGAGTTGCACTCGGGAGCGAAGAAAGAACAGGGTTCTTCCCCTTCAGCCAGAGAGGTGGAGATATGGGTGAATATAGGGGGGACACACAAACAGGCTGCCACACAGTTTCTTGCCAACGGTGCGCTGTTGGCCACACCGAGATCGAACGGCAGGGAGTCAGAGAGAATAGAGCACTCACGTAAATGTCCCTCTGACCAGTGGGTCCCATCGTCCTCATCCTCATCCCTTCTCTGCAACTTAAATTCTCCCACCTAGATTGATCTGAAAATTCCAGATTTTTGTTGAGAGGCCAATTTAAATGTGTAGATTCATATTCTGGAATTTGATTTCACATCTGGACAAGTTTCAGGTGAAATTCAAATTTGAACTTGAATGGAATTCGATGGAGTCACTAAATTAAATAGCAAATGAGCTTCAAAAATTTTGAAACTTTACAGAGAGGCTATTTGGAATATTAGGTAATGGTGAACACTGATTTTTATTTTGGCAAAGTTTGAACAGGAGCAATTTCTGAATTTTCGAATTCCTTTCTTTGAAGTTTGAATTGGTTTGATTTTTCAGTTTCCAATTTGATTTCATTTTCCCATTCAAATTTTGCATTCTCCTATATGACTATGTACTTTGAATTTAGGGCTTTTACATTCCTCTCCCCTTAAAAGAATCTCGTCCCGAGATTACAAATAAAAGAGACGGATGTAAAAAGATTACTGGATATAAGATGATGATAAATCCGGATACTTTGATTGGAGATAATTCTCACTTTCCCATGTCACTTCCTCAGCGGTATGGTTGTTTCACAAGACTTTGTAGAACCGCAAAGTCCGGTTCCCGGTGGTGCGAGTCTTTTCATCGATAATCCGGATCGGATACTCGGAATATGTGACATCCGGTTGGAGAGTTTCAATATCTTTGGTGCGGATTTCAGCTGAGGATTTGAGGCACTTCCGCATCTGAGAAATGTGGAATACGTTATGAATACTATTAGGCGTTGCCGGTAACTCCAAGCGATAGGCCATGGGTCCGCATTTTTCAATGACGGCGAACGGACCGATGAAGCGTGGAGCAAAGTTTCCCTTCACTCCAAAAAGATGAATCCCTTTCATCCGAGAGACACGGAGATAAACTTGGTCTCCGATGTCAAAGTGAAGAGGTCGATGTCTTTTATCCGCATAGCTTCTCTGATGAGATTGAGCAGCCTTGAGATTGGCTTGGATCACTCGTACTCGTTCTTCAGCTTCAATTACAAGATCAATACCATATATCACTTGCTTGGCGGATTCACACCAGTTGAGTGGTGTGCGACATTTCCAGCCGTAGAGAGCTTCATATGGCGCCATCTTGATGCTAGCTTGGTAGCCATTGATGTAAGAGAACTCCGCCAACGGTAAATGATCATCCCAATTTCTACCGTGGTGGATGGCACAAGTGCGTAGCATATCTTCCAAAACATGATTCACCCACTCAGTTTGACCATCTGTCTGCGGGTGATATGCGGAGCTTCAGATCAGTTTCGACCCCAATGATGCGTGCAGCTGCTCCTAAAAATGAGCGACAAACAGCGCACCGCGATCTGAAATAATCATCTAGGGAACTCCATGCAAGCACATGATTCTTGCAACATATAACTCCGCATATTTCTTGGCAATGTATTTTGTATGTACCGGAATAAAATGAGCTGATTTAGTTAATCGATCGAATATCACCCAAATCGAATCATGCTTGTGGAATGTGAGAGGCAAATCGACAATGAAATCCATACCAATATCCTCCCATTTCCACGCCGGGATTTTTAATGGTTGCAGCTGTCCTGCCTTTCTCATATGGTCGGCTTTCACCCGCCGACACGTATCACACTCGGATACGTACTTTGCAATTTCTCTTTTCATCCGTGTCAACCGAAATCTGGTTTTCAGATCTTGATACATATTGTCGCAGCCCGGATGAATAGAATACTTGGACAAGTGAGCTTCGTCCAAGATTTTCTTCCGAAGTGTTATGTCCCGGGATACCACTATACGATCTTTGAACCATAGAGTACCATGCTCATCACTTTGGAAGCATTTCATTTCTCCATTCTTCATTCTCCTACGAATGTGCGACATACCCACGTCTTTCTTTTGAGCTCCATAATCTCCTCTTGTATGGTAGGAATGAGAGCAAGATTATATAATGATACATATGGAACCAAGTATAAACTTGGTTCGTCCTCGCCCATTGGAGTAATGGACAGATTATTGACGTGAGACTTGCTGCTCAGCGCATCAGCAACCACATTCGCCTTGTCAGGATGGTAGTGAATTTCAATATCATAATCTTTGATCAGCTCTAACCATCTTCCTTGTCGCATATTCAGTTTCTTCTGAGTGAAGATATATTTCAGGCTCTTGTGATCAGTGTAGAGGTGCACTAGATTTCCATGTAAATAATTCCTCCACGTTTTCAAAGTGAGCACCACGGCAGCGAGCTCAAGGTCATGAGTTGGATAATGCTTCTCATGATTTCGGAGCTTCCGTGATCCATACGCGATCATGTGGCCTTCTTGCATTAACACGCAGCCGAGGCCAATGCCAGACGCATCACAATAAATGTCGAAAGATTTGGTCGTATCCGGCTGAGCTAACACTGGGGCTGTCCCGAGATGTTTCACTAATGCTTGAAATGCATCCTCACATGCCTCGCCCCAAATATATTTAGTCCCCTTTTTCAGAAGCTCTGTCATTAGCTTAGCGATTTTTGAGAAGCTCGGAATGAACCTCCGATAATATCCCGCTAATCCGAGAAAGCTGCGAACTTCGTGTAAGGACATTGGAGACTTCCATTTCAGCACTTTCACAATTTTTCTTGGATCAACAGCGATGCCCTACACTGAAATAATGTGACCAAGAAATGGTACTTGGCGGATCCAAAATTCGCACTTGCTGAATTTTGCATAAAGCTTGTAATCGCGCAATCGTTGGAGCATCATATGCAAGTGTTTGTCGTGTTCTTTATCCGATATCGAATAAACAAGAATGTCATCGATGAAGACTGTAGGATTGAAGAGCACGTGAAAAGCTACCAGAGGGGGAGTGAATGGTAGATTTAAAAAATCTTACGCAGCGGAAACAATTAAATCCCAACGCCTTCGGCAGAACTACGACCTGTTAATGAAATCGTGTGTGAGACTAATCTAAATGTGTTTCACCAGGAAAAAAATGATATATATCATCGAGAATCAAGTCACGAATAAACCACAAGAAGAATCACTCAAATCCGTTGAGAGAAACACAAGTTATGATCGAAAGATCGAACATAGGTCAATCTGTCCTATCCGAGAAAAACAGTTCTAGAATGCTGCAAAGAAACTCGTGTAGATCAGAAACCACTAATCCAATGACCATGAAATTTTTACATATGATAGATAATCAAGTTTTGAAGACAACACAAAAAGAATCATGTCAATTGGATCTGTAAAACTTGAGTTATGATAAAACCACCGACGAAAGGTAGTGCTGTCCAGAAACTCGACGAGTAAAACTTGTCTGAAACAAGTCGGACGAACAAGGCACAAAAGTTCCTTCAAACTACGAATTTTATTCAATAGAACACAATAGGAACAGCTCCAAAGTCGTGTACCACGAGCTCTGGCTTCCCTTGCTTATATAACCAGCCATTAGGCCAACCCAATCTCAACTAGGACTCTAATCCTACTCAAATCATGAATCAAAACTTTCCATAACTACTTAGGACTCTTCTATACGCAAATAGAAGCAATCTTAAGACTTCCAAATACCTTAGGAACGTATCCCACATTCATAAAACAACTCAAATTCGTGACCCACACGAAATCCTATCATAACCAACTTGATACTTTCCATACCGAGCCATAACCTACTCCGCCGCAGCCAAAGTCATCAACCGATACGATCCGATCCTTCCAACCAGATCTTCCCATCCATAAACCATCTTCCGAACCATGTTGCCACGTCATGCACCTTATGCATACGTGCAAACACCTTCCTTCGATGTCCAGTAACCTTCATATGCATTGCCCTTGATTCAATCATCATGCGCGACCTCCTGACCCGCTCAACCACAATTCCTCCTGAATTTGGTTGTTGGAACCTCATCTCCTCTCTGAGACTAGTACAAAGGATCCTGTCACCAGCCATGACTCAAACTCAAGCAACACTTGCACATGAATAAACAGCCAATCCGTACGAGCCCAAGTCCGCGACTTGACTCAAATCAGTTTCGAACACAACACCTTACGTGAGCACCTCACATAAGCATGTTGCAAAGCATATCAAAATGATATCAGCCATATTAACCAAAACTCACCAAAAACATAACAAATGAATACTAAGCAATCTTTCCAATAATGTAAAGCAAGTTCGAAACATTTTACAGTAAAAGCAGGATCATTGCGATGAATGCATTGGCAACACCACTTAAAATCTGAACATTGGCTTATTCACATTAAAAGTTTTTAAAAAAATTTCTCCCCCTTTTGTAAATATGAAATAAAGTGAGAAAAACAAATTCAAATTCTCCCCCTGAGAAGAATCGGGCCAAAAAAATTGTGAATATGTGCAATGTGTAATCAATTTCTCCCCCTTGCATACTTATCTTTGAAAATTATCTCTCCTCCTTGCATACTTATCTTTAAAAATTCACATATTATCTCCCCCTTTGACAATGTATTCAGCAAGGTTCAAAAGAGAAATTTCAAATGTTATGAGCATATTATATCATATACATATAAAACAAAGTTCATCCAAGTCATACTATCAAGTAACTTACACTATCACAACAATGAGATACATAAAGTAGTGTAAGCCATGCTAAGGATCAAATGTAATTTTCAATTTAAGCAAGTCATGATCTCACAAACTTAACTATTTCAAAACCTGAAAGCATG
Source organism: Tuctoria greenei (assembly GCA_036927565.1). Classification (NCBI taxonomy): domain Eukaryota; kingdom Viridiplantae; phylum Streptophyta; class Magnoliopsida; order Poales; family Poaceae; genus Tuctoria; species Tuctoria greenei. The sequence goes on along the minus strand of JAYESD010000002.1, from coordinate 192,620,328 downwards.
ACACTTGTTGTTGCATTTTATTATTTTTCAAAGTACAAATTTAGGTCATATGATATTTGCAAGAGATTATATGCGCATCTGCCTTATTCTGACCAACCAAGCCAAGCCTATGTCATTTGACAATCAAAAGCTTAAGGACATGGTTTGAGTCATACACAACTTCTTCCAAGTTCATATCTAAGTGCAATGATAAGCCATCTCAAAAGAAGAAGTGTGATGCATGCGTATTCTCTTGATCTTTTATTAACTTATATTTGTTCATAAAAACTCAACATGTGAGTTGATTACTTGATTAATTCTTTATGATTAAAGCACTTGTGAGCATGCAATAAGTTCAAAACAGCAAGAAAGTTCGACCATGACCAGATTTAGTGTAAGTAATTATTCCAATTACTAGACATGGTAAAAACAACAAAATGTATAACATGAGTAATGTAGTAAGAACTTTCAGCATGTAAAAGGAATCACAAAGTCATATATGTATGAAATACTATGCTCATATTATTTTAATTTCAGATGCACATGTAGACTTCCCAAGTTTCAAAACTCCCCCTCAATTTAAGCCATGAGGATGCATAACCCCTATTTCACTACAAATATAACAAAAACGAGTGAAATCCAAAGGTTTTGTAAAAATGTCAGCCAATTGTTGTTCGGTATCTACATGATGAAGCACAATGTTTCTTTTTCAACATTATCACGGAGAAAGTGATACCTAATGTCAATGTGCTTAGTTCTAGAATGTTGCACGGGTTTTTTTAGTAATGCAAATGGCACTTGTGTTATCACAAAATAGTGGAACACTATCTAGATCGACCCCATAGTCCTTAAGTATTTGAACAATCCAAAGAATTTGTGAGCAAGCACTAGCAGCAGCTACATATTCAGATTCAGCTGTGGATTGTGGAACTGAATTTTGTTTTCTAGAGGACCGAGCAACAAGTGAATTACCAAGAAAATGAAAAGCACCGGAAGTACTTTCCTATCAATCCGACAACCTCCAAAATCAGTATCGGAAAAAGCTTTCAAAGTAACAGTTGAGGAAGAAGGAAGAAAAATGCCAAATTCTTGAGTTCCATGTAAGTACCTGAGAATCCCTTTGGCGTCTTGACGGTGTGAAGCACGTGGGGAGGCTTGAAACCGTGTACAAAGACATACGCTGAATTGTATGTCCGGTCTTGATGCCGTGAGGTACAAAAGTGATCCGATCATGCTTCTATATTCTTTTTGATCCACGCGTTCACCATCTTCATCAAGTTCAAGTGTTGTTGTTGTTCCCATTGGTGTTCAAAGAGGCTTGCTTTTGTCCATGTTGAAGCGCCTTAGGAGGTCTTTTGTATACTTCGTTTGATGCACAAAGGTACCCTCCTTGGTTTGCTTGATTTGCAGCCCCAAAAAGTATGTGAGTTCTCCCATCATACTCATCTCAAACTCTGAACTCATCATAGCTGGACCATGTAACTCATTCATGCAAGCTTCCAATAATCTGTTGTGGAGGATGAATTTTGAGAACTCGGAGGGGAGTGGACACTTCACAAGCTTCTTCCTCTTCATGTTCATCACAAATCGATGAGCTTGTGACTTGAGGAGGATCTGGACCAGCAATGGTGGTCGTCGGTGCTAGCTATGAATCAAAATCAGGAGCTCGAAAAATGTCATTAGCTGCTGAATTTTCGGGCAGCAGCTTCACCTCTTCCTCATCTTCAACAAAAATGCTCTCCCCCTGCAGATATGGATCTGGACCTGCAATGTTTGAGCTAGTACCTGGGCTAGATTCACCAAAAGACACTTCACAAGTCTCCACAATTTTGTTAGTGTCAAGTAAAATCACACGGTAGCCTCTAGTATGAGATGGATAACCAAGAAACATGCCATCAATGGATCTAGGTTCAAATTTACCAAGATTACCATGTTTCTTAACAAAGCATTTGCAACCAAAGACCCGAAAGTGCGTAACACTAGGCTTATGTCCAAATTGGAGCTCATATGGTGTTTTACCTAGCTTAGTGCGCAAGAAAACACGATTTGAGACATAACAAGCGGTTGCAATCGCATCAGTCCAAAATTTCCTAGGAGTTTGATATTCATCAAGCATAGTCCTAGCCATCTCAACTAAGGTTCTGTTCATTCTTTCTAGAACACCGTTTTTTTGAGGTACATATGGTGAAGAAAATTGATGATCTATTCCATTTTAAGCACAAAAGTGATCAAAAGGTTGATTTTTAAATTCGGTTCCGTTATCACTTCTAATTGCTTTTAAAGATCCTGGGTGATCAATTGATAATCTAAGAAATAAAGTCCTAAAGTGACTAAAAGCTTCATTCTTAGACGCCATAAAGTAAACCCAAGAGTATCTAGAATAATCATCAACAATAACAAGAACATACCATTTACCTCCGGAGGATTGAACACGTGAAGGTCCTACGGTGTCAAGGTGCAAAAGTTGACCCGGTTCAGTTGTCATGATCATTGTGAGAGGAGTATGTGAAACTGCAACCATCTTAGCATGTCTACAAGAAGAGCACACAATTTCTTTGTCCCCTTTTAGCTTAGGCAGCCCACGTATGCGATCAAGAGCACTAACATGCATTAGGTGATCAAAGCCTACGTGACCAAGTCTACGATGCGAAAAATATAAGTTCTTTGAATAATTAGCAACTAGACACCTATGCTTAGAGTAAGACATATCAAAATCAGCTTTAAAAACTCTTCCAAACCGAGATATATTAAAAATAAGCTCACTAATTGAACCTACAACTTTGCAGCAGTTTTTATTGAAAATAATTTCCGGATTTTCATCTAGTAATTGTGAAACAGAAAGCAAGTTGTATTTCAAAATTTTGACAAGTGCCACATCCTTCAAAGTGTAGTGATCATTTACTCTAACCGAACCCTTCGCAATTATAGGAGTTGAAGAATTATCGGCAAAAGTAACATTCTCTACACGTGACAGAAAAGAGAGGGAGGAGAACCATTCTTTGTTACCGGTCATGTGGTGTGAGCAAACTGAATCCACAATCCAAATGTTCTTCTTTCTCAAGCATGTAACCAACATAGAGGCACAATACGTCGATGACTCAATACTGGGGTTAGTCAAAAGGTATTTAGGTATCCAGTACTGAGTCAAACAATGTGAAGCAGGAAAAACACGCGAAAACTGAGATAAAACAGCAGGTTTATGAGTGAAAGTTTGAGTTTTTTTAGTCTTAACTACTGACCTATAAGGTGTTACTTGTGTAGCACAAAAATCAGTAGCTCCAGAGGCAAAAACAGAAGGTCCAGAGGTAAACTTTGAATGTTTTTGACTCATAACAGCAGGTTGCATGTTCTTGGCATTCGGTTTAATATGTGCAGCAAATTTTGCATGAAAGTTATGAGATCTAGCAATCATTCTTTCCCTTTTCTGTTGTTTAGCTAGTCTATAACAAAAATCTATGACATGACCATCTCTACCACAGTAGGTACAATGAAATTTAACTTTGTGTTCATTTCTTTTTGTCTAGGAACTATTTGAATCAAACCACTTCCTAATGACTTTACAATTTTAGGTGGATGTGCCTTAGCATGAGCATGAGAATCAAAACCTAAACCAGTTTTATCATTGCATGACTTGGAAGAATTCAGCAGCAAGTTTAGGTTCTTATTCCCATTACAAAACCGATCTAATGTCCTATGCATGTTATCAAGTTTATTGGATAGATCAAGGCAATTTTCACATGAAGTTTTTCCTTTTAATCTGCAATTGGAACAATATTTAACTTCATGAGAACATAAAGCATTATTCAATATTGAAATTTCATTCATAGCATCTTTTAGTTTCTTTTCAATATCATCACAACTAGAACAATGCAAATCAATTGTAGAACAAGAAGCATTTTTTAAGTTTCCAATGTCAAGTGCAGCAAACTTTTTGTTCTTTTCAATTTTAAGTTCAAGTCTATCTAGAGTAGAGGAATGTGTAGTTCTTAATGTGGATAATTGTTCATAGATTAAATCACACGAGGGACAAGAATCATCACTAGGAATCAAGGTTTTCAAATGGTTGATTTCAGATTCTAGTGATTCAATTTTAGCAGCATTATCCCTAAGCTTTTTGTCCTTTTTCTTAACAATAATAGTTGCACGAGAAATTGCATCACACGTTTCATTACAGGTAGAACATACCTCATCATCGTCACTGTGGTGTTCTGCATCCTCCTGACTTGATCTTGTTTTGCCCGCCATGAAGCATAAGTTGGCCAAATCATCTTCATCTTCGTCACTTCCAATGTCCACGTCGCTTGAGCCAAGTTCCTGGAGTGCAGAGATAAAATTGTTCACCAGTTGGCGACCTGTAAAGTCCTTCTTCTTCTTCTTATCATTTGTTGAGGAGTGCTTCATCCTTGATTGTTTTTCTTGTCGGGAAGTAGAACCTGAAAGGTTAGGGCATTCTGTATGAAAGTGTCCTGTCTTAACACATTCGAAGCATCGTTGAGGTCCGGAGCTTCCTCTCCTTCTAGTTCTCACATTTTGCAATGCTTTTGAGAACCTAGTAGAGAGAAGTGCTAGCTCCTCCTCTGGAAATTCCTCGATCTGCTCCAGGGTTAGTGAGGACAACAAAGCAAGAGTATTGCAAGATGATGATTGGCCGGAGCTAGACATATCACATTGTGATACAAATGCAATAGACTTATTTGGTTTCTTACGTGATAAGATGTCAATTTAATGAGTTTTGAGTTTAGAGTAAAGCACATCTAAAGTAAGTGTAATCATGACAGTAGCTTCACGAATAGATGTAACTTTCATCTCCCAGATTGACATGTCTAATGCACTAAGAAGTTGCCTAGCATTTTCAGCATCAGAAAAATTAACGTTAACACTATGCAAGTTGCTAAGAATTTTATTAAAGCGAGCAAAGAGATCATCAATTGACTCACCGGGTTGCATCTCGAAGCGCATGTATTCTTTCTTGAACATGCCTTGATCATGTTGGATCCTTCGTGGTAGTCACAAAGTGCTTTCCACACATCGTATGCAGATTAGACGTGTGCAACACGATCGAAGTCGCTTTGAGTTAATCCTTGTATCATCAAGTTTCGAGCCTTGTTGTTGTTGTTGACGTCCCGTAGGTTTGTTGCCATAAATTGATTGTTAGGTGGCACTTCGTAAGGCTTGTACACCTTCTCCCATATTGCGAAGCCTTGCGCCTTGATGAAAGCCCCCATGCGTGCCTTCCAAACCTGAAAATCAATACCAGCAAACATGCAAGGTTTGGCGGAGTATTTCTCCATGACGATTAGTCAAAAACACGTGCAAATCACAATGATTAGAGCACTGCGGTTCTGATACCAATTGTAGGATTGAAGAGCACGTGAAAATCTACCAGAGGGGGAGTGAATGGTAGATTTCAAAAATCTTACGCAGCGGAAACAATTAAATCCCAACTCCTTCGGCAGAACTACTATCTGTTAAAGAAATCGTGTGTGAGACTAATATAAACGTGTTTCATCGGGAAAAAAGTGATATATATCATATATAATCAAGTCACGAAGAAACCACAAGAAGAATCACTCAAATCCGTTGAGAGAAACACAAGTTATGATCGAAAGATCGAACATAGGTCAATCGGTCCTACCCGAGAAAAACAGTTCTGGAACGCTGCAAAGAAACTCGTGTATATCAGAAACCACTAATCAAATGACCGTGAAATTTTTACAGATGATAGATAATCAAGGTGAAAAGACAACCCAACAAGAATCACGTCAATTAGATCTGTAAAACTTGAGTTATGATAAAACCACCGATGAAAGGTAGTGCTGTCCAGAAACTCGACGAGTAAAACTTGTCTGAAACAAGTCTGACAAACAAGGCACAAAAGTTCCATCAAACTATGAATTTTATTCAATAGAACACAAGAAACAGCTCCAAAGTCGTGTACCGCGAGCTCTGGCCTCCCTTGCTTATATAACCAGCCCTTAGGCCAACCCAATCTCAACTAGGACTCTAATCCTACTCAAATCATGAATCAAAACTTTCCATAACTACTTAGGACTCTTCTATACACAAATAGAAGCAATCTTAAGACTTTCAAACACCTTAGGAATGTATCCCATATTCCTAAAACAACTCAAATTCGTGACCCACACGAAATCCTATCATAACCAACTCGATACTTTCCATACCGAGCCATAACCGACTCCGCCACAGCCAAAGTCATCAACCGATACAATCCGATCCTTCCAACCAGATCTTCCCATCCATAAACCATCTTCGGAACCATGTTTCCACGTCATGCACCTCATTCATACATGCACACACCTTCCTTCGATGTCCAGTAACCTTCATATGCACATCCCTTGATTCAATCATCCTACGCGACCTCCTGACCCGCTCAACCACAATTCCTTCTGAATTTGGTTGTTGGAACCTCATCTCCTCCCTGAGACTAGTCCAAAGGATCCTGTCACCAGCCATGACTTGAACTCAAGCAACACCTACACATGAATAAACAACCAATCCGTACAAGCCCAAGTCTGCGACTTGACTCAAATCAGTTCCGAACACAACACCTTACGTGAGCACCTCACATAAGCATGTTACAAAGCATATCAAAACGATATCATCCATATAAACCAAAACTCACCAAAAACTTAGCAAATGAATACTAAGCAATCTTTGCAACAATGTAAAGCAAGTTTGAAACATTTTACAGTAAAAGCAGGATCATTGTGATCAAGCTCTGAACCTTGCCAAAGCTAACCGGAGCTTACCACAGCTAGTACAACCTAGCGCCAGAGCTTACCAAAGCTAATACAGCCTAGCGCCGGATCTTACCAAAGCTAGTACAACCTAGCGCCGGAGCTTATCAAAACTAGCAGGACCTAGTACCGGAGCTAACCAAAGCTAGTCGGACCTAGCGAAACATATCGGAGCTTAACAAAGACATGCCAGAGCTATCAAAGACATGCCGGTGCTAAAAACAAAACTTACCGGAGCTACCCAAAAATATGTCAGACCTAGACAAAGTAAGTCGAACCTATTGTCAGACCTTGCAGAAGCTCGGAGCAAGAGTCGGACTTTTCTAAAAAGGTGTTTTAGTAGAATTTCAGAACTTTTATCATCAAGGCCAATGTAATCACTACAAGCCAATGTATTCAGCACACATAGGTCTCACAAAGACCACGACAAACTTATCCAACTCCGGCATGAAAACAGAATTCATGAGGTACATGAAGTGAGCCGGCGCGTTGGTAAGTCCAAACGACATGACGAGATATTCATAGAGCCTGTATCTCGTCGAGAATGCCGTCTTTGCTATATCCTCCAGTCAGATTTTGATTTTGTGATATCCAGATCGAAGATCCATCTTTGAGAAAACCTTAGCACCCACTAATTTATCGAATAAAATATCAATGTGCGGTAGTGGATACTTGTTCTTGATCGTCACGGCGTTGAGCGGGCGATAGTCGACACATAGACGTAACGCTTGTCCTTCTTCACAAATAATGTGGAGCAGCCCCAAGGTGATTAACTTGGGCATATGAGACCTTTGTCCAACAGGTCCTTCAAATGCTCCTTCAATTCGTCCAACTCATTAGGTGTCATCTTGTACGGCCTTCGAGAAATAGGTGTGGTTCCCGGAATTAGTTCAATCTTGAACACGATATCCCTATCCGGTGGCATACCCGGAAGGTCATCAGGAAACAAATTCGGATATTCACATACCTCACGAATGTCCTCAAGCTTTGTGGCTTTCGTGTTGTATGTGGCTGGAATTTCTTGGATAAGGAGGTCTAGAATGAGAGTGTGTGGTTCACATAGTGGAGAGTTCAAATGCACCATATGTGGAAAATGTCGAGAACAGCACCATGACTGTGCAGCCACAAAATTCATAAGATGACATCGAGCTTTTGACCCTCCAATATAATTAGAGAAGTCGGATTGATATTCCCACCCATCTTAAGTTGTGCATTATGGACTTCCATGTCCACTGCTATTTTCCCAACCGGAGAGCAAATCAAATATGCACTTTCTGTGGGAGTGATAGGTAATTGATGCTTGACAACATATGATTGGCTAATATGGGTGGCAGCGGAGTCAAAGAGTATGACTACGGGATTATGGGGTAGAGAAAACGTACCCGCGAAGACGGGTTCGCCTTCCGGCACGTATTTGATGGCTATGTGGTGGACTATGCCGGGTTTTGGTGCTGTTTCCTTGGGCTGGTTGCGGGGCTGAGTTGCACCCCGGTATGGCGCTTGCGAGCTGCCTTGTCGCTGTTCGGGACAGTCCCTCGAAAAATGCCCGACATCGCCATAGGTGTAACACGTGTATTGTGTCGGGTTCCCGCCAAACTGCGGACAGAATACCAGTGCACATGGTGGAGGTGGATACGGACGCGGGACCATACTTTGCTGCTGCTACTACTGTGGAAATGGCAGTTGGAAACACAGCGCGTTGAAAGAACGTCCGCAGAATTGCAGTGGTCGCGCCGGTGGCTGCCATCGCTGACCGGATGGTGAGCGATACACCACATGGTACTTCTGCGGACTACCACTACTGCTGCTCGATGGCGCGCTCCGTTTCCTATTATCAGAAACGAGCTCGCGTTGAGCATCTTCTTGTACAATCGCAGCATTGATGATGTCGTTGAAGGTGCCGCGGTTGCATTGTGCGAGTTGGACCTTCATCTTTGGATTAAGGCCCTGGAAGAATATATCTCACTTCCTATCTTCCGTCCCCACATATTCTGGCACATACTACGCCAAGTGATTGAATGTGCGGGAGTATTCGTGGGCACTCCTCCCACCTTGCTTTATCTCCAAAAATTCTTGAAGCTTCCTCTTCATTATACCGGGAGGTATATGGTAGGCACGGAATGCCTCACGGAATTCGGTCCAGGTGACCGCCTAACCAGCCGGCAGTGACACGATGTAGTTCGCCCACCAAGTGCCGGCAGATCCCTGAAGTTGTTGCACTGCGAACAACACCTTCTGTTGTTCGGTGTGTCGCAGCAAATCGAACTTCGCCTCAAGGGTGCGGATAAAGTTGTCCGCTTCTAGAAGCTCCTCGGCCTCCGTGAAGACCGGTGGATGTGTCGCCAAAAAGTCCAAAAATGAAATTTGTCGGGGCTGCCGTTGCCCATTGTCTTGTGGCCCCCCTTGATGGGATGAATTCTGCACCAACATACGCAGTAACTCGGTTTGCTCGTCGCCCGAGCCGAGTACTGCAGCCAGAATCTCAGCGAGAGTCCTCGGACGTTCAGGTGGTGGTGGAGGGACATGTTGCTATGGTGTCACGGTTTGCTCCCGGGTCAGAGATTCATCCTCATGACCCCGGCTCGAGCCTCCCATCTCGGGCGTAGAACGTGTAAGCACCATTCTGCATCCACATGAATTAAAATCAGCAACATGTTTGTTTTCTTCATCCCTTTTATACCATAGTAGTGCGAGTATTGACAATGTGATGATTGCATAACATTCACATATACTGATAAAGTACACACTTTATACAAGATATATTATCTCATGAACAAGTTTACATTAGTGAACGCCAAAATGATGGATTCCCACCACGGAAGTGCATCTCCACTATACTTGGTCTCCATGAGTCGTCATACACACCTTGTTATCTCCTACACACCCACTACTATTTATAATATGACACAAATATGACTACAAAATAAACACGAGCAACCACAAACTATACGTTGCCCCGTGATGGCAGTAGTGCTGCCCCGTCCTAATCCGAGGATCCTCATCGATGTACTTGAGTATTTCAGGATCTTCTTCCTTCTCAGGACTTGAAGGCACCTGCTCACCCATGTTCAGTGGCATGTCATGAGCCGGTGGAAACATCACTGGGTGCGGCAAGTATGCTTCAGCCTCAATCAAGTCATCCCGAAGTTGGTCTACCTCGAACTCTCAATTTTGAGCTTCTTCAACGGTTTCATCTCGTGCCTCGGTGACTACCAACAGGTGCTCTTGCTGTTGCTGCACCTCCAACTAACTCGCCTGAAGTTCGCCATGAGCTTGCTGCAGTTCCATGCGAGTTTGCCGCAGTTTAGCACGAGCCTTCCGTAGTCTATTGTGAGTGTGATGCAGCTGATCCTCGCATTGATTCAGCCGGTGATTCGTCGGCGCCAGGAACGAATGTAGGTTCTCATTGATATAATCAAGAGTGTCACCCCATTCAATCGCTTGCCTCAAGGCTTCGAATTGCTCCTGAAGGATTTCACCTTGTGTACGAACCACCATGCTGGATGCAGCGGCATAAGTCCCAAGTGTTGTCAAGGTTGTGTCGCCATATGGTTGATAGGCCGCAACCATACGACGTTGCCACTCCAAACCAGCAGCACCACGGACCGGGAGAAGAGCAAATTGTGTCCCAGCCATGGCATCTTGATGAAGCTCGCAAATATTCATAAGGGCTTCACCCTCTGCAATGGCCCATGTGTCCTCCAAATGAGCTCCCTTGATAGAGACCGAAAAAGGAGCCCATCCATAAAAAACGCGGACTCGCCGAGATGTCGACCAGGACGGTACATGAAAATACGCATCTTTCAACCGTCTCTTGACCCCAATAGAATGGCATCACGATGAAACCAAACTGTTGGAGCACTTGCCGCAGCATGATCGGGAAGCCCGGACGGTTGGCGCACGTGGAGAACACCCATCCATCCGGCAATAGCATCATATCCGTCATCTATAAATAAATATTTGAATGGGTAAAATACACAAATTCAACAAACTTTGTTGATAAACAGATCATGGATGTGAAAATTGAATTATAAGAGTGAATTCAAATTCAAATGCCACATGAATCATAACACTGGAATCCTGTCTCAGTTTCTGTTCATTCTGACTAGTCTGGAGAAATTCGAAATTTTCATCCAGTTAGAGGCACATCCAGGACTTGAGTTCAACTACAAAGTTGTATTATACTCAAATATCTTTCCATAATGTATTTATTTGCCTCCATATATTTTCTGTATCAGGAGATATGATTTTTGCAAGTTGACGGTTTTCTGGAAAGTTTTTGACAGCATCCCCTTTGTTTAAGGCTGATTTTGTCTACATTTTTCCAGATACAAAACATCAATATGCAAAAATCATAAATTAAAACATTGTTGTACACATCCTAAGGATTGCAGAAATTCATTACATAAAGTCATTCGTCAATTCTACTAAGCGATATGATCAAAACAGTGACAGGATACAGAAACTGTCCAGTCTCTGTCCAGATTTAACAGAGTTTGGAAACTTGAATTTTTCATTAGTTTACAGGGGGATTCTGATATAGAGTTGAACATAAGAGTTTTAGAGGACTCTCTAAACTTTCCAACAACGTATGGCATACCTTCAGGGGTGGAATATACAGTAAGTTATTCTATTCCAAACTTAGTCAATTTTCTGTCCAGTTCACAGTTTGAACCAGGAACTGGGCAATTTAAGTTCAAGTGAAGTTTTCAAGTTTTAAATCTTGAAATCTGTCTTGGAGCTGAAAATGAAACTTGTGGATGACATTCTCAAGTTCCCAAACCACATGCCTGCTTATCCAAGCGACCAAACAATCAATTGTAAATCTGACCAGCACGCTCCAAAACGGAGATTACAAATTCAAACTTTGTCCTAAGTTGGAAAGTTTTACTTGTTATCGAGTCACACCTCTACCACGGATATCGTCGTTGACGTGCCTGATGAAAATTGAATCCAATGCCGGTACTACACCTTCACCAAAGAAAATTCTAGGCCGGTATTCCGGCATACGTCTCAACGGTGGTAGTAATGACGTTCACTGGCAAACGTTTTCAACTCAATCTACATTAAGTGTGGTTAGTGTTCTGCAACTACAGACAAATGATAGATCCATCATATGATGACATACGGCACAGCCCGCACGGCTGAACTGTTCACAATAATATATATGAAAGTAAAACCATTTGTCCCGTATCATTCCATACGGGATGTCCCGAGCTATGTCATGTCTCGAGGCACATGACCGGGTTTTCTACCACCCGACGGGGTCCCACGTCTTTGCATAGTGATGCACCAGTAGAGGGCGCATCGGGTTATGTCCCACCCGATAAGGGCTCCCACTAATTTTGTAGCACGCTGGGGTACCGCGTGTCATATGTTCTAAGAAACATGGAAAGTTTTAGAGACTCATGTTAACATTTCCGTGCCAAGCCACAGAAAAAATCACATGCTACCTCTCGCATGGTTAGCTTACCGTAATTGATCCGCTTGCGGTGGCGTACCTTACCTCTTACCTAATGTCGGTGCATCGTTACAGAATATAATAACACATAAGTTAGCTTGCCACCTTAAGTAACTAATACTATAATAGACCTTATGTGGGTATAGTACTAATCCTCACTCGATTACTCTTATGTTATCAAAATAGGATCTTTTCGAGCGTGCTATTACCAATGCGGCTCTGATACCAAGCTGTGGGGACCGGGTCCACACATTCCAGGAATCACAGAGGGTGTTGTCGTGCAATGCGGCACCCAACAGCACACACAAAAAGAATACAATAAAACACAAAGTTTTATTTAAATAAACAGTGGATGTCTTTTACAATACTTAATGTACAGCGGAAGATAATACTCATAGCTAAACTCTCAGTCTAGCTATGCAAAAGTACAGCCGTCCAGCCCGTGGACGCTGCACACTAGCAACACACAAATTTACAGTGGCGTGCAGGGCTCCCACTTTGCAGTATACCCCGACGGGGGCATCGCCTCATCCTCGGGCCCTTCCTCATACGTCTCACCTGCAAACAACTTAATATAGAAACCATGAGCACGAAGGCTTAGCAAGACCTAACCGTCTCACCTAAACATGGAACTCTACATGTTGTGATACTTAACATAGGAATAGATATAGTAGTTGTCGGAGTGTAGTAACGACACTTCCCCCGGTACTACCAAACATAGCCCGCGGAGGTTCTTGTTTCGGTTGGGGCACGCAGAGATCAAGAGCAAGATGGTGACACAAGAGATGTATGTGGTTCGGGCCGCCTGAACGTAATACCCTACTCTACAGGGTGTGTGTGTGTGTTGTTGTTGTATTGTGAATCGCTAGAAAGCGTAGTCTCTGGCTCAGCTTGGAGTTGTCCCCCTATATCGTGACGGTCAGTCCTTTTATAGTCTAAGAACTGACCGTTACATCATTCGCCTAGACCGACATGTGGCCCTAGCGTATTTAATAGCATGATACAGTGTCTATGAGTATTAAGCATGGTTAATAGTGTCACAACGTGCCTTAATGGCTGCGTTACCTCTATTAATAGTGCTTTGATCGTGTGTTGTTAATACAGCATTAACGACACAAAATCAAGTCTTGTAACTGCCGCTTTAACAGTCCCTTGAATGTCCGTGCTGAAGGAGATCCATCAATGTATTCGTTGATGGTGAAGGTCCGGAGGCTCCACACGTGGCAGCTTCGGAGCTTCCCCTTGCGGGGAGGTAGCTCTGAAACAGCTACACACGTTTCAACACCGGAGCTTCCCTCTGCTGGGGGTTAGGTCCGGGGTCATTATACATGTGTTGACCGCGGAGCTTCCCTGTGTTGAGAGTTTAGCTCCGGATTTACGTTACACGTGTCAATCTCCGGAGCTACCCATATGAGGGATGCGGGTCCAGTGTAATATGACATATGGGGCTTGAGGAGACCTTCAACTTTGACGGGTAGAACTCCTTTGTACTTCTTGCGGTATCATAGTGTACCCTGTGTGCAGGGTACTGACAGTGGCCCCCGGCCTGTTGACAGCTCCTAAGATATATTAACAAATCATCCCCGGCAACGGCGCCAGAAATGCTTGTTGGTATTTCTTAACTCCACAGATCATCTCCGGTAAAGAGATGAGATCCGCAAGCACACGGAAGATACCGTTGTAGCATTTCACCAATGAGTATTCTCAAGGGTATCGTATTTATCCCAAAGGAAGGCAATGGAGTAAAGTATATACCACTCTTATGGTCAAGCTATGGGATACTAATCAATTATCCGGACAGGGGGTAAGTTGATAATAGGGGTAGTGTGACACACACCTAGGCAATCTATTCTAAAGGGTAAATGGGTCCTAGAGGGAGATTGGATTAAGAGTTAGGGAGTTGCTCCTACAATGCACCTAACACATATACATAGCCTCAGGTAGATACTAATGGTCATGTCAATGATGAATTCCTACGCGATGCTATTCAACACATCGGGCACGGGCTTACCCCTAGCAATACTAGGGCGACTCCCGCCAAGAGCCTGTGGCATAGCCGAACGTGGAGGATTACAAAGGACAGATAGGGCTGTCACCACCTACCGCCTACCTCTTCAATCTGTGGGTCTATGAGACATCCAACGCTACTTAAATACCCTATCACCATGCTAGCATACTAAACAAATACCTTAAGAGCTGCAGCACAAGCCATCCTAAGGCAATGAACTAAATCATCGTTGAACCAATGTTGATTGCATAGCATAGTTATTCATATTAACATAATCATATCATAACTACATAGAATATTGTGGGGGTCTATAGTGTTTATGACCATAAGATGTGATCATGAGAGTACAATCATAAAGACTATACCTTCCACTTACATGAACTCCACAATCAAACAAGAAATGCTTTGTCCAAGTATACATATAAATAAAGACTAAAGATAATATCTTTATTGAGCACAAAGTCACAAATACAAGAAGGAATACATGAGACATACCTTTCCCAATGTGGAATTGGGAAGAGAGACTCCTTCTACTCCTTTCCCAATTTGGACTTGGGACTAGAGGCCCTCCTCTCTACATCCTAACTCCTCTAAGGACTATGGAAGATAGTGTATACAATAGAATGATGCCCAAGTGGTGTGTGTTGAAGTGAGGGGTATGGGGTCCTATTTATACTAGTGTTGAGGTCGGTTCCCGCAACCAAAAGCGCGCGAATCAGTCGTCATTGACTCCAGGGAGCCGGGAGGAGCCAACACGTGGAAGTTGACCGCGTTTGGCGCCAGGACCAGGTCGTCCGACCCCCTAGTTCGGCCGACCTGGTCAGGGCTCCAAACGGCCCGTAGTTCCTCCAGGTGGCTGCCAAGTGGGTCCCATTGACTGATATTGGTGCTACACTGTTGGATGGCCTCGGATACTTCTATTTGTGGGCCATTTTATCCATGTGGTGCACGTGTCGTCGCCTGATTGGCTGGGATGATATTTTACAGGATTGCTCCCCATTCTTTTCCTCAATTCTTGTATAAATATCTGCATACACATATTTCTCCAAGTACAAGTGGAAATAGGTCAAGTAGAAAGGTGATGTGTGCAAGAAATGATCAATCCTTCACATAATTGAGTTATATTGATGGTTGAAATATGTATATAACAGCCGTCAACAAACTCCCCAAGCTTATCCTTTGCTCGTCCCGAGCAAAGTCAAGACTTTAGGTTGATGATCAGGAGTTGTTACAATGTTCTACCTTTCGAAAGTACCAAGTGCACAACAAAATACTCTACCTAGTATTGCAAAAAGTGTCTATGGTACTTCACCCTTCTTAAGTCATTATGGGAGTTATGCCTTCTCCTATTCATGGGTAATTGAAAGATAGAATAGCAAATAGAGCAAGCATAGCCTAGATATCAAGTTCCACTTAAATTCCGGAGAGATTCAAATTAGATTATAAGCACCTCAATTGATTCTCGCAATCACTCCTTTGTGTATAGTGGAAATATGTTCTCAACAAGGCATTATGCCTATACTATTTATGCGGAGCTTGGTAGGGAAAGTAAGTAGGCATATTTGCAACACATAATATTGCTAAGTCAAAAGAGCAAGCCTTAGGATAAATCAATTCAAATTCTTGAATCAAGACTTGTGCATGTGTGATGGAATGGAGGTGGATGTGTAAACATTGAGATGACTCCTTTTTATGTGGACTCTCTTTATTGCAAGGATGAAACATGGGTACCCTCTTTTTATGCTTATGGAGTAAGCATATTTTTTCTTCTTTTTTTCTCATGCTTATGATATAAGCATGCATTTTCTTTTTCCTTTTCTTGTAGCCATGTCTTCTACTCCTTTTTTTGCAATTACTTGAAGAGAGTGCTAACTATGAATAGCATGGAGTTTCTCTTGTTATGTGGAATGGTGGATATGATGGAATTTTGCTTCCTTCTAGTGTATAAGTATAGCATGTGCAAGTGAAGTCTTGAATTCAAAAAGAATTGAATTATTTCTCACATAGGTCTATACTAGTTTGACTAGGCTCAATGTGAAAGCAAATAGCATATGCATAAAGTGTTGTCTATGTATGAATATCATATGGCTTTGGTAGGTATTTCCAATCAAATGAGGGAAACTTAAATCTTGATAGAATTTTTCCGGAAATCTAAGTTTCACTTTCAAAATAGGAATAGCATCCCTATTACTAATTCAAATCTCCCAACAACCTAGAAGTAGATTAAGCTTTTGCTACCCACAATTTCTAAATCAAGGCAAAGTTAATTTTATCCAATTTAAGCAATATTAGGAGAGTAGCAAGTTGTAAACTAAGGACTTAGGAAAAATAAAATAGAGCAACTATTCATCATTTCATCTATGTGAATTCTAAATCATTCTTACCTCACATCTTTATTTGACAAGCAAAGTTAATCTAAGTTCCTATTTTTATGTTTTTTTAGATGCATGGTGGATGGTGGATGAATGGAAAGTAAATTGCAATGGATGATTTGAAATAAAAATGCAATGGGTGTGATACATGTTACCTCAAGTGGGGGTCCTCCCCCAAGATTATTCTTGATAATGGTCCGTGATAGGGGTTGAAACCCTAACGACGGAGGTAGGCCATAAGTTGGCCTATCCTTGTTGCAGCGTGGCTTTGACAATGGAGGGTTGAGTGTTGATTGTTGTGTTGCCTCCCATGGACACCATGAGTGTGGTTGAATAGAGTGTTTTTGATGTTGATAGTCCGCACATCACGGTCTCCATGTGTTGAGTTTGATTTGTCATTCCTTGGCTAGGATAATGATAACCTTTAGATCCAAAGGAATGATGTGCACTCAACATACATTGAGTATGTTTTGTCATTCTTTGGCTAAGGTGTATCATATCTTTTTGCCATAAGGGAGTGACATGTGCCCAACATGCATTGGGTATGATCAGTTGTTCCTTGGGTAAGGTACAACATACCTTCTAGCCACATTGGAACAACTTGCACCCAATGATGGTGGCAAATCCCTTGAGCTTGAATGGGTGCTTAGAATATTTAAGAGCATAATGCTCTCACCCATTCGTGGCAGCCCATTGGTTGCTCATGGAGGGTTCCCATTTCAAATCTCTAGCCTCGTATAGTTATGATTGACCTTCGGGCATAATTTCCGATAGGTAGCATCCATCCTCATTTACTCCTTGGCCAAGAGATGTTGAAATGGGATCCTCTAGGGATCCCAACGATCAGCTTCTTGAATGCCTGCATAGTAATATTACTCCTGCAAACTTCCTCTCTTGAATAGAGAGGGATGGTTAGCTCTCGATACTTGTATAAATGAATGTTCGGGTTAGGTAACCGAACTTTCTTTTGTACATACGGGGAAGAACAAAATCAAAGATGCATTAGTACCAATGTCAATTGTATCCATGATCAATGTGTTATCATTGATAAGAGTGGAGCTTTATGGATAATTCAATGTTGCATATTTTCTAAAGCTCCTACTCATAGCAATGCATGTGATAGAAATATACTATATGGATCCCTACATCTTTTAATGTTTCTAACCGTCTTCGCTTTCAAGAGCAAATTTTATCATTTAGACCATAACAAACAAGATTCTCAATTTTATCCTCCTGAACTTCACTAGGAATTTAAAATTTAGTGACTCCTCCAGAAAATGCAATTCAATTTTAGAGCAAGGATATCACTTATTCCAAGGAGTTTGAAACCTAGTGATACCATCTATGCATGAAGCTCAATTAAAAATTATGGTTGTCACTATGCCCAAGTTTCTATATGCCAATTCACCAATAAGTCATGCCGAAAAGATTTATTTTCTAAACCTATAAAAAAATGACTAAGTCTACAAAACAATGCTTAAAGGATTCTAGGTACTTGTTTTAGATTTTTTCCAAGTAAGGTGGGATTCCTTTTGGAGATCCAAAAGTCAATACCCACACTTACTCTTGTGAGGATGCATGAGAATTAAATGATGAGGAAGTGTCAACCTTCCTCACAAATGCAAGCAAATACATTCAATTCTATGGCAAACCAAACAATGAAAAATTCTAAACTCATACCTCATTTGAAGAGCAGTTGGTGATGAAGATCTTTGTGTGAGAAACTCACAACATTTATTTTCGGCGTAGGCTAGATGGTTGATGTCAAATGCCAAGTTGAGATTGGATTTGGCAATGGATTTGGTTCTGGCTCCTCCATTGGGTCATCATCTTGAACATTTCTCTTCCTCAAACTCAAAATGAGTTTGAAGGACAGAAGTGTTCTCAAATCCTCCCAATGGTGACTTGAGCTTGATGAAACCTTCTACTTTCTTGCCATACCACCTCTTCACAATTTTGACCTAGCTGCACTTTAATCAAGAACATACAAAACAACTTAAAAACGGGTTACTTTAGCCAAAAGCAAATTGAACCCAATTTTCAAATTGTATTGCCCAACTTGAAATAACATGTAAATGCAATAAGGGTCAAAGCAAATCTTTTTGGTTTGAACTAGGAAGATAAATTCAAGTGGTCATGCACGTAGTTCATATCCAATTAACTTTCTCCCCTAATTCAAATTTTTAGTTTTATGATGGTTGGAAATTTTACTTTCCAACATGCAAGTGTGGAATTTCAAACATGCAAATGCAAGGGTTGATGCAATTTGGAAAACAAATATGAGATGACTACCAATTAACCTATTGGCAAGGACTCACCGAATTTTTGAAGTCCGGTGAGTGATAACTACCATTTAACCTATTGGTGAGGACTCACCGAATTTTTGAAGTCCGATGAGTAGGACTTACCTCCGTTCTATTCAGCGCGATGATTTTTTGTCCAATCCCGGAGTTGAAGATGTGGACGATTACTTCTATTTTGACATGCCAAACTCATTTGGCTGTAATTTGGACAAGTGGGCCACATGGTGGCCCTAGCCTCTCCCCGTTGTATTGATATAGACATGTTGTTGTAGCAACGGGTTCTCCCTTTTGAATGTACTCCTTCATGAGCATGGTGAGGCTTTGTCCTTCTTAGGGGTGCCACTGTGACCATATTTATATTCCATTGAATCAATCCATACCTTGATCATGGATCAAAGGCTTCCTTGGGCATGATGACATGTGGACTCCACTATCAAACAAGAAACACTTCATCCACAATGTCACTTGCCCTAGGTTGAATTGGTTTGGTCGAAGTGTGGGAATCCCAACAAGTGATGTGGGATATCTTGGACTTTGAATGCTCCTTAAGTTCTTGTCCTTGGACAAGATCTTCATGTGAACGTTGTCTTGATTTCTACTTGGCCAAGATACCTCAAGGTAGGCTAGTTGAACTTAAATCCCTTGGAAAGCCATAGCCTCCTTGAATACAAGGGTGATGTTAATTCCACCCTTGACCTCCTTGTGAATGGTAGCCATTGGAGTTGTTGTTTGAAAAAGGTCCTCATGGGTCTTAGGGAAATAATTCCCACGCATCCCATGAGGACATGGATTTTCACAAATCATGTGAATATCCACAACTTGGATTATCCAAACAAATCTCCAACGACTTGGATATTCATGACACTTCAATGGGAGGTGTAGTTCCATAACTAGCATATCCACCTTGTGAAGTGGTGTGCATGACAAGCTATGGAAACTCGAGCATTCTTCAATCCACCCCAGAGTGGAGACCTTCTTCTCATCCATGATGAATGAGAATAGGACTCCTTCAACTCCAGCATGAATGTGGTCATGGATTGGTGGAGCCAACCCATGACACGAGTGTTGGATGAAGAGCCAACTATCCACCCCATGGTGGAGGCAAACCAAGAAGAACTTCTTGGAGCCTTCCCCAAGCTTCGGTATGGATGACTTTGGCTCCTACTGAAAGCTGAAATTCTCCCGCAAAAGGCAATGGTTTTGCCTAGCAGACATTTGTTGAGGTACGTCTTGAATTATCTTGCATCTTAGCACTTGCGTCCTCGTTGGCCATCCCATACAATGGGTTCGCCAACACTACCCTATTTTCACACAAAGGAGAAAACAAACAAGGTAATCCTGTCTAATCCTATAGCTTAATCACAAGTGATAGCTATCCTTCACTTCCTTTGCCTTCCCCGACAACGGCGCCAGAAATGCTTGTTGAAGGATCCTAAGATACACTAATAAATCATCCCCAGCAACGGCATCAGAAATGCTTGGTAGCATTACATAACACCACAGATCATCTTTGGTAAAGAAATGAGATCCGCAAGCTCACAGAAGATACCGTTGCAGGATTTCACCCATGATTATTCCCAAGGGTATCGTATTTATCCCAAAGGAAGGCAATGGAGTAAAGTATATACCACTCTTATGGTCAAGCTATGGGATACTAATCAATTCTCCGGACAGGGGGTAAGTTGATAATAGGGGTCGTGTGAACACCTAGGCAATCTATTCTAAAGGGTAAATGGGTCCTAGAGGGAGATTGGATTAAGAGTTAGGGAGTTGATCCTACAATGCTCCTAATACATATACATAGCCTCAGGTAGATACTAATGGGCATGTCAATGATGAATTCCTATGCAATGCTATTCAACACATTAGGCACGGGCTTACCCCTAGCAATACTAGGGCAATTCCCTCCAAGATCGTGTGCCATAGCTGAATGTGGATGATTACAAAGGACAGATAGGGCTGTCTCCACCTACTGCCTACCTCTTCAATTCGTGGGTCTACGAGACATCCAACGCTACTTAAAACCCTAGCACCATGCTAGCATACAAAGCAAATACCTTAAGAGTTGCAGCACAAGCCATCCTAAGGCAGTGAACTAAATCATCGTTGAACCAACGTTGATTGCATAGCACAGTTATTCATATTAACATAATCATATCATAACTACATAGACTATAGTGGGGGTCTATAGTGTTTATGACCATAATATGTGATCATGAGAGTACAATCATAAAGACTACCTTCCACTTACATGAAGTCCACAATCAAACAAGAAATGCTTTGTCCAAGTATACGTATAAAAGAAGACTAAAGATAATATCTTTATTGAGCACAAAGTCACAAATACAAGAACGAATACATGAGACATACCTTTCCCAATGTGGAATTGGGAAGAGAGACTCCTTCTACTCCTTTCCCAATTTGGACTTGGGACTAGAGGATCTCCTCCCTACATCCTAACTCTAAGGACTATGGAACATAGTGTATACAATAGAATGATGCCCAAGTGGTGTTTGTTAAAGTGAGGGGTATGGGGTCCTATTTATACTAGTGTTGAGGTCAGTTCCCGCCACCAAAAGCGCACGAATCAGTCGTCATTGACTCCAGGGAGCCGGGAGGAGCCAACACGTGGAAGTTGACCGTGTTTGGTGCCAGGACCAGGTCGGCCGACCCCCTGGTTCGGCCGACCTGGTCAGGGCTCCAAACGGCCCATACTTCCTCTAGGTGGCTGCCAGGTAGGTCCCACTGACTGATATGGGTGCTACGCCGTTGGATGGCCTCGGATACTTCTATTTGTGGGACATTTGATCCAAGTGGTGCCACGTGTCTTCGCCTGATCGGCTGGGATGATATTTTATAGGATTGCTCCCCATACTTTTCCTCAATTTTTGTATAAATATCTGCATACACATATTTCTCCAAGTACAAGTGGAAATAGGTAAAGTAGAAAGGTGATGTGTGTAAGAAATGATCAATCCTTCACATAATTGAGTTATATTGACGGCTGAAATTGGTATATAACAGCTGTCAACAGGGCCCACCTTTGGGGGAAACCCTTTGGGTTATGTTATTCTACCAAAGGTGGGGTCATCCTTGATTCTCGCACTTGGACTTCAAAAGTATTCTAATATTCCGTTGCGGCGATGGTTCAGGGTTAAATCATCGCTGCGTGGCTTGTTGCGGTAGATGAGATCTTTGAGTGCGGATATCTTGCAATTGAAGGTCGCGAGCTCCCAATACAAAAATCGTATCGGTTCCGAGCGCCTTGTCAGGGTGCCGCCTTTGAGTTTCCCGCCGCCCATAATGATAATGGTTCGCGTGGGGTAATAACCTCGATCTCTTCGTCGGGGTGGCCCCGGACCCATTCCTCATGGACGGGGTAGATTTTTGAAATGTGACCCCACTCTTGTTTCAGTTTCCATCTAGGCATCGCAGAGGCTTACTTAAGAAGGAAAGTATGCGCGGTTTGAGGACTCTTTACTCTTTCGATCATACTTGCGCTCAGAGCCTTCCAAACTTCACCTAGCTTTCTCTTCCTTCGCTCCACATTGTCGCGATGGAGTTTGGCTTTCCCAAGAGCCACCTCAAGAGCAAGGACAATCTAATGAAGGTCCGAACCTATATGGGGTGGTTCGGCAACTCCTTCAGCCACCTGATCTGCGCCGGCGAGCTCCCGTTCAAGATGGAGCGTAATGGCGACATGGTGCACTTCTCTGCATACGCCATGGTGGGATTGATCCCACCTTTTTCAACCTTTCTTTTAATGCTGTTAGACTTTTACAGTCTCCAGCTGTGTCAGTTTGGCCCCCATTCTCTTCTACTAGTGGTGACCTTCGTCCACTTTTGTGAGATGTGGGTGGGTGTTCCCCCCTGCATTGAGATTTTTCGTACCTTCTTCACCGTCCACACCACCAGCAAGGGGACTGAGCTTCTTGGCTTCTACTATTTCATGAAGCGCAAGAACTGCCCCTTCAAATACTTGAAGTATTTCCCTTCCGGCAAATGGGATGATTGGAAGAAGGACTGGGTCATCATTGCAGTGGAGGAGCATGAGAGGTTGGAGCTGCCCCAAGGACTCCCCAACGTTGACACTGATGATTGGAGTGTAGTTCCAAAGCTGTCAGATGCCTTCAACCGCGTCTTGACGAGGATCCGCGAATGCGTGGAGGGTGGAGTCACCCCTCAGATTGTCTTCTGCAACTTCCTGGTCAACAGATGGGCTCCGTTGAGGAAGAGGGAGAAGCTTGCCTGGTCCCTCAACGGCGTGATGGATGATGACCGGATTGAAACTGGTCTGAAGTCCAACCTGGATGACGAAGCTTTGAGGCTTCATCTCAAGAAATTCCAGCATTGGATAAATGTCGACGGCAACAACTTGGTTCCGCTGGCTGCTTTACTTCCTCTGAACATGGAGCCACAGTTCAGAAGAGAGCTCCGGAGGAAAATGTCGGCGCTTGATGACCTTGGTGAGGTGGAGAGGTGTCCGACCTCCAGGGTGGTAATCCCCGGAGCTTCCGAAGGAGGGCCTGCCTCCGCCCCGAGCTGGAGGGTTGAAGATATCGGCAAGGGCAAGGGCAAGGAGCCAGTCGAACCCTCCAGCCGGAAGAGGAAGGTGAAGCATGCTGATGGGAGGTCCGTCAGGGCTGCTCCCTCTACAATAGCTCCTTCTCCCGACGGAGGCGGTCCTTTGTGACTGCACCTTCTCCGGCGCAGACGTCTTCCATAGGCGCTAGCTCCGGGCAGTCAACCCCGGCCTCAGTACCGGCTAAGATCTCCAGTCCCGGGAGTTCTTCGTGACCAAGAGAAACTCCAGCCGAGAACCACACGTGCAAGTTTCCCTGCATGTGGCTCGTCCGTGCTTTTCTCCGAGGCGCTGCCTGCGAGTCTGCATGGGAGAAGAGGGCTGAACTGCAAACTTTCGTGTTCAGAGCATTGCATTGTCTAAGGGAGTAGGGTGAGTAAGCAGCGCCTACCAAGAGAGGACACCGACTGCCGCAAGTAGTCCTCAGCTGTGGTCTGAAGTCGTTGTCTCACCAGACTTGTGGGCTCTGGCTCCGGGCCTCAGAAGAAGAGGTTCCAAGGTGACTAGGACGGTAGCATCCCTAGGTAAGCATTGATTGCTCACCTTAAAATGCTAGTCTTGTTTTTGTTGTGTCTTTAATATTCTCCTCCCTTTATTTCTAGGATGTCGAAGAAGGGGTCAGGAACTTCGGCATCTATCGTAGCGACCGGGGCTGCGCATGCCGAAGCTCCGTCTTCAAGCACCGAGCCTCCTCAAGTGGTGGCAGAAGTCACGTCAACTCTGGTGCCAGCTGTCGTCGACTTGGATTCATAGTCCTCGCCGGAAGTTCCCATAGTAGCGCCAAACCGCGGGGGAGAAGTTGAAGATGTACCTCTGACAACGGTGCTGAAGGATGATGCTCCAGTACTGGAGTCATAGATGTTTGAAGCTCCGGTATTTGAATCAGAAGTCGTCAAAGCCCTGGCTGCTGAGCCAGAGGCAATTAAAGCCTCAGCCATTGAGCCGGAGATAGTTGAAACTTCGGCCCTTGTGCCAGAAGTTGTTGAAGGTCTGGCAGCTGAGATGGAGATGCTTGAAGCTCCGGTCGCTGAACCAGAAGTGACTGACGCATCGGCGTTTGAGCCGGAGGTGGTGAGGGCACCGAATGAAGCTCCAGCTACTGCCCTAGAGATAGCTGTCCCGAGAGCGTCTGGACCAGAGCCGGCGCAGCCTGAAGTGGTGACAAGTCCTCCACCTTCGGAGCCAATAATTAAAGACCTGGAAGCAGCGCCTTCAACTTCCGTTCCGGAGGTGGGAGTTCCACCAGTGGGTTCTTCCTCTTCTACTGCTGAAGGGCTTCCAGAGAGTGGCCCTAGTGCTGCAGGAGCTTGGGGGACCACCCTTATAGAGTGGGGCCCCAATTTTTGTGATGGAAAATCCTCTAGACCCTGCGGAGATGGTCCCAGCAAGCCCGGGGCCTATCCCTTTGGTGTTGTCCATAGACAACGCCTGCTCGAGCCTCTGACAAGTCCATCTCGCCTTCGATCATCAGAGAAAAGCCCTGGAGGAGGAGTGCAACACTTTGAGGCGTTGGTGCAACAGCCTCCATTTCGAGACCAGGCTTGCACAGACAAGGCTAGCTGATCAGAAGGAGTCAATCAAAAGGGAGAAAGCCTGGTTAGAATACTGGGACAAGCTGTCGGACGAGAAGGAAGCCGCCATCAGGGCGCTCGACGCTAACTCCAGGGAGATCCTTGAGCAAGCCAAGGAGAGGCATGATGCTGCTAATGAGCATCACGAAAACCTCAATGAATTGAATGAGGTCCTCTTGAAGCGTCGGGCGGACCTTGAGGCGAGGAAAGAAAAGCTTATGGAGCAGCAGGAGGATGTTGTGAAGAGGAAGGCGGAGGTCACCCAGAAATTGACTCTGGGTGAATAGAATTTGACAAATCGCCGCAAAAAGCTGGATCTATGGAGCAAAGAGAAGAAGGAGAAGTACTGGAAACTGCGGCAGGAGCTCTCAAAAAGATAAGCTGACATTGCCACTAGGGAAGGGAAGGTGAAAAGCTGGGAAAGGGACTTGGCGGAAAGGCGGAACCGCATCCACCTATGGGAGATAGAGCTGACCGATCGTGAGAAGCAAATTGCTGAGAATATGCAGCAGCATGATAAATTGGTCGAGCGCCTCTCTCGGGAATGTTCGGAGCTTGTGGTCGCCCAGAAGTCACTGGAGGAACTGCAAAGATTGAAGGAGACTGAGTCCATACAAGTATGGGACTTCTTGGGATGAGCCAACGATGCGCTGACGCCACTAGGCTTCTGTCCTGTATGTCTGGACAATCCGGAGCTGGACTTGGACCGAGCACTGGTGGCTCTCAATGCTGCTGGCGGCAAACTCGAGGCAATGGGTGACATCATCGCAAACCAGCTAGAGACAGAGGGGAAATCTCTGGCTACAAACATCGCAGAGTATGTGCTAGTGTGTTATGTGAGTGGAGATCCCCAATTTTCTTTGGACTCGGTGCTCCAAGGTCCCCTTGCTGAAGGGGAGGACGCTGCGAAGGCCAGTGTCCAGGAAGTTGCCAATAAACTCGCCACATTCTTCCGCAGGACTTAGATCCTCCAGTAGCTAGGACTTCTTCCTTTTGCCTCCTGCTGTAATCCCAATTTTGTAATCCAGTGCTTCGATTTAATGAAATCCACTTTGCCATGAACTTAATTTTATTTTGTCTTCAATATAATGTGATATGTCTTGTTGGCCCCCTGGTATATGCGCACAATTGAAGTGTGTACATATACCAAAGGATTTGACAGTATATTGATGACTTGAACGCTTCGTACTTGTAGATTTTGGGTCTGAAGTCTTCATTTCTGACACGTTGATGGCAGGCCCCCTGGGATTGGCAGGGCTTGGTAGCTCCGACGACACGCACTATCAACTTATAAAATGTCGATGGTGGGCCCCCTAGGATTTATCAGAGCTTGGTAGCTCCTGATGTCGCCGCACGAATAGTTGTAGGTAGACCCCCCAGGGGTTGTCGGAGTTTTGTAACTCCGACATTAAACAATGTCAACATATTAAATATCGACAATGAGTCCCCTCGAAGGATGTCGGAGCTTAGTAGCTTCAGCGTCGTCCACCATCGCTATGAATTTCTGTTTTTCCTGCACATTAAAGACAAGAAAAAGTAAAATTTGTCCTCTTGTCCGTAAATCGTTTGTGACTTATTGTTCTTACTTGAGTTTTTATTCCGAAGTAACTCGATATGGTAACAAGTATATTGATGTAACTCTTCCGGACCCATATTCTTTTTTACTACTCACCCTACGGATGCCTGCCAGAGTGTAGGTAGAGTGGCGTACTTAGGGTACAGGACCAGGCTAAGTCGATAGCACACTCTGGACCTATGCTGGCTTGGCGTTCAGGCAAGTAGACTATACAGCATGTTAAGATCCAAATAGGTCAACAATATAACTTGTAACATATATGAATAATTCGGACAAAAACTAAAAAGAATTACACAACTTCATTATAGACAAGAAGGTTAAAAACAATAAATTGATAGATCGAGCCTTGTACAAAAATAAATGCATGCGGAGTCTGTTTTCACACAACAATGTTTTTCATTATAGGTCCGGATTTACAGGGGAGACAAGGACACACTTAGGGTGCAGTACCAAGCTACATGCGCTATACATCTTGTACTAACCCAGGGTAGGTAGTTACACTTTTAGTGCAGTGACTGTACGAAGTGTACTTGAACTTCCCGGACCCTCCCGGAGGGGTCCGGATGTTCTCCCGGAGGACCTAGTCCTATATGTTTAACGACTCTATAACATACATCATGTATAATTACAGACTCACCTCCGTGATTCTAAGCATAAAACTTATGGAGGTGCTCGATGTTCCAAGGATTAGGAAGCGGAGTCCCATCCTCAGTTGCCAAGCAAACGCATCTGGGTCGGGATACTTTTATCACTCGGAAAGGACCTTCCCAGCTCGAGGAAAGTTTGTTCATTCCTTCACAAGTTAGTATCTTTCGAAACACCAGATCATCTTCTTCAAGCTGTTGGTTGCACACATGCCTTTGATGATAGCGCTGGAGCGCTTGGTGATAACGTGCATTCTGAACAGCTGCTTGGCACCTTCCCTCGTTGACGAGATCAAGGTCTTCACACCGGAGTTGGTCTTGCACGGCTTCGTCGAAGGTGCGTACACGGAGGGACCCCAAGGTGATCTCTGGAGGAAGGACTGCTTCAGCTCCATACACCAGGAAGAAGGGTGTTTCTCCAGTTGACCAGTTAGGTGTTGTCCTGTTCGCCCACAATGTGGATGGAAGCTCCTCAATCAAGTTGGCTCCATGTTTTTTAGGTGTTCGTACGTGCGCGTCTTGAGTCCTTTTAAAATTTATGCATTTGCTCCCTCGGCTTGGCCATTACTTGCTGGGTGAGCTACTGAGGTGTAGCTGAGTTGAATGCCGAGGTCTTCGCAATGTTCTCGAAATGCAGCACTTGTGAATTGGGTTCCGTTGTCAGTTATGACTTTGTTTGGAACTCCAAATCTGCCTATAATGAACTTCAAGAACTTGGTTGCTGATTGCTTATTGATTGTCACAACTGGAGTTGCTTCCGACCACTTGGTGAACTTGTCGATGGCGACATGCAGGAACTTGTAACCTCCGGCGGCTTTTGGGAAAGGTTCCAAGATGTCCATGCCACTTGGTGAACTTGTCGATGGCGACCTGCAGGAACCTGTAACCTCCGGCGGCTTTTGGGAAAGGTCCCAAGATGTCCATGCCCCACACAGTGAATTTCAATATAGGAGGTATCATTTGTAGTGACTGAGCTGGTGTGTGAATGTGTTTTGCATGGAATTGGCACGCTTCACATTTTTTCACTAGCTCAACTGCATCCTAGAGTGTTGTAGGTCAGTAAAAGCTGTGTCGGAAGGCTTAACCGACTAACGTACGGGAAGATGCGTGATTCCCACACTTGCCTCCATGGATTTTCGCGAGGAGCTCACGGCCTTCTTCCCTTGCAATGCACCGCATTAGGATGCCATTGGCACCGCGCCAGTAGAGATCTCCTTCTACCAACGTGTATCTTTTAGCCAATCTGACAATCCGGTCAGCGGATAAACTGTCTTCAGGAAGGATATTGTCTTTCAAGTAGCTTCGCGTCTCCGGGATCCATGCATTGGAGCTTACTTGATCTTCTGAGTCTTGCGTGTTGGGTTGCTCGGAGTTTCCGGCAGCACCTACGACCCTTGGTGGACGCCATGGTAACAGGGTCACCGGGACAGCCAGCTTCGTGGTGCTGGTCTCGCCCCCTTCGCTCAGTTCGGCAGGCTAAGCTGTTGGTTTTGACAACCTCCGGACGAAGATTCCATCAGGGGTCGGAGCTCCAGTTGAGGCTTTCCTCGAGAGATTGTCAGCTTCAGTGTTGTGAAGACGCTGAACATGGTGGAGATTTAGGACTTCGAAGTCCTTCTGAAGCCTTTGGACTTCAAGGAGATAAGCAGCTAGTTGAGGATTGTTACAGGAGCATTCACCTTTGACTTGTTTAATGATGAGTTGTGAATCTCCCTTCACAACCAGCTGTTTGACACCATAAGATAGTGCCACCTTGAGTCCGTAGATAAGAGCTTCATACTCTGCCATGTTGTTGGTCACCTTGAAATCTAGGTGAACCATGTACTTGACTTTCTCCTCGGTCGGGGCAAGGAGAAGGATTCCAGCTCTGGCTCCCTGCTGCTACACGGAGCCGTCGAAGTAGAGAGTCCAGTAAGGCTCGGTGAATACCGAAACCGGGTTCCGATCTCTGCTCACTGTGGCCCCCAGGGTTTGATGGAGAGGGAGTACATTCCGCCACGAAGTCGGCCAAGGCTTGACTTTTGATTGCTTGTCATGACACGAATTCTAGATCGAACTCGGCCAGTTCCACTGCCCACTTTGCAATGTTCCCAGTAGTGTTAGGGTTATGCAAAATAGCACGCACTGGGAAAGAAGTTACCACTGATATTTTGTCGGCTTGGAAGTAGTGTTAAAGCTTTCTTGAGGCAATAAGAACTGTGTAAAGCAGCTTATGCACCTCAATGTATCTTGTCTTGGCATCGTGGAGCACTTCACTGATAAAGTACACTTGGCGTCGGATGGTCAGGACCCCTTCAGAAAGACCCAGAGCTTCTTCTCCATCGACCCGGACCCTCCTGGAGGGGTTCGGACCTTCATGCTGTGCTTCTTGGACCCTTTCGGAGGGGTCCAAAACTCCTTGTTTGACACGAACCTTGCTAGAAGGGTCCATATCATCTTGGTTGGCCAGGGGAACTCCCTCAGGTGAATGAGGTTGATCTCCTAGCATTTCGCCCTGAGGTTCGATGTCTGGGGGCTGGGACCCAGACACGCCTTCAGGTAACTCCAGACCCTTCCTGAGGAGTCTTGGCTCCTGGACTAGATGTGGCTCTGGTCTTTCCGCGACCAGGATCATACTGACAACTTCGATGGTTGTCAAAATGTAAAGTAGTAAAGGCTCACCAGGATCCGAAGCTCCTAATATTGGTAGTGTGGTGAGGAGCTTTTTTAGCTCTTGAAATGCCTTTTCTGCTTCTTCAGACCAATGAAGTGGTTTGAGCTTCCTCAAAAGTTTGAAGAAGGGTAGGGCCCATTCTGCCAGTCTTGAGATAAACCGACTGAACGCAGCTAGACATCTAGTTAACTTCTGGACATCCTTTATGTGGACTGGGGGCTGCATATCTTCTATGGCCTTGATCTTCGCCGGATTTGCTTCAATTCCTCAGTGAGTCACCAAGAAACCTAGAAGCTTCCCAGAGCTAACACCAAAGACACATTTGTCCGGGTTCAGCTTGGTGCGTGTGGTGTGTATCTTGCCAAAAACATCTTGTAAATTATCAAGGAGTCACTCCTTGTTCTTGATCTTCACAACGATGTCATCCATGTACACCTCCACCAACTCTCTAATTAGCTCTCCAAATGTTTTGTACATAGCTCGCACAAATGTTGAAGCAGCATTTTTAAGATCAAATGGCATGGCAGTATAACAGTACATTCTATCTACTATTATAAAGGCAGTATGCTCTTCATCTTCCTTAGACATTTGGATTTGATGATATCCAGAATATTCATCTAACAAACACAATAGATCACACCCGGAGGTTGAGTCCACTATCTGATCTATTCTAGGTTGTGGGAATGGATCCTTTGGACATGCCTTATTTAAGGTGGTGTAGTCGATACACATCCGAACTTCCCGCCAGCCTTAGGCACCACGACTGGGTTTGCCAACAATTTAGGATGAAACGTTAGTGTCGCTGCTTGGTTGCACACGAGGTGCAGAGGTAGAGCCTTTATGACAGATGCTCGGATGGTTCGGAGCTGGCTCCTTATCGGATGCTTCCTCTTGCGCTGTGGTAAGCGCATAGAGTTCTTCTAAAGTAGTAAGTCCTGCAGTACGATCTCCACGGATCTGGAGAACACCCGCAGGTGTTGGCATCTTCAACAATAGGTAACCATAATGGGTGGCGGCCATGAACTTGTACAAGGCTGGCCTACCCAAAATGGCGTTGAATGGCAGACTGATCTGCACGACGTCAAAGACCAACTTCTCAGTTCTGTAGTTCTCCCGAGTCCCAAAGGTCACTGGGAGTGCGATGGAACCGAGAGGAGTAATGGTCCCCAGACCTACCCCAGAGAAAGGTCGAGATGGGCAAAGGTCCAAAGGTCGAAGCTGAAGCTTGACAAATGCCTTGAAGCTTATGAGGTTCAGCCCTGAACCTCCATTCACCATTACATGGTGGAGTTGAATATTGTTAATGTTTGGTGACACCATCAACGGGAGTTGGCCTCCTATGATCATTTGCTTGGGCAGTCCGAAGCATCAAAAATGATGGGAGTATCCATCCACTTCCTTCAGCGCACGTTTTTAGAGACGTCGGAATCGTCGTCGACAGTGTTGTAGACATCTTTCAGGACCTTATTGGGATCGTGGAAACCTAGCTCCTCCTCAGCCGGAGCTTTATCGACTTTTTGTTTTCCTTCCCGCTGACAGAAAGGAGCTTCTTCCCAGTGCTTGTTCTAGCGCTTGGCAAGGTTCTGGACCTCCCAACATTCTTCTAGGCTGTGTATGTCCGTCTTGTGGATCGTACACCATGCTTTGGAACTTTTGCCACCTTCTGATGAAGGACGAGGTCGTTTCTCGGGGCTTGGCCTCCGGCCACCTGGAGCCGTATCAGCTGCAGCGGGTGATGTGCCGGCCGACGGCTTCTTCTTTCCATTGGGCTTCTTTTTCTTTTTACAACTACCGGATATAGTGGCTTCAATTTTAGAGGACTCCTTGTTGGCCTTCGGAGCTGACTTAGAGTGCATTTCACGGCCATCCACAGCTCTAGCACATTTGTCTGCTAGGCTGAAGAGTCTCGTGACGTTGGTTACTTCTTTGATTGCCAGCTTCTCTAGCATCTTTTTATCTCGAACATCCTGTCTGAATGCAACGATAACAGAAGAGCTCGAGATTGAAGGAATAGTATTCCATACCTGAGAAACCGCTGGATGAAAGATTGCAGCAATTCCCCCGTTGTTTTCTTTACAGCAAACAGATCCAATTTAGTGCCAGATGGGTGTAAGAACCCCCGATGTTGGCAGTGAATTGTTGGCATAGCTCCGCCCAACTATTAATGGATTCGGGTGGAAGACTCATGAACCAAGACCTTGTGGTCCCAGTTAGAGCCACCGGGAAGTAGTTGGCCATCACGGACTCATCACCCCCCGCTGCCAGTATAGCAGTGGAGTAGATTTGTAGGAACTCGGCGTGGTTGAGAGTCCCGTCGAATTTTTCCGGCAAGTGAGGCCGGAACTTCTTCGGCCATCTGACCATGCGTAAATGCATGGAAAGTGCAGAACAGCCTCCTCCTACTCCTTGAGGAGCAGGGTTGTCCCGAGCCTCTCGCCTCTCACGAGCACGCTCGATATGGATGTGGCCGTCCTGCTGCCAATAACGGCGATCAAGTTCTGACCATAGGTCATGAGTTGGAATCCTTGTGATGGTGTGGGTGCATCGTGCCCCGGGAGGCAGCAAAGTCACTTGCTGGGATGCAGCACGTCTCCTCTGCTGCAAGACTTGTGGACCAATTCAGCCCGACAAGGTCCGTGGTTGAGATGGTGCTTGCCCCGAAGGGGGAGGACCATGATTGTTGATGCCAGTAGCTGCAGCTGCAACCAAATGGTCAACATTAGCTCTCCACTGTTCTATAGCACCCTGAGGCACCCCTGGGGGTGGTGGATGTTGTAGGAGAGCTCTCGCAGCAATGAGTGTGTGCTCAGGGTTGTTATTTGTCGATGCAGTGATCGATGCAGATGCCCCATCTTTTCGCCCAATATTGTTTGCAAGAACAGATGGAGGCTGTGGTGCTATAGTGCCTGCAGGGACGATGGCACCAGCTGGCTGCTGCACATTGGAGGCATTGCCTCCAGCAGGTTGTTCAACTCGATTTCCATTGGAAGATCCTGCGGCGGAATTTACCATCTTGAGATCTCGGAATGCCCCTTCCTGGTGCGCCAAATTTCAATGTGTAGTAACGACACTCCCCCCAGTACAACCAAACGTAGACCGTGGAGGTTCTTGTTTCGGCTGGGGCACGGAAAGATCAAGAGCAAGATGGTGACACGAGAGATGTATGTGGTTCGGGCTGCTTGAGCATAATACCCTACTCCACGGGGTGTGTGTGTGTGTGTGTTGTTGTATTGTGAATCGCTAGAAAGCGTAGTCTCTGGCTCAGCTTGGAGTTGTCCCCCTATATCGTGCAGGTCAGTCCTTTTATAGTCTAAGGACTGACTGTTACGTCATTCGCTTGGCCCGACATGTGGCCCTAGTGTATTTAATAGCATAATACACTGTCTATGAGTATTAAGCATGGTTAATAGTGTGATAACGTGCCTTAATGGTTGCGTTACCTCTATTAATAGTGCTTTGATCGTGTGTCGTTAATACAGCATTAACGACACGTAAGCAAGTCTTGTAACTACCGATTTAATAGTCCCTTGAATGTCCGTGCTGAAGGAGATCCATCAATGTATTCGTTGATGGTGAAGGTCTGGAGGCTGCACACATGGCAGCTTCAGAGCTTCCCCTTGCGGGGAGGTAGCTCTGGAACCGATATACACGTCTCAACACTGGAGCTTCCCTCTGCTGAGGGTTAGGTTCGGGGTCATTATACACGTGTTGAACGCGGAGCTTCACTGTGTTGGGAGTTTAGCTCCAGATTTACATTACATGTGTCAATCTCCGAAGCTACCCATATGAGAGATGCGGGTCTGGTGTAATATGACATGTGGGGCCTGAGGAGACCTTCTACTTTGACGGGTAGAACTCCTTTGTACTTCTTGCAGTATTATAGGGTACCCGGTGTGCAGGGTACCGACAGCAGTAAATGACTCGCTTATATGTTGATCATCATTTTTTAAGTTAATAGCAGCAGTTTAAATGTTTAATAATAGTAACATTAGTGATCCTAATCTACAGCAATCATAGTTTCAAAGCAATTATATTTCAATACATCGTATTCTCCTGACTTCTTCAGTATTTACTACGTCACAGCGCAGTGAACAAGCGGTACTCAAATAACCGCGAGGGACGGTGATTGGAATCAGGACACACCCAAACAACACGTCACGTACACCCGTGCCTAAGGAGCATGTCGTGCTCCTCACCACGTCATACGCAGCAACCTTTCACAAGAAACTCAAATGTCGAACCGGTCCATCCATCACGGGCATAATGTCCCTGCACGGAGCGTGTCTATGCCCGTCGGCGGATTTACACCTTACTACCCTCAGCCCACCCCTATCGACCATGAGCTATGCCTCGACATCTAAGTTATCGAGTTACATCAGTTTCCTGAGTTCCATATGCCCAGTATGCATCCGGTACAGTTCAAACTTTTCTAGCTGGACCGCACATGGATCGGTCCTCAATCAACACAAGCAGGGATACAAACGTGAGACAACGTCTCACTGCATCCTTCCCATTACTCGGTCTCAATTTCATATTCATAAACCATTCTTCGATCAAATCTTTCCTATGTGATAAAATCCTATCTCGTGAGTAGATTCCAACTACTCGACTTCTACAGGATTCCTGAAAACTTAAGCATGGCATTTTCTACTCGTCAGGATGTAGACCTACCCAATACTCCATGGGATTTGTGGGTCATGCAAGTGGAGTAACAAGCACCTTAGCCCTAATGCACAAAATTCGACCTAGAGATAAGTGATACAAATAGAAACTTTGAAATAGCACTTAAATGC
Source organism: Tuctoria greenei (assembly GCA_036927565.1). NCBI lineage: Eukaryota > Viridiplantae > Streptophyta > Magnoliopsida > Poales > Poaceae > Tuctoria > Tuctoria greenei. Next base: position 192,585,628 of record JAYESD010000002.1, on the reverse strand, counting down.
AAACCGGAGCTTGTCTGGCTATGAGTCGGAGGAATAGTTAGCCTCTGGAAGAATTCTTTCCAAGGGCTCTGAGTCCTCCTCGATATCGGTCACTATATGATATGCAATATATAGGTACATGAGTGATATAGAAACTATAGAAAAGATCTTATAATTACTGATCAGGTATGTAAATTATTTTAATTGGCTTTGGAATTTTCACAGTGGATACAGGGTTCTATGAGGAAGGTCTGGACCAAAAATTGGAGATGTTCAAGGAAGCTTGTTGTCTCTAAAATTCCAAAAATAAAAGGCTTCTCTAAATCTTGGTTTTAATTCTGGAGCTTTGTCATGGTTAGCAGTGGAGGATCATGGTAGAGGCGGTTATCCTGGTTCTGGGAAAATTTGTTTCACATTTTTCTGAGCTTTCTACAAGGAGAAACTGATTTTATAATTTTGGGGAAAATGTTGAAAATGTTTCTGGACATTTTCCATTTTTTAATTGACATAGGTGATTCGAACACTGTTTGGTCCATTAAATGAAGTCTAATTAACTTGGAATTTTTACTGGATATCAAGTGTATTTTTAAGAGTGTTCTGACCGAAATTGGGAATTTTCCAATTAACAGAATAGGAGTAATTAATTTCCCAAGCAGTTAGATCAAAGGAATTAATTATGAAATTTCTATGATTTTCATGTCCAAAAACTTGCACCAATGCAAAGTTGCGAAGAAGATGAGTCTCGTAGAATTTATTTGGAAATTTTTGAGTAATTCTACTAGGAGTAATGGATTTTTGAAGTTTGCTTCAAATCTGGGATTATTTTCTAATGGAAAAGTTTGAATAATCAAACCCGGCTCCACTTCATTTAAATGAACCAATCAGAGCGGGGCCGCACGAAGGGCCACAGGGTTAACTCGCACAGCCACATTGGATCTGAGGGCACAGCCGATCCCGTGCGTTTGAATGAGTCGCTGACATGCGGGACCCACCAGGTCTTCGTCTACCTCGCAACGCGGCGGTGTTTCCGCAGCCTCCATTCAACCTGAAACTCGACGCCTAACCATTTTCCAGGGCGCTGAGCATGATGGGGAGGTCGTCGAACGCTGGCGATGGCCGGAAACTCGTGTGTGACGGCGGCGGCGACGCTAGGGTTTCGGCGATGGTCGGAATCACACGGAAATGGCGCGAGCAACTCGGGAAAAGGTGGGGAAGGTTCCTGAGAGCATGAGGAAGATGATTTCAAAGTGAAAAAGGAGTGAAATGGTCGGCAAGGTCGACTTTGATGGTGGACCGACGCTTCTTCCATGGCGGCGGGGAAAACTCGAATTGCTTGGCCTTCACTCGATTATTTTCGTTAATTCTTGGCAGAGGGGTGCGCTAGGAGGTATGGACCAATATCCATGAACGAATTAAAGGATGGTTGCACGTAGAAAGGGAATTAAACGGAGAAGCTAGCTAGTTCATGGGCAACGGCCAAAAGAAAAACTTGAATCATTTGCTCAATAGGGGATGAAGCGAAGAACAGTATTTACCGTGAGAAAGGTGGTGCATTGGCGATCCTATTTGCTCTTGGGAGCAGCTAAAGAGATGGTCTGTGGTGTCAGTGCGACGAGGAGGCAGAGACGGTGATCAGGCTTCACCCTGACGGTGGCGACGAAGCTTCAAAATACCACGCCGATAAGCAGTGAATCAAGCAAACGAGGGGATGGGAAGGAAGAGCACCAAGTTGTGCTACCTTTTTCTGTTGGGAGGATGAAGAGATCCGGCCGGAATTTTGTGCTTGTCGGGCGAGCTGGGAGATGGCGATGAGTTGCGCTCGGGAGCGAAGAACGATCAGGGTTCTTCCCCTGCGGCCAGAGAGGTGGAGATATGGATGAATAGAGAGGAGGGGGACACGCAAATGGGCTGCCACGCAGCTGCTTGCCGACGGTGAGCTGTTGGCCACACCGAGCGTCGAACGGCGGGGAGTCAGGGAAAACAGAGCACTCACGTAAATGCCCTATGACCAGTGGGTCCCACCATCCCCATCCTCATCCCTTCTCTGCAACATCAATACTCCCACCTAGATTGTTCCAAAAATTCCAAATTTTTGTGGAGGGGCCAACTCAAATGTGTAGATTAATATTACGGAATTTGATTTCAAATTTGGACAAGTTTCATGTGAAATTTAAATAGCAAATGAGCTTCAAAAAATTTGAAACTTTGTAGAGAGGCTATTTGGATTATTAGGAATTTAATGGAGAACTCAGATTTTTATTTTGGTAAAGTTTGAACAGGAGCAAATTCTGAATTTTTGAATTCGGTTTGATTTTTCAATTTCGAAATTGATTTCATTCCCCCATTCAAATTTAACATTCTCCTATATGATTTTGTACTTTGAATTTAGGGCTTTTACAAATTTAATCCGTCCTTTGTTTCCTCAGCATGTCCAGCAAGCTCCCAATGATGCTTTCAAATACATTCTTTGTAAAGTGCATCAAATCAATACTATGGCAAAATTTCAGATTTTTCCATTACGGATGATACTTGAAAAAAAAATTGATTTTTTCTTGAAAGCCATGTCAGTTGTATGTTCTGAAGATGTACTATTTTTTCTCTTTGTCCCTTTACATTTTTTGCCCCTTACCGAAAGCAATATGAATGTTCTTGACCATTTCGAACACGAGTTTTCCTCTGTAAAGTTTTGGTGCAGTATCTTTTTCGATTTTGTTATCAAATTGTTCTTTCATCTTCCTATACTTGTGTATCTCTGCTAAGAACCGTCAGTGTCTCATGTACACCGTATTTCTAGATGAAGTGAGATATAAAAATTTAGTTCCATCCTTGCACCTTATACAGCCTTTCTTCCCTTTCATTTGTCCCGATAATGTACACAGTCTGGGATAATCATGCACGGTAACTAATATCATTGCTCTTAGCGTGAAATACCCCTCTTTGTACTCATCCTATGTACGTACCCCTTCATTCCACAATTTCACCATATCTTCCACTAAGGGTTCCAAGAACACATCAATTTTTATGCCAGTTTGTTTCGGACCTTGGATAAGAACAAGCAACAAAATATATTTCCTTTTGTGACACAACCTTATCAGTAGGTTGTACATCATTAAGACTATTGGCCATGTGTTGTGTATGCTCCTTTTTCACCAAATGGATTCTTTATGTTTGTAGCCAAGGCAAACCTAACATTTCTGATTTCCTTTGCAAATTCTGGAGACTAGATATAAAAAATTTTCTCTTGGATTGCATTAACAGGGCATCTGTCGGTGGTTTTGATCCGACAGATCTCCCGACACTACTAAGGTGTTTGCGGAGTTTGAAGTTCGGTGTGGGCGCGCGGAGATTCAAGAAGGTGAAGTGTAAATGACTTAGGAGACACGAAGATTTACGTGGTTCGGGCCGCCTGAGCATAATACCCTACTCCACGAGGTGTGTTGGTGTTGTATTGGATGTAGGAGCTCAAAGTGAGTTGACAGTGTAGAGTGAGCGCGTCGAGTGAGCGTGTCCTATGTATCGTCGGCCTGTCCTTTTAAAGTACAAGGACAGACCATTACAAGTTGGCCTGGCCCGACATGTGGCCCCGGTGGTTACTAATATTGATACACATTTGATACGCTTAATTACCCTTAATGGCCGAGTTACGGGCTTTGACAGCACCATTACTGGTAATTATGGTCATTTGATCGTGTGTCATTAACATAGTATTAATGACACTTAATCGGGTCTTCAAGTCCTTGATTCCCCTTTGAAGATCCGGAGCCGTTGTGAAGTCTTCCGAAGGTTTGAGGTTGAAGATCCGACGGTTGGACACGTGGCAGCTCCGGAGCGTACTGTGGGGAACAGATATGTCAGGTGCCACGAGACACGTGTCAGTTCCGGAGCTTCCCTCGGTCTGGGGTTAGGTTCGGGGGTGCCATTATGGTTCATAGCCCGGAGCTTCCCCCTTGTGGGCGGTAGCTCCAGTTTGATGGTACACGTGGCGACCCTGGGACTAACCATGTTGGGGAAGCGGGTCTGTTTATGTCTGACATGTGGGCCTACGGAGGTCTTCAAATCAAGTAGATGACATTCCCTTGAGATCTTTGCAATCTGAAGGGGTATACGATACCCAGGGTACCGACAGTAGCCCCCTGGGCCCACCTCTAGGGAAGATCCCTTGGATGAAGTCATTCCGCCAGAGGTGGGTCCACCCTTCGACTTCTGGACATTGTCTTCAAAGGTCTTCAAATGTGCCGCTGGCGATAGTTTTGGAGTTAAATTCTCACCGCGTGGCATATACCGGGTGCGCAAATGAGATCTTTGGCGTGCGGATCTCACGCAATTGAAGGTCGCCGATTCCCGATACGAAAATCCTATCGGTTCCACGCGCCTTGTCAGGCCGCCGCCTTCGAGCTTCCCGCCTTCCATGATGACAACCGTTCACTTGGGTAAGAACCTCGACTTGATTGTCGGGGTGGTCCCGGGCCCTCTTGTCATCGGCAGGGTGAAATTTTTGAGTAGTATCTTTGAGTTCCCTGCGGTTTCCATCCAAGTGTTGCGAGGGCTTACTTAAGAAAGAAAGCGCGCACCGTCTGGGGTTCTTTACGCCTCTCATCTGATCTTGTGCTCAAACTCTTAACTTGTGTTTGATTTTCCTCTCTTGCCTCGCTGTGCTGCGATGGAGTTGGGTCTCCGCGAGAGCCGTTTGAAGACCGAAGGTGATCTGAAGAAGGTCCGGGCCCTCATGGGGTGGTCCCTGGACTTCTTCAACCACCTGGTTTACGTCGGGGGAGAGCTCCCGTTCGAGAAGGAGCATGCCGGTGAGATGGTTTACTTCTCTTCGTATGACATGGTGAGGTTGATCCCACATTTTTCCTCCTTTTTCTTGATGCTGCTAGACTTCTATGGTCTGCAGCTGTACCACCTTGGCCCCCACTCCATTCTTTTAGTGTCTGTCTTCGTCCACTTCTGTGAAATGTGGGTGGGCATCCCCCCTGCATTGAGCTTTTCCGGACCTTCTTCACCGTCCATACCACCGGTAGGAGTAATGAGTACCTTGTCTTCTACTACTTCGTGAAGCGCAAGAAGTGCCCATTCAAGTACCTCCGGTCGTTTCCCTCTGGAAAGTGGGATGATTGGAAGAAGGGTTGGATAGTCATCCGGGTGGAGGAACACGAGAAGCTAGAGCTGCCCGAAGGCCTCCCCAACATCGACACTGCAGTCTGGAGTGAAGATCCGGTGTTGTCGGATGCCTTCAACCCTGCTCTGACCAGGATCCGCAAGTGTGTGGAGGGAGGATTAACTCCTCAGGCAGTATTTTGCAATTTCGTGGTCAACAGGTGGGCACCGCTGAAGAGGAGAGGAAAACTCGCTTGGGCCCTCAACAGTGTGATGGACGACGACCGGGTCGAGATCGGGCTAAAGTCCAACATGGCGGGGCAACCTTGGAGTTTTATCTCAAGAAGTTCTAGCACGGTATCGACGTCGCAGGTGATGACTTGACCCCGCCACCAGCCTTCCTCCCTCTGAACGTGGAAGTAGAGTTCAGCACGGAGCTCTGGTGGATGATGCCGGTGCTTGACGACCTTGGTGTCGTCGAGAGAAGATCAACCTCCAGGGTGGTGATCCCTGGGGCTTCCGAAGGTGGCTCCGACCCTGCCCCGAAGCCAAGGATCGAAGTCGTCGGCAAGGGCAAGGAGCCGGCGGACGAACCCTTGAGCCGGAAGAGGAAGCTGAAGCATGCCAATGGAAGGTCCGTCAGGCCTGCATCCTCTGCATCAGCTCCTTCTCCCCGGAGGGGTAGGTCTTCTACAACTGCGGCGACTGTACCTGCAGCGGCGTCTTCCCGGGGTGCTAGCTCCGGGCATGCGACTCCAGCACCAGGGCTAGTTGAGGCCTCTGGGTCCGGAGGTCCATCCCGGTCGAGGGGGGCCTCAACTAAGGAAATGCTCGTGTCTGCAACGAGTTCCGGGGGGCCTTCCGGAGCTTCCACGCCGGCGGTGGCTATGGTCAGCCCAGAACGCCCGGGAAAGAGGTTCCGCGCAAGTTGGTGCGGAAGCCTCCCGAGGTAATTTTTAATCTTTAACTCAGATAGTTATTTTGTTGTAGTAACTATTTTTTGAGTTTCTTCATCCATCATCTGCAGTGTTCCCAAGAAGAGGAGTGAGGCTCCTCCCTCAGCCACAGCAGCTGAAGCTGTGAGGGCAGAAGCTCCTACTCCTGTCTCGGTGCCGCCCCAAGTGGTGGTTGAAGTTGCGATAGCTCCGGCGCCAGCTGTCGTGGTCATGGACCTCGACTCATCCCCTGAGACTCCCGTGGTAGCGCCGGACCGCGGGAGAGAAGATGCGGCAGCGGCACCTGCCCCAGAGATTGAAGCTCCAGGTCTTGATGCTGATATGATAGAAGCTTCGGCCATTGAGCTGGAGGAAGCAGTAATTCCGGCCCCAGAGCCAGAAATTGTCGAAGCCCTGGTAGTTGAGCCGGTGGTTATTGAAGTCTCGGCAAGTGAGCCGGATGTGGAGGAAGTTCCGACGGTTGAGCCGGCTACCTCCGAAGCTCCGGCCTCAGAGCCGGTGGTAGTTGAAGACCTTCCGGCGCATGATCCGGTTGAGGTTGAAGCTCCAGCCTCAGGGCCGATTGTTGTGGAGGCATCAGCACTCGAACCCATGGTGGTCGAGATTCCAACACCCGAGCCATCAGCAGAGGAGGGGCCCATGCTGGAGCCAGAAGTGGCCCCTGCTCCGGAAGTGCTCTCGGCGGAGGTGCCTGCTGCTGAGCCGGAGTACCCAGATGAAGTCGTTGGCCCCCTGCCTGAGGGGGCAAATGAAGACCTGGCGGCGAGGCCTTCGGAACCACTTCCGGAGGTCGGAACTTCTTCCGTGGGACCCTCCTCGGTGGCAACTGAGGCTATCCCGGAGGACGGCCCTAGTGCCGTGGAGGCTCAGGGGACCACTCTTGTGGAGTGGGACCCAATTTTTATAAGCGAGAATCCGCTGGAACCAGCGGAGGAGACCCCAGCAAGTCCGGAACCTATTCCCCTGTCGTTGTCTATTAACAAGGCTTGCTCCAGTCTGCGTCATGTCCAACTAGCGTTCTACCACGACAGCAAGGCTCTTGAAGAGGAGCGCCAAACCCTTAGGCGGTGGCGTAACCGGCTCTACTTCGAGACCAAGCTGGCACAGTCGAGGCTGGCAGATGACAAAGAATGGATCAAGCAGGAGAAGGTCTGCCTGGAATACTAGGGCAAATTATTGGATGACAGGGAGAGCTTGACTCGTGCCCTCGAAGCTCAATCCCGAGCCATTTATGAGCAGACCAAGGCAGCTAATAGTGCGGCTGATGATCACCAAGAAAGGCTTGAAGCCATTAACACTACTCTCATCAAGCGCCGGTGGGCACTTAAGGAGAGGGAGAAAAGGCTCGAGGATGAAGAGCAAAAACTCCTAGAGCTGCGGGATGACGTCCTGAAGAGGGAGGAGGAGCTCGTCGAAAATGTGGCTCTGGCTGACAAGGGCCTCAAGGAACGCGCCAAGAAATTGGAAGAGCGTTGCGCTGAGGAGGAGGAGAAGGCTTGGGTGCGAGGGCAGGAACTCTACCAGCAAGAGTGTGCCATCGCTGCCAGGGAGAAGAAAGTCAGGGGCAGGGAGAAGGACCTGGTTGACCGCCGGAACAAGATCTACCTCCGGGAGGAGGAGCTCGGAAAACTCGAGAAGCAGGTTGCTAAAAAGATTCAGCAAAATGCCAAAGAGGTTGAGCGCCTTGCTCGCGAGAATTCTGAACTGACGGCGGCCAAAAGATCCTTGGAGGAACTGAAGGGCTTGAGGGCTGCAGACTCCCTACAGGTTTGGGAGTTCCTGAGCAAAGCCAACGATGCGCTGACACTGATGGGCTTCAGTCCCGTGCGTCCGGATGATCCGGAGCCGGAGCCGGACCTGGCGTTGCAGGCGTTGAGCTCGGTGGGTAGCAAACTCTCCAAGGTGGGTGATGTCATCGTGGACCAGTTGGAGGTTGTGGGGCAGTCCCTGGCTCAGAACGTCGCAGAATATGTGCTGACGTGCTACACCAGCCGGGATCCCCAATTCCTTCTGGACCCGGTGCTTGAAGGTCCCGTCGAAGGAGAAGGTGAAGCCACCCGAGCCAATGTGTTAGAGGTTGCTCAGAAGGTCACCCAGTTCTTCCATAGGGTTTAGGACCATCTCTGTAGCTCCCACTGGTATTCTCTCTTTTTCTTCCCCAATTTTGTAATCCTTTGTCTCCAGATGAATGAAATCCAAATTTTTGTGAATTTCATTTTTTGTCTTCAACACTTTTGTCTTCACTTGGCCCCCTGGTAGATATACACAATTTGATTGTGAACATGTACCAAGAGGATATTGTGTTTTGTTGAAGACTCGTTTGCTTCGAACTTGTAGAGTGTAGGTCCGAAGTCTTCTATAGTGAAGGCCCCCTGAGGTTGTCAGAGCTCTGAAGCTCCATTATTGACTACCGTCGGGGCTTAGTAGCTCCGGCAATAGTTCCTATCAACACGTAGAGCATCGATAGTTAGACCTTCGGGGTGTCGGAGCTTAGTAGCTCCGGCAGTGACCTTTGCCAACGCATAGTTTGTCGGCGGCAGACTCCGTTTGTGGAATCTTCTCACCAACTTTTACTCTGCGTCGACGGCTGGCCCCCCTAGCTTTACTGGAGCTTGGTTGCTCCAGTGATGCTCATTTTCAATGTTTAACTTCGATTACAAGCCACCTAGGGGGAGTCGGAGCTTCGTCAGCTCCGGCTTTTCTCCATCAACGTGAATTCTTTATTTTTCCTGCACACTGAAGCCGAGAAAAATAGTAAAATTCGCTCCTTTCCTATAACTCCGTCGCGGCTTACGATTCCCAAGAAAATTTTAGGTCAAACACGATTCTGAATGCAACCGAATGCATTGCCTTCTTTCTTCTGGATCCAATTGTACTTGGACCCGCCTTACTTCGGCCTGCCGGGGTGTAGGTAGAGTGGCGTACTTAGGGTGCTTGACCAGGCTAAGTCGATAGCACACTCCGGCCCTAGATTGGCTTGGCGGCATTCAGGCGAGTGAGCCATGAACAATATTTGAATCCAAAAGAATTGCAAAACAGCTCGAATTGAACATGAACTGGTCGAACTAAAATTTCTTAAGAATTGCACAACTTTGTTATAGACAAGAAAAAGAAAAAGAAAAAGTGTTGAGCCTGTACAAAGTAAATGCACGTGGAGTCTGTTTCACATGAAGATGTCTTTCATTATAGGTTCGGGGTACAGGGGAAACAAGTACACTCTTAGGGTACGGAACCAGGCTAAGCGTGTTTCATTTCTCGTTTGACCCAGGGTAGCTAGCCACACTTTTAGTCCTGAGACTGTGACAAGTGTTACGTGAACTTTGCGGACTTTCGGGGAAAGGTCCGACTGTTCTCCCGGAGGAATTACTCGACTCAGTACAATGACTCTATAACATACACCTCAAGTTACTATAGACTCACCTCTGTGATATTAAGTGTAGAACTTACGGAGCTGCTCAATGTTCCAAGGATTCGTGAGAGGTGTCCCATCCTCGATTGCCAAGCGAACGCTTCCGAGACGGGATACTTTAATCACTTGGAAGGGTCCTTCCTAGTTGGGGGAGAGTTTGTTTAACCCTTCTCTGGATTGTATTCTCCGTAGCACCAGATCGCCTTCCTCGAGCTGTTGGTTGTGTACATGCCGCTGATGATAGCGCCGAAGGGCTTGGCGGTATCGGGCATTCCGAACAGCTGCTTGGCACCTTCCCTCCTCAAGGAGGTCTAGGTCTTCACGCCTGAGCTGGTCCTGCATGGCTTCATCGAAGGTCCGGACCTGGAGTGACCCCAAGGTGATTTCCGGAGGAAGGATTGCTTCAGCTCCGTACACAAAGAAGAAGGGTGTCTCTCCAGTTGACCGGTTTGGAGTTGTCCTGTTGGCCCATAAGGTGGGCGGAAGCTCTTCAATCCAGTTGGCTCCATGTTTTTTCAAGCGCTCGTAGGTGCGCGTTTTGAGTCCTTTCAGGATTTCAGCATTTGCTCTCCCGGCCTGGCCATTGCTTGCCGGGTGAGCTACGGATGCATAGAAAACTTGAATGTTGAGGTCTTTGCAATATCCTTGAAATCCAGAGCTTGTGAATTGGGTCCCATTATCAGTAATGATTTTGTTTGGGACTCCAAATCTTCATAAAATGGACTGCAAAAAGTTGATTGCAGATTGCTTGTTTATTGTCACAATTGGAGTTGCTTTCGGCCACTTGGTGAACTTGTCAATGGCAACATACAGGAACTTGTAACCTCCGATGGCTCTTGGGAAAGGTCCCAAGATGTCCATCCCCCACACGGCGAAGGGCCATGTAGGAGGTATCATTTGTAGAGGCTGAGTCAGTTTGTGAATTTGCTTTGCATGAAATTGGCATGCTTCGCATTTCTTCACCAGCTCAGTTGCATCCTGGAGCGCTGTAGGCCAGTAGAAGCCATGCCGGAAGGCTTTACCGACCAGCGTGCGGGACGACGCGTGGTTCCCACACCTGCCTCCATGTATTTCTGCGAGGAGCTCGCAGCCTTCTTCCCTTGTGATGCACCGCATTAGGACGTCGTTGGCACCGCGCCGGTAGAGATCCCCTTCTACCAACGTGTATCTTTTAGCCAATCTGACTATCCGGTCAGCGGATACATCATCGTCAGGAAGGATGTTGTTTTTCAAGTAGCTTCGAATCTCCGAGATCCATGCATCGGAGCTAACTTGAGTATTTGAGTCTTGCGTGCTGGGTTGCTCGGAGCTTCCGGCAGCACCTACGACCCTTGATGGCTGCCATGGTAACAGGGCCATCGGGACCATCAGCTTCAGGATGCTGATCTCGCCCCCTTCGCTCAGTTCGGTAGGTTGAGCTGTGGGTTTTGACAACCTCCAGACAAAAGTTCCGTCAGGAGCCGGAGCTCCGGTTGACGCTTTCGTCGAGAGTTCGTCAGCTTCAGCGTTGTGGGCACGCTGGACATGGTGGAGGTCTAGGACTTCGAAGTCCTTCTGAAGCCTCTGACTTCAAGGAGGTAAGCAGCTAGCTGGAGATTGTTGCAGGAGCATTCACCCTTCACTTGCTTAATGATGAGCTGTGAATCTCCCTTGACCAGCAGTTGCTTGACACCGTATGATAGTGTCACCCTTAGTTAGTAGATGAGTGCTTCGTATTCCACCATGTTGTTGGTCACCTTGAAGTCAAGGTGTACCATGTATTTTACCTTCTCTCCGGTTGGTGCGAGGAGAAGGATTCCAGCTCCGGCCCCCTGCTTTTGCATGGAGCCGTCGAAGTAGAGGGTCCAGTGAGGCTCGGTGAAGACCAGAGCCTTGTGTTCCGGCTTCTGCTCACTAGGGCCCCCAGGTTTTGATGGAGAGGGAGTCCATTCTGCCACAAAATCCGCCAATGCTTTACTCTTGATTGGTTGCCTTGAAATGAATTCGAGATCGAATTCGGCCAATTTCGCTGCCCACTTTGCGATATTCCCAATTGAATTGGGATTATGCAAGATTGCTCGAAGTGGGTAAGAGGTCACCACTGAAATCTTGTGAGCTTGGAAGTAATGGCGAAGCTTCCTGGAGGCAATGAGAACTGCATAGAGCAGCTTATGCACCTCTAGGTATCGAGTCTTGGCGTCATGAAGTACTTCACTGATGAAGTACACTGGGCGCTGGATGGTCCGGACCCTTCCGGAGGGGCCCGGAGCTTTCTCTTCGTTGACCCGAATCCTCCCTGAGGGATCCGAGCCTTCTTCAAGGACCTCCGGGTCCTGACTGGAGGGACCCGGAGCTTCTTCAGAAGCGACCTGGACCCTCCCGGAGGGGTCTGAGTCTTCTGAAGTAACTTCTTGTGGACTCAAGTCTGGGAGTTGGGACCCAAACTCACTTTCAGGAACCTCCGGACTCTCCCGGAGCGGTCTGGATTCCTGAGTATGGGATAGTTCTGGTCTCTCCGCAACCAGGACCATACTGACGACTTCATCAGTTGCTGAAATGTAAAGCAGCAAAGGCTCACTAGGGTTCGGAGCTACCAGAGTTGGTAGGGTGGCGAGGAACTGTTTTAGCTCCTGGAACGCCTTTTTTGCTTCTTCAGACCATTGGAATGGTCCGGACTTCCTCAATAACTTGAAGAAGGGAAGTGCCTATTCCGCCAGTCTTGAAATGAACCGGCTTAGGGCTGCTAGACATCCAGTCAGCTTTTGGACATCCTTGATGCGGGCTGGTGGCCGCATGTCTTCAATGGCTTTGATCTTCGCCAGATTAGCTTCTATGCCCCGGTGACTTACCAGGAAACCAAGAAGTTTTCCGGAGCTAACCCCGAAGACACACTTGTCTGGGTTTAGCTTTGTGCGCGTGACCCGCAACTTGTCGAAGACAGCCTGTAAGGTGTCCAGGAGTGACTCCTTGTTCTTGACCTTGACCACGATGTCATCGACGTACACTTCCACTATGTCTCTAATGAGTTCTTCAAAAGTTTTGTACATAGCTCGTACAAAGGTTGAAGCTGCATTCTTGAGACCAAATGGCATGGCTGTATAACAGTAAAATCCATCTACTGTGATAAAAGAGGTATGCTCTTCATCTTCCCTAGACATTCTGATTTGATGATACCCAGAATATGCGTCTAGGAAACACGGTAATTCACACCCGGAGGTGGAATCCACTATCTGATCTATTCTAGGTAGTGGGAATGGACCTTTTGGACATGCCTTATTTAGTGTTTTGTAGTCGATACACATCCGAAGCTTCCTGCCGGCCTTGGGCACAACGACTGGGTTTGCCAGCCATTTCGGATGGAAGCCTTCTTGGATGAATCCAGCTTCGAGCAACTTCTTCACTTCTTGTCGGATGAAGTTCTGTCGCTCCACGGATTGCTTCCGAGGCTTCTGGTGTACGGGTCGGGTGTCAGGGTAGATCTTCAGATTGTGCTCAATCACTTCCTTGGGGATCCCAGGCATTTGTGACGGTTGCCAGGAAAACACGTCGACATTAGCCCGGAGGAAAGCGATGAGCGCGAGTTCCTATTTGTCATTCAGTCCTCCCGATATACGGGTGGTCTGAGCGGCATCGGAACCGATTTGGACGACTTTGAAGGGAATGTCGGTGTCGCCGCTTGGCTGCACACGAGGTGCAGAAGTTGAGCCTCGCTGACGAATGCTTGGGGGTTTTGGAGCTAGTTCCTGCTTGGAGTCCTCCTCTTGCGCCGTAGTAAGCGCATGAAGTTCTTCCAGTGCAGTTACTCCGGCACTACGATCTCCACAGATCCGGAGAACGCCTACTGGTATCGGCATCTTTAACACCAAGTAGCCATAATGAGCAGTTGCCACGAATTTGTACAAGGCAGGCCTGCCCAAGATGGCGTTGAAAGGTAAGTTGATCTGAGCAACGTCAAAGACCAACTTCTCAGTGCGATACTTCTCCCAAGTCCCAAAGGTAACGGGGAGAGTGATAGCACCGAGTGGGGTAATGGCTCCCGGACCTACTCCAGAGAAAGGTCGGGAGGGATGGAGATCTGAAGGTCGGAGCTGAAGCTTGGTAAAGGCTTCGAAGCTTATTAGGTTCAGCCCCGAACCTCTGTCTACCATAACATGGTGGAGCTGGAAGTTATTGATGGTGGGAGATACCATCAAAGGTAACTGGCCTGCTCCAACCATGCTTCGAGGGCAGCCCGAAGCATCAAAAGTGATGGTCATGTCCATCCACTTCCGATGAGGCTCCGCCCTGGCTGTAGGAGCTACAGCAGCCATGTCCCGGCGCATTGTCTTGAGGACGCGACGGGAGGTGATGTCCCATGATCCGCCAAAAATGGTGTTCATGGTCTTCCGATGCTCGTTGTCAGAAACGTCAGAATCGTCGTCGACTGAGGTGTAAACGGCCTTCAGGACCTTTTTGGGATCCTGAAAACCTAACTCCTCTTCAGCCGGAGCTTCATCAACTTTTTGCTTTCCTTCCCTCTGTCGGAAAGGAGCTTCTTCCCGGCGCTTGTTGTAGCGCTCGGCAAGGTTTTGGACCTCTCGGTAGTCTTCCAAACTGTGGCTATCCGTCTTATGAATTGGACACCACACCTTGGGTTTACCACCGTATTCAGAGGACGGTCGAGGTCGCTTCTCAGGGCGTGGCCCCCGGCCACCCGGAGCTGCAGCAGCTGCAGCATTAGATGCAACGGCCGACGGTTTCTTCTTGCCGTTGGTCTTTCTCTTCTTCTTACCACTCCTGGAGGTAGTGGCTTCGCCTTTGGAGGATTTTTGTGATCCTCCGGAGGTGGTTTGGAGTGCATTTCACGGCCCTCCGCAGCTCTGGCACATTTGTCAGCCAAGCTGAAGAGTTCCGTGACACTGGTGATCTCCTTGATCGCTAGTTTCTCCAACATCTTCTTATCCCGTACAACCTGTCTAAATGCCACAATGACAGAAGCGCTAGAGATAGAAGGAATAGTGTTTCGTACCTGAGAGAATCTCTGGATGAATGATCGCAGGGATTCTCCCCCTTTTTGCACGACTGCAAAAAGGTCCAGTTCAGTGCCTGATCGGGTGTATGAACTCTCGAAGTTGGCGGTGAACTGCCGGCACAACTCCTCCCAACTGTTGATGGAGTTGGGTGGAAGGCTCATAAACCAGGACCGGGCGGTCCCAGTTAAAGCCACTGGAAAATAATTGGCCATTACGGCCTCATTTCCTCCAGCTGCTAGGATAGCAGTGGAGTAAATCTGAAGAAATTCAATGGGATTAACGGTTCCGTCAAACTTCTCCGGCAGGTGAGGCCGGAATTTCTGTGGCCACCTGACCATACGCAGATGCATGGCCAGGGCCGAATAGCCTCCTCCTACTCCTACAGGAGCAGGAATGTCCTGAGCTTCTCATCTTTCACGAGCACGCTCAATATGGACTCGGCCGTCTTGTTGATGGTATTGGCGATCAAGCTCCGCTCGGAGGTCATGAGTTGAAAGCCTTGACACCGTGTGAGTGTGCCGTGCCCCGGAGGGCAACGACGTCACTTGTTGCGACGCAGCACGTCTCCTGTTGTTGGAAACATGCGGACCAAGTATGCCAAACAAGGTCCGTCGCTGCGAAGGGGCCCGTCCTGAAGGAGGAGGACCCTGGTTGCTGATGCGGTCGGCTGCTGCTGCAACCAAGTGTTCCACATCGGCCCTCCACTGCTCCATTGCATCCAGGGATGCGTCCGGAGGTGGTGGACGCTGAAGAAGAGCACGTGTTGCATGGTGCGCGTGTTCTGGGTTGTCATGATTTTCCAACGCAGTGATCGACGCCGGTGCACCATCGCGCTACCCAGCTTGATTTGCTGGTGGAGACGGCGGTGGTGGTAGTGTGACTCCTGCTGGAACTGAGGTTTCTGCTGGTGGCTGCATATTTGAGGGATTGCCCCCAACAGCTTGAATAGCGGGATGACCGTTGGATGATACAGCAGCTGAGTTCACCATTCTTGAAATCTCAGGCACCCCCTACCTGGCGCGCCAACTGTCGGTGGTTTTGATCCGGCAGATCTCCCGACACTACTAAGGTGTTTGCGGAGTTTGAAGTTCGGTGTGGGCGCGCGGAGATTCAAGAAGGTGAAGTGTAAATGACTCAGGAGACACGAAGATTTACGTGGTTCGGGCCGCCTGAGTGTAATACCCTACTCCACGAGGTGTGTTGGTGTTGTATTGGATGTAGGAGCTCAAAGTGAGTTGAGAGTGTAGAGTGAGCGCGTCGAGCGAGCGTGTCCTATGTATCGTCGGCCTGTCCTTTTATAGTACAAGGGCAGGTCGTTACAAGTTGGTCTGGCCCGACATGTGGCCCCGGCGGTTACTAATATTGATACACATTTGATACGCTTAATTAACCTTAATGGCCGAGTTACGGGCTTTGACAGCACCGTTACTGGTAATTAAGGTCGTTTGATCGTGTGTCATTAACATAGTATTAATGACACTTAATCGGGTCTTGAAGTCCTTGATTCCCCTTTGAAGATCCGGAGCCGTTGTGAAGTCTTCCGGAGGTTTGAGGCTGAAGATCCGACGGTTGGACACGTGGCAGCTCCAGAGCGTACTGTGGGGAACAGATAGGTCCGGTGCCACCGGATACGTGTCAGTTCTGGAGCTTCCCTCGGTATGGGGTTAGGTCCGGGGGTGCCGTTATGGTTCATAGCCCGGAGCTTCCCCCTTGTGGGCGGTATCTCTGGTTTGATAGTACACGTGGCGACCCTGGGACTAACCATGTTGGGGAAGCGGGTCCGTTTATGTCTGACATGTGGGCCTCCGAAGGTCTTCAAATCAAGTAGATGACATTCCCTTGAGATCTTTGCAATCTCAAGGGGTATACGTACCCAGGGTACCGATAGCGTCGAATACATTATTCATTCTTCTTGCGCTGCTCGGAATGCCAACGCATAAGTTCAGCCTCCCTAGGGTTTGAGAACAAACACTTCAAGCGATCAATTATTAGAAGATACCACATTACCAAGGCACAAATTTTTCTCTTATTACTCCTGCTGCATCGTCAGTATCATCATCGTCACCTTAAGTGCTAATAATAGACTTCTTATTCTTCTGGGTCTTATTCATGTTGGTAACATACTGGTGATTGTAGTCCTTCTTGTATCTACTGACACGGCAGATGGGGCATCTAGTTGCGAGCTCATGCTCTTTGCGGTACATAATATAATGGTTCACACAAGCGTGTATTTTTGTCACACCTAGTGCCATCGGGAAAAGAAGTTTCTTTGCATTATAAGTGCTTATGGGCAATTTATTTGGATTTGGAAGAATTTATGCCAAAAGATTCAAAAGATCAGAAAAACTACAATCGGACCATCCGTGTGTGGCTTTCAACTTTGGTAGTTCTAGGACTCCACGCAATGTAGTAAACTCTTTATCACAACTGTTTGATTCATCATATAAAAGCAATGTCACCGCATTCTGTAATGTCTCAATTTTACTTATACCTTTACATGCTCCCATAGAAGTCAATACATATGGTTCAATGTAACGCAACATCTCCTCACAATCCAACTCATCATCATCATCATCACCATCTTGATTATCACTACCATCATCGATATGAACATTATCGTCATCTGAACCTCTCTCATCATCTTTATCCACTTCATGTGTATCTAACTCGCCATGCTCTGTCCATATTGTGTAGTTTTTCTAAACCTCTTTTCACCAAACGAGATTGGGTTACTATAGTATCTATCCAAGCAATCTTATTTTCGCAGTCGATACATGGACATAATATGTCATCTATCTTTTGCAACTTCACATGTCTCTTGAATGCTTTAACAAAATTTGCAATGTTATGAATGTACATAGGATCGGGTCTTGGCATGTTATACATCCACGCTCGATGGTTCATGCTTCAATAACAAATTTTGTAAGATTTACAGAATTTGGCCACAAATATTCCCTAAAGGTCTTCTTTAAAATGAATTTACAGAGACATAAACCGCCTATATCATATGAGTGAATACTGGTATCATGTAGGTATGTTCACAAGGGTTCCAATAAAATTTGTTTCATTATTTTCTTAGCTTCCTAGTGGCCATAATGGATTTTTGAAGTTGGGCTTATTCCTTGAAACATTTCATCGAATATGTGATGTGCTTGTATTCATCTTCAACCTTTAATCCTTCAAATCTACTTATTTTTCTAGAAAATTATGGATGAGCTCGACGTTGAATAATGGATGTTATACATCCATGCTCGACGGTCCATGCTTCAATAACATATTTTTTTGTAAGATTTACATAATTTGGCCTTAAATACTCCTAAAGGTCTTCTTTGAAATGAATTTATAGAGACATAACCAACCAATATCATATGAGTGAACACTGGTATCATGTAGGTATGTTCATAAGGGTTCCAATAAAATTTGTTTCATAATTTTCTAAGCTTCCTAGTAACCATAATGGATTTTTGAAGTTGGGCTTATTCATTGAAACATTTAATCGAACATGTGATGTCTTATATTCATCTTCAACCTTTCATACTTTAAATCAACATTTTTTCTACAAAATTTATGGATGAGCTCAAGTGGAGACCCAACAACATCTTTCAACCTTTAATTCTTCAAATCTACTTCTCAAATACATATAGTGGAGGGGTTGTGCTGGAGTCATGCAAACTCAACAAAATAAAACTGAAAACAGGACAATATACTGAAAACATGAAAGTAAGGAAGAAGTCTCTTCTAACCTTTTCTCTGTTCAAAGCTTAATCAACTGACGAATAAAGGACTGATGCGTGCACGCTGGAAAATTTTGGCAGCTTGGCAGCGTCGATGGAAAATCTCCTAGTTAGGTTTTCTGAGTTGCCCTAGGGGCCCTTTATATAGGCGTCCGTTTTCACAGGCGGGTTTTAAAGAAAAATGCGCCTGTAAAAAAATTAATTAAGGACGGTTTTTTCAGGCGGTTTTTAACTGCTACACAGGTGGTTGTTCCTAAGCAACCGCCAGCGATAGTGGACCGAGCCAGTTCTTCAGTTTTCTTTTCCCTTGCTTCTTTTTTATTTAGATTCCAATATATATACTCCAACATATATAGATTCTGCAAATTGAGTCCAAATTCGATAATTCTTTCTTCTATATTTTTAAAAAATTAATATCTACCACCTGGATCAAATATTTTAAAACTTGTATAACTAACGTTGTAATGTTTTGGTAAATATCAAATTAATTTATACTCACATATTATTCAGATTTCTTTATCTCCTAAAAAAAGGGATCATTCACAGAAATTGGTTTGTATGAACATATTTGTCTTATTTACAAATGTATGAATTTTGTTACCTTTTTTTAAAGCATTCCAACGTGTCATAATTCAAATTATCCATCATTCTAATCAAATGCTCATATACATATGAGGCATTCATCAAATTTTGAACACACATTGATTCAAAAAAAATTAAAAATCTGAAAAAATTCATAGAGGTTGGTATGATGACTAAAAGGTTCCATTGAAAAACAAAATGAAAAAATCATTATATTCATCAAGATATAAAAATGACAAATAGCCAGTGTTATTTGTTTTTTATGTTCTAACCAATTTCGAATGCTTTCTGAAGTGAAATTTAATGGAAACCTATAATACTAAATCATATTAAAAGAAAGTGAAATTTAGGCTTTTAAAAGGCCCCTCATTTCAAACGAGAATATTAATTAAGTCTAGACTCAGTAAATGTTTTTTCATGCAATTTTAACTACTGCAATGAAGGTTGTTCTTAAACAACTGCCTGCGATAACGGCCCCACCCTGTTCTTCAGTTTTCTTTTCCCTTGCTTCTTTTTTATTTAGGTTCCAATATAAATACTAAAACATGTATAGATTCTGCAAATTGAGTTCAAATTCAATGATTCTTTCTTCAATATTTTTTCAAAAAATAATACCTACCACCTGGACCAAATATTTTAAAACTTCTATATCTAACATTGTAATGTTTTGGTAAATATCAAATTAGTTTATACTCACATATTATTCACATTTCTTTATCACCTAAAGAAAAAGGGATCATTCACAGAAGTTGGTTTGTATGAACATATTTGTCTGATTTATACATGTATGAATTTTGTTAATTTTTTTAAAGCATTCCAACATGTCAAAATTCAAATTATCCATCATTCTAATCAAATGCTCATATACATATGAGGCATTCATAAAATTTTAACCACACATTCATTCAAAAAAATCTGAAAAAATTCATAGAGGTTGGTATGATGGCTACAAAGTTCCATTGAAAAAAAAAATGAAAAATCATTATATTCATCAAGATTGAAAAATGACAAATAACCAGTGTTATTTGTTTTTTATGTTTTGACAAATTTCAAAGGTTTTCCCAAGTGAAAATCAATGGATAACTTTTTAATACTCAAGCATATTACAAGAAAGTGGAATTTGGGCTTTTAAAAGGCCCCCGATTTTAATGAAGAATATTAATTAAGTCTACATAGAGATCTTTTCAGGCAGTTGGTTCTGAAAAACCGCCTGAGAAAAGTCTTTATCTCAGGCGGCTATTACTTACCATCTGACTGAGATAAGTATTTATCTTCACAGGTGGTTGGTAATTAAGAACCGCCTGAGATAAGTCCTCTTCTCATGCGGTTGTTCCTTAAGAACCGCTTGCGAAGATAGGCGTCTACATATAGCGCTCGGCTTCGTTGAAAAAACCTAACCCAGGCGAAATCACTTAGACGCTGTCAGGCTGTGAAGATTTTGGTTGCCGCCAAGTCTTCGCCGCCCTCGCAGCCGAGCTTCGCCGCCCTCGCAGTCGAGCTTTGCCACCCTCGCTGTCGAGCTTCGCCGCCGTTTTCGCCGACCTTCGATCTCGCCGCCGAGCTTCACCCTCGCCGCTTCCTTCCCTTCCATCCAGGTACGCCGAGCTTTGCCCCTCGCTCGCCACCGCGCCTGCGCTCGTCGCCGCCCTCTCTCCCTCCTCCACGCCAAGTAAGCTCATCTCCCTCTCACCCTTCTCCATAGCGGCATCCACCCGACCTCACTCTAGCCCCCCCCTCTTACCCGACCTCACCCGAGCCCCCTCCATGGACGCTGGCTGAGCTCCCCTCCTAGTCGGCCTCCAATCGAGCACCCTTCCCCCCTCCCCAAGCCACCCTCCCACCTGGCCTCCTCAGCACCCCCTCCCTCCCCACCGGCGGCCGTGGCGGCCACCAACACGTCGACGCTCGTTCTCCTCCCCCACCAACACTTCCCTCCACATCGGCGACCCGATTATGATATGCAATGTTGTTTAGTTGTCGATTGAATTGTGCATTGTTAATTGTTGTACATAACATTGAGCATAAATTGTGGATCGTAATCGTTATTGTTTAATTGTTGATTTAATCAATGCAAATTGCGAATTGTGCATTGTTATTGTTTAATTGTTAATATAATTGTTCTTGTCGGCCCTTTGATACAATTGGGTATCTGCAGATTGAACCTTGTGAATATGACATTCATGCAAACCTAGAATGCAGACTGAACCTTGTGAATTATTTTATCTGCCACATTCTCCATTCTAAGTGTTAATATCTTTGTAAACCATTTAAACATACAATTTAGGAGGCATATTGGTTTATATATATATATATATATATATATATATATATATTTCAACCTTTTGATATCCATCTTCCCTTCATAAAAATCATGACCTATTGGATTATAACCCTAACTGTTTAAGAATTTTTTAATTTTTCTTAATCTGAACATGAATCTACTCAAAGCCTCTCTATCTCTAGTTGGCTCAGACCAGATCTCTTCCACCTTTCATTGAAGTGAGACATATTTTTTGTTTTATTAGTTCTAGCATGGAAAGACCTAAAGAAGACTGTTGATGGTAGTAACAGTGAAGCAAGCAATATGTAGTTTAGTGACTCTAGCAGTTCAGGCTCCTTTCACAGTCCATCGGATGCTTTTCTGAATATAAAAATTAAAAAGACATTAGAGGATCTCGACCCGAAATATGATCATGCCGATGAGGTGACTTCGGCTCCTAAAATCGCAGAAGGTTCTCCAATGGATGAATCCTCAGGTTCACTCAAGTGAAAACAAGGGTGACGACGTCCCAATAAGGGTCCATTGAACCACATCATGTACATAACAAGGGTCGGTCCAGGTGGGCTTCCCCAAGAACCACTGGATTCAGTTACAAAGTACCAAAATGCATGTGATTGTCTTGTTAGAGAGCTCGTTCCGATCACAACCGAGAATTTGAGAAAATTACTTGAGGAGAACAAGAATGAGTTGTGGGAGAGGATAAAGAAACAATTCAAGTTCCCGAAAGGCACATAAGAAGGTGTAAAGAAAGCAACATTGGTCTCTTGCGGCAAGAAGTTTCGTAGCTGGAAGAGTGAAATGAATGCTTATGTTATGGCTAATAAGGTCCCTAGCCAGAGGAAGATGGCAAAATCACACAAGCTCAGTGGCAAGAATTTGTTCGTCAAAATACCACACCTGATGTTATAGCCCTAAGTGTAGCTAGGTTAGAGCTTGCCAAAAAGAACAAATATCATCATCGCTTGGGGTCTGCCAGATATGCCCCCAAAGTTCAGAAATGGAATAAGATATTACATGAAATTAGCAGTAAGGGCAATCCTCACTCATTAAAAGGTTGCAATGAGAGAACTCGATAGTGGGTCTTTGTTCTTTTAGGTTTGACCAGCAAGTGCAAACTTGAAAAGCTCGACTATGTGAACGAAGTGGACCATAAAATGAAAGAAGTAATTGAAAAGCAACAGAAGGGTCTCCTTAAGCCGAAGAGGGAGAATGACCAACTTAGTGCTATCCTAAGAAACCCTGAACACAATGGACGGGTTCGAGCAATCTCTTCTCAAATGTCTTGGCTAGATGGTTTCCTGAAAGATAAAGAGACATATAGAAGACGTGAGAAGTTCAATAAAACACTTGATGAAATGATTGCTCAAAAGGTCAAGAAAAATGTGCAAACAATAATAGAAAAACTTAGACAATCGGGACAATTAGTGGCACTGAGTACAATGATGGTTCTCGTGCCAAAGAAGCATTTGGTATCTCCAACTGCCTACCCTAGCAGTGTAGGTTTTGTGCCATGCTCAGGGTCAACCCATAAGTTCACCGTCGATGATATTTTTAAGGATAGATATTGTCGTCTTCTTGTCCCAATCGGTAGAGCAGAGAACAAAACAAAACAGGCTGCCGCTGCTATGGCATAGCCTGATCGTGACTTCAACGGAAATTCACTTCCGTTGTATTATGCTGTGGTGCAAGTTCTTCAGATCATTAATAATGATTATGAAGATTTTTAAATAGACCACATCACACATGAGGGGATCACGACACAAGGACAGGCTGTCATCCAATTAATCCTTTGGCACTGACGCGATATCGTGTTGGATGATGAGCCGATTTCTAGCCCCGTCGCATATCAAAATACTGCAACCCCATCTTCTAAGGCAAAAGTCCAGGAAGATCCACTCCCAGTCCAGGTAGATCCACTCCCGCTATGTCTCAGCAAGATGATAGTAACCTTGGTAGTATATATAACCAAAAGAAACCTGTTGAACAACAGCTTGAAACATTACCTGAGCAAGCTGTTGATAGTAAAGAGCAACCAGTTGATCAACATCTTGAAGTAGTACTAGAGCAAGCTGTTGGTAGTAAAGAGCAATCAGTTGAACAACAGGTTCAACAACAAGCCAATGTCTAACTTCTGACGACTACTCCTCGGTCATCAGTGCCTATGAAAGTTACCTCATACGAAAATAAGAAATCTTCTAAAGAAGTGTTAAAAGATTTGGAAAATCTGAAGGAAAATATTAGAAAATTGAGTGCATCTCGTTCTTCACATGAGCCAGCATTAGAAGATATTGAGGAGTGGGAAAAAGATGGTGTCATGTATAATTGGCGGACGGTTTTAGTTAAACCAGGAGTTCCAATATACAAGTTTAAGGATGTTCCTCCTAAATATAAGAATGGGAAGCCATTCATGACATCGGTAGGACTTAGCAAACAACCTATCCTGTTAAAAAGAATGCACGAGTGGTACATTACTGCCATCACAAAATATGAATTTCTTACGTCACATCTCTTGTGCCAGAAGAAGCAGTCTGGAGCACTACAGCAAAGAAACGAGCCCTTTTCTTTGAAGATCTACATGCCCTTTTCCGTCGTGGCATGCTCGAAATCAATCTGCTACTCGTCTGGTGCTTGTAAGTGCCTCTAATATTTTGCATTTGCTTTTCTTACAACACGCATACACATTTCATGACATTATAACAATTCTGAACTTCTTCAACAGGATGCAATACATGGATAATAAAAAAGATGAAACGGAAGACAGGTATCCTTGACCCTACACGCATTGCAAATACGCTATTCGACATTAAGGTGGATCGAGACTCAGAACAGTACAAGCACATGAAAAAAAAGAATTTGATAAATCAATCGCAAAACAAAGGAAGGATAAAAGTACTGAGGTTGCAGCTTACATAGGTCATGTCATGTTTAACTTTGTCAGAGATGGCAAGGACCTCGTAAAGGCTCCCTACCACTTTGAGTAAGTTCGACATATAACATTGAAATAGCAATCAATGCTACTTTTTAACTTAACACGTGTGTTTGTATGTGTGTAGTAAACACTAGATAATGATCTTCACCAAGCCAACGCAGGGTTTGGCAACAGTCTTGGACTCAGGCGATTACCCACCAGATTGTTACAAAGATTTCCTTTCCATTTTTAAACTGTACGTTTATTCGATACTTTTAGTTTACACGCATTTAGAATGTGTTGACAAGTTTATATGACATTTCTTGTATTACAGCGCTTGACGGTTTTACGCAAAACGGCTTAATGGTCAGACACCTCATAATACGAATGCATTAGACATTAGAACATAGTATCCTTGTCTGAAGCAGCTTGTTGGGAGTGTCTTATGCGGGTATTATGTATGCGAGCATCTTCGGACCGCCAGCGAATATCGAGTGAATTGTGAGGATGTAAGTTATCCTTAATATCGATATCTTATTTTCTTACTTTTGAGTTTCATTTTCATTGTAACTAGTGTATCTTAATACTTATATTCTCTGTTGTTCAATATTACCAAAAACATTATTTTCATATTTTGATTCCAACTTCAAAATTCAATTGCTCATAGTACAACTGCTCCAAAACTACCAAATAAATTCTTGTATACTTACTTTGATCTATACTTTGAGATTGTTCAAACCAACACATTCTAAACGTTGCTATGTGTTTCATTGGAGCACATGAAGAATGTGAACCAAGAATGGCCGGTTTGTAGAAGTATGCCTGGTGGAGGAGCCGACAAGATTGCCGGTGAATTGTGTCAATTCATGTGCCGCGAAATTTTGCACAAAAGAGAAGTGTTCTTTGATGAAGATGGTGTAATAGATGATGTGCCAGAACTTTGCGACTATGACAATAGAAACAGTTTTTTAGTGAAACTTGTAAACTATAACATGACTTGTATGTGTAACTTGTACATATGTATATTGTTTCAGTGAAATTGACTGTTGTGAGATGACTTCTATGATTATATTGTTTAATTATTTAATTATATTATTGACTTATGTGATTATATTGAATTGACCTGGAAATTAAAAATAATAGCAGGTAGTACTGCATAGGGTATACTTTATCACAAGCGGTTCTTTACCTACGACTAGACCCGCCTGTAAAATCATATTATCACAGGCGGCTAGAAATAGGTAAAGAACAACCTGTGATAACTCAGTAATCACAGGCGGTTTCTATTACGGTACAAACCGACTGCGATAAATTGTCTCTACAGGCGACTTGTCATAGGTAAAAATCCGCCTGTGATAAAAAGACTATCATAGGCGGTTACCTATACTGTAGGACCCACCTATGATAATGTTTCTTCACTGGCGCCTAGTTGAAAGTAAAGAACCGTCTGTGATAATGTTTCTTCACAGGCGGCTAGTCGTAAGTAAAGAACCACCTGTGATAACACCATTATCATAGGCGATTTCACTTTCCGCCTGTGATATTGCAGATTATTACAGGCTCTTCGTTTTAGGCGGTTTGAGAAACCGTGTGTGATAATACGTTTGGAGCCGCCTGAGATGAGGTTTATTGTAGCACTGAGTATGCATGAAATCAAGTGAGAATGATTCATGGTTTGTTGTTCCGACCAAATTAAGAAAAATAGTGGGTTAAAATTAAATTAGGAACTTGAACGTTCGACACACATATACCTTCATCAGTAATTGAGCAGATGACGTGATAATATAAAAACCATAAAGATGCTTTAACAATTGAGTACACGACCCTCGTCATATCAGAGCTTGTCATACTGGTATTAAATGACACCATCTTTATTCAACAGCATAAAGTGATGGAGGGGATTTACATTAAGAGCAAAGGGACCGATTACATGCATGAAATCAACCACGAGGTAAATAAGTCCATACCCTTACTCGACCATGGAATCCATCATTGTATCCTAGGATAAAATGTTCGCAGCAACAGTTGTAGTTTGTTTTGCAAAAAACACGTTAATATATGAGACCAAAGTCCAAGCATTTGCTTACGCACTGACCTAGGTCACAAGGACTTTTTGTGTCATAGAATGTTTGTGGATCAGCACTAAAAAGGCATTACAGCCAATGTATTCAGTAAACACGTAACATGTCATGTCCTCAATTACTAGCTAGCAGGGTTCTAAAAAGGTCTTGCCATACAGTATACCATGGGCGGACCAACAGGATATGCTAGTTGGGCCGCAGCATACCCTGAGGCCCACCAAGCACACGTCAGATGGTGATGGATTGATACAATTGATTCGGTCGTAGACGCGTAGGCGACATATGCGGCGTGACCTGCACCAGCAAGGCATCCATCAATTCGATTCCTGATTCATTCCATTCAGTTCGATTCTGCTCCTCAGTCATATCTTTCTTGTTCGGGCAAGCGATTGATGCAAGGCTGTTCATCAGCGTGTTGGAGAAGGAGATTGCAGCTGGGGCAGAGGTTAATGCCGATGTTGGAGGCACTGTTCGTCGGGCGCGCCGTCAAGAGCATCCAGGTCATGGAGGAAGCGACGATCTGATTAGTTTACGGTCTTAGCTACACAAGGTTTCAGTCTTCATGTTGTGATAGGCAATTTTATTTGATTTGATTACCTGCAGCACCTCGTGTGGTCTTCACATTTATTTCTAAAATGTAATTTTGAAACTGATAATGATTGTGGAAGTACGACAACAAGATTGTAGGTTGTTTTCTCCTTTAGAAATAGAAAATGGTTTGGTCCATTCATTTGCCTACAGACTACAGGTTCTGGCTCAATCAAGGAAACCATAATATTTTTGGGTCTTGTTTACATTATTTTATCAAATCATCATGTACTGTCGATAATGTCGACTGGTTTAGTAATGTAAATTTACTAACCCTACCAAACTGGTTTTTTTTGTGTGTTTTTAGGTGTTTGGTGGCCACGGGAGGTCTGATGCAGCGTCGTACATGAAAATAATACAATGAGGATCTTCTTTAAAGGTCCTGTTTTTTCACAAGAACTACCTAATCTTGCTCTAGCTGATGATTTGATCATCAACCGGTTGGAAGCAATGCATTGACATGGTATGTCTATATTTTTGAACTATTGTTATTGGATTTAAATTATTTTTATCATAGCTTACTAAATTTGAGAGTTATCATGTTTTATTGCCTCTATACAAAATTATGTTATGAATTTACAATGATTTACCAAATAGGTAAATGGTTTTAACAAATTGCATATGAAGATTTTTATGTGGCATACCCGTTGATAAAATGCTAGGTCCGCCACTGCAGTATACCACCTTCTCATTTGGGCTAGGACAGACCGGGAGATACTCCAACCCTTCTGGGTTTGTGCGCCTCACATGCTCATGTTTTGGTTTGCACAGTTGCCAGTTTATATCATGAGAAAATGAGGTCTCATCCCTGGCCAGACAAATATGCTTGCTAGTTATAACTAAGAAAGTATTTCTCAGCTTGGCACATGAACTTTATTTTCTCTTTCAGACTTGGAGATAATAGCTTTCCGAGTGTGGGGTAGAAATATTTTGTTCATTAATCACATCTCTCAGACCCAAGACATCCGTATATTATTCTGCCTCAGGTACTTCTGTTCCTTTATGATCGGCATAACATTCTTACAGAGGAATACATATTGAATCAAAGCGTTGGGCTTGCACCAGAATTAGACCACACCATCTTTATTTAACAGCACAAATGTGATGGAGGGTATTCACATTAAGAGCAAAGGGACCAATAACATGTATCACTACAGGAATCCCGAACACACGAGGGCCAAATTAATTTACGACAGTGCCATCGTCAATTAAATAATTGATGACGGCTAAAGCCCACTGATGTCAATTAGGCCCTAATTGGTGATGGTTAATCTAGCACCATCGCCATAAGAGCCGTCCTCAATATGCGCCGAGTACCAGGCCCACACGAGCCATAATGGCGACGGTAGACCTATACCATCACCAATAAGTACCATTATTGGTGACTGTGGGCCTAACCATTGCCAATAACCCATTTATTGGCAATGGTAGACCAAACCATCGTTCGTTCTTGATTTAATATCCGCGCTAAGCTCGACGGTTCACTCTCGCGCATCACAATTCACTCACTCGTTGTGTGCTTGAATGTCGACGCCACCGCCGACGAACGCACACTCAAAGGTTGCCGCCGCCGCCAAAGCTCGCCGCTGCCACCACCGAAGATCGTTGCCGCTGCAGCGCACCGACTCCTCAGGTCAGCCACCCTCCTCTCTCCTTCCCCCTCCTCCACGGTGGCCGCGAGCCCCCTCCCCACTCCATGGACGCCGGCCGCTGAGCCCTCCTCACTTCATGGACACCGGCCGCAAGCCCCCTCCCCACTCATTGGCCGGCGGTAAGCCCCTCCCTCCCCCTCCCCCCCACAGCACCCTCCCTCCCACGGCCGAACCCCCCAACCCCCCTTCATGGCCAGCAGTCAAGCTCCCCCACCCTCCCTCCCATGGCGGAGCCCCACCCTCACCCTCCCAGCACCCTCCACGGCCTCCCCACCGCCCTCCCAGCACCCTCCATTACCCTCGCAGCATGGTTTGAATTATGCAATGTGAATTATGAGATGCAAATGTGAATTATGAAATGTTTGAATGTGATATGCAAATGTGAATTATGCAAGTTTGAATGTCGTAATTATGCAATGTTGAAATGCAAGTTTAACTGTACAATGTGAATTAGACCATTCTTAATTATGCAATTTTAATGTGAATTATGCAATGTTTAATTATGGAATGTGAATTATGCATTGTTTAATTATGCCCTCAATGTTGAAATATGATATGCCCTCAACGTCAATCTTGAATTATGGCCTCGATGTTAGTTCATTATTATGTTGTTCATTAATTGGTAATTATCGTTTATTTATATTTAATGTTTTTTAGTGATTACTTATGCCGGTACCCTAAAAACCATACACCCCCTGAGGTTACAAAGATCTCAAGGGAAGGACGTCTACTCAAATTGAAGACCCTCGGAGGCCCACTTGTCAGACATAATCGGACCTGCTTCTCCAACATGGTTAACCCCTAGGTTGCCACGTGTACTGCCAGACCGGAGCTACTACCCACAAGGGTGAAGCTCCGGGCTAGGTACCGAAACGGCACCTCCGGACTTAACCCCTGACCGAGAGAAGCTCCGGACCTGACACGTGCCAGGCCACCCTGGAGCTTCCCGCTTCCCACAAGCAAGCTCCGGAGCTGCCACGTGTCCAAACGTCGGAGCTGGCCGCCTCAAACCTCCGGAAGACATTGTAACGACTCCGGATCTTCAAAGGATAGCCGCGGACTTTAAGACCCGATTAATTGTCATTAATTCCATGTTAATGACACTTAATCGGACAATCTTAACACCTGTAATGGCACTGTCGTAGCCCGTTACAGGGTTATTAACAACAATTAATCGTGTATCAATACTAGTAACCGCCGGGGCCACATGTCGGGCCAGGCTAACTTGTAACGGTTTGTCCTTGTACTATAAAAGGACAGACCGACGATACACGGAGAGGAAAAAGAAGGCTCTCGAACGCTCTCAGGCACACACGCATTGACGTGAGCTTTCATACATAAACTAATACAACACCACACACCCGTGGAGTAGGGTATTACGCTCAGGCGGCCCGAACCACGTAAACCACTGTGTCTCTCGTGTCCAATCATGATTCACCTTCTTGAGTCTCCGCGCGCCCACACCGAACTACAAACTCCTTCAACACTTTAGTAGTGTCAGGAGATCTGCCGACTCCAACAGTCAACAGTTGGCGCGCCAGGTAGGGGTGCCTGAGATTTTCAAGAATGGTGAATTCTGCGGCTGGATCATCCAACGGGCAACCTGCTGCTCAGGCTGTCGGGGGCAATCCCTCCAACATGCAGCCACCAGCAGGAGCCTCAGCACCAGCAGGAGTCACAGTCCCACCACCACCATCATCTCCGGCAAAACGTGCCGGGCAACATGATGGTGCGCGGGCGTCACATACTGCGCCGGCAAGTCATGACAACCCAGAACACGCGCTCCATGCAGTGCGTGCTCTTCTCCAGCGACCACCACCTCCGGATGCATCTCGAGATGCCATGGAGCAATGGAGGGCTGATGTTGAGCATTTGGTCGCAGCAACAGCCGAACGCCTCAACAACCAGGGTCCTCCTCCTTCAGGGCGGGCCCCGTCGCAGCGACGGACGTTGTCTGGAAGACTTGGTCCGCATGTCTCCAACAACCGAAGACGAGTTGCGTCACAGCAAGTGACGTCGTTGCCCTCTGGGGCACGACGCACCCATACGGTATCTCGGCTTTCGACACACGACCTCCGGGCGGAGCTTGATCGCCGATAACGCCAACAGGATGGTCGTGTCCATATCGAGCGAGCTCGAGAAAGACAGGATGCTCAAGACCTTTCTACCCTGGAAGGAGCAGGAGGAGGCTGTTCCGCCCTAGCCATGCACCTGCGCATGGTTAAATGGCCACAGAAGTTCCGGCCACACTTGCCGGAAAAATTCGACGGGACTGTCAACCCCGTAGAATTTCTGCAGATATACTCCACTGCAATCTTAGCAGCTGGAGGAAACGAGGCCGTAATGGCCAACTACTTTCCAGTGGCCTTAACTGGGACCGCCAGGTCCTGGTTTATGAGCCTTCCACCCAACTCTATCGACAGTTGGGAGGAGCTGTGCCGTCAGTTCACTGCCAACTTCGGGAGTTCATACACCCGACCGGGCACTGAACTAGACCTTTTTGCGGTCGTGCAAAAAGGAGGAGAATATTTGCGGTCATTCATCCAGAGGTTCTCTCAGGTACGCAACACAATCCCTTCTATCTCAAGCGCTTCTGTCATTGTGGCATTCAGACAGGGTGTACGAGACAAGAAGATGTTGGAGAAGCTGGCGATCAAAGAGATCACCAGCGTCACGGAGCTCTTCAGCTTGGCAGACAAATGTGCCAGAGCTGTGGAGGGCCGTGAAATGCACTCCAAACCAGCCTTTGGGGATCACAAAAAATCCTCCAAAGAAGAAGCCGCTACCTCCGGGAGTGGCAAGAAGAAAAAGAAGACCAACGGCAAGAAGAAGCCGTCGGCCGGCACATCCAACGTTGCAGCCACTGCAACTCCTGGTGGCCGGGGGCCACGCCCCGAGAAGCGACCTCGACCGTCTTCCGAAGACGGCGGCAAATCCAAAATGTGGTGCCCCATTCACAAAACGGGCAGCCACAGGCTGGAAGACTGCCGGGAGGTCCAAAACCTTGCCGAGCACTACAACAAGCGCCGGGAAGGGTCTCCTTTCCGACAGAGGGAGGGAAAACAGAAGGTTGACGAAGCTCCGGCTGAAGAGGAGTTAGGGTTTCAGGACCCCAAAAAGGTCCTGAAAGCCGTCTACACCTCCGTCGACGATGACTCTGACGTCTCCGACAAGAGCGTCGGAAAACCATGAACACCATCTTTGGTGGATCATGGGACATCACTTCTCGTCGTGTCATCAAGACTATGCGGCGGGATATGGATGCTGTAGCTCCTACAGCTAGACCGGAGCCACATCGAAAGTGGATGGACACACCCATCACTTTTGATGCTTCGGACTGTCCTCGAAGCATGGTCGGATCTGGCCAATTACCCTTGATGGTATCTCCCACCATCAACAACATCCAGCTCCATCATGTTATGGTGGATGGAGGTTCGGGGCTGAACCTTATAAGCTTTGAAGCTTTTACCAGACTTCAGCTTCGACCTTCGGATCTTCAGCCCTCTCGACCATTCTCCAGAGTAGGTCCGGGGGCCATTACCCCACTCGGAGCTATAATTCTCCCCGTTACCTTCGGGACACGGGAGAAGTACTGCACCGAGATGTTGGTCTTCGACGTCGCTCAGATCAACTTACCATTCAATGCCATCTTGGGTAGACCTGCCCTATACAAATTTATGGCAGCTGCTCATTATGGATACTTGGTGTTGAAGATGCCAACACCAGCAGGCGTTCTCCGGATTCGTGGAGATCGCACCGCCGGAGTAACTGCTCTGGAGGAGCTCCATGCACTCACCACTGCGCAAGAGGAGGACTCCAGACAGGGGCAAGCTCCAAAACCTCCGAGCATTCGGCAACGAGGCTCAACCTCTGCTCCCCGTGTGCAGCCAAGCGGCGACACCGACATCCCCGTCAAAGTCGTCCAAATTGGTTCCGATGTCACTCAAACCACCCGCATATCGGGTGGGTTGAATGACAAATAGGAACTCGCACTCATCACTTTCCTCCGGGCTAACGTTGACGTATTTGCTTGGCAACCATCACAAATGCCTGGGATCCCCAGGGAAGTGATTGAGCACAATCTGAAGATTTACCCCGATGCTTGGCCTGTGCATCAGAAACCTCGGAAGCAATCTGTAGAGCGACAGAACTTCATCTGACAAGAAGTGAAGAAGTTGCTCGAAGCCGGATTTATCCGAGAAGTCTTCCATCCAAAATGGCTGGCGAACCCAGTCGTTGTGCCCAAGGCCGGCGGGAAACTTCGGATGTGCATCGACTACACCACACTGAATAAGGATGTCTAGGGAGGATGAAGAGCATACTTCATTCATCACAGTGGATGGATTGTATTGTTACACAGCCATGACGTTTGGTCTCAAGAATGCAGCTTCAACTTTTGTACGAGCTATGTACAAAACTTTCGAAGAACTCATCAGAGACATAGTGGAAGTGTACGTCGATGACATCGTGGTCAAAGTCAAGAACAAGGAGTCCCTCTTGGACACCTTGCAGGCTGTCTTCGACAAGCTGCGGGCCACCCGCACGAAGCTAAACCCAGACAAGTGCGTCTTCGGGGTTAGTTCCGGAAAGCTTCTTGGTTTCCTGGTAAGTCACCGGGGCATAGAGGCTAATCCGGCGAAGATAAAAGCCATTGAAGACATGCGGCCACCAACCCGCATCAAAGACGTCCAAAAATTAACTGGATGTCTAGCAGCCCTCAGCCGGTTCATTTCAAGACTGGCGGAAAGAGCACTTCCCTTCTTCAAGTTACTGAGGAAGTCCGGACCATTCCAATGGTCTGAAGAAGCAGAGAAGGCATTCCAGGAGCTGAAACAGTTCCTCACCACCCTACCAGTTCTGGTAGCTCCGAACCCTGTGAGCCTTTGTTGCTTTACATTTCAGCTACTGACGAAGTCGTTAGTATGGTTCTGGTTGCGGAGAGACTGGAACTACCCAATACTCAGGAATCCAGACCCCTTCGGGAGGGTCCGGAGGTTCCTGAAAGCGGGTCTGGGTCCCAGCTCCCAGACTCAAACCCACAAGAAGCCACTTCAGAGGACCCGGACCCCTCTAAGAGGGTCCAGGTCATTTCTGAAGAAGCTCCGGGTTCCTCCACCCAGAACACGGAGGTCCCCGAAGAGAGTCTGGACCCCTCCGAGAGGGTCCGGATCAATGAAGAGGACGATCCGGACCCCTCCGGGAGGGTCCGGACCATTCAACGCCCGGTATACTTCATCAGTGAAGTGTTACATGATGCCAAGACTCGATACCTAGAGGTGCATAAACTGCTTTATGCAGTTCTTATTGCCTCAAGGAAGCTTCGACACTATTTCCAAGCTCACAAAGTCTCGGTGGTGACCTCATATCCACTTCGAGCGATCCTGCATAATCCCAATTCAACTGGGAATATTGCAAAGTGGGCAGCGGAATTGGCTGAATTCGATCTTGAATTCATTCCGAGACAAGCAATCAAGAGTCAAGCGTTGGCAGATTTCGTGGCAGAATGGACTCCCTCTCCATTAAACCCTGGGGGCCCCAGCGAGCAGAAGACGGAACCTCAAGTTCCAACCTTCACTAAGCCTCATTGGACCCTTTACTTCGACGGCTCCATGCAGAAGCAGGGAGCCGGAGCTGGAATCCTTCTCCTCGCACCAACTGGGGAGAAGGTGAAATACATGGTACACCTTGACTTCAAGGCAACCAACAACATGGCGGAGTATGAAGCACTCATCTGTGGATTAAAGGTGGCACTATCATACGGTGTCAAGCAATTGCTGGTTAAAGGAGATTCACAACTCGTCATCAAGCAGGTGAAGGGTGAATGCTCCTGCAATAATCTCCAGCTGGCTGCTTACCTCCTTGAAGTCCAGAGGCTTCAGAAGGACTTCGAAGTCCTAGACCTTCACCATGTTCAGCGTGCTCACAACGCTGAAGCTGACGAACTCTCGACCAAGGCGTCAACTGGAGCTCCGGCTCCTGATGGAACCTTTGTCCGGAGGTTGTCAAAACCCACAGTTCAGCCTGCCGAACTGAACGAAGGGGGCGAGATCAGCATCCCGAAGCTGACGGTCCCGATGGCCCTGTTACCATGGCAGCCATCAAGGGTCGTAGGTGCTGCCGGAAGCTCCGAGCAACCCAGCACGCAAGACTCAAATGCTCAAGTCAGTTCCGATGCATGGATCTCGGAGATCCGGAGCTACTTGAAAGACAACATCCTTCCTGACGATGATGTATCCGCTGATCGGGTAGTCAGATTGGCTAAAAGATACACGTTGGTAGAAGGGGATCTCTACCGGCGCAGTGCCAACGGCATCCTAATGCGGTGCATCACAAGGGAAGAAGGCTGCGAGCTCCTCGCAGAAATCCATGGAGGCGAGTGTGGGAACCACGCATCTTCCCGCACGCTGGTCGGAAAAGCCTTTCGGCACGGCTTCTACTGGCCTACAGCGCTCCAGGATGCCACTGAGCTGGTGAAGAAATGCAAAGCATGCCAATTTCATGCAAAGCAAATTCATACACCTACTCAGTCCTTACAAATGATACCTCCCACATGGCCTTTCGCTGTGTGGGGGATGGACATCTTGGGACCCTTCCCTAGAGCCGTCGGAGGTTACAAGTTCCTGTACGTCGCCATCGACAAGTTCACCAAGTGGCCGGAAGCAACTCCCGTTGTGACGATCAACAAACAATTTGCAATCAATTTTCTACAATCCATCGTGAGCAGATTCGGAGTCCCAAATAAGATCATCACTGATAATGGGACTCAATTCACAAGCTCCGCATTTCAAGGATATTGCGAAGACCTCGACATACAAGTTTGCTACGCTTCCATAGCTCATCCTGCCAGCAATGGACAAGCCGAGAGAGCAAATGCAGAGATCCTTAAAGGACTCAAAACACGCACTTATGAGTGCTTGAAAAAGCACGGAGCCAATTGGATCGAAGAGCTTCCGCCCACTCTATGGGCCAACAGGACTTCTCCAAGTCGGGCAACCGGAGAAACACCCTTCTTTCTGGTGTACGGAGCTGAAGCGATCCTTCTTCCGGAAATCACCTTGGGTTCCCTCCGAGTCCGGACCTTCGACGAAGCCGCGCAGGACCAGCTCCGGCGCGAAGACCTAGACCTCCTCGAGGAGGGAAGGTGCCAAGCAGCTGTTCAGAATGCCCGATACCGCCAAGCTCTACGGCGCTATCATCAGCGGCATGTACACAACCGACAGCTCGAGGAAGGCGATCTGGTGCTACGGAGAATACTATCCAGAGAAGGGCAAAACAAACTCTCCCCCGGCTGGGAAGGGCCCTTTCGAGTGATCAAAGTGTCCCGTCCCGGAAGCGTTCGCTTGGCTACCGAGGATGGGACACCTCTCCCAAATCCTTGGAACATCGAGCACCTCCGTAAGTTCTACACTTAATTCCACGGAGGTGAGTCTTAAGTAACTTGAAATGTATGTTATAGAGTCATTGTACAGAGTCGGGTAGTTCCTCCGAGAGAGCAGCCGGACCTTTCCCGAAAGGTTTGAAAGCTCATGCAACACTTGACACAGTCTCCGGACTAAAAGTGTGGCTAACTACCCTGGGTCAAACGAGAAACCAAACACACTTAGCCTGGTTCCGTACCCTAAGAGTGTACTTGTTTCCCCTGTACCCCGGACCTATAATGAAAGACATCTTCATGTGAAATAGACTCCACGTGCATTCATTTTTGCATAGGCTCGACATTTTTATTTTTCTCTTTCTTGTCTATAACAGAAACGTGCAATTCTTAAGAAGTTCTAGTTTGACCGGTTTACATACGATTCGAGTTGAATTGTCAGATTTTTTGGATTTAAATATCGTCTGTGGCCAACTCGCCTGAAAGCCGCTAAGCCATTCTAGGGCCGGAGTGCGCTATCGACTTAGCCTGGTCAAGCACCCTAAGTACGCCACTCTACCTACATCCCGGCAGGCCAAAGTAAGGTGGGTCCATGGACAATTGGATCTAAAAGAAAAGACAATTCATCCAGTCGTATTAAAAATCGTGTTCAAATTAAAATTTTCTTGAGAAACGTAAGCCGCGACGAAGTTATAGACAAGGAACGAATTTTACTATTTTTCTTGGCTTAAGTGTGCCGGAAAAATGAACCCTACGTTGATGGAGAAAAACCGGAGCTAACCAAGCTCCGACTCCCACCAGAGCGTCAACCGTCGGCGTTGACTAAAAGATGGTGAGAAGACCCCGTCACTGGAGTCTGTTGCCAACAAACCAAGTGTGGCAAAGGTCATTGCCGGAGCTGCTAAGCTCCGACACCTTGGTGTATTAACTACCGACGCTCAACGTGTTGATAGAGGCTATTGCCGGAGCTACTAAGCTCCAGCGATGGACAGTGCCGGAGCTTCTAAGCTCCGACAACTTCAGGGGACCTTCACTATCAAAAACTTCGGACCTAAATTCCACAAGTTCGAAGCAAATTCGTCTTCAACAAAACTCAACATCCTTTTGGTACATGTCCACAATCAAATTGTGCTCATCTACCAGGGGGCCAAGTGAAGATAAATATGTTGAAGACAAAAAAAAATGAAATTCGCAAAAAATTGGGGATTTCATTTCATCTGAAGACCGGAGATTACATCTGGAGACAAGGGATTACAAAACTGAGGAAGAAGAGAAGATACAAGTAAAGGCTAAAAGAGACGGTCCTAGACCCTATGGAAGAACTCGGCGACCTTCTGGGCGACCTCCGACACGCAGGCTCGGGTAGCTTCGCCTTCTCCTTCGACGGGGCCTTCAAGCACCGGGTCCAGAGGAAATCGAGGGTTCCGGCTGGTGTAGCACGTCAACACATATTCTGTGACGTTCCTAGCCAGGGATTGCCCCTCGACCTCCAGCTGGTCCACGATGACGTCGCCCACCTTGGAGAGCTTGCTGCCTGCGGCGCTCAACGCTTGCAACGCAAGGTCCGGCTCCGGCTCCGGATCATCCGGGTGCACGGGGCTGAAACCCATCGGCGTCAGCGCGTCTTCGGCCTTGCCCAGGAACTCCCAAATCTGCAGGGAGTCCACCTTCCTCAAGTTCTTCATCTCTTCCAGGGATCTCCGGGCCGCCGTCAGCTCCGAATTCTCGCGGGCGAGGCGCTCAACTTCTTTGGCGTTTTGCTGGATCTTCGCAGCAACCCGCTTCTCAAGTCTTCCGAGCTCCTCCTCCCGGAGGTGGATCTTGTTCCGGCGGTCGACCAGGTCCTTCTCCCTAGCCTCCACTTTCTTCTCCCGGGCGACAAGGGCACACTCGTATTCGTAGAGTTCCTGCCCCCGCACCCAGGTCTTCTCCTCTTCCTCGAGGCAGTGCTCTTCCAATTTCTTAGTGCGCTCCTCGAGGCCCTTGTCCGCCAGAGCTGTTTTCTCGGCGAGCTCTTCTTCCCGTCGCAAGACGTCATCCCGTAGCTCTAGGAGTTTTTGCTCCTCGTCCTCGAGCCGTCTTTCCCTCCCTTCAAGTGCCTCTCGGCGCTTGATGAGTGCGGTGCTGATGGCCTCGAGCTGATCAAACTGAGCATTGGCCGCGTCGTTAGCAGCCTTAGCTCGGTCGTGGAACTCTCGGGATTGAGCATCGAGGGCGTGAGTCATGCTCTCCCTCTCGTCCAGCAGCTTATCCCAGAGCTCCAGGCGGATCTTCTCCCGCTTGATCCACTCCTTGTCATCCGCAATCCTCGACTGCGCCAGCTTAGTCTCGAAGTGGAGCCGATTACGCCACCGCCTAAGGGTTTGGCGCTCCTCTTCAAGAGCCTTGCTGTCGTGGAAGAACCTGACGTAGACTGGAGCAGGCGTTGTCGATGGACATCGACAGCGAGATGGGCTCCGGACCTGCTGGGATCTCTTCCACTGGTTCCAGCGGGTCTTCACATACAAAAATTGGGTCCCACTCTACGAGAGTGGAACCCTGAGCTTCCAAAGCGCTAGGGCCTTCCTCCGAGACGGCCTCAGTCGCCATCGAAGGAGGTCCCGCCACCAAGTCTTCATTCGCCCCCTCAGGCAGGGGGCCGGCGACTTCGTTCAGGCACTCTGGCTCTGCCATAGGTACCATCGACGTCGTCGCCTCCGGAGCAGGAGCCGCTACTGGCTCCGGCCAGGACACCTCTTCTGAGGGAGGCTCAAGCTCCCTCGCCTCTTTAACCGCCGGCTCTGTGACCGGCGCTCCAACAATCACCGGCTCTGCGGCCGGAGCTTCGGAAGTAACTGGCTCAACTGCCGGAACTACTTCGACTTCCGGCTCGCATGCCGGGGCTTCAATCACCTCCGGCTCAATCGCCGGGGCTTCAGCACTTTCCGGCTCCGAAGCCGGGACTGCTACTTCCTCCGACTCAACAGCCGGAGCTTCTACTACTGCAGCACCAGGACCCGGAGCTTCCACTTTCGGGACGGGTGCCGCTGGCGCATCTTCATTCCCGTGGTCCGGCGCTACCACGGGAACTTCTGGAGACGAGTCGAGGTCCATGACCACGACAGCCGGCGCCGGAGCTGTCGCAGCCTCCGCTTGGGGCGGCACCGGGACTAGAGCAGAAGCCCTCGCAGCCTCAGACACTGTGGCTGAGGGTGGAGCTTCACTCCCCTTCTTGGGAATGTTGCAGATGAAGAACGAAGAAATTGAGCAAACAGATGCTACAATTAAAAAGTTAATCGAGGTAAAAAAGAAAAATTACCTTGGGAGGCTCCCGCACCAGCTTGCGCGGAACCTCTTTCCCGGACGATCCGGGCTGGCCACGGTCGGCGTAGGAGCTCCGGGAGGACTCCCAGGACTTGCCACAGCCGCGGGCGTTTCCCGGGTCGGAGCTCTCCTTGATCGGGAGGAACTCCTGGACCTGGAGGCCCTCACTGCTCCAAAATCCGGAGTCGCGCGCCCGGAGCTAGCACCACACACTACAGGAATAACGGTCACTTACGTCGGCCAAAGCCGACGTAAGTAAGGCTTAAACCGACGTAAGTAACTTAATTACGTCGGTTTTCCCTTAATTACGTCGGCTTTCAGCCGACGTAGGCATTTGGACGTAATTAAGGTGACTTACGTCGGCCACCGATGTAAGTTAACTTAATTACGTCGGTCTGCGGAAGCCGACGTAAGTTAAGTGTCGAGATGGGCCTTGGGCTGGGCCTGAGGACTTACGTCGGCTTGGGCAGGCCGACGTAAGTAAAGTGCTGTAACTTACGTCGGCCAGGGCAAACCGACGTAAGTTTAGTGGTTTAACTTACGTCGGTATGGCCTGACCGACGTAAGTTAACCTGGGCTAACTTACGTCGGCCTGCCCGTAGCCGACGTAAGTTAAGTTTTCGATTTTTTTTTAAAAACAGAAACTGACTACCTCGCTCGATGGCGAGAACACAGAACAAACAAATAATATCATACACAACATAACAGTTTCAATATATAGTTCAAAACATCAACAACAACACAATTTGCAACAATCAACATCAACAACCACCGGGCTACACGCTAGCCCCTCCATTACCTCCGGGATCTTCTCGGCACGTTCCGGATCCCTGCAAAAGAAACATAATCACTAGTAAGCATCAATGTCAACTCAGTGATAACATAAGAGGCCAAGAACATCAGTGACAAAAGAAGGAAGCATGATGTAGTTTCAAATGAAGTAATGTACTATATCACTAGTTAAATGGAAGCACTAGCCCTTTGTTAACTCAGTGAACATCAGTTTCGACATAAGAAGGAAACATCAGCGATAATCACTAGCCCTTTTGTTAAATGGAAGCACTGACAACTTATTCACTATATACTAATCATTTCTACCATGGCCAAAAACTACTAAAGCTTGATTAGATACACTTAAAGAGAGTTTCTCACCTGCTCCAGTGTCTACACGCTACCCCCTCCACTGCCTCCGGGATCTCGACGCGTTCCGGAACCCTGCAAAAGAATCATAATTAGGATTAAATGTGATGCAAATAACTTTTTAACATAATGAAAAGGGAATCAAACTCCTAGGTATAGACAATATTACCTGCTCCGGTGTCTGCTGTGGCGGAAGCGTAGGAATCTGGATGTCCTGACCGCTTTGTCGAGCAAGAGCCTGCCATTGCAAGATATTAGCAGATATATGTTATTAAGTGCTGTGAAATTTAACTACGGTACTTTAAATTACTTACCACCATCGTTGCTTGCATCTGGGCCATCATTAAGGTCGTCCTCTGCTGCTCCTCCCTCGTCCTCTCCAGCTCTGCCTGAGTTTGCGTCAGCGACTCCCTCATGGCCTGGAGCTCCAGCTGCGTCTGCGAGAGACGACCACTGGTCCCAGCGGTCGAAGCCTGCGACGATGAAGCGCCTCTCAAAGGTCGCGTCGACCTCGAGTCGACAACTCCATCGAAAATGGCAAACCTGCAAAAGAATGAAAACACTAAGTAGAAGAAGATTAATTGAAAAAGAAATGAAACACACGAAGAACTCACCGTCCGTGGGCCTTCCCGCCTCCGCTTGCGTACGCGGCTTGGGGGTCGATCGGCGCGCTTTCCCAATCGTAATCCGCACCGTGTATCTTCGCGACCTCCTGCGCGTACTTTGTCTACAAAACAAATAAATCTTGTAAGTATGTCAATAATAGTATTAGTTATAATGAAATTGATGAATTTCGAAAACTTACCAGTCGGTCGGCTGCGACCTGACTACACTGCCCTGGCTGAGAAGGGTCACTTCCCTTGTGACCTCTCTTCCAAACCTGGGTCGGGGTCGGCTCATGACCCAGCTCTCGCTCCTGTACATCCGTGTTAGTGAGATAAATAATATATTAAGAACACATAAATAAAATAAAAAGGTACTTACCATGCGTTTAGCCAAACGCAAGTAGCCATCACCGCCATAGTTGTGCTTGCCCTCGGACCCCATGCGGCACTGTCTAGCCTTCGTGGACTTGTTGATAAAAGCGTCGCTAGCCCAGTACCGACAGAGAGCTAAGTACGCCTCGATGTTACCCTGTAACCAGGAAATACTAACCTGCACATATTTCATTTTCATCAACGCGGTTAACATACGTAGATATTGTAAATATTTAACAATATTAAAAACTTACCTCCGCGTACTGCTCCTCTGTCAAGTAGGAGTCCAAGTCCTTCCTAAAGACACCCCTTTGCTGCTCCTGCTCCTGCTCCCGGGGGTGCCGCTTGTAGTAAGCGTTGACGGCCTGAATCCGGGCGTATGACAACGCCGCCGTCGTGAGCTTCCGAGCGTTGTAATGGAACACGCGTCTCGCGTGGTCCTCCATGCCCGGCTCCTCTACTTGGTACCTCAACTTTAAGCAAACAAATATTTAAGTGATATGCAATTAAGAATTCAAAGGAGTTGAAAAAACGAAACAGTTAAACTTACCATAAAATCATGCCACACGGCTCCCTGAACCGTGCCGTGCACCGGGTGAGAGACCCGAGCGTAGTCATCCCACGACAGGGCAGGAAAACTGTCAATTACACCGGGGTAGTGCAACTTGACGATAGCACCGAGGACACTGTTAACCTGCCTGTGGT
This sequence comes from Tuctoria greenei, assembly GCA_036927565.1. Lineage (NCBI taxonomy): Eukaryota > Viridiplantae > Streptophyta > Magnoliopsida > Poales > Poaceae > Tuctoria > Tuctoria greenei. The sequence continues at coordinate 192,543,870 of JAYESD010000002.1, read as the reverse complement.
GCTTCTCGGCCCCCGTGAACGAGAAGTCGTACCAACATCTACAAAATATATTAAATCATTAAGTAAAGAAAAACAACATCTAATATTTAGTATACTATTTACAGTTTTTATACCTGTCTCCAACGGGACGGATCGTGGTCCGCTGAGTAGTAACCGGAGGAGGAGCCGCAAAGTGGGTCCTCCTCGTCCGTCGCCTCTGCTGCGACGCTGCCGCGTCCTGTGACCCTGAAGGCTCTGCAGACCCCCCGGAGCCTCCAGGAAGGCTAGTGGTAGAGGGCTGCCCAGGGAGGCTAGCGCTAGCCGGCTCCGAAGGGAGGCTAGCGCTAGAGGGCCCCCTAGCCTCTGAGTCGGGCTCCTGTAGCGGCCCCCTAGCCTCAGACTCTGACTCAGACTCAGAAGTCTCTGAGCCAGACTGCACAAAAGGAATGACTTTATTAATAATTAATAACAATTGCAATTTCAAAAATAACTTTATAGTAACTAAAGTTTACCTCTCTCCGCTGAAAGCACACGACAGCTGAGGGTGGAGCGTGTGCCAGAAAGAGCTCACGTCGACTAGAACGGAACGAGCTCCCTGAGCAAGGGTCTGCTGGCGGCTCAAACCCTCTCACTGGCTTCCCCTTCCCCTTCCCCTTTGACGACATCCTATTGCAAGTAATAAATGATTAATATACAAAGATAATATACAAAATTAATGTTAGATTAGTGAATAAAATGTTACTTCAAAATTCATCAACATCACGATCATGCACCCTACTCCTTAAACCAGCCCATCGATCTTCTTGTTGCGCATATCGTTTTCGTTTGCGCAAATCAGCAGGTTCGACTATGTCATCGATATCTTCAGATTCTGATTCTGATTCTGTTTCCGCTTCCGTGCCAGCCTCGATATCTTGAGCGTCTCCAACTAAGTTATCGAGTCCTACACCGGGCTCGACTGAGAAGGAGTCTGGCAACTCTTCCTCTTGGTAGACACAATCAACCTCAGCTTCGTCGTGATAATCATCATCTCCTGGAGCGTATAACCGCTCACGAGGATTCACCTTATGTACCACCCACCAAGCTTTGAATTTATTGCATGGATAAGGTAGATAGTACACTTGCTCTACTTGGTGTGCAAGAACTAATGAATCGAATCCTTTCAACCGTTCCTTGTGTTTTACTTCGACCATGCCAAATTCGTTTACTCGAATTCCACGAATGGAATCAAACCATTCGCAGTCAAAGAATACCGCTCGAATTGGCTTGTTTGCGACAAAAGTGAATTCAAGGATTTTTTTAATAATCCCGTAGTACTGCGTTTCATGATCTTGCGAATCGATTGCCCTCATCACAACTCCGGTATTACATGTTGCCGCGAGAGACGAAGAGATTCAAATTGAGTTGTACGGAATCGATAGCCGTTGACGTCATATCGACCATAGCTCCTAACATTAACCACTCCACGGGATAGTTGTCGCAAATCTTCATGGACGTTGGCATCTTTTTGGCACTGTCCAAGATATGGAATTATTAGAAAACGTAAGCATTCTTAAGTTATAAGAAAACATTGTTAACATTGATTAGTTATCGAGAAAACGTTACATGATCTCGAAACCAGGAGAGAAAATTAGATCCCCCGTTTATTCCTTCCCGTCGAATATGTTCTATTTGCTTGTTCGTGGGTTGATGTCTATGTCTCCAATTTTGCTTGTCGAACATACTACACGACAAAGAGAACCTATTAGAATACATGTGTCGGAAAAGATGGTGAAAAGCATAAGTGTAGGAGAAACACTTACTTGAAATATTCATTCATTTCTTCCATATTAGCGTACATGTAGAAGAATGCAGCACGCCTTTCTTTTTCGCTAACATCATACGAAGTGTAACTACCAACAGTAGTGCCTCTTGTTGCAAAAATGGAGAGATCGCTACAAGGAGGTTGCTCATCTATATTGTATCGCATTACCGAAGTATTAACATTGTTTTCCTCTGCAAAGTAAACACTTGAGAAGTATCCTACTTCCTTAAGAGTAAAAGCTTCGGCGATGCAACCTTCAACCCTTGCCCTGTTACCAACCATTGGTTTCAGATATCTAAGTGATCTTTCAATATGATACATCCACCTATATTGCACGGGACCGCCCACTTTCGCTTCAAATGGAAGATGAATTAAGAGATGTTGCATTGGATTGAAAAATCCCGGAGGAAAATTTTTTTCCATCTTACACAAAAGTACCGGAACCTCCTTTTCCAATTTAGTCATCATCTCTGGCGTGATTTCTTTAGCACAGAGTTGCCTATAGAAGTGGCTAAGCTCGGCTAACACCTTCCACACTGCATCGTCAAAATAGCCTCGAAACATAACAGGCAGAAGTCTTTCCATGATTATGTGATAATCATGACTCTTCAACCCAATGAGCTTTCCCGTTTTCACATTCACGGCTCGTCTCAGACTAGCTGCGTAACCATCTGGGAATTTCAACCTTTGCAACCATTCGAGAAATTCTTTTTTCTCTTTAGGTCGAAGACAGAAAGGAGCGCGTGGTTTACCACCATTTTTGGAGAGCTCAAGAGTTTGACAGTTACAAAGCTCGGCAAGATCCTTTCGAGCCTTTAAATTGTCTTTTGTTTTGCCCGTCATGTCCATGCATGTGCTTATGATACATTCGGCCATGTTACGCTCTTGATGCATAACATCAATGTTGTGCCTTAGAATCAACGACTTCACATACGGTAACTCCCAAAGTCCACATATGTGAGTCCAATTGTGTTTGTCTCCGTAACCTTCGAAATATCCAGGACGACCTTCATCTGGCACCAATTTGTCCAACATATCAGATATTTCTGACCCGTCAAGACGTTTCGGTGGTCCTTTAGTGACAACGGTGTTCTTTCTGAAGACATTCCTCTGTTGTCTAAACAAGTGATTCGGAGGTAGCCAACGTCTATGACAATCGAAGTAAGATATCTTGCCTCCATGGGTAAGTCGAAAGCAATCGGTGTCCGAGGCACATATCGGACACGTCAACCGACCATGAGTGCTCCATCCAGAAAACATGTCGTATGCCGGAAAATCATGAAAAAGTAAGCAACTCGGAGGTTGAATTTCTGTTTCTTGTAACAGTCGTACGCTTCGACTCCTGTCCACAACATTTTCAACTCTTCGATCAACGGTTTCAACATCACGTTGAGACGTGACCCAGGATGATCTGGCCCAAGTACAATGAGGCTAAGAAACATAAACTCATTCTTCATGCAAAAGGTCGGCGGAAGATTGTACGGAATGACAAAGACGGGCCAACAGGAGTATGGTGCGGCGTTTGTGCTGAACGGCGTGAACCCATCTGTCGCCAACCCGATGCGAACATTTCTCGCTTCACGAGCAAATTCTGGGTCGAACCGGTCCAGAGCCTTCCATGCCTCACCATCGGACGGGTGCGTCATGACTCCATTGTTCTCACGCTCACCTTCTTTGTGCCATCTCATGTGTCTGGCCGTTTTTTTTGAAAGGAACAGCCGCTTCAACCTCGGTGTCACAGGTAAGTAACGAAGCTGCTTACGTGCGACTTCCGTCGTCACTGTATTACCATCGTTATTAACAACTTCGACAAACCTCGGTTGACCACATTTCAAACATTTGTTCTCATTGGCATGCTCTCTCCAGAAAAGCATGCAGTTGTCCGGACACACATCAATCTTTTCGTGCTTCATCCCGAGACCAGAAAGAATTTTCTTCGAGTTGTACATATCCTTAGGCACTTTGTTGGGTTGTGGAAGAGCATCTTTGAACAAATCGATGAGCATGTTGTAACAATTGTTAGAAAAGAAGAACTTAGACTTAATTGCCATAAGTCTAGTCACAAAATTGAGGATTGACATTTTAGTGTGTTCATGCAGAGCCTCTTCTGAATCTTTGAGACGTTTGAAGAACTCTTTAACCTCTGCTGTTTGAGTATCTTCTGTAAGCTCTGGTCATATAGCTTCCAGCATCTCATCCATCATATCAACCTCTTGAGCATCATCATTGTCAGCTTCCACTTCTTGTACAGCTTGAGAAGCTGTCTCGCCGTGGAAGTTCCACAACTCATAATGTGACACGTAACCGTTTCGACACAAGTGCAACGTAAGTTCCACTTTGTCCAAAAACGTTCCGTTTCGGCATTTCGTACATGGGCACCGCGCCTTATCGCTATTTGACAACGAAAAAGCTCGTTCCACAAAAGCTTTTGTCTTGGCGTACCACTCATCTGAGTGACCACCAGTTCTGCTCTTCCAACCAGTGTACATCCAACTACGTTCTTCGCCCATGTTTGACTCTGCAGTTTAACGCGAAAGAAATTGTCGTTAATGTATTGTTATGTTATGTGTCACGGCCCTACAACCTAGGCAGATAGATCCTAAACCCACCCAAGAGTGACCGAGCGGAGCGTGCTCATGACGAGACGCGTGATCCGGATTCGAACGAAATTTCGGCAGCATAACCCCGCTGTTCTCCACTGCACGCCCAAAAATGGTGCAGCAGAGAACAACAGGGTTACGCCACCGAAATCTCGTCCAAATCCGGACCCGCGTCTCGTCACAAGCCACGCCCCCTCGGTCACTCCGAGGCTGTCCAAAAAGGGACAATTCCGAACCTGCACGTCTCACATGCCAATGGCATGTGAGACGTGCCGATCCGAAACGGGTAACACATTGCTATAGGTTACGTTGCTCATTTTCATTTTGAGGTCATTTAAGAGAGAGGAAAGAACTAGAGAAAGACTGAGAGGAAAGTTGGTCTTAGAGAAGGAGGCAGAGGACTAAGCCATCGGGGGAGGCGGAGGATTGAGGCGAGTGAGCCGTCAGATAATATCCGACAGTCCACACTTCAGATCGGCCACATAAAAGTCCTCCCCGACCTAACCCTACTCATTTTCCTTTCTCTTCTCCACGATTCCATCGCTCCAGAGTCCAGATACGGCAGCCGCGACGATCCCCTTCTCTCCTCGATACCCCTACTCCAGCGACGGTCCTCCAGGTGCTTGCCATCCTCACCGTCGTCGTTCGCATACTTTACCTTACCACTAAATGGGCCTTGTCGGGCCTTGTCAAGCCTGTCCGAAGCCCATTTATGTATATATAGTACTAGAACACTCAAGCAATCAAAATTAAAATTGTAACCATAATTTAAGCAATTTAAGCATAATTAAACATAATTAAATACACCACCTAAGCGTAATTAAGCAAATTAAGCAAAAATAAGGAAATTAAGCATAATTATGCATAATTAAGCAAATTAATCATAATAAAATAAACCACTTAAGCATATTTAAGCAAATTAAGCAAAAATAAGGAAATTAAGCATAATTATGCATAACTAAGCAAATTAATCATAATAAAATAAACCACTAATGCATATTTAAGCAAATTAAGGAAAAATAAGGAAATTAAGCATAATGAAGAAAATTAATCATAATAAAATAAACCACTCATGCATATTTAAGTAAATTAAGCAAAAATAAGCAAATTAAGCTCCGGGGCCGGCCGGGAATGGCGGGGCGGCGCTCCGGGTCCGGGCCGGCGGTTAGGGAGGGTGAGGGGGAGGGGGTCGGGGAGGGTTGGGGAGGGGAGGGGAAGGGGGGCGGCGCTCGCCGTGGAGGGGAGGGGGAGGGGGAGGCAGCGGTGCGGTGGTGGCGTCGGCCGGGAAGGGCTGCAAGATATCTATGTCATGTCATCTAGTCGTCTACGTTGCTGAGGGAGACGATCGGCGCCGGGCCGGCGGTCAGGAAGGGTGAGGGCCAGGGGAGGGGGTCGGGGAGGGGAGGGGAAGGGGCCGGGGCGGCGCTCGCCGTGGAGGGGAGGGGGAGGGGGAGGGGGAGGCGGCGGTGCCGTCGGCCGGGAAGCCGTGGCGGCGCTCCTCGGGGTCGGGCCGCCGGCGGTGAGGGCCGGGGGAGCTAGGGGGAGGGGGTCGGGGAGGAGGGGAGGCCGGGTCGGGGAGCTAGGGGAGGAGGGGACGGTCGGGGAGTAGGGGAGGGGAAGGGGCCGGGGCGGGGCGGCGCTCGCCGTGGAGGGGAGCCGGCGGTGGCGTCGGCCGGGAAGGCGGCGGTGGCGTCGGCCGGGAAGCGGCGGCGGTGGCGCTCGGTGCTGGGCCGCCGGCGGTTAGGGAGGGGAGGAGGGGAGGAGGGGAGGGGAGGAGGGGAAGGGGCCGGGGCGGGGCGGCGCTCACCGTGGAGGGGAGCCGGCAGTGGCGTCGGCCGGAAAGGCGGCGGTGGCGTCGGCCGGGAATCGGCGGCGGTGGCGCTCGGGGCCGGGCAGCCGGCGGTTAGGGAGGGGAGGAGGGGAGGAGGGGAGGGGAGGAGGGGAAGGGGCCGGGGCGGGGCGGCGCTCGCCGTGGAGGGGAGCCGGCGGTCGCGTCGGCCGGCAAGACGGCCGTGCATATTTAAGCAAATAATCAATCAAACAATTAAGCAATTAAATAATTTCAGCATAATTTAATAAACAATTAAGGAATTTCAGCAAATTTAAATTAAGCAATTAAACAATTTCAGCAAACAATTAAGCAATTAAACAATTAAGCAATCAAACAATTAATCAATCAAACAATTAAGAATTTAAACAATTAATCAATTAAATTGGGGAGGAGGAGGGGGAGAGAAGGGGCTCGGGATGGGAGGGGAGGGGAAGGGGGGCGCTCGGCCGTGGAGGGGAGGTCGACGGGGAGGGCGGCGTCGGGATGGGGAGGTGGACGGCGGCGGCAGGGCGGCGGCGGCGGCAGGGCGGCGGCGGCCCGTGGGGTGGGGGGGTCGGGGAGGAGAGGAGGGAGGGGAGAGGAGGGATTACCTGGCGGCCGGGCGGCGACGGCGACGGCGGGGCGGCCGGGCGGCGTCGGGCGGCCGGGCGGCGACGGCGGGGCGGCGACGGGGCAGCGGCGGCGGGGCGGCGGCGGCGTCGGTTGGGAGAAGGAGAGCGCGCGTGAAATGAGAGCGCGCACCGCTCGCGCGGTTAGGTTAAACAACTACTGACGTCGGCCCGACTTACTTACGTCGGCCAACGTCAGAGCCGACGTAAGTTAGGCTTAACTTACGTCGGCCAGTTAACTTACGTCGGCTATGGGCCGAGGCCGACGTGGGTAATTTTTATTACTGTCGGTCCATGTACTTACGTCGGTCTGCCGACGTAATTTATTTAACTTACGTCAGCTACCAGGGACCGACGTAAGTTACTTACTTACGTCGGCCAGCCGACGTAAGTTGATCTGGCCGACGTAAGTGATCGATATTCCTGTAGTGACAGGAGGGATCCACCACGGGGACAGTCGCACTCCGGGAGGATCCCACCGCCGGAACAGTAACGTTCCGGAAGGACCCCACCACAGGGACAGTCGCCACGGCGGCGGAGGATCTTCCTTCCTGAGGAGGGGGAACCGGGGGGGAAGTGGCAGGCCCGATGGACCTTCTGTCAGCATGTCGCAGCTTCCTCTTCCGGCTCTCCGGCTCCTCCGCCAGCTCCTTGCCCTTGCCGATGACCTCAGCTCTTGGCTGTGGGACAGGGGCGGAGCCGTCTTCGGACAACCCGGGGATCGCCAACCGGGTGGTTGATCTTCTCTCGACGACACCAAGGTCGTCAAGCGCGGGCATCGTCCGCCGGAGCTCCCTGCTGAACTCAACTTCCATGTTCAGAGGGAGGAAGGCCGGCGGCGGAGTCAAGTAATCTCCGTCAACGTCGATGCCGTGCTGGAATTTCTTGAGGTGAAACTCCAAGGTCTTCCCCACCATGCTGGACTTCAACCCCGTCTCAACCCGGTCCTCGTCCATCACACTGTTGAGGGCCCAGGCGAGCTTCTCCCTCCTCTTCAGCGGCGCCCACCTGTTGGACATGAAGTTGCAGAACACCGCCTGGGGAGTCAATCCTCCCTCCACACATTGGCGGATCCTGGTCAGGACAGGGTCGAAAGCTTCCGCCAGCACCGGAACTTCGCTCCATACCGACGTGTCAATGCCGGGCAGACCGTCTGGCAACTCCAACCGCTCATGCTCCTCCACCCGGACGACTATCCAATCTTTCTTCCAGTCATCCCACTTCCCGGAAGGGAATGACCGGAGGTACTTGAATGGGCACTTCTTGCGCTTCACGAAGTAGTAGAAGCCAAGATACTCATTGCTTCGGCCGGTGGTGTGGACGGTGAAGAAGGTTCGGAAGAGCTCGATGCAGGGAGGGATGCCCACCCACATCTCGCAGAAGTGGACAAAGATGGACACAAGGAGAATGGAGTGAGGGCCAAGGTGGTACAGCTGCAGACCATAGAAGTCCAGCAGCATCAAGAAGAAAGAAGAAAACGGTGGGATGAGCCCCACCATGGCGTACGAGGAAAAGTACACCATCTCGCCAGCGTGCTCCTTTTCAAAGGGGAGCTCTCCGCCGGCGCGGACCGAGCGGTTGAAGAAGTCCGAAGACCACCCCATGAGGGCCCGGACCTTCTTCAGATCGCTGTCAGTCTTCAAGCGACTCTCACGCAGACCCAACTCCATCGCAGCACAGCTAGGCAAGAGAAGAGGAGCAAAGTACGAGTTGGGAGTTTGAGCGCAAGAACAGATGGGAAGCGTAAAGAACTCCCGACGGTGCGCTTTCCTTCTTAAGTAAGCCCTCGCAACGCTTGGATGGAAACTGCAGGGGAGTCAAGGATACTACTCAAGAATTCAACCCTGCCGATGACAAGAGGGCCCGGGACCACCCTGACGATCAAGTCGAGGCTCTTACCCAGGCGAACAGTTGTCATCACGAGGCGGGAAACCCAAAGGCGGCAACCTGACAAGGCGCGCGGAACTGATACGGTTTTCGTATCGGGAACCGGCGACCTTCAATTGCGAGAGATCCGCACGTCAAAGATCTTATCTGCCGCCTGAGGTGCGCCACGCGTCGGGATTTAACCGTAAAGCCCCGCCAACGGCACCTCCGAAGACCCTTGAAGACCCAGTTCAAGAGTCGCGGGTATGGACCCACCTCTGACGGAATGACTTCACCCCGGTGACTTTCCCCGAAGGTAGGTCCAGGGGGCCACTGTCGGTACCCTAAAAACCATACACCCCCTGAGGTTACAAAGATCTCAAGGGAAGGACGTCTACTCAAATTGAAGACCCTCGGAGGCCCACTTGTCAGACATAACCGGACCTGCTTCTCCAACATGGTTAACCCCTAGGTTGCCACGTGTACTGCCAGACCGGAGCTACTACCCACAAGGGTGAAGCTCCGGGCTAGGTACCGAAACGGCACCTCCGGACTTAACCCCTGACCGAGAGAAGCTCCGGACCTGACACGTGCCAGGCCACCCCGGAGCTTCCCGCTTCCCACAAGCAAGCTCCGGAGCTGCCACGTGTCCAAACGTCGGAGCTGGCCGCCTCAAACCTCCGGAAGACATTGTAACGACTCTGGATCTTCAAAGGATAGCCGCGGACTTCAAGACCCGATTAATTGTCATTAATTCCATGTTAATGACACTTAATCGGACAATCTTAACACCTGTAATGGCACTGTCGGAGCCCGTTACAGGGTTATTAACAACAATTAATCGTGTATCAATACTAGTAACCGCCGGGGCCACATGTCGGGCCAGGCTAACTTGTAACGGTTTGTCCTTGTACTATAAAAGGACAGACCGACGATACACGGAGAGGAAAAAGAAGGCTCTCGAACGCTCTCAGGCACACACGCATTGACGTGAGCTTTCATACATAAACTAATACAACACCACACACCCGTGGAGTAGGGTATTACGCTCAGGCGGCCCGAACCACGTAAACCACTGTGTCTCTCGTGTCCAATCGTGATTCACCTTCTTGAGTCTCCGCGCGCCCACACCGAACTACAAACTCCTTCAACACTTTAGTAGTGTCAGGAGATCTGCCGACTCCAACAGTCGACAACTTAATATATGTAAGTAAACGGGTTTCAGGCCTACCCAGCCCCACACTCCCGACCCGGCGCGGCACGACACACGTTGAGTACGTGTCGTGCCGTATATACAGTTGTAGTTGTAGCGTACGTGTCAAGATGACACGGAAGCGAACGGTGATGGCAAGGACCGCCCGGAAGCGAACAGACGTGGAAGTGTCATCTAAGATCAACTTTCCTTTATCTCTCTCTGTCGTTCTTTCCTTTCTTTTAAATGACTTAAAATGAAAAAGAAAATACGTGACCTATAGAAATGCGACACTCGTTTTCGATCGGCACGTATCACATGTGATATGCATGTGAGACGTGCAGGTTCAGAATTGTCCCTTTTTGGACAGCCTAGGAGGGACCGAGTGCTTATGACAGGCTAGGTACGGGGTCTAGATCTGGACGTGATTTCGACAGCATAACCTTGTTGCCAAGAATGGATACATTGATGATGAGGTTGATGTTGTTTACCAAGAACAAGAGTTGCTGGACTCTCCTGTCGTCGAGCTTGGTTTGGGACTCGACAACTTAGATGAAGATGCAGAAGATGTAGAGACACGTAAGATGTGAAAACAAAAAGGGCAATAACCACAATAGAAGATCGATGGTCCGGTTTACAGAGTAGAGTGCATGATGGCGATGTTGATGAATTTAGAAAATGAGTAACATTTCCTTCATCTCTTCTTTCCTATTTTATACTTTCATTTAAATACATTAGCAATTTTTCAATTAAACAGGATGTCATCGAGCAGCAGCAGACGATGGGAGGCAGGGTGCAGAGAATTTTGGCCACAAGCATCACGAGAGCTTACGAGGTCTTCCAGGGCAATCAGCTTAGAGAGGGTACACGGTCTCAGTTGCAGAGCCATCTAGCAGAGTCATCACAGCGGTCATGACAAGTAAAAAACAGTTGATTACATAAATTATATAAGTAAATATTTAATTTATAATATGAATCTTTAAAATTACTAGGACCACTATACGTTAGAGGACTCAGAGGCTAGGGGTATTCTTCAGCCACTGTAGGGTCACCAGGCTTTGGAGCCTGCTTCAGAGCACACCTCGGAGCCTGCTTTGGAGTTGTCTTTGGAGCCCGCTAGCGAGCCAACGAAGTTGAGTGACCCCTCTTTTGGGTCACCTAATATGAAGTCGACTCCAAGGCGAGGGACTAGGAGGAGCCACTACAATGCTCCTCCTCTGGTTCCTGCAAACTCAGATGATCAGATTGTTATTCCTCCGGTTGGTGATAGGTAAGTAAATCCCTAACTATTCAAATTATATATTTTTAAACTTACATATGTACTAATTGAGAATCACCTATCAGGTCTTGGGAAGACTTCTCGTTTACAGGACAGGGACACTACTAGCAGGTGAACGGTGTTCTGAGCCGTCTAGTCCATTTGCACTACCCCGGTGTAGTGAATGTAGCCGCTGCTATGTCTTGGGACAATTACACTACGGCCCAAGACATTGTTCATAGCAACCACCAGGAGGTTGTGTGTCACGACTTCATAGTAAGTATGAAGAATATTTGCGTAATACAAATCTATTATAGGTTAAATACATTTACTTGTATATTTCTTCTTCCGGGAATGGTACCGTTTAGAGGACGAGGTCCAACAGTTGGATCACGCGCGTTCGGTCTTCCATATGAACGCCAGGAAGCTCGTCATGCAGTCAATATCAAACACCCGCATTCAAGCGACCAAGGCGTACTTCAAGTTGCATCCGGGGGAGGGTGAGCCAGGACAGTACATGGAGGTTGCCGACAAGTACTTGACGGAGGTGCAATACTTAGAGGTAAAGTAGCTGCTTCTTTATCTGATTTTGGTAATAATCTTTTGAACCAATAATAAACGTGTGCAGGTCAGTGTTGCGTGGCATGACAGCCGCCCGGACTCGTACCGTGCCCTGTGCGCCCATTGGGCGAGTGAGGGCTTCCAGGGCTTGTCTGTCACCCATTGAGAGAGTCGAGGGACGGACGGGAAACATCGATTCGGTGTGGACATCTAACTAGGGATCACAAAACGGATTGTAAGTGTGACTTGAATTCTATTTAAGTAATTTTATAATCTTCATTGTGCTAACACATATTCATACGAGCGCGATAGTGATCAGGAGCCGACACATATGCAGGTGTGGAAGAGGGGTCACTTGGGAAGTGACCCGTTGCAGCCTGATCAGCTGTCTTCTCAGGCGGAGTCGGTGGTGTTGGTGAGTTATTTTGTTAAGTTAATTGAATTCACTTTAATAGTGTTGATGACGGTCATTTTTTTGTATTTCTAGGCAAGGTACGAGCAGGAGGCGCGGAGGCTTCGAGGTGAAGAGTCAGATTGGCAAAGTGCGCCAATCATCCCTGAAGTCGCGTACGCAGCCGGTAGTGGAAAACCTCACGGAAGGTGAGTTTTGGTATTTTTACTTTATAGTCACGAACTTTGAATACGAAAATTTAACAAACTTACTTTTTGTCTAGGTTTGCCATCTTTGATGGAGTGGTCAACTCAACAGAGGCGAGACCTTCCTCGAGAGCCTCTTCATCCTAGGCAGTTGGGTCCAACAGTCGTGGGAGACGCGATCAGGAGCTCCAGAGGATGCAGGACGAGCTACGTTCGACGAACGAGCAGCACGCCGCCTTGAGGGCTAGGGACAAGTATTATAACTCGTTCATGCTACAGTTGCAAGCTTCTCTAAAGGTAAGTTTTCACCATTGTACTTAACAATTCTAATATCTAAATCACTTGTATGTGATGTTGTTTTGCTTTGTATTTGCAGGTTTTGAACCCGGAATTGCAGGCGGCCTTACCCCAGAGGCAGCCGCCACCATTGGAGGTGCCACAGGTGCCGCCGACTGGTGCACAGGTACAAAATCTTATTCAAATCTATTCAAACTTGCTCAAACTTGGTGAAATTTGATCAAACCTACTCAAACATAGCTAAAACTAGTCAAACATGGTGAAATATGATGAAACTTACTCAAACATAGCCAAGAATAATTGAACTTGCTCTAACTTAGTCAAATATGATGAAACTTACTTAAGCATAGCCAAAACTAGTTGAACTTGCTCAAACGTGCTTAAACATAGCCAAAACTAGTAGATCTTGCTCAAACTCAGTCAAATATGACCAAACTTACTCAAACATAGCCAAATGTAGCTTGTAATAAGAAAATTTAGTCAAATATGCATTTTGAAACTTATATCTTGTCTAACTATATTTGCACATCACAGGGGTCGGCGACGGAGGTTGTGACACTCGGTTCCAAAATAAACCAAGCGTAATGCATTTGTGTGGCCGGGATGTTTAACCCACATACACAAGTGATTCACAAATGATAAACATATTATAACCATGTCTCGGATAATAACACTAATAATATTGCATTATTAAAAACCAAGTAGTCTTGAATACAAGCTCTAAATAACTGCAGTAGAAAATACGAAACACTAATGACTCCAAACTCCACAGGCAAGCTTGACTCCTCAAAAACCTCCTTGTACTCCACCTGGTCGCCCGCGTCTAGATTTGGTGGGGGGATAGCAAGGGTGAGCACATGTTGTACTCAACAAGTGTGGGAAAGTATGACATGTAGGTGAAACAAGGAATGACAATAAAATGGGCTAATTGCTTAAAAGTACATTCGAAACAGTTAAAAATGCAATTATATCATCATTAAGTGAGGTCCTTCCCAAAATAACCCAAATAATATCAATTTCAACTTAAATAACCAATACCAACAATATTAGTCCATAATCAACTCATAACTGCTCATATATCTCAATTTCATCAATTCCATATACCAAAGTCAATTAATGAATTATTACTAATTTCTGAGTCAATTCCAGCCATTAAACCATATTAAAGTCCAAATTCTAATCACGTGAGGGTTCAGGTTGCTCATGACCGGGAGCACGACTATCATGATAGTTTTAGACACACTCTACACGGGTTGTACCACTTTACCCACAAGTTCATGATTTCATCAACTTTCGATGACTATGGAATCTCAATTGTTCCGTCTCACACTTCCTTAGGTGTTTGGCCAAGAGATCACAAAATAACCTTTACAAAGTGATTACTAGCCCATTTAGGCCCCACTGAGGTTTCATCGGTGGTGATGTCTCCAACTGAGCACATCCAACCAAGGGCCCCCTCGTGAGCCTTTCGGATCCCAGGGTAGTCCCACCATCAACTATAAACCCATCCAACTACCCCTTCCCCGAGCCTTCTTAATGCTCCAAATAGTACTGGCAATTCACTAATTAGTCAGCTAAGCGCACCCATACTTGGCCTTATGGTGGCACTATAAATCCTGGATGGTGATGTCTCCAACTGAGCACATCCAACCAAGGGCCCCCTCGTGAGCCTTTCGGATCCCAGGGTAGTCCCACCATCAACTATAAACCCATCCGACTACCCCTTCCCCGAGCCTTCTTAATGGTCCAAATAGCAATTCACTAATTAGTCAGCTAAGCCGCAGCCATACTGGGCCTTGTGGTGGCACTATAAATCCTGGATGGTCGCTCCACGAACCGGTCCTTAGATCTAAAGCAAGCAAAACCACCGAAACGGTCCAACACATTCCACATATCCGACTTGTTTAGATCCCTAGGCACCATGTTGCTAAAAGGGTCATTATTACAAATTCTCATCATTCACTTGATCAATAGTTCATAATTAAGTTGTACGAGTCTTTCCCAAACCCAATTGAGTAATGCAAAGCAAAAAGTGCAAAATACCCTTCCCGACTCTCTACATAGTGTTCAAGCGACAAGGGTGGTCATACAAAACTAGTAAACTCCTACAATTGGGTTTTCCTATCACATTGACACAAGCATGCAATTTTGCAAACAAAACCTTTAAAACAGGATCAATATGGTCAAGTACACTTGCCTTGCTCCTGAGCTTGATTTGGATCAAAGACTTTGAAACTCTGGTTTTGCAGGTCCTCAAAAGAACTCTCTATGGCAACACCATCTATTTCGAGCAACAAACATGCAAAACACACAATTCAATCAAATAATGCTCATGTAGTACGCAATATGCCATGACATGCATGATTAATGCAATTGTGATGTGAAACCTGTTAATGAGTTGCTATTAATGTTTACTAACTAGTTCTAATAGTTTTTAACTAGTTTGGGCAAGTTTCGAGTTCATTCGGGTCCGGTTTCAGAGGTCGAACTACTCCACCCTAGGCAGATCTGCAATTTAGGGTTTTTATGATCTGCGAGAATTGAGGTTGAATTTGAATGAAAACATGGATGTATAGGGTGTACCATGTGTTTAGAGCTCCAAAGATCAAGAATCGGACGTGAGACTCGAATCTTAATGATCTAGGGTTGGTGGAGATGAGTTGATGAAGATTGGTGATGAAGAATGTCAATTCGTCGAAAAGTCGATGAAGATTGATCTTGATTGGCCCTTCTCTCTCTTCTCCTCCTTCTCCTTGCTTCTGGACTTGATCTTGACATCAACAACAAGGCAAAAGTGGCAGCAAGGGTTTTCAATTGGTGTGGAGAGGTGAGGGCATTGGGTTGTTTATATAGGGGTGGAGAGTTTGGGTTTTGGGGTGGATTCCAAGTGAATTTTTGTGGGGGGCGTGTAGGGGCCGAGGTGGGGTCCACTTGGGTTCCTCTGAGGTTGGGCACGAAGTTCTTGGGCCCAAATTAGGCAATTACCCAAAAACAAATCGGAAGAAATAACAGAATCTGAGTTGATTCCTGAAGGCCAAACTAGTCTGCAGTAGAGACCGGACTAGTCCGTTTGTCAACAGAGAAAAATCGGACAAATCCGGTCTGACAAGTCCGCTCAGCAACGGAGGGAAATATTGGACAAGTTCGGTTGCCAGGGCCGGACAAGTCCAGGGGAACTTCAGAGGCTCAACCGGACTAGTTCGCACATTTTGTCGTACAAGTCCGGACTTTGAAGAAACTGAATTTTTCACATTGAAATTTGGGACACCAGACTAGTGCGGGGTTATTGCCGGACAACTCCTCACTTCCGACTGAATTTTCTGAACAGAGGATAGGGATACCGGACTAGTCCGGTTCAGAGGCCGGACAAGTCCGCACCCTAACAGACTAAAATTTCCTGTTTAGCCCTAAATTCATTTTAGTCTTGTTCCTTTTTACATGGCTTAATATTAAACATGTATGAGGATGTATGCAATGCATTATGCATGAAAATGAGGGTGTTACAGAGGCTCAAATTCCATTGCCGCATGTTTCGTCGCTTGGACGACGGCTCGAGGATGACTTCGCAGGCTCCGGAGGTAGAGGAAGGGGTAGTGTTTAGTGTGGCGTGTGTATTAGTGCACAATGTTTGTGATGTACTGTTTTTGCTATGCACGGGAATCTACTTATATGCCTTTGTGAGCTGGGCATCGAGCCAGGGCTGGCCTCGAAGCCAGAGCAACATTTTCTGTTTTTTTTAATTTACCTTCCTTATTTGCGGCGATTTCTAGTACTCGGCAGTAGCCAATAAGCCATAATAATTGGCAACGGCCACGATAACTGTCGCCAATAAGCCATAATAATTGTCGACGGCCGGAACCACTGTCGCCAATTAGTCTCCATTGCCGCCACGTGCCGCGTTGAACTAATGGGTGATGGGCAGCAGTAGCATCGCCAATAATGTTATAAATGACGATTCCCATCGCTAATAGTGTTATAAATGACAAATTATTGGCGATGGCTGGAAACCATCGCCAATAGAATAAAACCGTCTTATAACGTTGGTATCACCCTCATAGACGACGGTTTTCGACCGTTGTTTATGTTCACGATTCTTGTAGTGTATGAAATCAACTAGCACATAAATAACTTGATTTCATCACTCCAGCACAAATCAACTAGCACATAAATAACTCGATTTCATCACTCCAGCACTGAAGCCATCATAGTATTATGGGTTTAACTGTTCATAGCAGAACTATTTGTTTGTTCTGTGGAATGCACGGCATTATTCAAGGGTATAGTCCAACCATGTGCTTGCTCAATGACATAAGTCATAGGGACCCGCTGTGTTATAGCATGTTTGTTTGGCTAATAGATATGGAAACCCTAATTTGTTATGTCAACAGTACACAAAACTGGTATTTTAAAAGTGGAAAATTATGTATGAAATCAAGTGAGAATAATAGATGGTTTATGTTTTTACCATATTAAGAAAAGTTGTGGGTTACAGTTGAATTAGGAAATGTACGTTCCACAAACTTGCTTGCCACATTAGTGATTGAGCAGATTGACACGACAATAAAGACCATAAAAATGCCTTAACAATCAGGCACATGACCCATATCATGTTATGGCTCGCAATTGTTGATCTGGGAAGAGGAAGAAGGGGAGTATGTTGCTATATATATACTTCTATTGCCCATATTGTGGCTGCCACCGCTATACTTTATATAGACATAGAACAATGTATCCAAAAGACCTCAAATAATATTAATTTTACAATATCTAAATCTCAAGTTTTGACGTCCAATGCTCGAGTACGTAATATATCCTTTGTTTGGAATACCTATCTATGAGACCTTCAATATTATTTCATGATATCTGAATCTCGAGTTTTGACTTCTTGAGGATCCCAACTTCTTTTTTTATTGAAATGTGACTGTCAAGCTTTATATCCATGAATCTAGAATCTTTTGATTGCATTGTATTATGCAACTTATTTCAAATTGTCATTTGAGATAAAAGGTATCCAAATGCTCTAAAAGGAGCAAAATTACAATCACACGTTTTATCGATATTTGTTACAGAATCAAAGCATTTGCCATGCAACAGTATTAATCGATACTATTTTTATTCAACAGCAGAAAAGTGAGGAAGGGGCTTTACATTAAGAGCAAAGAAACCTATTACATGCATGGAGTCAACTAGCAGCCAAATAAATCCATCCCATAACTCGAGCACCAAGGCCATCCAAGTAATCTGGGACAAAATGTTCACAGCAGCACTCGTAGTTTGTTCTGCAGAAGGAACGGTATATTCTAGACCAGCGTCCAAGCATGTACTTGCACACTGACCTAGATCACAAAGACTGTCACACCTAGTACTAAAAAGGTGACCAGATGCTTTCCACATGTATGCCAGGATCAGTTCAACTCATGCATAAGTAGACGAAAGTGAAATACCATAAATAATGCAATGTTCGAGTACATCACCTTATTACATAAATGACCTTCCAGGTCTAAAACAAAAGTACATAAGCAGCGGAAATCAAGTAAAAGGGCTCCAAGCACAGGCGTTGCTCGAGGGATACGCCAACCTAGAACATCTACTCGGGATCTCAAAAGAAGTCCTGGTTCTCCACCTCTTCGTCTTCATAGACGACGGGGGGGGGGGGGGGGGGGAAGGAATATGCAACTAACAAGTTTGAGTACCAACGGTACTCGCAAGTTGGGAAGTTATGACATGAGGCTCAAAACAAGGATGACAAATAATAGTTAAAGCACTATAGCAAATATAACTTACTCTTAATGTTGTTAAGCACCCACATCTAGGTGAAATTACCAACCAACATCCCAAAAAAAAATCAGGTAAGACCAAACCCAAACCATCCATTATGTAACCATGTGCTAATTATGAACTTTGTTCCAAGCCGCTCATGTCCGTGAGCACGGCTGTCTAGACAGTTTGACAAAACTCTGCAGAGTGTGTATCCTTTACCCACAGTTCATGATTTCATCCCCTGTTGCCAGGTGGACCAAAACAAACCTCCCTGTTGCCAGCGGCGGCCAACCACTATACACACTTCCATAGGTGTGCAGCCAGGAGATCACTACGAGGTCTTTCCGATGGTTCTCCCGACTTGCAATTGGTACTCTGAGGTTTCACCACTCTGGCACCTGGAGTCTATTTTCCCTCCGCCGGGAGAAGCCCCCTCTTCAGCCATGCGGATCCCAAGGCAGTACTCTGAACCAATTCCCCGCTCGTTCGATTACCAATGCTACACCAGGAGAGACCAAATTACTAAACAAAGTTGTCCCATATACCACCCTGTGGCGATACTGTATGGCTTAGCAACTTCCTCCATAAACCGGTCCTCAGAATCCGATAGGTGTCAAACCCCAAACCAAGGTCTTGTGCACGCATGCACCATACCAATCAACACCCTCTATCAGATTCCTATCCATTAGTTTCATGTTTGCCAACATTTCATGGATCATAGTAAATCAAATACAACATGTGGATAAGTTGTTCATATTAAATTAAGCATGGCTAAGCGTTAAACTAATTAATAGTAAATCACCCAAACCACGTCGACAAGGAATATTGTGTTAAATCTAGGGAAACATAACATAGGATTCATATTTTAATTTAGCATGCATCTAACTAGAATTTAACAAAAAGGGTGCAAGATGGTCAAGGAACTTGCCTCTATAGTGACTTTGGTGGTTGACAGAAAACTGGTGCTCTTGAAGATTGAAGGTCGGTTCTGGCCGCGACTCTAGATACGATGATTCACATAAAATGATAACATACAATAAGAACAATCACAAAACACACACAATACAATAACATAAAATCCTACGCATTAATGATTTTATTGTTAATTTAAATAATAGGCATGAATTATGAATTATTTGTAAATTTAGAGTTTTAATGAGATATTTTGATTGAGACATATTTTTATACAATTTTTTATATTTATTTGAAACCTATTAATATTTTCCAGAAAGTTTTCTCCTTTAAAAATATGTTTAAAAATATATTCCCAACATAAAATATGCATTTTACAATTTTTACACCATTTTAAATATTTATTTCAATGTGTAAATTAATTTCTATGGATTAAATATACTTATAAAGCATTTTATACACCATTCAGCAATTTAATTATATTATTGGAAATATTTCAGAACTAGATATTAATTAAAATTATTTCCAGGACTATTTTATAATATTTTAAGGAAACTAGAATTTTTTATTTAATTTCTGGTATTTTTAGGGGCTTTTCTATAAAAAAATAATCTAGAGGCTAAAAACTAATTTTATAAAGTCCAGGGGTTATTTTATAATTTTCCAGTATTTACTTGCTATTTTCTAATATTCCAGTGGCTTTCAAACAATTTTTACTTAATTATCCAGTAATTCCCTAAATTCCAGAAAACTCAAGGTTTATTCTGTAAAGTTTTGGACCAGTCTGAATTAGTTTAAAAAGTCCAGGGAGTTCTTTGTTAATCTACCAATGGCTAGGGGCATTTGAATGTGGTCTGTCGGATTTAAAATGGAGGGCCCAGATTAAAAGACCGAAGGGGTATGATTACAATCTAATCTTAGCCTTAGGAAACAAAATTGAGGGTGGAGATGGGGCCACGTCACCCGGATTGACCAGAGCGGCGGCACGCGGCGGCCGAAGTTGAAGGGGATGGCGGCGCCATGGCCGGAGTTGGCCGGCGTGCCCTAATTTACGGTACGGCCCACCAAACTTAGCGAAAAATGATGTAAATGAGATAGGGGAGGAAGGGAAACTCACATAGATGTGTCGCAAGACCTGAAATGGAGCGGAAAATGGTCGGCAACGGAGAACGGCGGCGATCCTCATCGGGGCCCGACGAAGTCGGCGATGTAGCGACTTTTTCCCCCGAAGAAGACGTCCGGCGGTCTCCTGGGAACACTGCGAAGATGTTATACAAGCTCCCGAGGCGAGATAATGGGTGAAACGTCAGGAACACAGCCGGCATTACCGAGTTCGACGGCGGCTAGGGTTTGGGCGTCGGGGACGGCGAAATCCGAGGGGGATTGGACGATATTTATAGTGGAATGATGGAGAAACGAGCGGCGCCATCACTGAGCACGATTGGGTGATTGATTGAGGGTGAAACTGCCGGCAATGAATTGGGGCGAGTGGGCGGCTCGGTGCGCGGGCGTTACGTGCGAGTGAAGCGGCGAGGAAGATGGTGCCGACAAGTAGGGCCCGGCCGGAGGCGAGCAGGAGAGAGGGAAGGGCAGGCACGGGCGCGGGGTGGAAAAGGGCTGGCGCAGAGGGAGTTGGGCCAGGGGTGGGAGAATCGGCCCAAGGTGAGTTTTTTTTTCCTTTTTCTTTTTCCTTTCTGTTTTGTTTTTCTTCTCTTTTATGATTTGAGTTTTAAAACAAAAATTCTAACGAATTTAAATTTTTAAAAAATTTCACACATGCAATACATATGATGCAATTGCCTTATATGACTTTTATATCAAAAGAACTATTTTATAGCTCTTTTTAAAATTAATTTTATTATTATTTTTTTCTCACTCAAAAAGTGGGTGTTACAATTCTACCCCCCTAAAAAGGAATCTCGCCCTCGAGATTCGAACGTCTTATAGAAAGAGACCAAAAACAGGGCCTTGAGGTCTTCTTTGTCTTCTCCACGTTGCTTCTTCATTCGAGGATATTTTCGTTGCATTATGCACCCGTGAATCATCTTCCTCCTCATAATGTCTCAAAATAGCTTTAACCGATAGGCTACCCCCCTTATGTTTTGTCTTACATTAAGGCAAACTTTCCTCACTATCGTGTAGTCTTGTAGTAAAGTGAGAATCAGCAGGAGACATACCATTCACTTCTTCAGATACCCCCTAAACATCCTCCAAGGACATGTTATTGACCGAGACACGTGATGGATTATGTGTCGACTACTTCTTTGGGCAACTGAAGGAGTAGTGGCCTCTCTCGCCTCAGTTATAGCATTGCCCAGACATGATGGTACTTAGTGTTTTATTCCCTGACTGTTGATTATGTTGCGACTGCCCTATTGGACGAGAAGAACGTTGGTGTTGCATCTGTTGACCTTGTTGGGTATATGGCACCGGTGAAGTGGAGTTGGAAGGACGATTCATGTGTCCCGACTGCTGGGGGTTAAAGTGTGGACGATTGTTGCTCGAGGATTGTCCCATCATCATCTTCCGCTTGCGATCTTCTCCCTCATATTCCTTCTTCTTCCTTTCTACAGTGAAAGCCTTGTCCACTAAATGTTGAAAGCTTGCGTAATCACTAGAGTACATCATCAACTGTATCTCCTTGTCTAATCCCTCCTTGAAACAGAATTGTTTCTTTGCATCTATGTCCACATCTCCAGGAGCATAACGAGATAATTGTGTATACTTGTTTAGATACTCACGTACACTCATATTTCCTTGCTTCACGGCGAGGAACTCTTGACGCTTTGCTTGAATTTCGCCTTCGGGCACATGATGGTTGCGGAAGTTGTGCACAAACTCTTGCCAAGTTATGTTTTCTGGATTTTCATGTGCAGCAATATAAGCGGTCCACCAGTCAATTGCGGGTCCTGAGAGTTGATGAGATGTCAGAAGTATTCTTTCTTGTCCTTCACATTGAACAATCCTCAATTTACTCTCAATTGTCTTTAACCAGTCCTCAGCATCCAAAGGCTCTATAGCATTTGAAAAGACTGGGGGTTGAGTGTTCATGAAGTCCCTCAGACAAGATCTTGGCTGCTGATGAGGAGGCGGTGGAGGTGGAGGTGCTTGTTGGGCTTGTTGCATGTTGTTCACAATCTGTGTCAAATTCTGCATCACTTGCATTTGCATCGCCATCATTTGTTGTATTTGATTCGCTGCTGGTGCTCCACGGGCACCCCTTTCGTTCCACTATGGTATTGGAATTCCATCATCCTCATCATTGTTAAGGGGTACACCACGACCACGTCCTCTTCCTCTGCCTGCCATCTGATGTTGGGACGTTGTTTTAGAACAAGAAGGCAAGAGAGTAACTATTCTATACGATTTCCCACTATATGCATCAAGGAGAATAAGTTTATGAAAATATTATTTTATTCAATAAAAAGATGAGGTTGTGTACAAGGTGCCAATGCATTACACAATACACATCACACCCACAGACAAGCAAACAATCACAAACCAAAACAACACAACTTAGGATCACAACACGTCTCTACTGGTCTTATTATATTATTGGGTAAAGTAGCTATTCCTAAATTGTGTGGTGTAGGGTGAGTTAACTCTCTCTTATTTAGATCCTCTTCATTCGTCCAAGTCTCAACGTCTGAAGTATATCCCACAAGGGTCCTCATCAATGGTCATCTGATACTCTTGGATAATAGCCTTCTAATACTTTACGAGAGCACACATATCTTGAAGCTCCCGCTGGCAGCGCTCGAGGCAGTCGCTAAGATGAACTCCATCATTGATTCTCCTTTCCATTTGCCAATTCGTGAACTGTGGCTGTAGTGGTGCACAAGTGAAGTTATTGGTGCCGATTGGACATTGAGGCGTGTAGGCGTGGGTGGTGTCTTGGAGTCTCTAACGGTTGATGTAGCATTGACTAGTGATTGCTACCCATGTTGCATCCTTTCTGCATCCTCTCGAGTAGCACTCCAAGCTAGAGCGAAGTGATTCTTGAGTAGCTGTCCGTTGTAATAGATTAGGAGCTCACTCATCCATTCTTCATGATTGACATAATGAACCTTGGTAGTATGATAGCAAATGTAGAGCTTGTGGGCGTCGTATCCGACAGTAAGTAGCATCGCCCTAAGATGATGATTCATTCCTTCGGTGACATCTCCAGTAGAGTAGTACGTCATCAAATTTCTTGAATCGTATTGTGGGGATCTCGGAACATGGGCTGGAGCACAAGAGACAAGATGAATCCATGTGGCGGTCAGGTGAGTGTTGGCCATCTCTATAGTTGAGGAGAAGAGTGTTAGAAAATCAAAATAGTGAAGACAAACGGAGTAAGTTAACAAAACAAGGTAGAATATACAAAGAAATTTTGTAAAAGATTTTTTTTTTAAAATAGCAAAGTCCTTAATGTGTCCATTTCTATCTAGGCTCGCGTCCTACAGGCAACACGGCTCTGATACCACTTTGTCACACGTGGTACTAAAAAGGCGACCATATCCTTTCCACATGTATACCAGGATCAGTTCAACTCATACATGTGTAGACGAAAGTGAAATACCATAAATAATGCCATGTTCGAGTACATCACCTTATTACATAAATGACCTTCCACATCTAAAAGAAAAGTACATAAGCAGCGGAAATCAAGTAAAAGGGATCCAAGCACAGGCGTTGCTCGAGGGATACGCCAACCTAGAACATCTCATCGGGATCTCCAAAGAAGTCCTGGTTCTCCACCTCTTTGTCTTCGTAGACATGGGGGGAAAATATGCAACTAACAAGTTTGAGTACCAACGGTACTCTCGAGTTGGGAAGTTATGACATGAGACTCAAAACAAGGATGGCAAATAATAGTTAAAGCACTATAGCAAATATAACTTACTCTTAATGTTGTTAAGCACCTACATCTAGGTGAAATTCCCAACCAACACCCCAAAAAAAATCAGGTAAGAGCAACACAAAACATCCATTATATAACCATGTGCTAATTATGAACTTGGTTCCAAGCCGCTCGTGTCCGTGAGCACGACTGTCTAGACAGTTTAACAAAACTCTGCAGAGTGTGTATCCTTTACCCACAGTTTGTGATTTCATCCTCTGTTGCCTGGTGGACTTAAATAAACCTCCTTGTTGCCAGCGGCGGCTAACCACTATACACACTTCCATAGGTGTGCGGTCAGGAGATTACTACGAGGTGTCTCCGATGGTTCTCCCGACTTGCAATTGGTACTCTGAGGTTTCACCGCTCCGGCACCTAGAGTCTATTTTCCCTCCGCCAGGAGAAGCCCCCTCTTGAGCCATGCAGATCCCAAGGCAGTACTCTGAACCAATTCCCCGCTCGTTCGATTACCAATGCTACACCGGGAGAGACCAAATTACTAAACCAAGTTGTCCCATATACAACCCTGTGGCGATACTATATGGCTTAGCAACTTCCTCTATAAACTGGTCCTTAGAATCCGATAGGTGTCAAACCCCAAACCAAGGTCTTGTGCATGCATGCGCCATACGAATCAACACCCCCTATCAGATTCCTATCCATTAATTTCATGTTTGACAACATTTCATGGATCATAGTAAATCAAATACAACATGTGGATAAGTTGTTCATATTAAATTAAGCATGGCTAAGCGTGAAACTAATTAATAGTAAATCACCCAAACCATGTCGATAAGGAATATTGTGGAAAATCTAGGGAAACATAACATAGGATTCATATTTTAATTTATCATGCATCTAACTAAAACTTAAACAAAAAGGGTGCAAAATGGTCAAGGAACTTGCCTCTATAGTGACTTTGGTGGTTGAAAGGAAGCTGGTGCTCTTGAAGATTGAAGGTCGGTTCTGGCCCCGACTCTAGATACGATGATGCACATAAAATGATAACATACAATAAGAACAATCACAAAACGCACACAATACAATAAACATCAAATCCTACGCATTAATGATTTTATTGTTAATTTATATCATAGGCATAAATTATGAATTATTTGAAAATTAGAGTTTTAATGAGATATTTTGATTAAGAAATATTTTTATACAATTTTTTATATTTATTTGAAACCTATTGATATTTTCCAGAAAGTTTTCTCCTTTAAAAATATGTTTAAAATAGATTCCAAACATAAAATATGCATTTTACAATTTTTACACCATTTTAAATATTTATTTATATGTGTAAATTAATTTCTATGGATTAAATACACTTATAAAGCATTTGATACACCATTTAGCAATTTAATTAAATTATTAGAAATATTTCAGAACTAGATATTAATTAAAAATATTTTTAGGGCTGTTTTTATAATATTTTAAGGAAACTAGAATTTTTTATTTAATTTTTGATATTTTCAGGGGCTTTTCTGTAAAAACAAAATTAATCCAGAGGCAAAAACTATTTTTATAAAGTCCAGGGGTTATTTTATAATTTTCCAGTATTTATTTGCTATTTTCTAATATTTCAGTGGCTTTAAAACAATTTTTACTTAATTATCCAGTAATTCCCTAAATTCCTGAAAACTCAGGGTTTATTCTGTAAAGTTTTGGACTAGTATGAATTAGTTTAAAAAGTCCAGGGGGTTCTTTGTAAATCTACCAACGGCTAAGGGCATTTGAATGTGGTCTGTCGGATTTAAAATGGAGGGCCCAGATTAAAAGACCGAAGGGGTATGATTACAATCTAATCTTGGCCTTAGGAAACAAAATTGAGGGTGGAGATGGGGCCACGTCACCTGGATTGACCAGGGCAGCGACGTGCGGCAGCCGGAGTTGACGGGGATGGCGGCGCCATGGCCGGAGTTGGCTAGCGTGCCCTAATTTACGGTACGACCCACCAAACTTAGCAAAAAATGATATAAATGAGATAGGGGAGGAAGGGAAACTCACATAGATGCGTCGCAAGACCCAAAATGGAGCGAAAAATGGTCGGCGACAGAGAACGGCGCGACAAAGCGACTTTTTCCCCCGAAGAAGACGTTCGGCGGTCTCCTGGGAACACTACGAAGATGTTATACAAGCTCCCGAGGCGAGATAGTGGGTGAAACGTCGGGAACACGACCGGCATTACCGAGTTCGATGGCGGCTAGGGTTTGGGCATCGGGGACGGCGAAATCCGAGGGGGATTGGACAGTATTTAAGGGGAACGATGGAGAAACGAGCGGTGCCATCATTGAGGACGATTGGGTGTTTGATTGAGGGTGAAACTGCCGGCAATGAATTGGGGCGAGTGGGCAGCTCGGCGCGCGGGCGTTACGCGCGAGCGAAGCGGCGAGGAAGATGGTGCCGACAGGTGGGGCCCGGCTGGCGGCGAGAGGGAGAGAGGGAAGGGGAGGCGCAGGCGCGGGGTGGAAATGGGGTGGCGTAGAGGGAGTTGGGACGGGGGCGGGAGAATCGGCCCAAGGTGAGTTTTTTTCCTTTTTCTTTTTCTTTTCTATTTTGTTTTTCTTCTCTTTTATGATTTGAGTTTTAAAACCAAAATTCTAACGAATTTAAAATTTTTAAAAAATTTCGCACATGCAATACATATGATGCAATTGCCTTATATGACTTTTATATCAAAAGAACTATTTTATAGCTCTTTTTAAAATTGATTTTATTATTATTATTTTCTCTCTCAAAAAGTGGGTGTTACAACGACCTGCTGTGTTGTAGCATGTTTGTGGATCAACTGTACATGGAAATCCATTATTTCATGAGTAAACATGTTCGCATGAAATCAAGCAAGATAATTTATGTGGAGATATGTATGTTCCACAGACATACTTACGTGTTTCAGTAAATGAGCAGATAGACTTTATGATAATGACCATAATAATTGCCTTAACAATTGAGTGCACAAGCCTCATCAGACATGAGCACATCTTTGTTGACCTAAGAAGAAGAAAGAGAAAAGTACGTTGATATGTAAGTTTCTGCTGCACATAGCCCCAAACCCGCTAATCTTTATATAGATATAGAATCACATCCTTTGTCTATACTAACATATCTGTAAGACATCTGAAACCAATTTTGTAGTATCTCAATCTCAAGTTTTGATGTCCACTTATGGGCAACATTTCACCTTTGCTTAGAACACCATATTAATTAGACGTTTGATATTAGTTTTGAGATATCTTAATCTCTAGTTTTGACATTCATGACTCGAGTAATACTAGTATTGAGTATCTAATTTGTGCCTGCTTTTGTTTGATTGAAATCGTGCATGCCAAGCTGTATCTCTGTGAATCAAAGAACATTTGCTTTCATTGTATTATGCAACTTCTTTCAGTTTATCATTGAAATATAGTGTATCCAAATGCTCTGAAAGAAAAAAAAAAAAACTACGATCACACATTTAATTTAGTATACAATTCAAAGACAGTTGATTTTATTTCCTGACCATTTACATATGTTAGATATTAATTACCTAGATTGTATTCGAATTTCTTGTTAGCTGTTGAACCTAACCTGATACATTGACCTTTTTAATCATATTAATTAATATTTTAATATAAAATGAATCATTCATGTAAAGTTTTTATATTAACCACAGAAGCGATTAGAATATTTATAGGACCAAAACTTTAATAGAGAATTTCTTACTTCCCACAAGAAATAATGTTCCCTTATTTGTCATTTTATCCGCCATTGATTTTAATGTTTTCACTCTCTTCAACGCCATTCTCAAAACATGCATGACAAAATTGCATGATTGGAACGTTCAGTGGACCCAATTTTTTATGTAAACTTCCATTATACTGCATCTTAGCTATATTTTTTCTAGATGTCTAATATGACTGTTATGACCATACTTTTTTGATCTGACGGTACATCTTCACCCTTGTGATATCAATTTATTGCGAGGTATATGAGGCTATATTATTACTTATTAACACAAAGCAATATTCACTATGATGAAAAATTCATAAAAATAGAGCCTCTAATGACACATATATCCCAGTGATATAACCTAAACGATATAGAAAGGATCGAAATCTAAACCAACAGTAAATAAGGGAATTGTATATTTTTATGACAAATAAGAAAAATAAATCCAATGGCAAATAAGGAATTGTGCAAACTTTACAGCTATCCAACAGAAATTCGCCACCAATAATATCTGTGACACATTTTAGTTGTATCTGAAAATTTAAAATGCTACACAATTAGGCTTGCCCAACCTCTAATAATTGAGGCAAGGGGAGATACAACAACAAAAATGAGGACATCACTACTAGAAAAAATATTTTCACAGGCGCCCAGCTTTGTACCCAGGCGGTTCGTCAAAAAATCCCCCTGTGATGTCCAAGGGCGCAAAAAAAAAAACAGTCGGTGTAAACATATCAATTTTCACTGGCGGACTGTTCGAAGCAGCCGCCTGCAATATTCGCTATTAATGCAGGCTGGTGAAGCAATCGGGCGTGCGACCTTTGCAACTACTGAGGGGAACACGCAGAGAGCATGCATGCGTCCTTTGAATTCTGTTCGAAGCGTCCCATCACTGCGCACCGAGAGGAGAATGCTAGCCAGACTATGATATAAAGGCACACTCGCGCGTTCCTCTTCTCCGCACACAATCGATTGTCTTCTCCGCATAATCGTATTACTACTCTTCCTCTTCTTTCTCCGCCACGCCCATCAACCTCCACACCAAATGGCAGACAACCAAACACCGTCGCTAAGCTTGCTAAGGGATCCAGCTGCTAAGCGTCCGCGGTCCTCCCCTTCGAGCTCCATGTAGTGCTTGGGTCTCGGTACCCTTCTAGTACATACTTGAATGGGCACCGTGGGCCACTACTTGTTCGGTCTCATGAAAGTGTACGATCATCTCGACGCTCTGTGGGAGACGATGGCTCAGGAGCTCGGGGTCGACGGGCGCAGGAACCTGGTCGTAGTGATGGCCAGGAGACTGAATTTCTAGGTTCTGCTGCCAGAGGCCCCAGGAGCCCCAAGAACACGAGGAAGAGGAGGAGCAGAATTAGTTGTTTTTGTTTTCTTGTTTGTAGTTGATGTTGTTTTCATTTTCTTGTTTTGTAATGTTTTAATCAACTTAATGTTGTGTTCATCTGTGTGCTATATATGTTGTTCATCGGTGTGCTATTTGTTGTGTCATTAATAAACTTAGTTCTAATCGCTGATCATCGAATGCATGTGTTTCTAATAGTTGATCATCGAATGGATGTGTTATAAACATAAACTAATGGACTATATATCGCATTAATTGATGTGTTACACATTCTTGACGTAGAAAATATTAATGTAGATATGTATTGCATCTATCGGTACCCTGCGTACCGGGTACCCCATGATACTGCAAGAAATGCAGAGGAGTTCCACCCGTCCGTGTTGAAGACCTCCGAAGGCCGCACGTGCTACACAGCACTGGACCCACCTCCCTCGTTTGGATAGCTCCAGCACTGCCATGTGTAACACAAGGCCGGACCTAACCCCCTTCGTAGGGATCAGTGTTGCATATGGCCCTTTGAACATTGAACGTCCAAGAGTTGCATACTTCGTGTTTTTGACCACACGATGGGGTATCCACGCTTTTGCCTGAAGAACACCGGGGAGCAGCATTTCATACGTTCCCAGAACCATGAAAAGGTTTGGAGACTCATATTAACTCTCGTGCCAAGCCACGGAGACAATCATCGTACTACCTCTCGTACAGAGAGCTTACCGCAATTGATCCGCTTGCGGTGGCGTACCTTACCTCTTACCTGACGTCAGAGCTTCATTACAGAATATAATAACACATATTTTAGCTTGCCACTTTAACTAACTAATACTATAATAGACCTTATGTGGACATAATAACTAATCCTCACTCGACTACTTCGTAGTTTTCAAAAATAGACTCATTTCGAGTGTGCTATTCTCAATGCAGCTCTGATACCAGATTGTGGGGACCGGGGTCCGCACATTCCAGGAATCACATTGGGTGGTGCCGTGCAAAGCGGCACCCAACGGCACACACGAAATGACATAGTAAAGATACAAAATTTTCATTTCATAATAACATATTGTTTACAAAATAGCATAAAACAGGGGTACACACGTAGCGGATAGTACATACACACACTCTCAACCTATCTAAGCACAAGAGAAGTCATCATGCCCGCGGACGCTTCTCACAAGCAACACGAAGATCGGAAGGCAGCAGCGTGGTGTCACGTGAGATATACATCTCGACAACTCGAGGTCTCACGGACAACCTATAATAGCAACATAATATCAAAACCTGCAAAACCACATATAATGCCACCGTGAGCACGAAGGCTCAGCAAGACTTAACCGTCTCACCTAAACATGAACCTCTACATGTTGAGACTTTTAATATTTTAAGGTAGCAAATGGCATTCTCTGAGCATGGCACATCACAGACTCCACAATCAGACAAGAAACGCTTCATCCCCAATGTTACATACTCAAAGTTGCATAAGCTTTATTCAAGTTAAATGTTTAGCAAATGTAAACTTAATTGTGCTATTTCTTATCCATCCAAGTTGCAATACAATAATAAGCATGGCAGCAGATTCATAATATTCAAACTACTCTTTATTATCACGTCACGACTCAGTGAACAAGTATGCTCAATCAATAACCGCGAGCGATGGTGATTCGAATCAATAACACCCGGATTGCACGACACATACACCCACACATGGAGCTACGAAGGCACGATCCACTGATGTTGTATGCAGCAACCTTTCACTCGACACCTACACATCGAACCGGTCCCACCGCTACATGCAGGAGGCCCCCACACAGAGTACGACATACCCGTTGGCAGGTTTACACCTTGCTCCTCTCAACCCGGACCTATAAGGCGGTGGGATATGCCTCGACGCTAAGGTGGTTAATTTACATCGGTTTCCTTGGTCCCATATATCCAGTATGCCTCCGGTACGGTTCAGACTTGCCCAACATGGCCGCACACGGCTCGATCCTCTATCGACACAGGCAGAGCTACGCACCCGACACCACGTCCCACTGCATCTTATCCCCTTCCCGGTCTCATAATCAATTTCATAAATTGTTCTCTATATTAACCATTCCCAGGTGATAATATCGCTATCTCGCGAGTAGATTCCAACTACTCGACTTCTATTGGATTCCCTACAATATTAGCATGGCAATTTTACGCGTTGATAGCTATAAACCTGCCCATATACTCCATGGTCTTGTGGGTCATGCATTTGGAGTATTCAAACATAATAGACCTAATGCACAATTCATATACTAGTCAATAAATTGATAAGAGCAAAACTTTAGAAACGACTTAAATGCAAACTGGGGCTTGCCTTTGGTTGCGACTAGATAATGTCAAAAAGTTAGTGGCTTGATCCTTCGAGTTGAACTTCTGATTGATTCTTTTTATCTCTTGTCCTTGCTGCTTCTCCGAACAGTTTGCTTGCAGTGAAGTCCAAGTTTGTGCCTTCTCCTCCAAGCGATGCTCCTTGTCGAGCTTCGTTGTCATGTGGACTACCAAAATGTAGATGCAAAATTAATCAAATGCAACTTAACAATTTATTGGATGTAAGTATTCATGACTCAAATTAAGGTTCAGGTGCTACTAGGATCAAAAGGGGACCTTGCTGTTCACTATAATGAGGACAGATCAAAACTTAAACCAATCATTTTTGGTATAAAGGAACCTAAGTTTTGTAATGGATATAAAGTGGATAACAGATTACAGATGATAGTTCTTATAACTCAAAAGAGGTTCAAGTGGTATTTAGGTTGAAGTTATGTCCCTGCTGTTCATAGCAAATATGAAGATCAAACTTACTTCAATAGGTTGAGGTATAAAATCTTAGGTGTTTAATAAAGGATATAGGGACACTAATCATAGATTCCTAATATTCAGATCCTATCCACGGACTAAAGGTAGTTCACTGCGGGTTAGGCAACTCTGGTGGAAAATGAATTGGACTCAAAAGGATGCAAAGGAAGGGTTCCCAAGAGTTTCTACATCACATCAATGTAATGGAGATATAACAGATTTAATTATACATGTACCGTGTTATAAACCTCTACTTCGCAGCAAGATGACTCTAATGTTTCTGATTCTTTTACCAATGTAACATACAGGTCATGAGTGACACACTAGCAACGTTTAGATTTATATAGGAAAAAAATGTAATCATGGTAAATCCCTAAGGCTTTTCTCTTGTGGGAATTTTCATACAAAATCTGTATCTTTGCCATACTCAAAAAATGAGTTTTTCCTATAGTACTGGTATTTAGGAGTCTATGGAAAGTTATTTCACATTTTTCCAAGCTTCCTGCAGGTTAATATGGATTTTACAAGTTGCACTCATTTTTCTGAAATAGCTGCTGTTGTTTTTGGGCAAATTATGGACTTGAGGCAAAGCTCACATCTCCAATAAGATGAAATTTTTACTGGAAACCCTAAGGTACTGACCGAAGAGTTTGGCTAAGTTTGAGAATTTTTCATGCAGTGGAACTTCTGGTATAAAATTCCAAATCTTTTACTTCAAAGAATTATAGAGAACTTTACTTTACAGAGACTTTCATACCAATTACTTTGCATTACTGGATTGTACAGGTCAATATGGTTCTAACAAAATTTGTTTCAGAATTTTTTATTACTGCTACAGGGAGATGTGAAGTTTTAAAGTTTGAACCATTTTCTGTTTTTATTTTCTATTAAAAACTCAATAACTGTCTGACAGTGGGGTCCATAGTACAGCACCTTCTACCTCCAGACAGCACAAACTGGCAGCTTGACAGGGGGCGACGCTTGGCCGTTCCCGCGCTGGAGGGTGATAAAAGGCTACAACACCAAAACAAAAAGTGATCCTCGAACTACAGGACGCACATCGGGCAACCCGACGACGAGCAGCGGCGAGTAGAACGGCGCCGGCAACGATGGGGGCGGCGGCGAGCTTGACAGCCATGGTGGAAACGCCTGGAAACTATCCTAATAAGCTCGTATTTAGGTCTTAGGGCACCTATGTGCCATGGAGGATTTGATTCAGACCACCAATTGAATGGAAAGTGGAGGCAACATGGGTATCAGTGGTGACCTAGGTCAAAACATGGTGGAGGGGGAAACTGACAATTGGCCACAACTGCCACACCATTTCTAAATCTTCTTGCTCTAAGAGCTTCTATAGGGGTTCTAGAATCTATGAGACAGCCAGAGTAAGGCATGATATTGCATCTAAAGCAAATTTCGACGGCGACATCTCACAGTTCCATGTATTGGCTGCTACAAAATTTCGTGCACCGGCTATACCGAGCCATAAGAGCTTAAGTCAATGGAGGATGTGGGAAGGAGAGTTTTGCGAACCTTGGAGGCCATTTGTTTGAGCTGGAATGGGATCGAGACAGTGGGGCCATGGAGTTTTGTCGTGGCGGCGCAGTAGTGTGAAGATGAAGAAGAACCCGTTGGGCACAGCGAGCAGACGGTTGGGACGATGTCCTGGCACCATGGTGATGTCGAGGAAAGGTTTGCGGTGGGCGACGAGTCACTAGAGAAAGGCGGTCAACTATGCAGTGTTAGGAAAAGAGTCCGAGTCCTTCTTGCACCATCATATGTTACATTTCGTTTCCTATTCAGACTCTAGTTTGTATTAGGCTACGACTTTGTCTCTGTATCTACTCTGTAACTATAAATACATAGTATTGATCACCCTGTTGGGAATCGCCTCATACACCTTCACATGGTAACAGAGCCAGCGTTCCTTGCCTGCGTCTAGTATCTAAGTATCTAGACGACATCTAGTATCTCGGCGACTTTACTGTTCTTTAATCAAGATGTCTTTGCCGACGAACTCGTCCTCCCAATCTGCAGTAATGCAGATTATTGGACATCCCGTATCTGAAAAATTAACCAGAGATAATTTTCTGGTTTGGAAGGCTCAAGTGCTACCCGCAATACATGGTGCACAGTTGACAGGGTATCTTGACGGGTCTAAGGTGCCACCGCCAAAAAAGATTATTGTCGAGAAGATTGATAAGACTAAGGAAGAAGTAGAAATCCTGAATTTGCTAAGTGGATTGCACAAGATCAGATTATCCTTGGATATTTAAATTCGATGTTGTCGAAAGAAGTTATTTCTCAAGTGGTTCGTTTTGAAACTGCGCATGAAGTATGGAGTTGTCTCTCAAGCATGTATTTGTCAGTCTCAAAATCACGTATCATTCAAATTTGTTCTCAGCTTGCTAGAGAACAGAAGGTAGATCAAAGTGCATCAACATATTTCTTCAAGATGATAGCTTATGCAGATGAATTAGCAGCAGCCGGAAAACCTCTTGAAGAGGAAGAGATCATCTCTTATATACTTACAGGGTTAGATGTCGACTACAACCCATTTGTTTCTTCGATGACTCGAGAAACTGATCTCAAAGTGAGTGAACTATATGCCCAACTATTGTCCTTTGAGGCAA
The DNA here is from genome assembly GCA_036927565.1 of Tuctoria greenei. NCBI lineage: Eukaryota > Viridiplantae > Streptophyta > Magnoliopsida > Poales > Poaceae > Tuctoria > Tuctoria greenei. Next base: position 192,509,202 of record JAYESD010000002.1, on the reverse strand, counting down.
GACTTGAGTCACAATCTAGATATATGCAATTCTCCTCATCTGCAAACTCTGCATCTCGTGGTCGAGGCCGCGGCCATGGGCGTGGCAGATCCAATTGTGGTAATTTTGATGACAAAACTGGACGTGGTGGCCGTGGCGGGGAAGGACAAAAAGTATGTCAGCTTTGTGGCTACAAAGGTCATGTGGTCCAAACTTGTCGAAGGAGGTTTGATAGAAATTTTACAGGAGAAGAAAATCTTCACCGAAGCTTTGTAGGATCTGCCACAACCCCTTTTTATAGAGTTGACACCAACTGGTATTCGGACACTGGTGCAACAGACCATATAACTGGTGAACTCAACAAACTCACCACAAAAGAAAAATATAATGGGCATGATCAAGTTCAGACCGCCAGTGGTACAGGTATGAAAATTACTCATATTGGTCATGCATCTTTTCATACTCCTCTTCGTGATTTACAACTCAACAACATTCTTCGTGTACCTAATTCTAAGAAAAGCCTCATATCTATTCATCGTTTCACGAGTGATAATAATGTGTTTGCTGAGTTTCATCCTGATTTCTTCTGTTTTAAGGATCGAACAAAGAAGAAAATCCTCCTTTTCGGCAGATGCATTGATGGTCTTTACCCAATCCCATACTATGCAAGGCAAAGTCTTCATACAGTCAAGAATCCTACATATCTTTGGCATGGTCGTTTAGGTCACCCCTCATCAGTAATTGTATAGAAAGTTTTGTCTATTAATAATATTCCTGTCAATAAGCAGTTAGAGTCCAGCTTAGTGTGTGACTCTTGTCAAAAAGCTAAGAGTCATCAACTCCCTTATCAAAATTCTCTTAGTATTGTCAATACTCCAATTAGTTTGTTCAGATGTATGGGGTCCTGCCCCTAAGTTTATTGGAAGACATAAATACTATGTGAGTTTTGTCGACACTTATAGTAGATACACTTGGATCTATCAATTGAAAAATAAATCTGATGTCTTCCAAGTTTTCTTGAATTTCCAACAGCTTGTTGAAAGATATTTTGACAGGAAGATAAAAATATTGCAAACTGATTGGGGAGGTGAATATCAAAAGCTCAATTCCTTTTTCCAGAAAATAGGAATCACTCATAGAGTATCTTGTCCATACGCTCATCAGCAAAATGGACTTATTGAAAGGAAACATAGACATACAGTAGAGGTGGGCCTTACCATCCTAGCTCAAGCCTCCATGCCTCTTATGTTTTGGGATGAAGCTTTCTTAACTGCTGTCTATTTGATCAATAGAACCCCATCTCATATCCTTAACTATGAGACTCCCGACTATATCAAGAAAACCCCGACTATCTATCTCTTCGGATATTCGGTTGCATCTGTTGGCCAAATTTAAGACCATATAACCAGCATAAACTTCAATATCAATCCAAACAATGTGCTTTTCTTGGATACAGCGGTCTTCATAAAGGATATAAGTGTCTACATATCTCTACTGGACGTGTCTACATTTCCAGAGATGTGACATTTGATGAGCCGGTTTTTCCGTTTGCCAAACTTCATTCAAATGCTGGAACACTTTTGAAATCAGAACTCCTCCTTCTTCCTACGTTTCTTCTCAATCCTAGTAATTCACGAAGGGATATGATAGATCATACTAATATGAGTTATTTGCATACTAGCCCCGCTGACGAATTTTCTGGAGATCATACTGTACAGGTTACAAAAGAATCCGTTGAAAACTTGGTGCAAAATACACAGGCAACACAGCAGCAATTGCATGTACAAAACGACATCATGGGCACCAAAACTGAAGTTGTTTTTGCTTAGGGAATGTCTGCGCCTGCACAGTTCAGCCCCATCATCGATCCCGAGGCTGACACTGGTCGGAGTCCACCTGCGCTTTCCCGTATCTCTTCACCCAAATCAGCCTCGCCCAGCGTGCTCACTGTTCCTGTGCACTCTGTTGAAGGTGGATCCGTTGTGGATGCAGGGGGTGTCGCATCTGATGCACCAGCCTCTAGTACGCAGCCGTCTGGAGAACAACAAATAGATTATAATCTTCCATTGTCTCATGCAAGTAATACGGCTCAACGATAAGGACCTCAAACAAGATTATCACGAGGTATTCGACAACCAAAAATACCAAGAGACGGTACTGTCAGGTATGGAACAAAGAAAGGAAGAGTTCATTATGGAATGATGATCATGACTACCGAACCAACAGATTGGCAAGATGCAATGGCAAATGAAAAATGGCGTGCTGCGATGGATGATGAGTATAAAGCACTAATGCAAATAAAACCAGGCACCTTGTGCCTCCTCATCCTGGAATCAATGTGATCGACTCCAAGTGGGTTTACAAAATTAAAAAGAAAGCAGACGAGTCTATTGATTGGTACAAAGCAAGATTAGTGGATAAAGGGTTTAAGCAAAGATATGGTATTCATTATGAAGATAGGTCCAGTCTTGTGGTTAAAGTGGCAACATTACGGCTCATTCTCTCACTAGCCGTGTCAAAGAATTGGTTGATTCGGGAATGCTTTCCTTCATGGTATTTTGGAAGAGGATGTCTTCATGCGCCAACCTCCTGGTTATGTTTATAAAAACCATCCACATCATTTATGCAAGTATGACAAAGCTATCTACGGGTTGAAACAAGCACCCCGTGCATGGTATGCACGGTTGAGTAATAAACTGGTGCAATTAGGATTTAAAGCATCAAAGGCCGACACTTCTCTCTTTTTCTATACAAGGAACAAGATAAATATGTATCTACTCATTTATGTAGATGACATAGTTTTGGTGAGCTCTAATCAAGAATCAGTAAGCAAACTCTTGTCAGATCTTCAAGCTGAATTTGCACTTAAAGATCTAGGTGACTTACATTATTTTTTGGGATCGAAGTCACCAGAAATAACAAAAAGTTGATTCTTTCTCAAAAGAAATGTGCATCTGATCTAATAGCAAGGGCAGGAACGAAAAACAGTAAACCAGTCTCAGTACCATTGTTGGTTTCAGAGAAATTATCAAAACATGAAGGTACATTACTTGACTCAGATGACATCAAAAATTATAGAAGCATAATAGGTGCTCTTCAGTATTTAACAATAACTAGACCAGACATTGCTTTTGCGGTGAACAAAGTTTGTCAGTTTCGTCAAGCTCCTACTACGTTGCATTACGGTACTTAAATAGCAATGTTCGTCTTGGAGTAACTAATGTACCATAAAAGTCCTTGCTAGTGAGTTGTTTTTCAGATGCAGATTAGGCCGACTGCCCGGATGACAGACAATCAACAAGAGGTTTTGCAGTGTTTGTTGGGCCAAATCTCATAACTTGGAGTTCAAGGAAGCAAGCAACTGTATCGCGCTCTAGCACCGAAGCTGAATATAAAGTGCTAGCAAATACAACTGCAGAAATTATTTGGATTCAGACCTTGCTTCGGGAATTGTCTTCCACAAGTTGCAGTTCTTTGGTGTGATAATATTGGAGCAACTTATCTATCAGCAAATCCTGTCTTTCATGCTCGGACTAAACATATAGAAGTTGACTACCACTTTGTACGATAGAGAGTACATCAAAGACTTCTTGAGATTCGACATATTTCTTCAAATGATCAAATTGCAGATGGTTTTACTAAAGCTTTAGCTGGTAGTGCTTTCAAACAGTTTCAATTCAATCTAAACTTAAACAATAGTTATGTTTCGACTGAGGGGGTGTGTTAGGAAAAGAGTCCGAGAACTTCTTGTACCCTCATATGTTACATTTCGTTTCCTATTTAGACTCTAGTTTGTATTAGGCTAAGACTCTGTCTCTGTATCTACTCTGTATCTATAAATACATAGCATCGATCACCCTGTTGGGAATCGCCTCATACATCTTCACATGCAGCAAGGGCGTGAGCGGAGCGGCGAGCAGCACCACTGCTAAGCGGCGGAAAGCAAACAACGATGGAAAGCTAGAACACGTGAGTTTGGAACTATAAGAGCAACAACAAAATATCACGTAGAAGTCTAGATAAGGGCGAGATGAGAAGCTGCCGTCGAGCTTGAGACTCAGCGGCAAGCAGCTGCGTGGAGGATGAGAACAGAGCAAGTGACTGTTTCCCTGTCTGGTGGGACCCACATTTCCACCCTTTGTCAAACAAAGCTCAATTTAAACACAGTAGTTTAGCTCTAAAATATATGAAACTTAGCAGGTTGCCAATTGATATATGATGACTCCCATGTTGAATTCAAATCTTATATTTAATGGAGTTAGGTTTGGATTTTTAAACTTGAATTCAAATTTACTCTTCCATGACTTGAATTTAATTAGAACAGCACATAATGTCTAGAAAGAGTAAAATTTCGCAGAGCTGTTATTTGAGATATGGAGAACACATAGGTAAACTCAGATTTGAGACATGATTATATTGAGTATGTCATGGATTTAAATTTGAACCTCACTTATTAAGGTTTGTTTTAATTCTTCCTCATATGAAATCTTGATTAACTCTTTTCTCTCTCTAGTTAAGTCAAATAGATAAACAAAACATCATGTTTTGAATTTTTACACATGCTTTGATTAGAACATAAATTTATAATTTGCTATTACATTTGAATGTGAATTCACATTTATGATTTGACTTTTGACTTTTTAATTATATTTGAAAAATCCTCATTTTTTTATATTTACTTGCTTAGGTGCAATGTATGTCTTATACACTCATAAGCCCTCATTAGGCGTAAATTTTTTAATAAGCCCTATTTTTAATATCACTTATTAGTTAACATAGTTCATGTATGTCTGAATTTCTATTTCAGCTTCAAAAATTTTAAGTTCACCTTTTTGCATTTTTGTGCGTTGCAAGTGTGGAATTTTACAATCCTTCCCCCTTAAAGGAATCTCGTCCCGAGATTCAATTGAAAGGAACAATAGAAAGAGTTTAGAGAATGATTGGTAAAAGATGGACTCTAACCGGGAGAATATTATAGCAATGTGGCATGAAAGGATTTGCGACAATCTTCTTGTCTTGATGTCGCGTCTTCGTGGCTGCCGTTACTTGAGTATGATGGGGCGCTCAAACATTGGATTTGATTTCTACATATTCGATTCTCTATCTTCATAAACTTGACGGGTGCTCGAGCTTCCATTAGCGTCTTGCAATGCTTTCTTTAACATTGAAAAGAGATACTTTAATGTCCTAATCTTGACTTGAATAATCCACCTTTGCTCTTTGCTTCTTCTGATCATCTTGATACCATTGAACTGACCATACAATTGCGCTTGTTTCCTTGCCTTGTTTCACACTACTCCTTATAGAGTTCATGTAGTATTTCCCAGACAAGAATCAAGGTGTTTGACGAGAATAGGCATGGATCACTAACCTTGCAGCGAATCGGTATCTCGATACGTGAGTTAAGGATTAAAACACTTTGCGGTGGCATATTGGGATTAAATATTCAATTCCCCATATATTTTTTTAATCAGCAAAGACTCATATATATGGTAACCACAAGGTTTTTTATGTATCAATGTCACCATATACCAAATCAAGAATTCAGACCAAGATCAAGGAGCTTCGCGAGATTGATAATCAAATGGTACTATCAGGAATAAAGAAAATCAAGGATTTTGTGAGGTTGATCATTTAAATGGTCAACATCAGCTCTCCACTGTTCCATAGCACCCTAAGGTGCCCCTGGAGGCGGTGGATGTTGTAGGAGAGCTCGCGCGGCAATGAGCGCGTGCTCAGGGTTGTTGTTTGTCGATGCAGTGATCGACGCAGATGGCCCATCTTGTCGCCCAGCATTGTTTACCGGAATAGATGGCGGCTGTGGTGCCATAGTGCCTGTCGGAACAATGGCACCTGCTGGCTGCTGCATGTTGAAGGGATTGCCTCTAGCAGGTTGTTCAGCCTGATTGCCGTTGGAAGATCCTACAGTGAAATTCACCATCTTGAGATCTCGGCTTCCCCCTTCCTTACGCGGTAAATGTTGAAGTGTAGCAACGACACTTCCCCCGGTACTACCAAATGTAGCCCGCGGAGGTTCTTGTTTTGGTTGGGGCACGCGAAGATCAAGAGCAAGATGGTGACATAGGAGATTTACGTGGTTCGGGCCGCCTGAGCGTAATACCCTACTCCACGGGGTGTGTGTTGTTGTATTGTGAATCACTAGAAAGCATAGTCTCTGGCTCATCTTGGAGTTGTCCCATTGTATCGTGCGGCTCAGTCCTTTTATAGTCTAAGGACTAACCGTTACATCATTAGCTTGGCCCGACATTTGGTCCTAGCATATTTTATAGCCTAATACACTGTCTATGAGTATTAAGCATGGTTAATAGTGTGATAACGTGTCTTGGCTAAATTACCTCTATTAACAGAGCTTTGATTGTGTGTCGTAAATACAACATTAACGACATGTAATCAAATCTTGTAACTGTCGCTTTAACTGTCCCTTGAATGTCCGTGCTGAAGGAGATCCGCCAATGTATCTGTTGATGATTAAGGTCCAGAGGCTCCACACGTGGCAGCTTTGGAGCTTCCCCTTGCGGGGAGGAAGCTCCAGAACCAGTATACACGTGTCGGCACCGGAGCTTCCCTCTACTGGGGGTTAGGTCCGGGGTCGTTATACAAGTGTAGATCGCAGAGCTTCCCTGTGTTGGGAGTTTAACTCCGAATTTACATTACACATGTCAATTCCCAGAGCTACCCATATGAGGGATGCGGGTCCGGTGTAATATGACATGTGGGATCTGAGGAGACCTTCATCTTTAACAGGTAGAACTCTCTTGCACTTCTCGCGGTATAATAGGGTACCTTCTACGCAGGGTAGTGACAACATCAATGGAATGCATGTTGGTACTATGTGCTTACAAAAGTGAAAACTCTAAGCCGGAAAACTCTAAGCCGGTATTCTAGTATACGTCTCAACGGTGGCCTTAATGACGTTCACTCGGAAACGATTTCTAAACGCAATACGATCACGCGGTCAGTATAGCTGCATAAGACACTCAATTTACAAAACACTCATTATGGTGCCATACGGCACAGCTCGCACGGGCGATCATTTCAGGCAGTCACAATAAAATATATGAAAGTAAGAACATTTGTCCCGTATCATTCCATACGAGCCACCCCGGGTTGAGCCACGTCTCGAGGTACATGAACGGGTTTTCTACCACCCAACTGGGGTCCCACGTGTTTGCCTAATGCTGCACCAGTAGGAGGCTCTTTCGTGTGTTTATTAAAAAACACACTAAGTGCTTTTCAACCGCACGATAGTTGTCCACGTTATTTATCTCTTGCGCTAGGGATCAGCGCTGCGTATGGCCCTTTGAACATTGAACGTCCAAGAGTTGCATACTTCGTGTTTTTGATCACATGATGGGGTATCCACGCTTTTGCCTGAAGCACGCCGGGGAGCAGCGTTTCATATGTTCTCAGGACCATGAAAAGGTTCAGAGACTCATATTAACTCCCGTGCCATGCCACAGAGACAATCATCGTACTACCTCTCGTAAGGAGAGCTTACCGCAATTGATCCGCTTGCGGTGGCGTAGCTTACCTCTTACCAGACGTCTAAGCGTCATTACAAAATATAATAACACATATTTTAGCTTTCCACCTTAAGTAACTAATACTATAATAGACCTTATGTGGGCATAATAACTAATCCTCACTTGACTACTTCGTAGTTTTCAAAAATAGACTCATTTCGAGTGTGCTATTCCTAATGCAGCTGTGATACCCGATTGTGGGGACCGAGTCCGCACATTCCAGGAATCACATTAGGTGGTGTCGTGCGATGTGGCACCCAACAGCACACACGAAACAACATAGTAAAGACACAAAATTTTCATTTCATAATAATATATTGTTTACAAAATAGCGTACAACAGCGGTACACACGTGGCGGATAGTACATACTCACACTCTCAACCTATCTAAGCACAAGAGAAGTCGTCCATGCCCGCGGACGCTTCTCACTAGCAACACGATGATCAGAAGGAAGCAGCGTGGTGTCACGTGAGAGATACATCTCTACAACTCGAGGTCTCACGGACAACCAATAACAGCAACAAAATACCAAAACATGCAAAACTACATATAATGCAATCGTGAGCACGAAGGCTCAGCAAGACATAACCATCTCACCTAAACATGAACCTCTACATGTTGAGACTTCTAATATTTTAAGGTAGCAAATGACATTCTCTGAGCATGGCACATCACAGACTCCACAATCAGACAAGAAATGTTTTATCCCTAATGTTACATGCTCAAAGTTGCATAAGCTTTATTCGAGTTAAATGTTTAGCAAATGTAAACTTAATTGTGCTATTTCTTATCCATACAAGTTGCAATACAATAATAATCATGTCAGCAGATTCATAATATTCCAGCTACTCTTTATTACTACGTCACGACTCAGTAAACAAGTATGCTCGATCCATAACCGCGAGTGACGGTGATTCGAATCAATAACACCCGGATAGCACGACACATACACCCACACACGGAACTGCGAAGGCATGCTCCACTGACGTTGTATGCAGCAACCTTTCACTCGACACCTACACGCCGAACCGGTCCCACCGCTACAAGCAGGAGGCCCCCACACAGAGTACGACGTACTCTGTGTAGGTTTACACCTTGCTGCTCCCAACCCGCACCTATAAGGTGGTGGGGTATGCCTCGACGCTAAGGTGGTTAAGTTACATCGGTTTCCTGGGTCCCATATATCTAGTATGCCTCCGGTACAGTTCAAACTTGCCCAACAGGGCCGCACACGGCGCGATCCTCAATCGACACAGGCAGAGCTACACACCCGACACCACGTCCCGCTGCATCCTATTCCCTGCCCGGTCTCATAATCAGTTTCATAAATCATTATCTATATTAACCATTCCCAGGTGATAATATCGCTATCTCGCGAGTAGATTCCAACTACTCGACTTTTACCGGATTCCCTACAACATTAGCATGGCAATTTTATGCGTTGAGAGCTATAAACCTACCCATATACTTCATGGGCTTGTGGGTCATGCATTTGGAGTATTCAAACATAATAGACCTAATGCACAATTCATATACAAGTCAACAAATTTATAAAAGCAAAAATTTAGAAACGACTTAAATGTAAATCGGGGCTTGCCTTTAGTTGCGACTAGATAATGTCAATAAGTCAGTGGCTTGATCCTTCGAGTTGAACTTCTGATTGATTCTTTTCATCTCTTTTCCTTGCTGCTGCTCCGAACAATTTGCTTGCAGTGAAGTCCAAGTGTGTGCCTCCTCCTCCAAGCGATGCTCCTCGTCGAGCTTCATCGTCATGTGGACTACCGAAATGTAGATGCGCAATTAATCAAATGCAACTTAACAATTTATTGGATTTAAGTATTCATAACTCAAATTAAGGTTCAGGTGCTACTAGGATCAAAAGGGGACCTTGCTGTTCACTATAATGAGGACAGATCAAAACTTAAACGAATGATTTTTGGTATAAAGGAACCTAAGTTTTGTAATGGATATAAAGTGGATAACATATTACAAATGATAATTCTTATAACTCAAAAGAGGTTCAAGTGGTATCTAGGTTGAAGGTAAATCCCTGCTGTTCATAGCAACTATGAAGATCAAACTTACTTCAATAGGTTGAGGTATAAAATCTTAGGTGTTTAATAAAGGACATAGGGACACTAATCATAGGTTCCTAATATTCAGATCCTATCGAGGGACTAAAGGTAGTTCACTGCGGGTTAGGCAACTCTGGTGGAAAATGATTTGGACTCAAAAGGATGCAAAGGAAGGGTTCCCAAGAGTTTCTACATCACATCAATGTAATGGAGATATAACAGATTTAATTATACATGTACCATGTTATAAACCTCTACTTCTGCGGCAAGATGATTCTAATGTTTCTGATTCTTTTAACAATGGAACATACAGGTCTTGGGTGACACACTAGCATCGTTTAGATTTTTATAGGAAAAAATGTAATCATGGTAAATCCCTAAGGCTTTTCTCATGTGGGAATTTTCATACAAAATCTGTAGCTTTGTCATACTCCAAAAATGAGTTTTTCCTATAGTACTGGTATTTAGGAGTCTATTGAAAGTTATTTCACATTTTCCAAGCTTCCTGCACAGTAATATGGATTTTACAAGTTGCACTCATTTTTCTGAAATAGCTGCTGTTGTTTTTGGGCAAATTATGGACTTGAGGCAAAACTCACAGATTTGACCTATTTAAACATCTCCAATAAGGTTGAAATTTTTACTGGAAACCCTAAGGTACTGACGGAAGAGTTTGGCTAAGTTTGAGAATTTTTCATGCAGTGGAACTTCTGGTATAAAATTCCAAATCTTTTACTTCAAAGAATTATTGAGAACATTACAGAGACTTTCATACCAATTACTTTGCATTACTGGATTGTACAGGTCAATATGGTTCTAACAAAGTTTGTTTCAGAATTTTTTATTAGTGCTACAGGGAGATGTGAAGTTTTAAAGTTTGAACCATTTTCTGTTTTTATTTTCTATTAAAAACTCAATAACTGTCTGACAGTGGGGTCCATAGTACAGCACCTTCTTCTACCTCAGACAGCACGAACAGGCAGCTTGACAGGGGGCGACGCTTGGCCGTTCCCGCGCTGGAGGGCGATAAAAGGCTACAACACAAAAACGAAAAGTGATCCTCGGACTACAGGACGCACATCGGGCAACCCGAAGACGAGCGGCGGCGTGTAGAACGGCGCCGGCAACGATGGGGGCGGCGGCGAGCTTGACAGCCATGGTGGAAACGCCTGGAAACTATCCTAATAAGATCGTATTTAGGTCTTAGGGCACCTATGTGAGATGGAGGATTTGATTCTGACCACCAATTGAATGGAAAGTGGAGGCAACATGGGTATCAGTGGTGACCTAGGTCAAAACACGGTGGAGGGGAAAACTGACAATTGGCCACAACTGCCGCACCATTTCTAAATCTTCTTGCTCTAAGAGCTTCTATAGGGGTTCTAGAATCTATGAGACAGCCAGAGTAAGGCATGATATTGCATCTAAAGCAAATATCGACGGCGACATCTCACAGTTCCATGTATTGGCTGCTACAAAATTTCGAGCACCGGCTATACCGAGCCATAAGAGCTTAATTCAATGGAGGGAAGTGGGAAGGAGAGTTTTGCGAACCTTGGAGGCCATTTGTTTGAGCTGGAACGGGATCGAGACAGTGGGGCGATGGACTTTCGTCGTGGCGGCGCAGTAGCGTGAAGATGAAGAAGAACCCGTTGGGCACAGCGAGCAGACGGTTGGGACGACGTCCTGGCACCATGGTGATGTCGAGGAAGGGTTTGCTGTGGGCGACGAGTCACTAGAGAAAGGCGGCCAACTATGCAGCAAGAGCGTGAGCAGAGCGGCGAGTAGCGCCACTGCTGAGCGGCCAGGAAAGCAAACAACGATGGAAAACTAGAACACATGACTTCGGAACGATAAGAGCAACAGCAAAATATCACGTAGAAGCCTAGATAAGGGCGAGATGAGCAGCTGCCGTCGAGCTGGAGACTCAGCGGCAGGCAGCTGCGTGGAGGATGAGAACAGAGCATGTGACTGTTTCCCTGTCTGGTGGGACCCACATTTCCACACTTTGTCAAACAAAGCTCAATTTAAACGCAGTAGTTTAGCTCTAAAATATACGAAACTTAGCAGGTTGCCAATTGATATATGATGACTCCCATGATGAATTCAAATCTGATATTTAATGGAGTTATGTTTGAATTTTTAAACTTGAATTCAAATTTACTCCTCTATGACTAGAATTTAATTAGAACAGCACATAATGTCTAGAAAGAGTAAAATTTCGCAGAGCTGTTATTTGAGATATGGCGAACACATAGGTAAACTCAGATTTGAGACTTGATTAAATTGAGTATGTCATGGATTTAAATTTGAACCTCACTTATTAAGGTTTGTTTTAATTCTTCCTCATATGAAATCTTGATTAACTATTTTCTCTCTCTAGTTAAGTCAATTAGATAACAAAACATCATGTTCTGTATTTTTACACATGCTTTGATTAGAACCTAAATTTTTAATTTGTTGTTACATTTGAATGTGAATTCACATTTATGATTTGACTTTGACTTTTTAATTATATTTGAAAAATCCTCTTTTTTTTATATTTACTTGCTTAAGTGCAATCATACACTCATAAGCCCTCATTAGGCGTAAATTTTTTAATAAGCCCTATTTCTAATATCACTTATTAGTTAACATAGTTCATGTATGTCTGAATTTCTATTTCAGCTTCAAAATTTTTAAGTGCACATTTTTGCATTCTTGTGCGTTGCAAGTGTGGAATTTTACACTGGGCAGTTCAAGTCTACCTAACTTAGTCCCAGTACAGAAAGTGTGGCTTACCTACCTTGGGTTAGAACAAGATGAATAACATACTTGGTCTAGTTCCGTACCCTATGTGTGTCCTTGTCTCCCCTGTAATTCGGACCAAATAATGAAAGACATTGTTGTGTGAGAACAGACTCCACGTGCATCAATCTTTGTATAGACTCATTTTATTTTATTTTCCTTTTCCTTCTTGTCTATATCAAAGTTGTGCAATTCTTTTTGAGCTTTAGTCCAACTTACTCATATGTTGTACAAGTTATATTGTTTGTTTTTTCGGATCTTAGCATTGCTAGACGTCCTACTCGCCTGAACGCCAAAGCTAGTGTCAGGTCCGGAGTGCGCTATCGACTTAGTCTGGTCAAGCACCCTAAGTATGCCACTCTACCTACATTCCGGCAGGCCTCAGTAGGGCGGGTCTAGAAAGCATTCGGATATGGAGAGATTACATCAATGTACTTGTTATCATATTGAGATCCTTTGGATCTAAAATTCAAATAAGAACAGTAAGTCACAAAAAAGACAAGATGACGGATTTTACTGTTTTTCTTGTCTTTAAGGCGCAGGAAAAATGGAAAGCTGATGATGGTGGATGATGCCAGAGCTACTAAGCTCCGACATCCCCCAAAGGGGCCCACCGTCGATGTTTTATACGTTGAAAGTGGGCGCTGTCAGAGCTGACATAGTTCTGACAACTCCCACGGGGACATGCCATCGACGTGAAGGATAATGATGATCCAAGCGAAGATGGTGAAGAAATCACCCCGAGGGGATTCGCCATCGACGTACCATACGTTGATGGTGGATATCATCGAAATCAGGAAGCTCTGACAACCCCAGGGGGCCCGTCGTCGACGTTCTATGTGCTGGCAGTGGGTGCTGTCGGATCTATCAAGCTCCGACACCTCCCAGGGGGCCCACTGTCGACGTCACAAACGGTCCCTAGAGATGTCGGAAGTAAACTTTAGACCTAAGAGCTAAGCATTCTAGCTACAAGTTCAAAGGGCGCAAGTCATCAAGGCATTGTCAGATCCTTTTGGTACATGTTCGCAATCCAATTGTGTACATCTACCAGGGGACCAATAAGATAAAGGACAATGCATTGAACACAAACACAAAATGGAATTCATTCATTCATGGAGTTTGGATTTCATTCATTTGAAGGACTAGACTGAATTACAAAATGAGGATTAGTGTAAAAGGAAAAATAAAAAGGTCTTGGCTACTGGAGGTCCTAGGTCCTATGGAAATACGAGGCAACTTTTTGTAAAATCCCACTTTTTCCTTTCATGTAAAGTTCAGCTACAAGTTGTTTATCAAACATAATGGAGATCAATATAGTTGTGCACATGAACTTGACCTCACTAAAAAGCTTTCTTTCTACTCATGTTTAATTTTATTAACATGAGGATTGGACTTCACTACTAATCCTAGAACAATTTAATTAAACCTTTCTGCAAAGTTGGGAGTTTAATTGAATGGAATGGCTAGGGCAAAGTATATTGCAGCATTATATAAAATCAAAACAAATATAAATTGATTATGTTGCTATGTATATCTGGCCCTGACAAAAAGATTCAAATCCAAGGCTCCAAACTTTTCATTGGCCTCTTAATATTCTAAATAGCTTCTCGATAAAGTTTCAAGATTTTTGAAGCACGTCTTCCACTTAGTTGGACACGTACAGAGGGTTTATTTCGCGTCGATCTCAAAATTTCGCTTTGCACTTAACATTGTCCAAATCAACTCACAATTTTTTCCTAAGACCCTTTATGGTTCATTAAGCTTTGTTTCAAAGTTTGGGGATTTATGGACCTCAGTTACTATTTATTTCAATAAGGTTTATAAACAAGTTTGATTTCAAATTTGAATTTGAAGCAAACTGTGTAAAAATTGAAATCTGATTGTAGATTTGGGTTCCTCATATTTTTCTTAGCCTGTCTGTAAATTTTGGAAAATTTTGGGCAATGTTTGAGGTGGAATTTAGAGGAACGGAGAGGAGGGAGCAGTGGGGCCCACATGTCAGCCGGTGAACCGTTTTACCACCTCTGTTTTTCCTTCTCCGCTCGACACCGCGATGCTTGCATGCCGCCAGTGCGCCGGTTCGGCCGTGGGTCGCCTCCATTTGCCCCAGCCCCCTTATCTACTGCGGTAAAGATCTTTTCTTCACTCGACCGTCGACCTCAGTCGCTTCTTTGCTTGCCTCGCTCGCGCTGCTCATTTTCTCGCCGCTGCGACCACCTCGGTTCCGCCCGACACCGCTCAGCCTCGCCACCACTACAAGCTTCTTCGTCCTCTGCAGTCTTTAGGAAAAAGATGCGCCATGATCTCGTGTAGCTGCTGCTAAAGTTTGAAGTCATATCATGCATCCTAGTGTCCATATTTCGTGAAAAACCGAAGCACTTTTGTAGCTTTGGAGCTAGGTCATCGGTTTAATTCTGATTGTATGTACAATAATTCTTTGATCCAGTTAGACAACATGATCAACGTCTCCTAGCGCACCTTCCCTCCAAAAACCAGAAGGAACCATCGAGTAATTATCGAGTTATCCAGTTTTTCCCCTTCCGCCATTGAAGGAGCTCGGTTCACCGTCGACCTTAGTGTTGCCGGCTAAGACACGAGTTCTAGACCCTCCTAACATCTTTCCCATGCTCCCAAGATGCTTCCTGAGCTTTCGTATGAGAGCTTTCGCTAGGAAATTGAGGGTTCCGACATGATCGGAACCCTAGCAACCGCCACCGTCGTCGAGAGTGGACTTCCTGTCACCCATCACCGTCGGGAGGTACCCCAACATGTTTCCCGCGTGAAGGTAGGGTGGGGCGGCGAGTTTCAAGGGTTATCGTGGGCCAGAAACCATCGCCGGCGAGTGCGCCGCCGCGCTCCAGCATGGGCGCCACCGCCCGAGCCTGTGGCCAGAAGAAGAAGAAGGAGCGGGTGCGGGTCCCTCCTGCCAGAGAGTGCACTGCCTCTTGGATCAACCTGTGGCCAAGGGATCTAGTGTGGCCATGTGGAAGTTTTTGTGGCTTCCGGTGTGGCTGCCTCCTGGTTGGCTGATTTAAATTTGGTGGGCCCAGGCGCCAAATTTAAAAGCTGGAAATTCCAAATTTATGCAGAACCATTTCCAAACTTGAAAAATCAATATCTCTCTATAGACTTCTCTAAAAATCTTCAAACAAATTTTGTTTGAAATCCCGTGAGCTCTAGTTTCTGTTAGTACCAATAAGGTTTTGTGAAACTTACTTTTAAATTCTGTAGAAAACAATCTTGCAAAATACCAATACAATTTTTCTAGATGAACTTTACACTGGACAAATCCCCAAAATTCACATAAAATACACTGCCCTATTATAGACTTCCAAAAAAAGTTTGGGAGCCATTGCACCTGTATAACCCTTCGTATAATTCAATTACCTTTTTCAGTCATTGAATTATTACAGATGTTCAATTGCTTTATTATATCCCAAAATTTGGACTGAACCTTCCTTTAGTCATTCACTAGTTCCAGTAAAAATTTGGAATTTAATTGACTTAGTCTCCTGGTCCTAATTCAGTTGCCAACTGAATGTTAATTGAAAAGCAAAAATTCAGTTATAAAATAATTCCAGAAATTCTTGCCAACTTTGAAATTCAATATATCCTTCACCAAAGCTTAGAAATTTATGAAACCAATTTTTCTAGAACCAGGACAACATCCTCTATCATGATCATCAACTGGCAGCTATGTTCAAGCTACAGTTTCTTCTCTAAAATTCTTGGAAGTTTATTTCTTACCATAATTTTAGAGACAACAAACTACTTTGATCATCTCCTGTTCTTTGCAAGAGTATTCCTTGTAGTCCCTAACATCTACCATAAAAATCGCAAACCCAAAGAAGATCATTCACTCACTATAACCATAGTTAGAAGCTTATGAACTATATATACATTTTAATTTACTAGCATTCATATATGCATGTCGTGTAGTGATCGATATTGACGAGAAGTGTCGCTTGGAGGAGAAGGCCAGGGTGTCCACTTGAAGTCCTTGGTGGAGTCTTCTGTGAAGGACCACTAATAATTGACATTTAATCGAGTCGCAAACTAAGGCAAGCCCCGGTTTGCATTTAAGAGCTTTTCAGAGTTTTTCAGTTTTATTCATTTACGTCTTCAGTTGATATTGTGCATTACGTATAAGGTGTTTGATACTAACTTGCATATCCACAAATCCTATGGGAGGGTTGGAAAGGTTTACAGCTTGACATATAGAACTGCCAATGCTAATGTTATAGATATACCGGTAGAAGTCGAGTAGTTGGAATCTACTCGCGAGATAGGAATAGCAGTTCATATGAGGGTGAAAGATAAAAGAATGGCTTATGAAATGAATACAAGACCGGGCAGGGGAAATAGGAGTCGACAAGATGGAGTCTCGGGCGCATAGCCCTGCCTGTGTCGCTTGAGGACCGTGCCGTATGCGGCACCGTTGGGCAAGCTTGAACTGTACCAGTTGCATAATGGGATATGGGCCCAATAAACTGATGTAACTCTAGAATGTAGTGTGGAGACTCCTCGATTGTCCTTGAATGGAGATGCGAAGACAGAAAGGTGTAAATCTCCTAGCGGAACGTTTTGACGTGTCCGCGTAGGGGACCTTTTGCTCGAGATGAAGAGATTTGTCAACATTGGGGTCTTGTGTGGAAGGTGGCCACGTATAACGCGGGGAGAAGAGCACGTAGGTGTCTCCCACATGGGTGTGCATGTCGTGCAGTCCGGGTGTGTCATGATTGCAATCACCGTCTCTCGCGGTTATTTGAGTACCACTTGTCCGTCGCTGTCGTGACGTAGTAAATACTAAAGAAGCCAGAAGAATATGATGTATTGAATTATAATTTCTTTACAACCTTGTTTGGCTTAGAGATAGTGCAATTAAAAGTTTACAGTTTCCCCATACTTTGGCTGTAAAAGCATTATGTGTTTTGGGCACGTCATATCATCGGTAAAGTGTTTCTTGTTTGATTGTGGAGTTTATGATGTGTCGTGCCTGAAGAATGTCATTTGCTACTTAAAATATGATTATAAGGATCCACTTGTAGGCGAGTCGTTTATGCTTTACCTTACCTATGCTTAGTATTCACCCTTGCATATGTCTAGTGAGACGGGTCAGTCTTGCTGAGCCTTATGCTCACGTTTGTAGTTAACTAGTTTTTGCAGGTTATACCATTGAGGAAGGGCCTAAGGACGATGCCTTATACCCTTTAGGGTTCACGGCTGAGTAAGAGCCCTGCACGCCGCCAATATCTGTGAGTGCTGCTAGTGTAAAGCGTCTGAGGGCATGGACAGCTTTACTCATGCATAGCTAGTGCTGAGAGCGTAGTTTGATGTGTAGACTTCTTTCCTACGTTATAAATTGTAAAACTTCCGCTGTGTTTATAAATCAAAGACTTAGTATCGTATTTTATTCTCGTTCTTTTCTTGTATATTGTTGGGTGTCGCATCGCACGGCACCACCCAATGAGATCCTTGGATGTCGAGATTCCGATCCCCACAGGCATGGTATCAGAGAATCATTGGGGACAATGTACTTGAAAAGAGCATATTTTCAAAACTTAGGATTTATGAGTGAGGAATTAGCTATATGCCCTTATAAGGAGTATTATTAGTATAAGATATAAAGGTGGTAAACTAACTTATATGTTATTAATTTTGTAACGACGCTCCAACGTCAGGTAAGAGGTAAGGTACGCCACCGTAAGCGGATCAATTGCGGTAAGCTCACCATGCGAGAGGTAGCATGGAAGTCTTTCCATGGCTTGGCACGGACAAGTTAATAGGAGTCTCTGAAACTTTTCATGTTTCTGAGAACCTAGGACATGCGGTACCCTAGCGTGCTTCAAAGTTAGTGGGAGCCCCCGTCGGGTGGTCTATAACCCGATAGTATGCCTCTCTAGAATCATTCATATTCTATGGGAGCATGCGAAACACGTATGCCTGAGCATGTATAAGCCGGTTCGTACGGGATGCTGTACAGACGTATTACAGCCATGTACCTCGAGACATGACATCGCTCGAGGGCGACTCACACCAGAGTCATATGCATTTACTTTTATATATATTATTGTGACTGCCTGTCATGTTTTCCCCGTGCCGCCCTTGAGGTGTGAAAGGGGATTGTTTGACTTTTGCAGCATTGACTACGCTAGCGACCCGTGTAGTACATGTTTGCGAGTGAACGATACAAGGACCACCTATAAATGTATCCGGATATACCGGTTAGAATTTTCTTTGGTGAGGCACGTAGTATCGTCAGTATCAACTTTGATACTCGACCATCCCCAACGTCAGAATGGTTGCATTACATTTTTGGAAAGTCCGACTACCAGTTGCTTGTAAGTTTTGGACATTGCAAGGTGAATATCACTCATAACTCGTGAAGAATCAAGGTTCTTTATTTCTGGCAGAAGTTTGCTCAACTTCGCCAGGTCGTAATCTTGGTTAGTTGAAAAATAACATAAGGATATGCTATATGGGTAGAAATATCATCAAGTCCACTACAAAGTTTATTTTGGTCTTTAGTACTGAAAATGGTCCTACCTTGGTGTAAACTGAACTCCACAAAAACTACTACAAATGTCTTACCCAATTACACAGTCTCTGTATTTTCACCATAACTTCTTGTAGAAATAAAATCTTCTGCCCTATTTTGATACATATCTGGAAAGGGCAGTAGCATCACTACAACTTTGTAACTTGAAGTGTTTTCTAATTCGACACTGAACCAATCCAAATCCCAGGTTGAAACTGGTACACTGCAGATCTGCTGGCAGAAAACCAGTCAACTCATCTGTCAACTTTAGACAGTCATATCTCCTAGTATTAAAACTTGACATAGTCGTATATATACATTTATGGAAATCTTAGGAAGTCCTCTATCAACTTTCTATTCAACTCCTGGTCTGAATCTTTCATTATCAGAGCCCAATCCCAATTGTCGCAAACGCTGTTCTGGCAGTCCAGGACCAGAAATCATTTGTGCATAGTTGGAATTTGCGAGCTTTGACCTGTATAACGACTTTGTAAGCCTGAACCAAATCTATTTATGGAATATTAACATGATTTGGTACCATGTTTATTTTGTCATTACCTCAAGATATTGTGTTGATATACCTGTATAAACTGTGGACAAAAACCCACATATACAGGGGAGGTTGTGTCAAAATTTCCAGAAAACTTTAGTCAATTTCAGACCTATATAACTTTTAATACAGAGCTCACCTGGAGGTGTTCAAGTACAATCTGGAAATATTATGAAGTGCTATAAAACTTTTGTATTCAACTCAAATCCTATTACTTCCATTTACTGGGAGCAAATTTTGAATTTATAAAGGATGGTCCGCTGGAACAGAACTGAAGTTCATATTCCAGATTTGAACTATCTTGTAACCATTAATCAAGCTTCTATATCTTCCATTCCAGAATTTCTATGGAGACAAAGTAATACATTATGGAAATTTTTTTGAGTTTACTATAAATTTGTAGTTGAAGTCCAGGCCAAATTCTGCATTTAACTGTGAGAAATAATTACATTTCTATGGACTGGTCTGATGGACCAGAAACTGGACGGCATACCAGTATGCGATATTATCAACTCAAATCGTTTTAGTTTCACCTTCTTATGTCACTCATCAGGTATAGGGGTGATTACTCCACATGCTTGATTAACATAAAGTTGAAACACCATGTTAAGTTATTGGTGGGCAGTATCACTTATTTGGGTCTAGTTCAATGTTCTAATCTTTATTTACACCTTGCCTACTGCATTGTAAAGTGATGCATATTACGGTCTTTATCACGATTCCAGTTGGTACTGCAACTTTGGATCTTAACCGTAATGCTCACTCTTGCAGCATGAATCACACTCATTTTGAGGGTGAACCGGGTAATTCTTCCCATGGTGGAGATGACTCAACTCTACCACCAGTGCCATCATCAACCGGATTGGCAGAAGTATTAGCAAGGATGGCCGAGTCTCTGCAGACATTGGTACAGTGGAGTGTACAACCTGAGGCTCGACCACTTGATCAACCTCAAGTCACATACCTAGATTTCTTGGCAACTCAACCACCAGTTTTCACAGAAGCCTGGGAACCATTGGAGTCGGAACATTGGCTCCGGGTGATTGAAGCCAAGTTTGAGTTACTCTAGTGTGATGAGTATCAGAAGGCTTTATTTGCCGCTCAACAACTTCAAGAATCTGCAGGAGCTTGGTGGTCTGAATATCTCACCACTCTCCCTGACGGTCATCGTGTGACCTGGCCGGAGTTCCGTGATGCTTTTCGTGCACGCCACATTTCTACAGGGATGATTAAAACCAAGTTGGAGGAGTTTGTGGAGTTGAAGCAAGGAGAAATGAGCGCTTATGAATACTCCAAGGCGTTCAATCGTTTGGCTCAATATGCGCCTGAGTATGTGAATATCGAGGCGTTGAAGTGTGATTGTTTCTTTTGAGGACTGAACGTCAAGCTTCGAGCTCTACTGGTGTTATTCAATAACGGCAACTACAATGACTTGGTTGGTGCCGCTATTGTTCAGGAGGATGCAACTCTTCCCTATCAGGTAGAGAAGAGGAAGAGGAAGACATCACTGAAGATTATCAGTGATGTTCCTCAGGAGGATCGAGCGGTATATTGCTCACCGTCCGGTCGAGAGCTTTGGTCGAGTGAGCAACCACAACAGGTTCGGTATCACTCCTATCCAGTGGAGACCTTACTTGCACCTTAGCAAAGCGTGCAAGTGTGTCCAGGTTCTCCACGGCAGCAGTATGATCTCACTCTTGCAGCCCAATCTTTGCAAGATGTGCATGTTGTCAGTCCACCCCAATTCAGTGAAAAGCACAGAATGCATTTAGCACGGGAGCGTCGCAATACGGAACGTGACCGTGTCCAATTGTCCTTTTCAAAGAATTTTGATCAGCACCATAAACATAAAAAGAAGACCTCATCAAAGTCTGATAGTGTTAATTATGCTGCGATTGAGGACATTCCAGAAGGAGAACCTGTTTTAGCAGGCATGTTTACTTTACATGATCAACCAGTAGTCGTTCTGTTTGACTCTGGAGCTACTCATAACTTTGTGAGCAAGTCTTTTGTGTTGAAACATCAAGTGCCAATTGTGACTGTCTCACATCCTTTTTGTGCCAGTTCACCTGGAGGCAATATTTCAGCTAATGAGGTTGTTTCTCGAGCACCTTTGTGCATGGGTGGAAGTATCTATCCGTTGAACCTCATCATTTTGGAAGGTCAGCAGATTGACCCATCTTGGGGATGTCATGTTGACACATCATGGAGCTATCTTTGATATCAGCTCGCGAACTGTCCAACTGAATTCTCAATTCCATGGTAGCAACACTTTAAATCTTTTAGATACCGCACCAAGAGTCTCAGTGGTGCATCACACAAGTGCCAAGAAGCTTGAGGATATCCCTGTAGTGTGTGAATATCCAGACGTGTTTCCTGACGATCTTCCGAGCATGCCACCAGAACGTGACGTCGAGTTCAAGATTGAACTTACGCCAGGAACCATGCCAATCTCAAGGAAGCCGTATAGGATGGCACCGAAGGAACTTGCGGAATTGAAGGAGCAGCTAAATGAATTATTGAGCAAGGGTTTTATTCGCCCAAGTTCATCACCTTGGGGTTGTTCCGCGTTGTTTGTGAAGAAGAAGGATGAGACTTTGAGGTTGTGTGTGGACTATCGTCCATTGAATGTGGTCACCATCAAGAACAAGTATCGACTACCACGCATTGATATCTTATTCGATCAACTAGTGGGTGCCAAGGTATTCTCAAATATGGACCTTCGTTCAGGTTATCATCAGATTAAGATTCGACCTGAGGACATTCCAAAAACCGCATTCTCTACGAGGTATGGGCTGTATGAGTACCTTGTCATGTCCTTTGGGTTGACCAATGCACCAACTCGCTTCATGTATCTCATGAATTCAGTATTTATGCTAACGTTGGACAAGTTTGTCGTGGTATTCATTGATGACATCTTGGTGTATTCTAAATCCGAAGAAGAACACGCTAAACACTTGCATATTGTGTTGCAACGGTTAAGGGATCACAAACTGTATGCAAAGTTCAGCAAGTGTGAGTTTTGGATCTGCCAAGTGCCATTTCTAGGGCACATCATCTCGGCTGATGGTATTGTCGTTGATCCAAGAAAAATTGTACAAGTCCTGAAGTGGAAATCTCCCAAGTCCGTACATGAAGTGCGTAGTTTCCTTGGCTTGGCTGGCTATCATCGGAGGTTCATTCCGAGTTTCTCAAAGATAGCTAAACCAATGACAGAACTACTGAAGAAGGGAACGAGATATGTATGGACTAAAAAATGTGAAGAAGCATTTCAAGCTTTGGTGAAACACCTCACAACAGCACCGGTGTTGGCTCAGCCGGACACAACCAAACCATTGGATGTCTATTGTGATGCATCTGGCATTGGTCTTGGTTGTTTACTCATGCAAGATAGAAGAGTGATCGCGTATGGATCCCGGCAGCTTCGGAATCATGAACAACATTATCCGACTCACGATCTTGAGCTCGCTGCCGTGGTGCTCGCATTGAAGATGTGGAGGCACTATCTATGAGGCAATCTAGTGCATCTCTACACTGATCACAAGAGTTTGAAGTACATTTTCACACAGAAAGACTTGAATATGCGACAGCGAAGATGGTTGGAATTGATCAAAGACGAGATCCACTACCATCCTGGCAAAGCAAATGTGGTTGCAGATGCGCTGAGCCGCAAGTCTCATGTCAATCATCTGTCGATCATTTCAATGGAAGAGGATGAGCCGAGTTTATACTTGGTTCCATATGGAGTGCTATACAATCTAGCCCTCATCCCTACCATAAGGGAAGATATTGTAGAGGCTCAGAAGGAAGACAAGGGAATGTCGCACATTCGACGAAGAATGAAGAAGGGGGAGATGAAATGCTTTCGATGTGATGATCATGGTACTTTTTGGTTTAAAGACTGTATAGTCGTAGCCCATGACATGGAGTCCGAAAGAAGGTCTTGGATAAAGCACACTTATCCCAAGTACTCTATTCATGTGGGTAGCAACAAGATGTACCAGGATTTGAAGAAGAAATTTTGGTGGTCCCGGATGAAGTGAGAGATAGCGAAGTATGTATCCGAATGTGATACATGTCGGCGAGTGAAAGCCGACCATTTGAGGCAAGCCGGACAGTTACAACCCTTGACCATACCAGCATGGAAGTGGGGAGACATCAACATGGATTTCATCGTAGGGTTACCCCTCACTTTCAGTAAGCATGATTCGATTTGGGTGATAGTTGATCGGTTGACCAAGTCAACTCATTTTATCCCTCTCAACACCAACTATCGTGCTCCCAAGTATGCAGAGTTGTATATCACAAGGGTCATGTGCCTACATGGAGTACCCTACACTATCATTTCAGATCGTGGATCTATTTTCGTTGCGCGATTTTGGGAGCATCTCCACGATGCATTGGGTACCAAACTGATTTGGAGTTCGGCTTATCATCCTCAGACTGATGGGCAAATCGAACTGGTGAATCAAGTGCTAGAGGATATGCTTCGTGCCTGTGCCATCCACCATGGTAGGAACTAGGATGATTATCTACCATTGGAGGAGTTTTCGTACAACAACGGTTATCAGGCTAGCATCCAGATGGTGCTATATGAAGCTCTTTATGGCCGGAAGTGTCGCACACCTTTGAACTGGTGCGAATCTAGTGAATGAGTGGTATATGGCATCGACTTGGTAAATGAAGCCGAAGAGCAAGTACGCATTATTCAAGCAAATCTCAAAGCTGCTCAGTCTCGTCAGAAGAGCTTTGCGGACAAACAACGTCGATCTCTTCACTTCAAGGTTGGGGATCAAGTTTATCTCCGGGTATCCCCAATGAAGGGAATTCATCGATTCAGAGTGAAAGGGAAGCTAGCTCCACGTTTCATTGGGCTGTTCGCAATAATTAAAAGATGCGAACCTGTGGCATATCAATTGGAGTTACCGCCGTCGCTTGCAGGGGTCCACAATGTGTTTCACATTTCTCAGTTGCGGAAATGTCTCAAAGCCCCAACGAATGTACGTATTGAGGATTTGGAGGCTCTCCAACCAGATCTTATTTATTCCGAGCATCCAACCCAGATCATTGATGAGAAAACTCGCACCACAAGGAGCCGCACCTTGCTTTTCTACAAGGTCTTGTGGAGCAACCACAGTGCTGAAGAAGCCATGTGGGAAAGCGAGGAGTATCTTAAAACAAACTATCCGGACTTGTTAGCAGCACATGTTCAATAGATCTTTACCTTTTGTCTTTTCTTTGTAATCTCAGGACGAGATTCTTTTAAGGGGGGAGGAATGTAAAATCCCACTTTTTCCATTCATGTGAAGTTCAGCTACAAGTTTTTTTATCAAACATAATGGAGATCAATATAGTTGTGCACATGAAATTGACCTCACTAAAAAGCTTTCTTTCTACTCATGTTAATTTTATTAACATGAGGATTGGACTTCACCATAATCCTAGAACAATTTAATTAAACCTTTCTGCAAAGTTGGGAATTTAATTGAATGGAATGGCTAGGGCAAAGTATATTGCAGCATTATATAAAATCAAAACAAATATAAACTGATTATGTTGCTATGTATATCTGGCCATGACAAAAAGATTCAAATCCAAGGCTCCAAACTTTTCATTGGCCTCTTAATATTCTAAATAGCTTCTTGGTAAAGTTTCAAGATTATTGAAGCATGTCTTCCACTTAGTTGGACACGTACAGAGGGTTTATTTCGCGTCATCTCAAAATTTAGCTTTGCACTTAACATTGTCCAAATCAACTCACTATTTTTCCTAAGACCCTTTATGGTTTAGTAAGCTTTGTTTCAAAGTTTGGGGATTTATGGACCTCAGTTACTATTTATTTCAATAAGGTTTATAAACAAGTTTGGTATCAAATTTGAATTTGAATTTGAAACAATCTGTGTCCAAAATTAAATCTGATTGCTGATTTGGGTTCCTCATATTTTTCTTATTCTGTCTGTAAATTTTGGAAAATTTTGGGCAATGTTTGAGGTGGAATTTAGAGGAACAGATAAGAGGGAGCAGTGGGGCCCACATGTCAGTCGGTGAACCGTTTTACCGCCTCTGTTTTTCCTTCTCCGCTCGACACTGTGATGCTTGCATGCCGCCAGCGTGCTGGTTCGGCCGTGGGTCGCCTCCAGCTGCCCCAGTCCCCTTATATACTGCGGTAAAGATCTTTTCTTCACTCCACCATCGACCCCAGTCGCTTCTCTGCTCGCCTCTCGCTCGCGCTGCTCATTTTCTCGCCGCCGTGACCACCTCAGTTCTCCCCGACGCCGCTCAGCCTCGCCACCGCTACAAGCTTCCTCGTCCTCTGTATTCTTTAGGAAAAAGGTGCGGCATGATCTCGTGTAGCTGCTGGTAAAGTTTGAACTCATATCATGCATCCTAGCGTCCATATTTCGTGAAAAACCGAAGCACTTTTGTAGCTTTGGAGCTAGTTCGTCGGTTTAATTCCGACTATATGTACAATAATTCTTTGATCCAGTTAGACAACATGATCAACATCTCCTAGCGCACCTTCCCTCCAAAAACCAGAAGGAACCATCGAGTAATTCTTGAGTTATCCAGTTTTTCCCCTTTTGCCATTGAAGGAGCTCGGTTTACCGTCGACCTTAGTGTTGCCGGCTAAGACACGAGTTCTAGACCCTCCTAACATCTTTCCCATGCTCCCAAGATGCTTCCCGAGCTTTCGTATGAGAGCTTTTGCTAGGAAATTTAGGGTTCCGACATGACCGGAATCCTAGCAACCGGCACTGCCGTCGGGAGTGGACTTCCAGTCACCCATCGCTGTCTGGAGGTACCCCAACGTGTTTCCCGCGTGAAGGTAGGGTGGGGCGGCGAGTTTCGAGGGTTATCGTGGGCCAGAAACCGTCGCTGGCGAGAGCGCCGACGCGCTCCGGCGTGGGCGCCGCCGCTGGAGCCTGTGGCTAGAAGAAGAAGAAGGAGGGGGCGCGGGTCCCACCTGTCAGAGAGTGCAGCGCCTCTTGGATCAACCTGTGGCCAGGGGATCTAGTGTGGCCACGTGGAAATGTTTGTGGATACCGGTGTGACTGCCTCCTGCTTGGCTGATTTAAATCTGGTGGGCCCAGGCGCCAAATTTAAAAGCTGGAAATTCCAAATTTATGCAGAACCATTTCCAAATTTGATAAATCAATCTCTCTCTATAGACTGCTCCAAAAATCTTCAAACAAATTTTGTTTGAAATCTCTTGAGCTCTAGTTTCTGTTAGTACTAATTAGGTTTTGTGAAACTTATTTTTAAATTCTGTAGAAAACAATATTTCCAAATACAAATAAAATTTTTCCAGATGAACTTTCCGCTGGAGAAATCCCCAAAATTCACATAAAATAAAATGTCCTATTCTTGATCCCCAAAAAAAGTTTGGGAGCCATTGCACCTGTATAACCCTCTATATAATTCAATTACCTTTTTCAGTCATTGAATTATTACAGATGTTCAGTTGCTTTATTATGTCCCAAAATTTGGACTAAACCTTCCTTTAGTCATACACTAATTCCTGTAATAATTTGGGATTTAATTGACTTAGTTTCCTAGTCCTAATTCAGTTGCCAACTGAGTGTTAATTGAAAAGCTAAAATCCAGTTATAAAATAATTCCAGAAATTCTTGCCAACTTTGAAATTCAATATCTCCTTCACCAAGGCTTAGAAATTTATGAAACAAATTTTTATAGAACCAGGACAACATCCTATATCATGATCATCAACTGGTAGCTATGTTCAAGCTACAGTTTCTTCTTTAAATTTCTTGGAATTTTTATTGCTTACCATAATTTTAGAGACAACAAACTACTTTGATCATCTCCTGTTCTTTGCAAGAGTATTCCTTGTAGTCCCTAACATCTACCATAAAAATCGCAAAGCTAAAGAAGATCATTAGCTCACTATAACCATAGTTAGAAGCTTATGAATTATATATACATTATAATTTACTAGCATTCATATATGCATGTCGTGTAGTGATCGATATTGACGAGAAGTGTCTCTTGGAGGAGAGGGCCAGGGTGTCCACTTGAAGTCCTTGGCAGAGTCTTTAGAGAAGGACCACTAACAATTGGCATTTAATCGAGTCGCAAACTAAGGCAAGCCCCGGTTTGCATTTAAGAGCTTTTCAAAGTTTTTTAGTTTTATTCATTTACGTCTTCAGTTGATATTGTGAATTACGTATAAGGTGTTTGATACTCCACTTGCATATCCAATAATCCTATGGGAGGGTTGGAAAGGTTTACAGCTTGACGTATAGAACTGCCAATGCTAATGTTGTAGATATACCGGTAGAAGTCGAGTAGTTGGAATCTACTCACGATATAGGAATAACAGTTCATATGAGGGCGAAAGATGAAAGAATGGCTTATGAAATGAATACGAGATCGGGCAGGGGAAACAGGAGTCGACGAGATGGAGTCTCGGGCGCATAGCCCTGCCTGTGTCGCTTGAGGACCGTGCCGTATGCAGCACCGTTGGGCAAGCTTGAACTGTACCTGTTGCATAATGGGATATGGGCCCAATAAACTGATGTAACTCAATACTGTAGTGTGGAGACTCCTCGGTTGCCCTTGAATGGAGATGCGAAGGCAGAAAGGTGTAAATCTCCTAGCAGAACGTTTTGACGTGTCCGTGTAGGGAACCTTTTGCTCGGGATGAAGAGGTTTGTCGACATTGGGGTCTTGGGTGAAAGGTGGCCACGTATAACGCGGGGAGGAGAGCACGTAGGTGTCTCCCACACGGGTGTGCATGTCGTGCAGTCCGAGTGTGTCCTGATTGCAATCACCGTCCCTCGCGGTTATTTGTGTACCACTTGTCCGTCGCTGTCGTGACGTAGTAAATACTAAAGAAGCCAGAAGAATATGATGTATTGAATTATAATTTCTTTGCAACCTTGTTTGGCTTAGAGATAGTGCAATTAAATGTTTATAGTTTCCCCATACTTTAGCTGTAAAAGCATTATGTGTTTTGGGCACATCATATCATCGGCAAAGCGTTTCTTGTTTGATTGTGGGGTCTATGATGTGCTGTGCCTGAAGAATGTCATTTGCTACTTAAAATATGATTATAAGGATCCACTTGTAGGCGAGTCATTTATGCTTTACCGTACCTATGCTTAGTATTCACCCTTGCATATGTCTAGTGAGACAGGTCAGTCTTGCTGAGCCTTATGCTCACGTTTGCAGTTAATGAGTTTTTGCAGGTTATACCATTGATGA
Organism: Tuctoria greenei; assembly: GCA_036927565.1. Lineage (NCBI taxonomy): Eukaryota > Viridiplantae > Streptophyta > Magnoliopsida > Poales > Poaceae > Tuctoria > Tuctoria greenei. The sequence goes on along the minus strand of JAYESD010000002.1, from coordinate 192,480,503 downwards.
AGGGCCTAACGACGATGCCTTATACCCTTTAGGGTTCACGACTAGGTAAGAGCCCTGCACATTGCCAATATCTGTGAGTGCTGCTAGTGTAAAGCATCCGAGGGCATGGACAACTTTACTCATGCATAGCTAGTGCTGAGAGCGTAGTATGATGTGTAGACTTCTTTCCTACGTTATAAATCGTAAAACTTCCGCTGTGTTTATAAATCAAAGACTTAGTATTGTATTTTATTCTCGTTCTTTTCTTGTATACTGTTGGGTGTCGCATCGCACGACACCACCCAATGAGATCCTTGGATGTCGGGATTCCGGTCCCCACACTTTTTGGGCAGCTTCTTGAATGTTGGCCCTGGTGGCATCTTCCTCTTCAATAATGGGCTTCTCGTACACCGGATCCAGAGAAAGTTGGGGGTCTCGACTTCTGAAACATGTCAGCACAAATTCGGCAACGTTCTTGGCCAAAGACTTCCCTTCTATATCCAATTGATCGGCGATGACGTCACCCATTGCATCCAAATTGTTGCTGGTAGTGCCCAATGCCACCAGCGCCTTGTCTAGCTCCAGCTCAGCATCTTTTGGACGTACCGGGCTGAAGCCAAGTGGCACCAAAGCCTTGTTAGCGTGGCCCAGGAAGTCCCAGACTTGTCACGACTCTGTTGATATCGAATCTTGAGGTCTTCCAGTGACCGCCTGGCAGCCGCAAGCTCTGAACTCTCCTGAGCGATGCATTTGACCTCTTTGGCATGTTCCTGAATACTCTCAGCCACCTGCCTTTCGCAGTCTGCAAGCTCCGACTCACAGAGGTGGATGCGGTTCCGGCGGTCCGCTAGGTCCTTCTCCCAGCCTCGTACTCTCTCCTCCTTGGTGGCGACATCAGCTTCTCTCTTCGTGAGCTCCTATCCCATCTTCCAGTGCTTCTCCTCCTCCCGCTTGCACCGCTGATCAAGCTGTTTGGTGCGTTCTGCCAAGCTCTGCTCTCCCAGAGACAGCCTCTAGGAGAGCTCCTCCTCCCTTTTCATAATGTCCTCCTGCTTCTCCAGGAGCTTCCCTTACCTCTCATCGAGGTCCTCTCGGCGCTTTAGGAGAATTTCATTCAGCATGTTGAGGTTGTCTTGATGATCGTTAGTAGCCTCGTTGCTTTTGCTGGCGTGCTCGAGAATCTCTCGACTCTTTGCATCGAGAGCCCTGATGGAGGCCTTCCTCTCCTCTAGTAACTGGCCCCAATATTCCATTCGGGCCTTTTCCTTCTCTACCCACTCCCGTTGGTCAGCAAGCCTTGTCTGCGCCAGCTTGGTTTCGATATGAAGTCTGTTGTGCCAACGCCTTAAGGTGTGGCGCTCTTCTTCGAGGACCTTGGTGCTGTGGTCAAAGACGAGCTTGACTTGACGGAGATTTGAGCAGGCGTTGTTAATAGACAACACCAAAGGAATAGGCTTGGGACCTACCGGGGTCTTCTCTGCCGGCTCCAAGCGGTCTTCAAGTATAAAAATTGGGTCCCGCGCCACAAGCGTGGTCCCTTGCGGTCCTGTGACACTAGGGCCACCCTCGGAAGCTCTTCTTCTTCTACCAACACCGACGAGGTTCCCACCAAGGCAACTTTAACCTTCGAGGCTGACGCCGAAGGTCCCCCTACTAGATCTTCGATCGTCGGCTCTATAGGTGGAGAGGTCGCCGCCGGCTCCTCTTGGTGCTCCGGCTCGGACATGGGCACATAAAGAGTAATTGCCTCCGGGGTGGACGTAGGAGCTTCGTCCGAAGCTGCCACCACCGCCGGCTCAGGCACTGGTTCTTCCACTGCATCCGGCTAAGGTGCCAGAGCTTCAATAATCTTCGGCATAGAGGTAGGAACTTCAGGTACCTCCGGCTCAACTGTCGGGTCCTCCAAAACTTTCAGCAAAGGCGCGGGAGCTTCGATTACCTTCGGCTCGAATGTTTGAGCTTCCGCCATCTCTGTCTCCTGCAATGGAGCTTCAGTCGTCGATGCTGCAACCATTGGCGCCTCTTCACAAACTTCTCCCCCATGGTCCGGTGCTACCACAGGAGCCTCTGGCGATGTTTCTGGATCTGGATCCACGACAATCGGCCCTGGAGCTGTCATGACCTCAGCCGCCACTTGAGGAGGCGTAGGAGTCGGAGCTGAAGACTCCGCCTGCACAACCTCAATTGTTGTAGCAGGTGCTGGAGCTTCAGTTCCCTTCTTTGACGCTCTGTAAATGCAAGATCGAAAGATTCAAGACATGATAAAAACAAAAATAGCAACCCAAGGTGAGGGCACCAGACTTATCTAGGGATGCTACTACTCCAGTTCGCAAGGAATTTCTTCATCGGACAATCGGAGCCAGAGCCCACCATAGTTGGTGTGGCAGAAGCTTGGGATTGCTGCCTGGGACCTGTTGCTGTCATCGGTGTCACCTGAGCTGGGACCTCCCTCGGTTGGGAAGGACCTCCGGACCTGGAGCCCATGGCCGACGCTGGGACTGGAGTTGATCTACTGGAGCTAGCGCCCCTCGAGGACGCCGACACCGAAGGAGGCGCGACCACTGAAGATCTGCTTCGCAGGGGAGAAGGGTCTGTTGAAGTCAGAGTTTACCCAATGGAGCTCCCATCGGCATGCCTCAACTTCCTCTTCCGGGTGGGAGATTCGGCCGGCTCCTTGCCCTTGCCCTTGCCCTTGCCCTTGCCAGCGTCGTCAACCTTCTGGCTTTGAGCAGTGGGGGCCATCCTCTCTGAAGCTCCGGGGATTGCGACCCCGGATGTACTACACCTCTCCACCATGCGGTCGTTCAGCACTGGCCTTCTCCTCTGGAGCTCCCTACTGACCTCTGAAACCATGTTCAGAGGCAGGAAGGCAGCCGGCGGAGCCAAGGCGTCACGGGAAAATAACTCCATTTTGAAATTTCTTGAGATGGAGCTTCAAAGCTTCATCATCCAAGTTGGTATTCAAACCGACTTCAATTTGGTTATGATCCATATCACTATTGAAAGCCCATGCGATCCACTCCCTAGTCTTCAGTGGAGCTTACCTGTTCACTAGGAAATTGCCGAAGACCATCTGAGGGGTCACTCGACCATCCAGGCATTCCTAGATCCTTGTTAGGATGGGCTTGTACACTTTTTATAGCTTTAGAACTACGTTCCAGGCGCCGGTGTCGACATTGGGGAGGCCCTTCGGCAGCTCCAACCTCTCGTGCTGCTCCGCTGCGATGATCACCCAGTCTTTCTTCCAGTCATCCCACTTGCCGGAGGGGAAGGTTTTCAAGTACTTGAAGGGGCAATTCTTGCGCTTCACGAAGTAGTAGAAGCCAATCAACTCCATCCCCTTTCCGGTGGTGTGGACCGTGAAGAAGGTCTGGAACAGCTCAATGCACGGAGGCATGGCCACTCACATCTCGCAGAAGTGGACAAAGGTCGCCACCAGCAAGAGGAAGTGGGGGCCAAGATGATGAAGCTGGAGGTCATAGAAATCCAACAGCATCAAGAGAAAGGTTGAAAAAGGTTGGATCAGACCCACCAAGGCATACGCTGAGAAGTACACCATCTCTCCGATGCGCTCCTTCTTGAAGGGGAGTTGCCGAGGCGAATGTCGTTGCCGAAGGAGTCGCTGGAAGACCCCATGTAGGACTGGACCCTCGACGGATCTTTGTTGTTCTTGATCTTGCTGCGGGGAAGACCCAACTCCATCGTGGCAAAGTGGAGCGAAAGTTGGAAAGGTTATGTGAAGGTTGGGAGAGTCCGAGTGCAAGTTCGATTGAAAGCGTAAAGAGTCCTCATACCGTGCGGGCTTTCCTTCTGAAGTAAGCCTTCGCAACGCTTGGATGGAAACCCCAATGAGATCAAGATCACGTTTTCAAATAAATACCCTGTCAATGACAAATGGACCTGGGTCCACTTCGGTGGAAAAGCCGAAGTCATTACCCCAGGTGAACCGTTGTCATGATGGAAAGTTGGAAGCCCGAAGGCGGTAGCCTGACAGGGCGCACGGAACCGATACAGTTTTCGTATTGGGAACCGGCGACCTTCAATTGCGTGAGATTCACACACAAGGATCTCACCTACCGCATTCAAACGAAGCCACACGGCGATGGTTTGACAGCGAACCATCACCCCAACCGCACATCAGAATACCTTTGAAGCCGCAACGCGAGAATCAAAGATGGCCCCACCTTTGGTAGAATAACTTAACCCAAAGGGTTTCTCACAGAGGTGGACCCGGGGGCCACTGTCGTTACCCAGCGTACCAGGTACCCCATGATACCGCTAGAAATGCAGAGGTGTTCCACCCGTCCAAAGGCCCCACGTGCTACATAGCACTGGACCCGCCTCCCTCATTTGGGTAGCTCCAACACTGCCACGTGTAACACAAGGCCGGACCTAACTCCTTTTTCGTAAGGAAGTTCCGGTCTTGCCACGTGTCCAGTGACCCCGGACCTAACCCCCAGTAGAGGGAAGCTCCGGTGCTGCCACGTATGTAGTGGCACCGGACCTACCTCCCCACGCTGGGAAGCTCCAGAGCCGCCACGTGTCGAGCCTCCGAACTTGAGACAACAACGAGGAGACTGGCGGATCTCCAACGGCGCGGACATTCAAGGGAAGTTAAAGCTACAATTACAATACCTAATTAAGTGTCATTAATGCCATATTAATGACACACGATCAAAGGACCCTTAACACTGGTAATGCCGCCATTAAGGCGCATTATCACACTATTAATTATGCTTAATATTCACTTATTCGGCAATTAACTACCACTAGGGCCACATGTCGGGCCAGATTGACAATGTAACGGCCAGTCCTTGGACTATAAAAGTATTGCGCCGCACGGTACAGAGACAACTAAGCTCATACGCAAAGAAGCCACCATACACTCATACATACAACAACACATTCCGTGGAGTAGGGTGTTACGCTCAAGCGGCCTGAACCACGTAAAACTCCTTGTGTCACGGTCTTGTTCGTAATCTCACACGCGCCCCAATCAATCAAAAACCTTCACGGGCTACGATCAAGTAGTACCGGAGGAAGTGCCGATCACACACTTTGACAACATTAGTTGATCACAAAGTGTCCTAAGCATTCACAGGCGATCATTAACTAAAAGATGCATGTGATAATCGCATTTATAAATATCTCCTGGTGCGACTCCTCATCTTTCCAAGCGGTGTTCAACCAGCCGCCGCCTTAGAAAATTTTATTTATAAATTATTTAAAAATATTTCACAGGCGGGTTGTCGGTGGTTTTGATCCGGCAGATCTCCCAACACTACTAAAAGTGTTTGCGGAGTTTGAAGTTCGATGTGGGCGCGCGGAGATTTAAGAAGGTGAAATGTAAAATGACACAGGAGACACAAAGATTTACGTGGTTCGGGCCGCCTGAGCGTAATACCCTACTCCACGGGGTGTGTTGGTGTTGTATTGGATGTATGAACTCAACTCAGGTGACGTGAGTTGAGAGCACATGTGAGCCGATCAGACCAGATCGGATCAGATCAGATCATATGATATCAACCCCCTCTATGTATCATCGGCCTGTCCTTTTATAGTACAAGGACAAGCCGTTACAAGTTGGCCTGGCCCGACATGTGGCCCCGGCGGCTACTAATATTGATACACATTTGATGCGCTTAATTACCCTTAATGACTGAGTTACGGGCTTTGACAGCGCCGTTACTGGTAATAAGGGTCGTCCGATCATGTGTCATTAACATAGTATTAATGACACTTAATCGGGTCTTGAAGTCCTTGATTCCCCTTTGAAGATCTGGAGCCGTTGTGGAGTCTACCGGAGGTTTGAGGCTGAAGATCCGACGGTTGGACATGTGGCAACTCTAGAGCATACTGTGGGGAACAGATAGGTCCGGTGCCACCAGACACGTGTCAGTTCCGGAGCTTCCCTCGATCTGGGGTTAGGTCTGGGGGTGCTGTTATGGCACATAGCCCGGAGCTTCCCCCTTGTGGGCGGTAGCTCCGGTTTGATGGTACACGTGGCGACCCTGGGACTAACCATGTCGGGGAAGCGGGTCCGGTTATGTCTGACATGTGGGCCTCTGAAGGTCTTCAAATCAAGTAGATGACATTTCCTTGAGATCTTTGCAATCTCAAGGGGTATACGGTACCCAGGGTACCGACAGTGGCCCCCTGGGCCCACCTCTGGGGAAGACCCCTTGGGTGAAGTCATTCCGCTGGAGGTGGGTCCATCCTTTGACTTTTGAGCCGAGTCTTCAAAGGTCATCAGATGTGCCATTGGTGATAGTTTTGGAGTTAAATCCTCGCCGCGTGGCATATCCCAGGTGCGGCAAATGAGATCTTTGGCGTGCGGATCTCACGCAATTGAAGGTCGCCAGTTCCCGATGCGAAAATTGTATCGGTTCCGCGCACCTTGTCAGGCTGCCGCCTTCGGGCTTCCCGCCTTTCATGATGACAACCGTTCGCCTGGGTAAGAACCTCGACTTGATCGTCGGGGTGGTCCCGGGCCCCTTGTCATCGGCAGGGTGAAAGTTTTGAATAGTATCTTCGGCTTCCCTGCGGTTTCCATCCAAGCGTTGTGGGGGCTTACATAAGAAGGAATGTGCGCACCGTCTGGGGTTATTTATGCCTCTCATCTGAACTTGCGTTCGAACTCCCAAACTTGTGCTTGCTTTTCCTCCCTTGCCTCGCTGTGCTGGGATGGAGTTGGGTCTCTACAAGAGCCGCTTGAAGACCGAGAGTGACCTGAAGAAGGTCCGGGCCCTCATGGGGTGGTCCCCAGACTTCTTCAACCACCTGGTCCGCGCCGGGGGAGAGCTCCCATTCGAGAAGGAGCACGCCGGCGAGATGGTGTACTTTTCTGCGTACGCCATGGTGTTGTTGATCCCACCTTTTTCCTACTTTTTCTTGATGCTGCTAGACTTCTATGGTCTGCAGCTGTACCACCTTGGCCCCCACTCCATTCTTCTAGTGTCTGTCTTCGTACACTTCTACGAAATGTGGGTGGGCATCCCCCCTTCATTGAGCTTTTCCGGACCTTCTTCACCGTCCATACCACCGAAAAGGGTGATGAGTACCTTGGCTTATACTACTTTGTGAAGTGCAAGAAGTGCCCATTCAGGTACCTCCGGTCGTTTCCCTCTGGAAAGTGGGACGATTGGAAGAAAGACTGGATAGTCATCCGGGTGGAGGAGCACGAGAAGTTGGAGCTGCCCGAAGGCCTCCCCAACATCGACACTGTTGTCTGGAGTGAAGCTCCGGTGCTGTCGGATGCCTTCAACCCTGCTCTGACTAGGATCCGCCAATGTGTGGAGGGAGGATTAACTCCTCAGGCGGTATTTTGCAATTTCCTGGTCAACAGGTAGGCACCGTTGAAGAGGACAGAAAAACTCGCTTAGTCCGTCAACAGTGTGATGGACGACGACCGGGTCGAGACCGGGCTGAAGTCCAACATGGAGGGGACGACCTTGGAGTTTCATCTCAAGAAGTTCCAGCACGACATCGATGTCGCGGGTGATGACTTGACCCCACCACCAGCTTTCCTCCCTCTGAACTTGGAAGTACAGTTCAGTAGGGAGCTCCAGCGGACGATGCCGGTGCTTTACGACCTTGGTTTCGTCGAGAGACGATCAACTTCCAGGGTGGTGATCCCTGGGGCTTCTGAAGGTGGCTCCGCCCCTACCCCGAAGCCAAGGACCAAAGTCGTCGGCAAGGGCAAGGAGCCGACGGCCGAACCCTCGAGCCGGAAGAGGAAGATAAAGCATGCCGACGGAGGGTCCGTCAGGCCTGCACCCTCTGCAGCAGCTCCTTCTCCCCGGAGGGGGAGGTCTTCTACAACTGTGGCGACTGCATTTGCAGCAGTGTCTTCCCGGGGTGCTAGCTCCGGGCATGTGACTCCAGTACCAGGGCCAGCTGAGGTCTCTGGGTCCGAAGGTCCTTCCCGGTCGACGGGGGCCTCGACTAAGGAAATGCCCACAGCTGCAACAAGCTCCGGGGGGCCTTCCAGAGCTACCACGCCGGCGGCGGCCATGGTCAGTCCAGAACGCCCGGGAAAGAGATTCCGTGCAAGCTGGCGCGGAAGCCTTCCGAGGTAATTTTTAATATTTACCTCAGACAGCTGTTTTGTTGTAGTAACTGTTTTTTAAGTGTATTCATCCATCATCTGCAGCGTCCCCAAGAAGAGGAGTGAGGCTCCACGCTCAGCCACAACAGCTGAAGCTGTGAGGGCGGAGGCTTCTGCTCCTGTCCCGGTGCCGCCCCAAGTGGTGGCTGAAGCTGCGGCAGCTCTGGCACCAGTTGTCGTGGTCATGGACCTTGACTCATCCCTCGAGACTCCCATTGTAGCGCCGGACCACGGGAGAGAAGATGCGCTAGCGGCGCCTGCCCCGGAGGTTGAAGCCCCTGGTCTTGATGCTGAGATATTGGAAGCTTCGGCCGCTGAGCCAGAGGAAGCAGTGATTCTGACCCCAGAGCTGGAAATTGTTGAAGCCCCGATGGTTGAGCCGGAGGTTATTGAAGTCCCGGCGAGTGAGCCGGATGTTGAGGAAGTCTCGGCGGTTGAGCCGGCTACCTCCAAAGCTCCGACCTCAGAGCCAGTTGCCACTGAAGCTCCGGCTGTAGAGCCGGTTGCAGTTGAAGACCTTCCGGCACCTGAGCCGGTTGAGGTTGAAGCTCCGGCCTCAGGGCCGGTTGTTGCGGAGGCACCAGCACTTGAACCCATGATGGTCGAGGTGCCAACACTTGAGCCACCAGCGGAGGAGGAGCCTAGGCCGGAGCCGGAAGTAGCCCCTGCTCCGGAAGTGATGACGGCAAAGGTGCCTGCTGCTGAGCCAGGGTGCCCTGATGAAGTCGCTGGCCCCCTGCCTGTGGGGGCAAATGAAGACCTGGTGGCAGGGCCTTCGGAACCACTTCCGGAGGTCGGAACTTCTTCTGCGGGACCCTCCTCGGTGGTGACTGTGGCTATCCCAGAGGACGGCCCTAGTGCCTTGGAGGCTTAGGGGACCACTCTTTTGGAGTGGGACCCAATTTTTGTAAGCGAGAACCCGCGGGAACCAGCGGAGGAGACCCCAGCAGGTTCGGAACCTATTCCCCTATCGTTGTCCATTGACAACGCTTGCTCCAGTGTGCGTCAAGTCCAGCTTGCGTTCTACCACGACAGCAAGGCTCTTGAAGAGGAGTGCCAAACCATTAGGCGGTGGCATAATCGGCTCTACTTCGAGACCAAGCTGGCGCAGTCGAGGCTGGTAGACGACAAGGAGTGCATCAAACAGGAGAAGGTCTGCCTGGAATACCGGGGCAAATTATTGGATGATAGGGAGAGCTTGACTCGTGCCCTCGACACTCAATCCCGGGCCATTTATGAGCAGGCCAAGGCAACTAATAGTGCGGCTGATGATCGCCAAGAAAGGCTTGAAGCCATTAACACTACCCTCATCAAGCGCAGGGAGGCACTTGAGGAGAGGGAGAAGAAGCTCTAAGACGAAGAGCAAAAATTCCTAGAGCTGCGGGATGATGTCTTGAAGAGGGAGAGGAGCTTGCTGAAAAGGTGGCTTTGGCTGATAAGGGCCTCGAGGAACGTGCCAAGAAATTGGAGGAGCGTTGCGTTGAGGAGGAGGAGAAGGCCTGGGTGCGAGGCCAGGAACTCTACAAGCAAGAGTGTGCCATCACTGCCAGGGAGAAGAAAGTTAGGGGCCGAGAGAAGGACCTAGTCGACCGCCGGAACAAGATCCACCTCCGGTTGGAGGAGCTCGGAAAACTCGAGAAGCAGGTTGCTGAAAAGATTCAGCAAAATGCCAAAGAGGTTGAGCGCCTTGCTCGTGAGAATTCTGAACTGGCGGTGGCCAAAAGATCCTTGGAGGAACTGAAGGGCTTGAGGACTGCGGACTACCTATAGGTTTGGGAATTCCTGAGCAAAGCCAACGATGCGCTGACACAAATGGGCTTCAGTCCTGTGCGTCCGGATGATCCGGAGCCGGACCTGGCGTTGCAAGCATTGAGCTCGGCGGGTGGCAAACTCTCCAAGGTGGGTGACGTCATCGCGGACCAGTTGGAGGTTGAGGGGCAGTCCCTGGCGAAGAACGTCGCAGAGTATGTGCTGACGTGCTACACCAGCCGGGATCCCCAATTTCCTCTGGACCCGGTGCTTGAAGGTCCCGTCGAAGGAGAAGCCACCCGAGCCAACGTGTCGGTGGTTGCTCAGAAGGTCGCCCAGTTCTTCCATAGGGTCTAGGACTATCTCTGTAGCTCCCACTTGTATTCTCTCTTTTTCTTCCCCAATTTTGTAATCCCTTGTCTCCAGATGAATGAAATCCACAATTTGTTAATGAATTTCATTTTTTGTCTTCAACACTTCTGTCTTCACTTGGCCCCCTGGTAGATGTACACAATTTGATTGTGAACATGTACCAAGAGGATATTGTATTTTGTTGAAGACTCGTTTGCTTTGAACTTGTAGAGTGTAGGTCTGAAGTCTTCGATAGTGAAGGCCCGGCAGTGACCTTTGCCAACGCGTAGCTTGTCAGCAGCAGACTCCGCTTGTGGGGTCTTCTCACCATCTTTTATTCTACGTCGATGGCTGGCCCCCCTAGCTGTGCCGGAGCTTGGTTGCTTCGGTAATGCTCATTTTCAATGTTTAACATCGATCACAAGCCACCTAGGGGGAGTCGGAGCTTTGTTAGCTCCGGCTTTTCTCCATCAACATGGATTCTTTATTTTTCCTGCACACTGAAGCCAAGAAAAATAGTAAAATTCGCTCCTTGCCTATAACTTCGTCACGGCTTACGATTCCCAAGAAAGTTTTAGGTCAAACACAATTCTGAATACAACCGAATGCGTTGCCTTCTTTCTTCCAGATCCAATTGTACTTGGACCCGCCTTACTTCGGCCTGCCGGGATGTAGGTAGAGTGGCGTACTTAGGGTGCTTGACCAGGCTAAGTCGATAGCACACTCCGGCCCTAGATTGGCTTGGCGGCATTTAGGCGAGTGGGCCATGAACAATATTTTAATCCAAAAGAATTGACAATACAACTCAAATTGTACATGAACTGGTCGAACTAAAATTTCTTAAGAATTGCACAACTTTGTTATAGACAAGAAAGAGAAAAATAAAAAAATGTTGAGCCTGTACAAAATAAATGCACGTGGAGTCTGTTTCACATGAAGATGTCTTTCATTATAGGTCCGGGGTACATGGGAAACAAGTACACTCTTAGGGTACGGAACCAAGCTAAGCGTGTTTCATTTCTTGTTTGACCCAGGGTAGCTAGCCACACTTTTAGTTCTGAGACTATTACAAGTGTTGCATGAACTTTGCGGACCTTCCGCGAAAGGTCCGGCTGTTCTCCCGGAGGAACTACCCGACTCTGTACAATGACTCTATAACATACACTTCAAGTTAGTACAGACTGACCTCCGTGATATTAAGTGTAGAACTTACGGAGGTGCTCAATATTCCAAGGATTTGGGAGAGGTGTCCCATCCTCGGTAGCCAAGCGAATGCTTCCGGGACGGGATACTTTAATCACTCGGAAGGGTCCCTCCCAGCTGGGGGAGAGTTTGTTTAACCCTTCTCTGGATTGTATTCTCCGTAGCACCAGATCGCCTTCCTCGAGCTGTCGGTTGTGTACATGTCGCTGATGATAGCGCCGAAGGGATTGGTGGTATCGGGCATTCCGAATAGCTGCTTGGCACCTTCCCTCCTCAAGGAGGTCTAGGTCTTCACGCCGGAGCTGGTCCTGCGTGGCTTCGTCGAAGGTCCGGACCCGGAGTGACCCCAAGGTGATTTCCTGAGGAAGGATTGCTTCAGCTCCGTACACTAGGAAGAAGGGTGTCTCTCCAGTTGACCGGTTTGGAGTTGTCCTGTTGGCCCATAGAGTGGGCGGAAGCTCTTCAATCCAGTTGGCTCCATGTTTTTTCAAGCGCTCATAGGTGCGCGTTTTGAGTCCTTTCAGGATTTCAGCATTTGCTCTCTCGGCCTGGCCATTGCTTGGTGGGTGAGCTACAGAGGCTTAGCAAACTTGAATGCCGAGGTCTTTGCAATATCCTTGAAATGCAGAGCTTGTGAATTGGGTTCCGTTATAAGTAATGATTTTGTTTGGGACTCCAAATCTGCATACAATGGACTGCAAAAATTTGATGGCAGATTGCTTGTTTATTGTCACAACTGGAGTTGCTTCCGGCCACTTGGTGAACTTCTCAATGGCAACATACAGGAACTTGTAACCTCCGACGACTCTTGGGAAAGGTCCCAAGATGTCCATCCGCCACACAGCGAAGGGCCATGTAGGAGGTATCATTTGTAGAGGCTGAGCCGGTGTGTGAATTTGCTTTGCATGAAATTGGCATGCTTCGCATTTCTTCACCAGCTCAGTTGCATCCTGGAGTGGTGTAGGCCAGTAGAAGCCATGCCGGAAGGCTTTACCGACCAGCGTGCGGGAAGACGCGTGGTTCCCACACTCGCCTCCATGGATTTCTGCGAGGAGCTTGCAACCTTCTTCCCTTCTGATGCACCACATTAGGACACCGTTGGCACCGCGCCGGTAGAGATCCCCTTCTAACAACATGTATATTTTAGCCAATCTGACTATCCGGTCAGCGGATACATCATCGTTAGGAAGGATGTTGTCTTTCAAGTAGCTTCGGATGTCCAAGATCCATGCATCGGAGCTAACTTGAGCATTTGAGTCTTGCGTGCTGGGTTGCTCGGAGCTTCCGGCAGCACCTACGACCCTTGATGGCTGCCATGGTAACAGGGCCATCGGGACCGTCTGCTTCAAGATGCTGATCTCGCCCCCTTTGCTCAGTTCGGCAGGCTGAGCTGTGGGTTTTGACAACCTCCGGACAAAAGTTCCGTCAGGAGCTGGAGCTCCGGTTGACGCTTTCATCGAGAGTTCGTCGGCTTCAGCGTTGTGGACATGCTGGACGTGGTGGAGGTCTAGGACTTCGAAGTCCTTCTGAAGCATCTGGACTTCAAGGAGGTAAGCAGCTAGCTGGAGATTGTTGCAGGAGCATTCACCCTTCACTTGTTTAATGATGAGCTGTGAATCTCCCTTGACCAGCAACTGCTTGACACCGTATGACAGTGCCACCTTTAGTCCGTAGATGAGTGCTTCGTACTCCGCCATGTTGTTGGTCGCCTTGAAGTCAAGGTGTACCATGTATTTTACCTTATCCCCGGTTGGTGCGAGGAGAAGGATTCCAGCTCTGGCCCCCTGCTTTTGCATGGAGCCATCGAAGTAGAGGGTCCAGTGAGGCTCGGTGAAGACCGGAGCCTTGTGTTCCGGCTTCTGCTCACTGGGGCCCCCAGGGTTTGATGTAGAGGGAGTCCATTCCGCCACAAAATCTGCCAATGCTTGACTCTTGATTGCTTGTCTTGGAATGAATTCGAGATCGAATTCGTCCAATTTCGCTGCCCACTTTGCAATATTTCCAGTTGAATTGGGATTATGCAAGATTGCTCGAAGTGGGTAAGAAGTCACCACTGAAATCTTGTGAGCTTGGAAGTAATGGCGAAGCTTCCTGGAGGCGATAAGAACTGCATAGAGCAGCTTATGCACCTCTAGGTATCGAGTCTTGGCGTCATGAAGTACTTCACTGATGAAGTACACTGGGCGCTGGATGGTCCGGACCCTCCCGGAGGGGCCCGGAGCTTCCTCTTCATTGACCCGAATCCTCCCGGAGGGATCCGGACCTTCTTCAGGGACCTTTGGGTCCTTGCCGGAGGGACCTGGAGCTTCTTCAGAAGCAACCTGGACCCTCCCGGAGGGGTCTGGGTCTTCTGAAGTAACTTCTTGTGGACTCAAGTCTGGGAACTGGGACTCAGACTCACTTTCAGGAACCTCCTGACCCTCCCGGAGGGGTCTGGATTCCTGAGCATGGGATGCTTCTGGTCTCTTTGCAACCAGGACCATACTGACGACTTCGTCAGTTGCTGAAATGTAAAGCAGCAAAGGCTCACCAGGGTTCGGAGCTGCCAGAGTTGGTAGGGTGGTGAGGAGCTGTTTCAGCTCCTGGAACGCCTTTTCTGCTTCTTCAGACCATTGGAATGGTCCGGACTTCCTCAATAACTTGAAGAAGGGAAGTGCCCGTTCCGCCAGTCTTGAAATGAACTGGCTGAGGGCTGCTAGACACCCAGTCAGCTTTTGGACATCCTTGATGCGGGCTGGTGGCCGCATGTCTTCAATGGCTTTGATCTTCGCCGGATTAGCCTCTATGCCCCGGTGATTTACCAAGAAACCAAGAAGTTTTCTGGAGCTAACCCCGAAGACACACTTGTCTGGGTTTAGCTTTGTGCAGGTGACCCGCAGCTTGTCGAAGACAGCCTGTAAGGTGTCAAGGAGTGACTCCTTGTTCTTGACCTTGACCACGATGTCATCGACGTACACTTCCACTGTGTCTCTAATGAGTTCTTCAAAAGTTTTGTACATAGCTCGTACAAAGGTTGAAGCTGCATTCTTGAGACCAAATGGCATGGCCGTATAACAGTACAATCCATCTACTGTGATGAAAGAGGTATGCTCTTCATTTTTCCTAGACATTCTGATTTGATGATACCCAGAATATGCGTCTAGGAAACACAGTAATTCACACCCGGAGGTGGAATCCACTATCTGATCTATTCTAGGTAGTGGGAATGGATCTTTTGGACACGCCTTATTTAGTGTTGTGTAGTCAATACACATCCGAAGCTTCCCGTCGGCCTTGGGCACAACGACTGGGTTTGCCAGCCATTTTGGATGGAAGACTTCTCGGATGAATCCAGCTTCGAGTAACTTCTTCACTTCTTGTCGAATGAAGTTCTATCGCTCCACGGATTGCTTCCGAGGCTTCTGATGCACGGGCCGGGCGTCAGGGTAGATCTTCAGATTGTGCTCAATCACTTCCCTGGGGATCCCAGGCATTTGTGACGGCTGCCAGGCAAACACGTCGACATTAGCCCAGAGGAAAGCGATGAGCGCGAGTTCTTATTTGTCATTCAGTCTCCCTGATATACGGGTGGTCTGAGCGGCATCAGAACCGATTTGGACGACTTTGACGGGAATGTCGGTGTCGCCGCTTGGCTGCACATGAGGTGCAGAAGTCGTGCCTCGTTGACGAATGCTCGGGGGTTTTGGAGCTTGCTCCTGCCTGGAGTCCTCCTCTTGCGCCATAGTAAGCGCATGAAGTTCTTCCAGAGCGGTTACTCCGGCAGTGCGATCTCCGTAGATCCGAAGAACGCCTACTGGTGTTGGCATCTTTAACACCAGGTAGCCATAATGAGCGGCTGCCATGAATTTGTACAAGGCAGGCCTACCCAAGATGGCGTTGAAAGGTAAGTTGATCTGAGCAACGTCAAAGACCATCTTCTCAGTGTGATACTTCTCCTGGGTCCCGAATGTAACGGGGAGAGTAATAGCACCGAGTGGGGTAATGGCTCCCGGACCTACTCCGGAGAAAGGTCGGGAGGTGTGAAGATCCGAAGGTCGGAGCTGAAGCTTGGTAAAAGCTTCGAAGCTTATGAGGTTCAGCCCCGAACCTCCGTCTACCATAACATGGTGGAGCTGAATGTTATTGATGGTAGGTGATACCATCAAAGGTAACTAGCCTGCTCCAACCATACTTCGAGGGTAGTCCGAAGAATCAAAAGTGATGGCTGTGTCCATCCACTTCCGATGAGGCTCCGCCCTGGCTGTAGGAGCTACAACGGCCATGTCCCAATGCATTGTCTTGAGGACACGGCGGGAGGTGATGTCCCATGATCCACCAAAAATGGTGTTCATGGTCTTCCGACGCTCGTTGTTAGAGACGTCAGAATCATCATCGACGGAGGTGTAGACGGCCTTCAGGACCTTTTTAGGATCCTGAAAACCTAACTCCTCTTTAGCCGGAGCTTCGTCAACTTTTTGTTTTCCTTCCCTCTATCGGAAAGGAACTTCTTCCCGGCGCTTGTTGTAGCGCTCGACAAGGTTTTGGTCCTCCCGACAGTCTTCCAAACTGTGGCTGTCCGTCTTATGAATTGGACACCACACCTTGGGTTTGCCACCGTCTTCAGAAGACGGTCGAGGTCGCTTCTCGGGGGGTGGCCCCCGGCCACCCGGAGCTGCAGCAGCTGCAGCATTAGATGCGCCGGCCGACGGCTTCTTCTTGCCGTGGGTCTTTTTCTTCTTTTTGGCCCTCCCGGAGGTAGTGGCTTCGCCTTTGGAGGATTTCTTGCAATCCTCGGGAGGTGGTTTGGAGTGCATTTCACGGCCCTCCGCAGCTCTGGCACATTTGTCAGCCAAGCTGAAGTGTTCCGTGACACTGGTGATCTTGTTGATCGCCAGTTTCTCCAACATCTTCTTATCTCGTACACCTTGTCTAAATGCCACAATGACAGAAGCGCTAGAGATAGAAGGGATAGTGTTTCATACCTGAGAGAATATCTAGATGAATGATCGCAGGGATTCTCCCCCTTTTTGCACGACTACAAAAAGGTCTAGTTCGGTGCCTGGTCGGGTGTATGAACTGCCGAAGTTGGCGGTGAACTGTCGGCAAAACTCCTCCCAACTGTTGATGGAGTTGGGTGGAAGGCTCATAAACCAGGACCTGGCGGTCCCAGTTAAAGCCACTGGAAAATAGTTGGCCATTACAGCCTCATTTCCTCCAGCTGCTAGGATAGCAGTGGAGTAAATCTGAAGAAATTCGACGGGATTAACGGTCCCGTCAAACTTCTCCGACAGGTGAGGCCGGAATTTCTGTGGCCACCTGACCATATGCAGATGCATGGCCAGGGCTGAACAGCCTCCTCCTACACCTTCAGGAGCAGGAATGTCCTGAGCTTCTCGTCTTTCACGAGCACGCTCAATATGGACTCGACCGTCTTGTTGACGGTATCGGCGATCAAGCTCCGCCCGGAGGTCATGAGTTGAAAGACTTGATACCGTGTGAGTGCGTCGCGCCCCGGAGGGCAACGCCATCACTTGCTGTGACGCAGCACGTCTCCTGTTGTTGGAAACGTGCGGACCAAGTCTGCCAGACAAGGTCCGTCGCTGCGACGGGGCTCGTCCTGAAGGAGGAGAACCCTGGTTACTAATGCGGTCGGCTGCTGCTGCAACCAAGTGTTCCACATCGGCCCTCCACTCCTCCCTTGCATCCCGGGATGCATCCGGAGGTGGTGGGCGCTGAAGGAGAGCACGTGCTGCATGGAGCGCGTGTTCTGGGTTGTCATGATTCGCCGACGCAGTGATTGACGCCGGTGCACCATCGTGCTGCCCAGCTTGATTTACTGGTGGAGGCGGCGGTGGTGGAAGTGTGACTCCTGCTGGAATTGAGGTTCCTGCTGGTGGCTGCATATTAGAGGGATTGCCCCCAGCAGCTTGAACAGCGGGATGACCATTGGATGATTCAGCAGCTGAGTTCACCATTCTTGAAATCTCAGGCGCCCCCTACCTGGCACGCCAACTGTCGGTGGTTTTGATCCGGTAGATCTCCCGACACTACTAAAAGTGTTTGCAGAGTTTGAAGTTTGGTGTGGGCGCGCGGAGATTCAAGAAGGTGAAATGTAAAATGACACAGGAGACACAAAGATTTACGTGGTTCGGGCCGCCTAAGCATAATACCCTACTCCACGGGGTGTGTTGGTGTTGTATTGGATGTATGAACTCAACTCAGGTGACGTGATTTGAGAGTGCATGTGAGCCGATCAGACCAGATCAGATCAGATCATATGATATCAGCCCCCTCTATGTATCGTTGGCCTGTCTGATGAGTAAGTTTAGGCCCGATCTTCCGAAAGGTATGTCGATTGGGGTGGAGAACTCGACGTTGATGATCCGCGGCACTCGAGTGGTACGAGTACCCCTGCAATCACTACACCACGGCTCCGTTGGTTATCAACCGTGCGGCACACGCTTGACCTCGCCAAGAAGGCTAATCCCTACAAGTGCAACCGAGAACACGAGCAAGAACGTAGAAGACACGATCGGAAATCGCGAAGTTGGGGTCTCACAAACCGTAGAACGGCGATATTATTGATCTAAGCAAAACCCACCGAATATGACCGGCGGCTGCAGTATATATAGGCTAGGGTTCGACCAAAACACGATTAGACGCGTCCCTAATGGACTCTTACGGGATACAAGGCCCAAAGGCCCGATTCGGTGGCGCAGCACCGGACAGAAATCTGGACTCGACTTGTTTCGACGATTCCCAATGACTCCGGAGGAATTTTGAGGTGGGACCAGAACCATTGGAAAGTTTATCTTCTCCTCTTTTCGTGCATATGTAGAACGTCGAAAACGGAGTCCGTATGCCTCCTGGGCGTCTGTTTTAAGGTGAAATGCTCTTGGACTCCGAGTTGAACTCGAGTCCGAGTTGTAAACTGTTTCCATCAACTTGTGGATGTCCCAGCTGGTTCTCCACGCTCCCAAGGCCTCCTTCCTTCACTTGTTGATCTTCTCCATTATTCCTAATAACAATTAAATCATCACATAGCAATCTATTCTCAAACTCACATGCAAAAGAAGTTAGGAACGAATTCACCTGCTGATTTAATAACCGTGCTCGTGCTCTTGTGATTGGTCCTTGCAGTTCAATGTGCGTCTCCGCTGTTGTGATGTCCTCATCACTGTCCTTTTATAGTACAAGGACAAGCCGTTACAAGTTGGCCTG
The DNA here is from genome assembly GCA_036927565.1 of Tuctoria greenei. Lineage (NCBI taxonomy): Eukaryota > Viridiplantae > Streptophyta > Magnoliopsida > Poales > Poaceae > Tuctoria > Tuctoria greenei. Next base: position 192,461,914 of record JAYESD010000002.1, on the reverse strand, counting down.
ACCCGACATGTGGCCCCGACGACTACTAATATTGATACACATTTGATGCGCTTAATTACCCTTAATGACCGAGTTATAGGATTTGACAGCACCGTTACTGGTAATAAGGGTCGTCCGATCGTGTGTCATTAACATAGTATTAAAGACACTTAATCAGGTATTGAAGTCCTTGATTCCCCTTTGAAGATCCGGAGCCGTTGTGGAGTCTACCGGAGGTTTGAGGCTAAAGATCTGACGGTTGGACACGTGGCAGCTCTGGAGCATACTGTGGGGAACAGATAGGTCCGGTGCCACCAAACACGTGTCAGTTCCGGAGCTTCCCTCGATCTGGGGTTAGGTCCAGGGGTGCCGTTATGGTACATAGCCCGGAGCTTCCCCCTTGTGGGCGGTAGCTCCGGTTTGATGGTACACGTGGCGACCCTGGGACTAACCATGTTGGGGAAGCGGGTCCGGTTATGTCTGACATGTGGGCCTCCGAAGGTCTTCAAATCAAGTAGATGACAATTCCTTGAGATCTTTGCAATCTCAAGGGGTATACGGTACCCAGGGTACCGACACGAGCCTTACTCGAAGGGCTGTTGGTGATATTAAACTTGTATAAATTATGTGTCAGCCGCACTTCGCAAACCTAAAGATCTGCGAAAATTTTCATTTTGCCACCAAGCCCTCTCTCGCCGCCAAGCGCCATCCTCACCCTCACCGTCCTTGCCCTCGCTGTCATCACCCTCGCCGTCCTCGCCCTCGTCATGGTCGCTTTTGTCGCTGTCGCTGCTGAGACCGTTCTTGCCTCGGCGTGGTCGCTCTTGTCGCCGTCGCCGCCGAGTGCCGCCCTCACCCTCACCGTCAAAGTATAGATATTCTACTCTTTGTATTGTTATTGTGTATAGAATTTCCATATATGCATCGAAGTTATAGTAATATTTGTCTTTATCTATGTGTGTTACATGACCTTTTTGAGAAAACAATACCATTTCCTTAACATAGTGGTTTTTTTTATGTAACTGTTATTATTGACTTCCCTTAGAATGTTCGTATGTGATATTTTGTAGTAAATACTATGGATCTATTAGTCTTCCTTGATAGCTATGATAGTGTGGAAGTAGTGCTTTCCCTCTGTGTCATTATGGGCAATTTTTGGAGAATCAGATTGGAGAATTTGGGAAACTCAGATTGCAGTTTGGAATGCTTGGTGAAATGATTGCAGCTCGATCTAGATTAAAGGAGCACAGTCATTTGACTACTACTTCCTGATGTGAGTGTCTTAGTAGCTTCAGCTTACTACTTCGTTTGTGTGCTTTATATACTGGTAATTTGATAGGTCCTTAAACAAAGCAACTATGACTCGGAGCCTATGCTGATGTCATGTGTCATCTCAATAGCTAAAAACTTCACTGAATTTGATGGTAGAGTACTACAGACCCCTAAGTTTGATTATCATTATTTATATTTAGATATTTTTTTTCAAATTATACATTGTGGTTACAAAACATTGATGCTACAAATCTGATTATACCTTCTTTTTGAAGCTTAAAGATGGAAATGGAAAAGACATTTCCCTCAAAGTGGGAGGTGGAACATCAACAATAAGGTTAGAGTATACTGAGTGCGTATTCACTGTTTGGTTGCATGTAGTCGTTTATGGTAACTTATATTTGGAATCATGTCTTTCAATGTTTGATTCGAACTGGCACTATCAAGGACTCAAATATCAGTTTGGAAATCTTGGTAAAATGACTGTAGCTCGATCTAGATTAAAAGAACACAACCATTTCCTATTCATTGCAATGTTACAGAGAGAAACTATGAATTGCAATGTACCAACTATGAACTGCTATGTATAAACTGTATATTCCAATGTAGAAATTATGAATTGCAATATCTCAACTATGATTTGCAATTTATCAAATATGAATTGCAATATGTAAACTATGAATTGCATTGGATATATTGTGATTGCTGTTATTCCAATTTAAGCAGAAAATTAGAAATAATAGCGTTTAATTAGTTCTAAATAGGTTCATATCTTATCACAAGTGGACATTGTATGTACGGAACCACCTGTGATACTGCTTTATGACAAGAAGCACGTTATACGTAAAGAACTGCAATCAAGCAACACACTGCATCAACGTATTCCTCTAGGTAAATAACTATAGGAACATGGGAATCATACTAGAAAATTGATGAGCCATTGTTACTCAACTGTTACTACTTACAATGTACTCCAAAGTTATTCCATGACAACGTTTCTTCACTGGAATCCTACTTCAAACAAAATAGGTTGTTTTGACCAGCATGAGGCTATTATTGAGTTGACAATGTTTCTTTGTCTGTTATATTTATAATAATTCAAACGTAATAAGAAATTCATTTCTTAGGGTCAATTCATGCTTTTTCGGGATAAGATTTGTATGATTCACATTTTGTTAAGCATACCATTATAAACAAATCAGTATATTTTATGCATTACCCATGTGCTATAATTTTAGCTTTTCTGTAGCACATTTTCAAAAAGAGATGTATTGCAAAACCCCATTGATTTATACAAATATTTAATAGAGTATCCTAATTGTTCTTTTATTTCATTGCAATTTGTGTGTCTCAAGCCACTGTTTGTCTTATTTCTTTCTGTTTTAGCAACAACAAGTGCTATTTTTTCATCTGAAATGTAATGTATCCAAAACCTCTGAAAATACAAAAATTATAATTATATGTTGAATCATAATTTATCATTTCAATTATCCAGTTTAAGATTCACTCATATTTGACTCGACTACAAGACAATATTTATGTAGTTTGTATTTGAATTACTAGTCGTCAAACTTTTTATGATGCATTGTAAGATGCAGTAATCTTCCAACATCTTCGTCACTAACTTCTTAAATTATATGACACAACACATGTCAAAGTATTTTACTCACAACAAAAGCAATTAAAAGTTAGAATAGAAGACAGACAGAGAGGTACTCCAACCCATCTCGGTTTGTGTGCCTCATACAGTCAGGATTTGGTTTGAAACACATGCCACTTTTTATAATGAAAAAACAAGGTCTTATCCCTCTTCTTGTCGGACAAATATGCATGTTAGCTATAACTAACAGTATATTTCTCAGCTAGGCACATACATTTCTTGTTCTTTTTTGGAGGTGGATATAAGAACATTTCCAGTATGTGATAGACATATTTTGTTCATTAGTCATATTTCATTTGACCCAAGGCATTTCTATTTTCTTGTTCTGCCCCTACTTATCAAGTAGTTTTGTTCCATTATGATTGGTATATCATTGTTACAGAGGACCAAGTACTGAACTGAAGCTTTCACTACAGGAATCACGCAAAGAAATGTCAGGCTTGTAGCCGTCGGTAATCTATAGTAACCGACGACTCTAGCCTAAGACAGTCGGCCTACCGACAGCCATAGCCGTCGAATCCAGCTCGACATTCTTATCCACTTAGAGTCAACGGGACCGACGACTTTACTGCTTTAAAGTCGTTGGGCAGTGTACCCCGACAACTTTACTGCAAAAACGCAGCATGACCGTCGGCCATGGTAGCCCGACGCTCATAACGCAATAGAGCCATCAGCCTGCGTGTCCAGACAACTCCAATGCGTTCAAAAGTCGTCGGCACCCATGGGAACCGACGGCCATAAAGACGCCACATATGCGCTCTACACTACAGGAAACGTGATCATTTGCGACGGCTAACTTTATTTGCGACGGCCGGCCGTCGCAAATAAAGTAAATTGCGACGGGCAGCCTGCGGCCGTCGCAAAAAGGGAGGCCGTCGCAAATAACACCTTATTTGCGACGGCTGCTGACGAAGCCGTCGCAAATAAGGCTTATTTGCGATGGCCAGCCCTACAGCCGTTGCAAATAACATAGCCATCGCAAATAGGCCGTTATTTGCGACGGCTAAAAAAAAATGGTCGCAAATAAATTTTATTGTGACGACCTAAAACTAGGGCCGTCGCAATAAAAGTAGCCGTCGCAAATAAAGGGATATACCCTGCTCCATTGGCCTCCGATAGACTCACTCTTACACACGCACACCGCCGCCCCAAACAAGTGCCGCCGCCATCGCCCCTGCCCCCGCCCCCACTGCCGCCCCCGCTGATGCTGCCGCGCCGCCACCGCCTCCTCTGTAAGTTCCCCCTCTCCTCCCTCTTCATGGCTGGCCCTCCTACCTCCATGGCCGCCCCTCTCTCCATGGCCTCCCCCCACCATGGCCTTCCTCCTCCATAGCCGCCCCCTCCTCCATGGCTGCCCCCCTCCCTCCTACCCGCCCCCTCCCCCTTCCATGGCCAGCCCCCTCCCCCCCTCCATGGCCGCCCCCCCTCCTCCTACATGGCCTCCTCCACTACAGGAATCGCGATAATAGACGATAGTCAGGAACCGTCGTCTATAAGTTATAGACGATAGTATACACTTATAGATGACATTTCTCGGTCGTATACAATTATTTGTCGTCTATAAGCTTATAGACGACAATTACCTTCATTAATTAACTAATTGACACTGTAAGGATTCCGGTTTATTGCAACAAAAAATCTCGTCGCAATAGGTTGTTTTTCGTCGCAATAGGTCGCTGTTGCAATGAAAAAGAGCGTTGCGATAGTTTTTACGAATCATCGTAATAATTCACACGGCGATAGGTTATTTGCAATGCCTTGGCATCCGTGGCGAATAGTATGGTATTGCAACGATTTTACATCGATGGCAAATAGGATGCTATTGCAACGGTTTCATGTATTTCGATGATTTAACGTATCGCAACGAATTGTACGGTATTGCAACGGGTTCACGATCATGGCAAATAGTTTGGTATTGCAACGATTTCATATTCGTGGCAAATAGTATGTTGTTACAACGATTTAGCGTATTGCGACGATTTAACGTATTGCAACAAACTGCATGGTATTGCAACGATTTCACATTCGTGGTAATTGTATGTGGTTGCAATGATTTCACAGGCATGGCAATAGTACGGTATTGTAACGATTTCACATATATGGCAAATAGTATGTTATTGCAACGGTTTAGCGTATTGCGACGATTTAACATATTGCAATGAATAGCATTGTATTGCAACGATTTCGCAGGCGTGGCAATAGTACAGTTTGTAACGATTTCACATTCGTGGCAAATAGTATGTTATTGCAACAGTTTACCGTATTGCGACGATTTAACGTATTGCAACGAATAGCATTGTATTGCAATGATTTTGCGTTCGTGGTAATAGTACGTGATTGCAACGATTTTCACATTCGTGGTAATAGTACGTGATTGCAACGATTTTCACATTCGTGGCAAATACTACAGTATTGCAACGATTTTCATAGCCTGGCAAATAGTAACATATTGCAACGATTTCACATCCGTGGCAAATAGTATGACACTGCGACAGTTTAGCGTCCGTGGCAAATAGTAGGTTAGTGGAACGAGTCAACAAACGTGGTGAATAGTACCGTATTGCAACGATTTCAAATCCATGGGAACTAGTCTGGTACTGCAACGATTTCGTATCCGTGGCGAATAGTAGGGTATTGCAACGAGTCCACAAACGTGGCGAATAGTACCGTATTGCAACGATTTTAGATCCGTTGGAACTAGTATGGTACCGCAACAATTTCGCATCTGTGGAGAATAGTTTGGTATTGCAACGATTTCTTATCTGTGGCAATGGTGTTTTAATGCAATGTTTTTTGAGTCATTGCCAAATGTTTATACTGCAATGTTTTGTCATTCTATTGCCACATTTTATCATCTGTATTGGCAATAGCTTCCTATTGCAACAATTTATCATTCGTGACAAGAAATTCGTAATGCCACATTTTATAATTAGCGGCAGTAGAACCCGAATGCACTAGGTTTGAAATTTAGTGGCAACAGAATCACGAGTTTAACAATAAACATCCATCAATTTTACAACATGCATAACAACACTCAAGGATTACTTAAGCGATGTGTTTGCATGCTAAGAGTTTTCCTAAGCTGACCGGGACTAATTGTTGGAGCAGGTGGCTTTTGGCGGTTCCTTATTTGTTGGACCTTCTGTGGAGTGGTCGTCATCATCATTTTGTGCATTTCAGCCAATGAGGCGCGCATATCCTGCATTTCCTTAGCCGTTCAGACAGCTGCTATCTGACCCTGTAAGTTCTGGACTTCAACGATTAACTCTTCATTCTTCTGGTTTATGCAGTCCATCTGGGTGTTTAAGCTATCATTTCTTCCTTCCAAGTCCTGCACTATTTCATTGAGGCCTGCATTTCTAACTTCTAAGTTTTGAACTTGGTCGTTGAGGTGTTCAGACATCTGGATACGCATACATTCACGTTCGGGACCAGCTGGGTTAGCCATATAACCACGCCCCTGAACCTGTGATCCTGCACAACCGATTGAGGATCTATAACAACGCTGGAAGATGTGGTTTTTCTCCTCATTTGGAATTGGGCCTCCCTGCTCAGCTTCCATGTCGTCCACTTGGGCACGTGTCTGGATCTATATACGAAAAGAAAAGTCACAGGTAATTTGCAAATATTTATTTAATTGGAGATTGTTTGAAGTGTTACTCATATGTACAACTTCTGCCAGCTTGTTTGTCCAGTTACCGTTCAACAAATGGCTTGCCTCCCACAGTTGTATGTCATCGGGTTCTTCTCCGGTCTCTGGGTCTTGCTACATAAAATACAAGTTAACTTCAACATGTTGCTATACATATTGTTTGCAGCGCAAAGTAAAAGCGTGATTTATTTTTCATACCTTCTCGTAACTAAGTTGGGCGTAGGATTTGGAGCCAAGCAAGTGACACGCCTTTTGTCTTCTTCGATTTTGAGAATTGGTCCTGCTTATTGACTACAATAATTTTAAGAATTAAATCCACGAATGAAAGTAAATGAAATATTTTTTATATGATGCGAAGCTATTAAAAAGTTAGCTGACCTTGAATCGCTCAGACCCAAAATATTCTATTAGGTGCAACCACTCGGGCGTCGTTACATCAGCAGGCTGGTCTCGTATACGTTCTTCATCGGTAGAATAACTCTTATAGGTGGCATGCAAAGTCGAGCGCCACCCCTTGTAGCGCTCACTAGCAATTTTCAAAATTTTTCTTGCGCTCTACGGTGTGTCCTCCATGTCCTAGAAATCCTGTACATTGTATAACAAGTTGTTGTAAACGTACAGGATGGAGATTGCAAGAAAACAAATACTTGTGTGGGGGTGTGACAACAATAACCAGAATGTCTCGTACTATATCTCTCTTGTTACTATGGTCAACCTCTGCCCACTTCATTGCACCAGTGAGGGATGCATGTCTTTTTGTAAACATAACCACATCATCGACAAAGTGCCGCTGATTAATACCAACGGAAGCACCCAACCTAGCGGAGAACTGAATTGGTAGCTTCACATACTACGTTCTACTAACTTGGGATGCATAGCGTATTCTGGCAACCTTAAGTCCTTTAGACACACTTCTTCCTAGCTTCCTTCCTTCTGTTACATTGATTCAAACAGTAAACGATTAAAGAAAATTACCTCCTGAACAAGTTTAATATCATGTAAAAATAGTGTGAAAAGAAGAAAAGTTTGATGTTCATACCATCTTTAGGACGAGTGCGGAAAATACGAGCATGGGAGGACCGCGTCGTGCCAGCACCATTTTGTTCTGTAGTACTCCCTCCTGGTTTATATTAATTGTCGCCCACAAATGAATTAAAAATGAACTACTACAGTAGTTAGGACTGTCCTAACGAAACCTATTTTGATGGGGGGGGGGGTTACATTATTGACTTCTTTGTTGCTGTTCATACCCTAAAATGAGCCATCAGGTACACATGTCAGTGGCGGTACGCACTCATAGTACTGCAGAGGATTTTCAGTCCATGAGCGGAGCAGGCAAGACTGTGAGGGGGCATGCAGCTGGGAACGCTAGACTAGACAAAGATAGGGTTTGCTGGTTCGGTCTGACTGAAATCAGCTGGAGCGCGTCTCGAAGAGAATTATTAGTTGTAGGGCAAGTAATGAACGCTAGCGGTAGCAGGTGGCAAATGCAAGACAGATAAGGCAGGCAGCTTGCGGGACTGAAATCCTCTGCAGAACTACACCTACATTAGCTGCCACTGGCATGTGGGCCCATGAGACATCGGGTCTACTTGTCAGTGGCAGCTACTGCAGGTGCAGTACTGCATAGTGCCAACTTGCGACACTCAACAAAGCGAGGGTTCGGTCTCGTTGAAACTCTCGAGGAGGATTGGTGGCAGGCGAGTAATGGCCAGGGATTTGCGGGCGGCGGGGTAATCATGGCACGCGAAGGATGGGACGTGGCGATGGGCGAGGGAGATGCGTCGGGGAGGACACTGAAGTGACCAGCAGCAGGGCGTGGGCATGGGCGCCGGTGCCGGCCGGAGTGGTCGGCGGTGAGAGAGCACAACGTGGAGGCATAAAAAAAATCACGCAATCACACAGGCTGATGAACTGTTAACTATAAAGACTAAGTACTAGAAAGAAAGTAGAATCGCAAGGCATGCTAAAACAATTAGTAGAGCCTAAAAAAGAATGCAAATGACCATGATACACCCATCATCAATATATCTAATGGACATAACGTAGTCTCTCAAAATGCTCCAAATTCAATGCCAAAGGAGTAGAGTAAAAAACTAACACGCTCTGCCAAAACAAATGGCACGGTAGAGAGGTAGGTAGTAATGTGATGTGATATGGGTAGTTGGAAGCTACTACCGAGGATAGAGTTGGAGTGGGACATTTTTTAAGCTCCAAAAGTAAAATTACGCTGGGGCGGAAGGAGTATTTCTGGTTTGTATCTCTATACCTGCTGTTGGTTCATGCATCTTAGTAGTACCAGGGAGTGAAGAACCTCGGGGTTCCTGAACATCAGGTGCTGCAATATTCTCTGCGTACGATGCAAACGATTTAATGTTGTCTAAATTTGTTTAATTTTGATAGTAAACACATTTATAGTTATACCAGGTGCTTGTTGGCGACCATGAATGCTTGTAGACGACATCACGGTTTGATGTCTTGTTCCTAATGTAAAGAGCATTGTAAGTAGTCATTCCAAATAACAGTGATAACGTCAGATTACATGACCAACATAGATTTTGGATCGGACGGTGTGCTTTCTATAAACTGTAGTGTTTGTTACTAACAGAGGAATTAGAAAAGAAAGAATAGAAAAAAACGTACGATCCGAGAAAGCCACAAGAAAGAAAAAAGTGAAAACCATGGGAACTAAAAATCTTAGGAATACAAATTTGTAAAACAGGAATGAGAGTACAACATTTGGAGTGGTTGATCAGATAACCCGTGCGTCATTTACTTCTAAATCCAGAAATTACATACTAGTACCTCTGGTTTTTAGTATTTGTCATTCCCGGTCAGGAATTGAACTAGAAATACACTACCGTAATAAGCTGTCGGAGCAACATTTATTTAGGGACAAATGTAGTGTGTGTGTGTGTATATATATATATATATATATATATATATATATATATATATATATATATACATACATAACTAAATTCGTGAAACAGAAGATCACATTTCTTCTTTGTTAATTTATTTAATCTTTGTATATCAGGATGGATCGTGTATAACATAACTAGGCCAAAACTGCATGGATCTTGTAGAACCAAGCCAATATAGCTCTATAAAAAGATTGCATGGATCGTTTAGTTTACCCAGCACAAACTGGAGTCCGGGATGCAATGTCGCAGGGAGGTGTTGGCGGCGAAGAGGTTCGGTAGAGCCCATCAAACTTGGTCGCCCGGCGTTGTACCCAGGAGTCAACACCACCAAGAGCTTCGATGCGTCACTTCGAGATCCATGGGGGAAAAATTGTAAAAACCGTGGGAAATGAAAACACGGGAATTTCTTAGGAATACAAGTATGGAACACAGGACAGGGAGACAACACATTTTGGAGTACTGCGAGATCACCGAAAGGGTGGGGCAGCGGTGTGTCGGGAACGGAGGCTAGTGTTTCCATTTATACTCATCGTGGATGAAATACGGTTACAATAATAGGCAGGAATGAAATTGGAGGCGCAGTTAGTGAAAATTGAATTGTCAAAATCTCAAATGTGGCGCGCCAAGTAGAACGAAAAATTTTTCGCGGGAGTGGAGAATTTGACACAAGCCGTGCCCTTGTGCACGCATCCAATCGTGATTAATTACATCTCATGTCGCGTCGATTCCTGCACATGGCTGGTGCGTGTAGCTAGAGGGGTAGACTTCGTCTTAGGACAACTTGCTCACATCTTGATTCATCTTTGTTGCCATGCATGGACATCAAAATCTAAAAGCAGTCATCTGCTAGCTAGTGGGACATTCCAAAAAAAATACGAAAAAAATATGAATCGCCAAATGTATACGTATGTGCTAATGCAAACGATATGCAAATACAGCCAAGTGCACGAAACGATGGTAAACAATCAGCATTTTGTAACCTTAATCACAATGAAACGATAACATGTAGTATATACTACTACATACTAAAAATACATTTTCCCATGCGCGGACTACAAATGAAAAAATTGAGTGAAAGAACACAAAAGAGGAGAAACGCAGCCTCAACCACGATCTCAATGGAGTTTCTACCAAGAGTCGTTGATTGTCGCAACACAATGAATTATTGGCTAGACATTGAACAACAGTTATCTCGCCCCTTTTTCAGAAAGGAGATGTTTTTCGATACTGCATATGATGCATTGTTCATGAACAGAAAAGATATTTATCATTAAAATAGAAACAACACATATTACAAACAAGAACTACGAAAGCACATAGAGGACAAGAAAAGAAAAAAATACAAATACTACTCTACTCGGAGTCGGAGAAGATCTCCTCCACCTCCGCCTCCGCCACTGCTGCCGCCGCCGCCTCCTCCGCTGCCGTCGCTGTTGCCGCCTCCTTCGGCAATTGAATCCGAAGCTTTCGGGCAACGGTCCGCAAAAGATGCCGGCGGCCCTCCATCCCAGCCACCTTCTCGATCATCTTGTAGAGGATGTTGAGACGACCGGCCACAAACCCTAACCCGAAGCAGTAGTGGCCGACGGTGTCCATGCTGGTGAAGACGAGAAGTTTCCCAAGACCCAGAAGCTCACACGAGCGAGATGTATTGGAAAATAAATCCCGCGCCAATATGTCGAGCTTTTTTGCTCGCCCGGCAGTGGCGGAAAGGTGCTCGGTGGCCACCTTTAGGCGCCGATCGAGTTCATTGAAGCGGTGTTCGACGAGTCGGACAGTCTCCTAAACCCAAATAGGATGAAGAGGTGCGGGCGCTGCGGGCGGAGAAGGAGACGAAGGAGGTGCGGGCTCCACCTCCAGTTCCATCGGCATTGGCTGCGACGAAAATGGAGAAGAAGGAGGTTCGGATGACGTCGACGGCCTAAAGCGCTTTGATGCGAGGCTACCCATTTGTGCGGCGACAGAGTTGCAGAGAAAGAGCGAGAGGTGGTCGGCAATGGTGCCGCGGTGAAGGAAGAGAAGTTTGGAGGCTACGATCGATGGAGATTGATTGGTGCGGCGGAGACGCAAGAGGATAGGTGTGCCTTTATAGCGGGTCCTCAGCCCGTGCGAGTGGAGATGATCAGACGCTTCGAAAACTACGCTTTCGAATTAATCCAAACCACGGTTGGCTTCCATCTCCGCTTCACATGCAGTTTTATAATTTGACATGCAAAGGGTCCAGGATATGCAGTGGCCCACCTGGCATACTTTGTAGGTCCGTCCGGTGGTGTTTCAGTTTTTCAGTTCCAGTTTTTAATTTTGACACGCAAAGGGCCCATCGGCCCAAGGTATATGCAATGTTCCAGTTTTTTTCAGTTTGTCACGCAAAATACCTCGATCATGTTTCATGACGTTACGCGTTTTCTCTTATTTTTTGAAAGATCGTCATATATATATATATATATATATATATATATATATATATATATATATATATATATATATATATATATATATATATATATATATATATATATATATATATATATATATATATATATATATATATATATATAGTTGAAAGATCGTCAGAAAACACAAGAAAAAAGTACAAGACGATGAACACACCACACATTCATGCATTCATTAACACACACACACACACACACACACACACACACACACACACACACACACACACACACACACACACACACACACACACACACACACACATATATATATATATATATATATATATATATCACAAACCCTCATTCATGTTTTCTTTTTGACATGCAAAAGACCTCGATCATGAATGTTTGATGACGTTAGGTGTTTTCTCATTTTGTGAAAGATCGTCATATTTGAGACTCGTTGATCATGTTTGGGGTGTAGCAAGTATGCATGGACAAGTAACATATGCACTTGAAAACCTAGCGACAATCTGTTTGATGACAACATTATTACGTGTTTTCTCTGTTTTTTGTTGAAACATCGTCATATATAGTTTGAGGATCGTTGATCATGTTTGGGGCGTGACAACTAACATGTTATATATATATATATATATATATATATATATATATATATATATATATATATAGTTTTGCTCGTTGATCCTATGTTTGGGGCGTAGTGTAGCATGCATGGACAACTATAATTAACATGCATGTGAGAGAGACGTCGATGATCATATGTACTCCCCCCGTCTCCATGAACTTGACGCTTTGTCGTAGCTCATTTTTTAACTACAAAAGCCGCATCAGAAGAGCTTGTTTCTTGGCTCATGGACAAGGAAAATTATGTGTACCTAGTACAAGAAGTATAAGTTGGTCGGCGTTGCTGTTCGTACGCGAAGGATGCGGCCAGGTAGTTGCTCTTGCAGGTGTATGGTAATTACGTGAGTGTTTGGTCGGGTCATGTGGTTAGTCCACGATTCACCCTAAACCCGGTGTTGAGGCTGTGTATTTTTCATTTGTGCGTACACTCTAGTGACATGTGACAAAGTGCTCAGTCATCAATTGTGTTTGGTTTGACATCGAAGTTCGATTGGAGATAGATCATCCATTTCTTTATGTTTTGGATCATCTAAATTAACGTTTGGTTGGATGGACTGGACGATCCAATTTTTTGTTGGTAGGTTGGATGAAACTTGATTGGATTATTGAATCATCAAAGTTGATAATTTCATAGTATTATTCGTGCGCATGATGATGGATCGTGCACGCCGAGCGCCGAGTTATTCGGATCGCTGAGCAATGTTCGGACGTGGAGTTCCTGTCTGCCAGTGCACCCTGCAAGATTCGGTGCGCTCGCGTACATGGCAATCATCAGGGCAGGGTGGTACAGTCGTGGGAACTGTGCAGTGCGCCCTTGGCTGTAAGATTTGGAGCGTGAACGTATGTGGCAACCATATGGGCAGGGTCGCACAGAGACGGGTGTGCGGAAGGGCCGCAGAGAATTCGATTTTGGTGTTTGGGAACACAATATTTTTGGAGTTTTAGACCATCCGCAGCTGTTTCCTCTAAAACTTACTCTATATCCCTCTATACTTCAAGTATATTCTCTATACTTCCAGCATTTCACTCTGGACACTGACTCTATACTTCCAGTAATCTACTCTATATTTCCAGTCCAATAAGCTTTACAGTGAACCACTGCGGACGGCCTTAGAGCGATTAGCAATACCGTGGTATTTGAGATTACTATGGTATTTTTTTAGAGAATGGTGTTTGTCAACCAAACAGTCCTATGTATTGCAAAATCGTGATATTACAAAACTGTGTTATTGAAATACGTACTTTGGTATTGCCATGTCATTTTAAAAACTGTGGTTTCCAAAACTTTAGTATTGAAAAACTGTGCTCCCAAACACAGCCTAAAGCCTTACCGTGAACCACTGCGGATGGTCTTAAAGGCAGGCCCGGCTTGGGGCCTAGGTGGGCGGAAATAAATTTTTTGCGGCCATGTCGCACAACGTTGCCTGTCGCGCCGTCGCCGCCGCGTCCCCGGCTCCGCCGCCGGCCCGCCGCCCCTGTGCCCCCACCGCCGGCCCACCCTCAACTCGAGAACGGATCGAGGGGAAGGCTCATCGCCCATAGCAGTCGTGTAGCTTCTGTCCCCTTGATCCGTTGGTGATGAGCCTTATCCTCATCCGTTCTTGAGTTCGCGGCGGCCACGGCGACGCTTCGACCTTGCTTTTGAACTGACGACGCTGATGATCCGCAACATACTTTTAAATCTGCGCGTTGGTATTCTCCCCCTCATATTTCTTGATGCGTTAATACCTGATGTTTTACATCGTTTTCCACAGGAGGCAAAAAGTAATGAACATCATTGATCAGCACTGCGCCGAGGAGAACGCGAAAATTGCAGTGGGCCGCGTCAAGTCGGTTTTACGATTTAATTCATGTTCCATTTGACTTCAAGTACCACGCCCATGCTTTGAAATATTTGATTATACTAATCAAGCTCTGGTGTTTTACTGATTAATACTTAACCTCGTTTGTTGCATTTGCCAAGGTCCGAGGTCAACAAGGGCTACTGCTTTGTCAACGTCACATCGCCAGATGCAGCGTTCTGGCTGTGGACGAAGCACCTGCATGGCTTCCGTTGGAAGGTGAACGACTTGCGAAAGATGTGCGAGGTCGACTACACCAACATCCAGGTACGTCACCGTTCGCTGCCACTGTTTTCCATTGCACCGCCGCTGCATGGAGTTCACCTGCCGCTGCTCGTCATCCTTTCGCAGGGTCGGGATGCGTTGGTGGCCCATTTCTCCAAGTCATGCTTCGACTGCGAAACCGAGGAGTTCCTGCCAGTGTGGTTCAGCTTACAGCGGAAGGTGAACGTGATGAGATCATGCATATTATTATTGCACCTACAAACATGACACAATGCTTATTTGTTTGGGATCCTGGGTCAAGTGAATGTGCACTCTTATTTGATGGACAAGATCAAGATGGTGCACTATGCCGTCCACCACCTTGGCCTCCTCCTTTCATGCTTACAAGAAGATTTGATGGCGTTGCACGTATGGACCCACACATGATAGAAGATGAACTTGAGTCGAGGACGACTCCAATTCAAGAAGGGGAGGATGATGAGGACATCACTTCTATGGATACAAACAACACTCCATTGAACATACAAGATGCAATCA
The DNA here is from genome assembly GCA_036927565.1 of Tuctoria greenei. Lineage (NCBI taxonomy): Eukaryota > Viridiplantae > Streptophyta > Magnoliopsida > Poales > Poaceae > Tuctoria > Tuctoria greenei. Next base: position 192,446,777 of record JAYESD010000002.1, on the reverse strand, counting down.
ATAGAGTTCATACACAACAATTAACTTCAGAGGTGAACTCATTCTTATATATTTCCTTATATGTTTTTGAGCATAAATTGCTACTTAATGATTTATTTGTGATTAGGATCCATGGAGAGGTTCAAGGAGTACTTGGAGGGAGTATTAGGGACATGGAAGACCAGAGAATTCGTTCAAAGAAGATGGAAACCGAACCAAACTCCAAATCGTATCCAACTCGGAGTCCAAGAGCAGTACGCACTAAAACAGACGCCTAGGACGCATACGAACTCCGTTTTGGACGTTCTACATATGCACGGAAAGGGGAGAGGATATCCTTTCCAATGGCACCGGTCCCATGTCAAAATTCCTTCGGAGTCGTCGGGAATCGTCGAAACAAAATCAAGTACAGAATCTGTCAGGGTGCTGCGCCACCGTATTGGGCCATTGGGCCTTGTATGAAGTCTAAGTCCATTATTTTCGTGTGTTAGGGTTAGGTCACGACCCCAACACCCCCTTGGACGTCCTCCCACCTATATATACTCCATAGTAGCTGCCATGAACAATTGGGTTTTGCTTAGATCAATAATATCGCCGTTCTTCGGTTTGTGAGACCCCAACTTCGCGATTTTAGATTGCTTCTACCTTGTTCTTGCTTGTGTTCTCGGTTGCACTTGCAGGGATTAGCCTTCTTGGCGAGGTCAATCGTGGGAAGTACGGTTGATAACCAACGGAGCGGTGGTGTAGTGATTGCAGGGGTTGTTCGTGTTCTACTCGAGAGCCTCGGATCATCAACGTCGAGATCTCCACATCAATCGACCTATCCATTACCTTTCGGAAGATCGGGACTCATCTTTTACTCATCAATTGGTATCAGATTTCCAGGTTGTCCGTTAGATAATTCATCTATACATTATATTAGTTTTGTTTTTCATACCTAGAGTCCACAAAAAAAGCCACAAAGAAACTTGCAGTTTAGTAGATCTGTTCATTACTTTGTCCAAACCACATTGAGCCTTTGCAACTTTGTTATTCAGTTTGGTTTTGTTGAGTGTGTCCGTGGTTGAGTCATATTGCTGGTTTAGAAAGTGTTTTTGGTCTTAGTTTGAGTTTTGCATTGTGTGATTCATCCTTTTGAATCACGTCATCACGTCCAGATTATATTCACCTCTGTCCAGTTTGGTATTTTCATCATATCTCGCACATACAAACTCGCATTTTGGTATTCTTATACTTTCTGGAAAGCTTAAGAAGTGCTCTATAACTTTCATATTCATCATTTGCCCAGAAAATACAGTTATCGATGTCTAAATTGCATTGGATCCGAATCTGTTATTGACCTAAAAATTCTGAACAGTCTGTATTTCGGGGGCAATATCTAATATTGTTATTTTCCAAAATAGGTTTTCCATATATTGAAATTAAATAGAAGAGATATATCTACAATCTTGCTGTTCTATGTTTTCCAATTTAGAGCCTATAAGTGTGCCTATTTGTCCTTGAAAGATTGAGCAGAAAATCTGCGACAGACACACGAGATATCTTGGATTAATTTTCATTATGTTCTTCCCTTGCAGCACATTCTGAAAAAAAAAGAAGAAAAAATAAAAAGGAAAGTGCAAAACAAGAAAGAAAAGCCGCACAAAAAAAAGAAAAAAACAAAAAAACAGAAGTGCTTGCATTCTTTGTGTCATCTAGTTTTGTCTCATGTCTTACTAGCTTGAACTACTAGGAACACATTTAGGCCAGCAACTTTGACAAATACTTTGGACACTTATTCAACTTTACTATCTGATTTCATTGTTGCTAACCCTTGTTACATAGAAAGTGCCATCCAAGCTATACCTTACTCTTGAGCAGAATCGATACGCCTTTGCAGTCATCCCACGCTTCATTAGTTTCTTCATACCGTCCACCGTTTGCCACCTGCAGTGTCGGTAAGAACACTTGTAAGAGCGTGGTAAGACGCTTGAGAGTGTGTGATTCCACTTCCACTTTGCCATTATCCTTTGTAGTTGATAGGGATAACATATTTTTTGTGTTGTCTTCTGTTTGCTACTAACAATGTCAGGTAAAAGCAAGAATCATGCATTATATGCTGAGATGATGGACATGATGAAGACGACGATGGAGTTGCTCAGTAAAAATCAAACATCAAACCAAGGAGTCACATGACATTCAGACCACCTTTACAACACCTTCCACAAGAAGTAATTACATTCGCCCATCTCTTCCTTCTTATGATGGTTTTGGTTACGATGAATATATTGCTTGGGAAATAGAGTTGGATAAAAATTTTGGACAATGTCATATGTGTGAGAAAAGAAAGATTAAAAATGTTGCAAGTGCATTAGTAGGTTGTGCATTAACTTGGTGGAACAACTTAAGTGATTTAGAAAGACCTCGAACATGGAAAGATATGAAAATTCTTATGCGAGAAACTTTTGCTAATGTATCTAATTGTAAAGATGAAATACATGAACTTGAGAAAAATTTTCTTGTTGTACCTCCTCCTTTGCCTAACCTTTTGCAGGAACATGAACAAATAAATGTAGATGCAAATGAGAGTGAGGTGTTGAACAACTCTTCTGAATTTTTTGATGAATCAACTCATAATGCATTTGAATTTCTTGCTGAAAATGAGAGTAGTGTTTATGGACAATGCTATACAGTTAAACAAGGTATGACATTTTCAGATGTGCTGAATTTTGCTACCAATCATACTATCGATGAGCAGCAACAAGATGAACCTTTTCATAATACACATTTACCATTAGTTGATTTTCCTACTGATTCTTACAACAAAAATGAGTTGTGTGCTGATAATTATATTGTACTATGCTAGAACAACCAAATGAATTTGATACTTTATTACTCACTTGTGCTGTAATTAAGTATTTGATCCCAACTACATGTGAAAGAGATGAGCTGAAATTGTTATCTTCTCTAAATACTTTGGGCTATATTGAATTTGACACTCTTTGTGATCTAGATATCGTAGAGAAGATAATATTTTCTCAGTCTCAATTGCCTTTGTTAAGTAGAAATATTTTTTATGCTATAGGCAAATATGAACATAATGGTATGTTTATGGTGCATAAAGTTTACATATGTTCAAATGAGGAAGCTCCTTTTGTGCTGGAACAACATGGTCAAGTAAATGAATGTACTAACGCTAATAATATCTTGTCAAGTTTTTCTAGTATTTTTTCCTTGCAGCAGGGACAACAAAAACATTTTTCACTGCGGTTGTGCAATATGGACAGTGCTCACTCGGGCCTAAACTCTACCCCCAAAGCAAGACTTTTTGCTGGATATACGAGCAAGCCGAGGACGGCTTGTCATAAAGAAGGGGAGAATGATGAGATCATGCATATTATTATTGCACCTATAAACATGACACAATATTTATTTGTTTGGGATCCTGGCTCAAGTGAATGTGCACTCTTATTTGATGGACAAGATCAAGATGGTGCACTATGCCGTCCACCACCTTGGCCTCCTCCTTTCATGCTTACAGGAAGATTTGATGGCGTTGCATGTATGAACCCACACATGATAGAAGATGAACTTGAGTCGAGGACGACTCCAATTCAAGAAGGGGAGGATGATGAGGACATCACTTCTATGGATACAAACAACACTTCATTGAACATACAAGATGCAATCAATAGAGTTCATACACAACAATTAATTTCAGAGGTGAACTCGTTCTTATATATTTCCTTATATGTTTTTGAGCATAAATTGCTACTTAATGATTTATTTGTGATTAGGATCCATGGAGAGGTTCAAGGAGTACTTGGAGGGAGTATTAGGGACGTGGAAGACCAGAGAATTCGTTCAAAGAAGATGGAAACCGAACCAAACTCCAAATCGTATCCAACTCGGAGTCCAGGAGCAGTACGCACTAAAACGGACGCCCAGGACGCATACGAACTCCGTTTTGGACGTTCTACATATGCACGGAAAGGGGAGAGGATAACCTTTCCAATGGAACCAGTCCCATGTCAAAAGTCCTCCGTAGTCGTCGGAAATCAACGAAACAAAATCATGTACAGAATCTGTCAGGGTGCTGAGCCACCGTATTGGGCCATTGGGCCTTGTATCAAGTCGTCTAAGTCCATTATTTTCGTGTGTTAGGGTTAGGTCACGACCCCAACACCCCCTTGGACGTCCTCCCACCTATATATACTCCATAGTAGCCGTCATGAACAATTGGATTTTGCTTATATCAATAATATCGCCGTTCTTCGGTTTGTGAGACTCCAACTTCGCGATTTCAGATTGCTTCTACCTTGTTCTTGCTTGTGTTCTCGGTTGCACTTGCAGGGATTAGCCTTCTTGGCGAGGTCAATCGTGTGAAGCACGGTTGATAACAAACGGAGTGGTGGTGTAGTGATTGCAGGGGTTGTTCGTGTTCTACTCGAGAGCCTCGGATCATCAACGTCGAGATCTCCACATCAATCGACCTATCCATTACCTTTTGGAAGATCGGGACTCATCAATTCACTCATCAGAACGACTCGCGGAAGATGTGCGAGGTCGACTACGCCAACATCCAGGTACATCGCTGTCCGCTGCCACCGTTTTCCATTGCGCCGCCGCTGCAACGTGTTCACCTGCCGCTGCTCGTCATCCTTTCGCACTGTCGGGATGCGTTGGTGGATACGGCCAGATGGTTGCTCTTGCAGGTGTATGGTAATTACGTGAGTGTTTCGTTGGGTCATGTGGTTAGTCCATGATGCACCCTAAACCCGGTGTTGAGGCCGTGTATTTGTCATTTGTGCGTACAATCTAGTGACATGTGACAAAGTGCTCAGTCATCAATTGCGTTTGGTTTGACGTCGAAGTTCGATTGGAGATAGATCATCCATTTCTTTATGTCATGGATCATCCAAATTAACGTTTTGTTGGATGGACTGGACGATCCAATTTTTTGTTGGTAGGTTGGATGAAACTTGATTGGATTATTGAATCATCAAAGTTGATAATTTCATAATATTATTCGTGCGCATGATGATGGATCGTGCACGCCGAGCGCCGAGTTATTCGGATCGCTGAGCAATGTTCGGACATGGAGTTCGTGTGTCTGTGCATGCTGCAAGATTCAATGCGCTCGCGTACGTGGCAATCATCAGGGCAAGGTGGTACAGTCGCGGGAACCGTGCAGTGCGCCCTTGTCTCTAAGATTTGGAGCGTGAACGTACGTGGCAACTATCTGGGTAGGGTCGCACAGAGATAGCTGTGTGCGGAAGGGCCAAAGAGAATTCGATTTTGGTGTTTGGGAACACAGTATTTTTGGAGTTTTAGAGCAATTAGCAATACCGTGGTATTTTAGATTACTATGGTATTTTTTAGAGAATGATGTTTCTCAACCAAACAGTCCTATGTATTGCAAAATCGTGGTATTAAAAAACTGTGTTACTGAAATACGTACTTTGGTATTGCCATGTCATTTTAAAAATTGTGGTTTCCGAAACTTTAGTATTGAAAAACTGTGCTCCCAAACACAGCCTAAAGCTTTACCGTGAACCACTGCGGATGGTCTTAAAGGCAGGCCCGGCTCTGAGCCTAGGTGGGCGGAAATAAATTTTCTGTGGCCCCGATGCACAACGTCGCACGTGCGCCCCTGCCCCGCACACCGTCCCATAGAAATCCCGCTGAGATCCTTCGCTTCGCGCTGGGTTTGTTGTCTGGACACCGAAGGATGGAAATCCCGTGTGTCCCGCTCCCATGATTATGCGCGATGCTGTGCGTCAGGGTCACAGAAAATTTGTGGGCTACTGCCTAGGGCCAGGCCGGTGGGTGGGGGTGGTCACGTCCTACTAATGTTAGTTCAATGCTTTGTCCGAAATGTCAAATAAAAGAATAAGGAGGGAGTATTTATTAGATACAGTATAATATTACTAATGTGTTAATTTTCCATATGCGATGTTTTTTGATAAAAGGAGGAGTTTTTCGTTAGTGCATGTACTGGAGTAGGACACATTGTTCATAAACATAAACTAAAACACATTTTTCATTAACATAAAAACAACACATATATTACCAACAAGAAAAAAACACATCGAAAACAAAAGAAAAAACTACTACTCATCCTACTCTACTCGGAGGAGGACTTGTCCACCTCCGCCGCCGCCTCCGCCTCAGCCGGCGGCGCCTCCGCCAGCGGCGCCTCTGCCTCCGCCGCAACGGCCAGCGGAGCATCCTCCAACACCAGATCGAACTTCTTTCAGCCGATGGCCTCCATGAGTTGCTCGCGAAACCCCTCCCTGGCCTCCTCACCGATCGTCTTGTAGAGGCAGTCGAGATGAGCAGCAACAAAGCCTAACTCGAAGATGTAGTAGCCGGCGGAGTCCATCCTGGCGTGGTGGGGAAGGACACCAAGTCCCAGTCGGCGATAGGAGTGAGATGTATTGTGAAATACATCTTGCGCCATTTTGTCGAGGGCTTTTGCTTGCACGTCGGCAGCGAACAGGCTGCCGGTGACCTCCTTAAGCTTGCCGTTGAGTTGGTCGATGCTTTCCTCCATGAGGCGGACATTCTCATCATAGTCGGACGGAAGAGGTGCAGGCACCGCGGGCAGAGACGGGAGTGGAGGAGGTGCGGACGCCGCCTCCAGTTCCACCGGCCTTGGCGGCGATGGAAACGGAGAAGGAAGTTCGGAGGACGTCGATGACCTGGAGCACTTCGGTGCAAGGCTACCCATTTGTGCGGCGACGGAGTTGCGAACAAAGAGAGAGAGGTGGTCAACGGTGGTGCGGCAGAGAAGCAAGAGGAGAAGTTTGGAGGCTAAAATCGATCGAGAGGTGTGGCGGAGAAGAAGAGGAAGGTGTGCCTTTATAGCAGGTCATCGTCTAAGCACGTGAGTGGAGATGATCGGACGCTTCAAAAATTGTGCTTATGAATCGTCGGTTAGAGTTACTCCAAACTGTGGTTCGCCTCCTCTCGGTTATTGCAAGTGTTTTCACAAGTGTGTTCATTTGTTCCTAAAATCAGAACACGTAGCGGCTAGAGCCTACGCTGGTTGTTTCTTCAAAAGATGAGTACAGCGATACATAATGGCAGCATACGATCGATTAATTTGATGAACCACATACGTACGTAGTGAGAGCTGTGTGCTTATTAGACGATGGTAGTCCACATTCTATCCTCGTACCGTCGAGGGAACATCCATGTGTCAAATTTGTTATCTCTATTGATGACAAGATAATATTCTTCATTAGTGTGGTAGTTAAACTGCCATATACTGTAGGTTGAGAGCATACACACATGCATGGTAGAGAATATGATAAATATAGAAATATATATACATGGTAGGAAATATTATTCTATTCTTAGAATACATGTTTGGGACGTAGCATATGTACGTCCAACATACATGTGAAAGACCTCGGTCATGTTTGCTGACATTACGTGTTCTCTTTTTGGTTGAGAGATCGTCATGTTTGAGGCTCGTTGATCATGTTTGGGGCGTAGCATGCATGGACAACTAACATGCATGTGAAAGACCTCGATGCATGTGAAATAACATGCATGTTTTTAAAAGCAAGATATAGTGTTTCCTCAAGAAAAAATAATTTTATGTGAGATTGGGCGCACAAGCACAAAAGCTAGAACTTGAGCAATGCACCTGCGAATTCCATATGCCAGGATGATTGACGGCAGCCGGTCCGCAAACTCGGTGGTAAGATCAGTAGTCGCCGGAGAGCAGCTTGCGGCCGACCTCAAAGGAGATGAAGGTGTCGATGCATGCATAGCTGATCTGCTCGCCGGAGAGATTGTACGCGTCCTAGTTGCTCGTCCTCACCTCGTAAGGCTTCTCCATGTCGGCGCCCATCAAGGCGCTCGCGATGTCCTTCAGCCCCGCGCGGCGGAGGCTCGTGCGATCCATCTCCTCTGCCACGAGCTCGGCCAGGTCCACCGTTTTGGCCACCTTCAGCTGCCAGTCCTTCCAAAGTCTGTCGGCGTCACCCTCCATGCCGACGACGACGAAGCGGTAGTCGGAATCACCGAGGAAATCTTCCAGCTCGTCGGGGAAGTAGTCAGCGTGGATGACCTGGAAGATGAGGCTGCGGCGGCCGACGTAGAGCTGCAAAATGGCGACGGGGTTCTGGTCTGCGGAGTAGCTGGGGCGCCACTCGACGTCGAGCCCGACGACGAGCCTGTGAAGGCGCCGACGGTGGACGGAGAGGACCTCGTCGAGCCAGTCCTCCACAGCCTTGCCGGAGGACGTCACGATGGTGGTGATCACGTCTTCCTCGAACGTCACGTTGTACACCTGAGTCCCCGCCATTGGGTCTCTCTCCTTGTCGTCCCTACGGTCGCCGTCTGTAGCGGCACGGCGCAACTCTCTCTCTTGTGCAAAACCTTCGTCTACACCTTTAGTTTGGATTTTAATTGGAAATAGGCCTGGATATATAACTGATGCGGTTACGATATGAGCGGAGGAGTTTCCAAATTTGATGGGCCCGAGCCCGGAGTAAAGAGAGTAATGAAGATTTTTGAATCTTATATACTCTTTCTAATTTTTAATTATTATCGTTATGACCACAAGTTGCATGGTCTCAACCTAACACCACGTACAACAACAACAACATTTCTCAGGAGCCCACCCACTGGATATGCCGTGTGGGCCACGGGATACCCTGGGACTAGTCACCAGAGAGTAGCAAGTGTGAATACATGCTGGAGAGATCAGCGGAATCGGGAACTGGCCAATGAAGATGGATGTCAGCAGTGCCACGGTTCATGTTTCGAAACGCGCGCCATCCTTTTTCTTCTTCTCCTTTTTCTTATAAGTTCATATTATTTTCCACCAATCTTCTAAGAGCATCTCCAACCCGTTTGCTATTTTTTGTTTGCTATTCTTTCAAATAGCAAATATGCTATCCACATTTAACATCTCATTATATGAACGTCTCCAACCCGTTTGCTATATGATGTGCTATATTAAAAAATTTCATATTTTATTAATATGTAATAATTATTTTAAAATTCAAATAACATTGTTGCAACGACTATATTGTGACGTTTGTATTTCTAACGGCTATTTTTCAATGGTTATATTTCTAACAACTATTTTTCAACGGTTGTATTTCCAACGGTTAATTTTCACAACAATTTTGCAACAGAAACGACAATAATGTAGCAGAAATTGGGGATAGCAAACCGGATAGCGTTTGCTACTAGTAGCACACCGAGAGCTCCATACACCAAATGGCTAAAAGTAGCAATCCTAATAGCAAATCGGTTGGAGATGATTTTTGCTCTAAATTTGCTAAATATAGGATATCACACCATATAGGTAATGGCTAAAAGAGCATCTCCAACCCATTAGCTATATGATGTGCTATCCTATTATTTAGCAAACCTAGAGCAAAAATCATCTCCAACCGGTTTGCTATTAGGATTGCTACTTTTAGCCATTTGCCATATGGAGCTCTCGGTGTGCTACTAGTAGCAAATGCTATCCGGTTTGCTATTCCCGATTTCCGGTACATTATCATCGTTCCGTTGTAAAATAGTCGTTGAAAATTAGCCGTTAGAAATACATCCGTTGAAAAATAGTCGTTTGAAACATAACCATTGAAAAATAGCCGTTATAAATACAACCGTTACAATATAGCCATTGCAACAATGTTATTTGAATTTTAATACAATTATTATATACTAATAAAATATGAAAAAAATTTAATATAGCACATCATATAGCAAACGGGTTGGAGATGCTCATGGAATGAGATGCTAAATGTGGATAGCATATTTGTCATTTGAAAGAATAGCAAACCAAAAATAACAAAGGGGTTGGAGATGCTCTAACCCTCCTTTAATTGAAGTTGTACGGTTGGATCAGGATACGTGGTCGGCGTACACTTTATGACACACTAGTGAAAGTAAAACACCCGATACATTTTATGACACACTTGTGAAAGTTAAAATACCCGATACATTTTATAATTACGGAAGTCTATAACTAAGACTCAATCCAAATCGGGCAAAAATTTCGATGACCCTGACTTCTAGTTTGTTTTTGCAAGCCACCCTGAATCAAGTCTTTTTTGTCTTCACCCTTTTGCAATGACGCCGACGAGCATCTAATCTGGGCTAAAGTTGATACGTACTCCAGAAACTGTTGTTGCGTTTTTTGTGATTACTACGTGCTTTGCTGTTTGATTGCTCATTATGTTGGATCCATGTTGGGTTTGAACAGAGAGTGGGCTTCTCCCTGCTGGTCCTGTCAGATAAACTAGTAGGTTATAGTCACTTTCTGGATCTCCAGCTCAGTAGAGTTGGAAGTGGAAATATATTCCATTCCAAAAGATAAAAGAGATAAATAGTCCACTAGTTTATCGTTAGAATAGCAACATTAGAACTATTTTTGTGCACCAATGAACAGAAATATAAAGTTCATTACCTTAAGACGATACATTACAAACAGGAAAAAATAAAAACACAAACTACAAACAAGAAAAGATAAATAACACAACTAAGAATAAGAAAAAAACTACTTCTCCACCTCGCTCCACCTACTTCTCCTCCTCCTCCTTGGGCTCCTGGCTGGGCGGGGGTGCCTCCCGCGACGGAGACGGGAAGCCCATTTTCCTGGACGTCGCCGCCACCAGGTTGTCGCGGCCAGCGACGCCGAGCTTGTCCGCCAGTGCTCCCAGAGGACGTCCAGGCGACCGGCCAAGTGCGTCATGCCGAAGACGTAGTGGCTCATGGCCCCCATGACAGCATACTCTGGAAGGGAACCAAGCCCAAGGCGACGCATGGAGCACGATGTATTGTCAAATACATCGCGCGCCATCTTCCAGAGAGCCCACTCCATGTCTGGGGGGGAGTCTGGTCGGGGATGCTTCCCCTTGGCGTCCTTCACCGGGCTTGGCGGCGGCGTTGTCTTGTCAGCCATGGTGTTCTTGGCGCGGTTTTGGGAAGAGAGGAAGAGTGGCTGTGCGGAGAAGACGATGGCGTGCCCGAGTGATCTTATAGTGTAGACGAAATCCTCTGCAGTAACTGCACTGCGATTACTGCAACTGAGTGGTGGGGCCTCTGCAGTACTGCAGGTGTAGTAGAGGTGGCTGACATGTGGGTCCCACTCCATGTGGAGCCCTCATGTTAGCCATGTCTACTGCACCTGGGGATTTGAACCCGCCTGGCTGTTCGTCTCTCGACGCGCGCAATAGTGGTGATGGGACGCAGAGCGGTTCCAATTGAATTCAAAGATGCGCAGGCGCTGCGCGCGTTTAAGGTGCCTCGGTGACTGGCGCGCACGTAAGCTCGGTGCGCCCGGTCGCATCAGCCGCCTGTACAAATGGCTACGGCTTGAACGAAGGACCAAACCTTATGCGGCAAACAACAACTTATAATACTTCCTCCGCCCAACTCAACTCTATTTTTGTTTTCGTCGAACTAATTACCGTTGACCAATGATTTATATGGAATTTATTAACTTCAATAACATGTAGTACTAGATTGTATATTATGGATTATTTTCATGGTGAATCTAAAAGTACAATTCTTGTATTGTTAAAACAGATCAAAATTGCGTAAATCTCAAAGATAGATTTGACGAATCCTAAGACTTCCCTTTGAAAAAGTTTTATACTTAACATTAGTTTTACATATGTAATATGCACATAGTATATATCACTAAATAGTTTTGCAAAAAAACATGGAGGAGAAATATGTATATCCCATATGCTACTACTACGTAAATTAGGGGTGGGCAAATAAACCGAGTCCGAAAAACCGAAACCGATAAAACCGAGACCGGAACCGAAAAGACCGAAATATCGGGTATCAGGTACTTTTCGGGTAGCAAATATAAATAACTGAAAAATAAATGTCAGGTTCGGGTACCACTCTCGGGTAACTGAAATAATCGAATAGTCGGTCCATCAAATAATAAGTTAAATTATACGTGCTAAACTATGAACAATTCAAATTTAGATATTTTATTTTCAAGTTGTGATGTGTGAAGTTGTTGGATTTAAATGCTTATTTTTTATTTTTCATTTGTCAATTTATAATAAATGACCTCATGGGATTAAATTTATCAATCATATTAAATTTGTGCAAACATGGCATGGATATAATGTATAATTCGGATATATTGGGTAGGACAGAAGACCGAACCAGAATTTTTGTACCCAAAATGTTCGGGTACCTAATATTATTAGAACAATTCGGGTAGTGATTTCAAGAAACCGAATGTTGAAAAAGACCGAAATACCCGAACCAAAATATCGGGTAGACCGAATGCACACCCCTTAACGTAAATCCATCCGAAATAATTAGCTAGTTTGAGGATGAATGAAGTTGAGCTTGCGAGCTTGATGAGCACCGTCATTGTTTGAGCCAGGATCATTCTGCCCTAGGGATGAAAACGGTACGGTAAATTCCCGAGCCGACGCCGTTTTCGAAAATTTTTGATGCGATTACCATACTCGACAATTTCCGAAATTTGCGATCCGATTACCGTTTTATTCGACATTGAAATTTGGTAAACGGAATTGAAACGATTTAGACTGATTTCAGACCGAATTGTCGGAATACCATATTTTAATGGAAAATTTCCGAACAATAACCGAATACTTTCCAAATAGTAGGTTGGGTCTAATGGGCTGACATGTACTCTCTCCGTCCCTTGGAATAGATGATTTTTAAAGGAAACTTCAAAGGAATTCATTCCTACATTGTGCATATGTCACAGGTGTTTGGAACACAGGAATCATATTTCGTTTCCTGTAGAAAGACATCCTTTCCTATGTAAAATGGAGGAATGAAATAATCCAGTCCAAGTTCTTTGTGGTCTGCTGGTTGGCTATGGAGGGAATATATAGGGTGTTAAAAGTCAAATTAACTAACCTAAGGATTTGCATGGAATAATTATTTCTTTTTTTGAAACAAGGGAATAATTATTTCTGAGCTACTGCAATGCAATAGACGTTTTGATGTTAGAAATATAGGAATGAAGTTGTTTATGAAGCAAACTGGTAGTTCATTTTGGCAAGAATTTATGGCTTTGATTTATGTATTACAAATAATGATAGTTAAAATTCTAAAGAATTTTGTTTATAGTTGATCACTTTGTTCGTTCCTGCTTTTTATCTATTCCTATGTTATTTCCAATTCCTGTGATTTGGATTCCTACGTTCCAAACGGGGCCGTAGTAAATATCGCTTTGTAGTTTATTTTTGAACTACAAACCGATAAGTATTTAGAGACGTTGGGAGTAATAAGCTCAATTCTTTAAATTTTTTATTCAGACACCAGTTTGAATAAGGAGTTGTCAAAGGTAATAAGCTCAATTCCGACCATTTTCATCCCTATTATGCTCCAAGTCATCTGGGGCAGCAGGTGGAGGACCTTGATGATTAGGATAAGGACTAGGCAAGAAATCATTGGTCAAAGCTAAGTTTGACCAAAGATAAAAATAGAGTTGAGTTGGGGCAGAGGGAGGAGTACTTTTTACAAAACGCTTTGCCGGCCCCGCTGCGGGCGATCTCCTTCCTGCTGACAACTCCAGCGGCTAAAGTAGCGTGCAGTTGCACTTTAGAAGCCGTAACCCCAATTTTGCAAGTAGCATTCCAAACGGTGCACTTTAGAAGCCATAACCATCACTGCGCACATCTCATCGTCTTCTCCGCGCGTACTAATAAAGACACACCATCCTCTTCTCCGCAACACACACAGGCCATCATCTTCTCCGCGCGTACTCTTCCTCTTTGTATCCGTCGCGCGCATCCTCATTGGTTCCCTTCGAAGCCCATGGAGTTCCCCTAGCCGCATGATATTGCGGTCCTGATCGCGGGGTGGGTCGCCGCAACCTCCCCGTAGTTCATGGACGACCTCTCCAGTCTGCCCGCCACCTGCAAGGCCATGCACGTGGCATGCCGGGATCGCGCCGTGGGCAGGCGCGTGGCGCTGGAGCGGGTGAGCATCTGGAAGTATAACCGGAGCTACGACCACCTCGTGGAGCGCCTGGCAATCATCAGCAACCCTCATGCATGCTACGTCACCGGATTCGACCTCGTCTTCCTGCACGATCGCGCGCAGCCGGGCACCCAGTTCCTTGCCCGGGCAGCCGCGAACGGCCACAAGGTGGCAGCCTACATCCTCGCCATGCTCTGCTATGACGCCGACTGCAGGGCCCGCGACGCCTTTGAGTATATCCGGCAGGTCGAAGGTGAAGCCCACGTCGGCTACAACACGGCCGGGTCCGTCGCCATGAAGTGGACCAACAAGGAGTGCTGCCGGTGTTGGTGTGAAGCCATGAATAGTATCGATGGTGTCTCCTGGAGGTTCTTGGGCAGGCCTCGTCCAGAAGCGCCGCCGGTGGCGGTGCCCAACATTGATGATGACGCTTGGGGCTGCTCAATAGGGGGGAACTAGGGAACTGCCCGCTGCGGCAGGCCTACATGGGAGAAGTGGTCATTCTTCTATACAGATAACTATAGGATTAAGCACGAGCATCACCTGTTATGCCGTCTGGCGTTGTACTATATTGGTTATATTCCCTCCATTCCCGTTTGGATGCACCGCTAGTTCTCCCAACGCCAATTAAAAGAGAACAAAGAGAGTATATAAAATAGACTTGTACTAGTATATGTGTTTCTCCTATGCCCGCTCATCTCTGATGAATGTTGCACTTGTTGTGTTTCACCTATGCGTGCTCGTCTTATGTTTAGCCCCGTTTGCATCAAAGGAAACTCACGGGACAGTTTAAAGAAGTGGATTCTTTCAGAAATGAATATATTCAATCATACAGTAGTTTGTAACGAAGGAAAGGCAACAACTGCTGTGCAATCTAGGCTCTTGTGCAAGCGTGCAATCCGCGAATCTCGACCGTGTGATGGACATCCAATGGTGTCGTACTTTTTGAACATAGATCCCTCCACCTGCTTGTGCACTTTTTACACATTTATATGTAAAAGGTGCAGCCACCCTTGGATGTCCATCAAATGGCTAAGATTTGCAGATTGCACGCTTACACAGATGTCCATATTTCACAGTAGTCTGTGCCCCAAGGAAATCAGTGTTCCCTTCTCTCTGTTCAGTGTCTCCACTTTTCATTCTAGTCGTCGCTAATCGACAGATCTAGCTGTTACATAATCCCCAATAAACACAAAATAAACTAATCAGCACATCTAGTCCGCAGCACTTCCCTTCAAGCAGTGGTAATAACTTCTGGCCGCGTATAGGAATAATGGTAATGATTACACCGTGTATAGGGGCATAGGGCCAGTGGAACGTTGGAGTTATACCTATCTTTTTCTAACATTTTTCTCGTCCTTTCTTTTCTCTCTGTTCATTGTCTCATCTTTTCTTTCCAATCATCGCTACCTGTTAGTACTGTATACTACTTTGCAGACCGCTATGTTCGAAGTAGAAATCTGCCTCCAACATTATGGTTTTTTTTGCCAAACTCCCGCTGCCTTGCCTTGCCCCTGCTTCAAAGCAACAACACACTCTGAATCCTCAAAGAAATAGAGCAGCTCAAGCAACAGTTCTTGGTAAATATAATTCAGCCTTCTATTTGTTCTACTGATTCAGCCTTTGGAGCCAATGATTTATTTGCTTTTGTTGACTCACTACCTAGTTATACCTGAGTTCTTGGTAATGCAGTATCAAAGAAAATCTGGTTCCTTCTATTTCATTATGCAATTGTCAACATTGACAGTATCATTTACGCAAAACTGGTAATGCAGTATCAAAGAACAAATCTGGTAATGCAATTGTCAACTTTTATTTCATTATGCAATTGTCAAAGAACAAATCTGGTACTGCAATATCAAAGAACAAATCTGGTTCCTTCTATTCCAGCAAGGTGCACTCATTACAACCCTGGCTAAAGTTAGTCCCCAAGTTCCTTGTGCTACAACTCTAGCTAAATATATACAAAAAGGTGCAGTCACTACAACTCTGGCTAAAGTTAGTCACCAAGGTGCTTGTCCTACAACTCTGGCGAAATTAGAGATAGAAGTATACTGACCTGACTATCACACGCTACCCCGTCCACTGCCGTCGGAGTTCAAAAAGTCATCCTCCGGCAGTCGTCCAAGCGCCGGAATCTGGGGCGACAGAGTTTGAGCCTCCGTCCCCGATCCCTGTGATATGCAAGTGTGGTTAGACAAGTTATAAGTATAAAAATGCATATTTTAATAATTTTGAACAAGTTTAACAAGTTTCAGTTATTTTGAATAATTTTGTACCTGTGCTCCTGTCGTCGGCACAAGTGGCTACTCTGTCCATGGTGGCGCCCACTTCGGAAAGACAGCCTGCTGTCCTGCACTCATAGTCTGCAAATACAAATCAAATCATTATAGATGTTATTTGTATATTAAAAATGTTAAGTACAACATTCAGAACTTACCTGGAAGGCAGCTTGCCACTGTAGCACGTACGAGTTTCAATACTCGTCTCTAGCCCTAAGCGCCGCTGCCTGCATCTCGTCTCTAGCCCTGAGCGCCACTGCGTGCATCTCATCCCTAGCCCTGAGTGCTTCTTGCGTCCTCTGGAGCTCCTCCCGAACACTCTGGAGCTCCAGATCTCGGCTCGTAATGCTGCTGCTGGACCCGCCCTGCTGCGATGAAGAGGCTCTCGAGGAAGCTCGCGCCTGCCTCGAGTTGACCACTCCATCAGAGATGGCCAACCTGCACAACGAAGTAAGATTATTAAATTTTTGTAACTCAAAGTTCGTGACAGTAAAATAAAATTAACAAAACTCACCGTCCGTGAGGTTTCCCGCCACCGATTGCATACGCGGCTTCGGGGATGATTTGCGCGCTCTGCCAATCGTACTCTTCGCCTCGAATCCTCTGCACCTCCTGCCCGTACTTTGCCTAGAAATATAGTAAAATAACATTATTGAAACTTTTAAAGAGAATTCAAATAAGTTAACAAAATAACTCACCAACGTCTGAGTCGCCGTCCGAGAAGACAGCTGGTTAGGCTGCAACGGGTCACTTCCCAAGTGACCCCTCTTCCACACCTCGATAGGTGACAGCGCCTGACCGCTCTCGTGCTCCTATCGATACATGTTAGCACAATGAAAGATTATAAAATTACTTAAATATAATTCAAGTCACACTTACCATCCATTTAGCGAGACGTATGTAGCCGTCTCCACCCAAACGGTGTTTTTCGTCCGTCCCTCTACTCTCTGGACAGGTTTTAGACACGTCGTGGAAGCTATTGCTCCCCAACGAGCACACAAGGCAGAGTACGCGTCCGAATGGCTGTCAAGCCACGCTACACCAACCTACATACATTTATTATTAAATAAAAGCATTGATCACAATTAGTTAATGAAGTAAAGTAAAATAAACACTTTACCTCTGCGTACTGCGCCTCCGTAAAGTACTTGTTGGCCGCTTCCCTATACTTCCCCGGCTGACCCTCCTACGGATGCAACTTAAAGTACGCCTTCGTAGCTTGAATGCGAGCCGTCGATAGTGATTGAATCACGAGCTTCCTGGCACAATTATTGAAGATGAGATGAGTGTGACCCATCTGCTCGGCCTCGTTCTCCAAACGGTATCATGCCTGGAAGAATAAATATACAAGTAAATGTATTTAGTTTATAACAAATTAGTATTATACAAATATTTGTTCATACTTACCATAAAGTCATGCCACACAGCCTCTGGTGGTTGCCATAAGCAAGGTCCTGAGCCATAGCGTAATCGTCCCAAGACATGGCAGGGCGTCCATTCACTACACCGGGGTAGCGCAAACGGAATAGACGGCCCAAGACACCGTTCACCTGCTTGTAGTTTCCCTGCCCCGTGAACGAACAATCCTCTCGAGTCTGGATACATGATTCTCAATTAGTATATATATAAGCCTTTAAATATCTGAATTGTTAAACATTTACTTACCTCCCGCCAATTGGACGAATAACGATCCGATCGTTTGGGTTTGCAGGAGCCGGAGGAGGAGCCACGTAGTGGCTCCTCCTAATCCGCCGTTGTGGAGCCGACTCCAAATCAGGTGACCCAGAAGTGGGGTCACCCGACTGCACTGGCTCCGAACAAGGAGGCACCGAAGAAGAAGGCTCTGAAGCAAGCTGTAAGGATCGAAACGCCCAAGAGGGGGGGTGAATTGGGCTTTCTTTCAAATTTTAAGACAATTAAACACTTACAACTTAAAGCCCAATTCCCTATGCAATTAAACTATGCAATCAATGTAAATTAAAGTTGCGGAATGAAGATTGCATAAGAGTAAAAGGGAGAGGGATGCAAACGCTCGAAGGGACACGGAGTTTATCCCGTGGTTCGGTAAGATCACAAGGATCTTCCTACGTCCACGTTGTGGCACCCACCGAAGGGTTTTGCCACTCCCAAGTCACCGAGACTAGGGGCTTCTTCACTATTCTTCTCCGTTCGCCAACCTTGGCAAGGTGGAGCTCAAGCCTTGTACACTTTTGGGATCCTCCGGGCTTCCACAATCCTCTTGGCAAGCTCCGGAAGTTGCACACACCAAGGGTCACTCCCTTTGGGCTCTCACTACACTAGAGACTCCAATCACCAAGAATGGAGGCACCCAAGCACTATCTCTAGCTAGTTCTAGCCTATCTCTTGGTGTACAAATGATGAACAATTGATGTAAAAGTGGTTGCTCTATTGCTTGAATGCTCTAGGATGTGTAGAGTATGTCTGGGCTTCAAGTCATATCGATTTGACATGTTGAAGGGGTATAAATAGCCAGCCTCCACGAGATAGCCGTTGGAAAAGTAGGCTGACATCACTTCTCTGCGAACACCGGATGATCCGATGTCTCCCCTTCAGTTGTCATCGGTCAAAGCCAAATTAGCTGATGTCACTGTGTCAGATATGACCGTTGTTAGACCGATGTTGATCTGTCTTCTCATCCGATGATCCGGTGGCTCTTCCTCCAGAATTTTGCTTGATCTTGAGGCTCACTGGAGTGATTGACCGATGTGTGTAAGTCTGCACATCGGATGATCCGGTGCTTCTCTTGGTCCAATGGTATTGCAATCTGTGATGATGGACCGATGCACTGAGCCACTCACATCGGATTATCCGGTGAGTGCATTTTTCCTGAGGTCTTCTTCTTCAATTGGACCAACTTGACCGATGTAGTCAACTCATAGAACGTCGGTTGATCCGGTGTGTTCAACTTGTTGACTTCGAGTTGTTTTGAGTTGTTCTTTTGGAAGTTTGAACTTGTGACCTCTTTGACACTTGTTGGAAATGTTGTTTTGATTGTCTTAAAGCATGGAATGATATCAAGTTAGAGCTTTCACTTCTTGTCATCATATGTTTTGGTTTGATCTCATTTGTTGATTTTATATGGGTCTCCAATGCAATTTTGATTTCGTTTGATTGAGTGTCATTGAGACCTTGCATTCACAAATTCATTAGTAATATCGAATGGTTTTCATTTATCACCGAAACCGTACCTCATGGGGCCTAGATGCTTTCAATCTCCCCCTTTTTGGTGATTGATGACAACACAATAATTTAAAGCGCAATGATAATGAATTTGATGATAATACTCAAGAATATATGCAATGAATACAACATAGGATACATTAAGTTTGCAAAAGAAATTTGTGGTGCGAAAAGCTCAATTGATTTAAAATCATAAACATATGAGACAAGCAAAGCGTGCTTAATTAAAATTACAAAAGAGTACTCAAGCATGAATACAAAGGATAAGCACACACTCAACCACACACTCCCCCTAAACACACACTCCCCCTGAGACTGCTACTAACACTCCCCCTGACTCTTCTACATCTTCTCCCCCTTTGGCATCAAGACACCAAAAAGGGATTAGAACGCCTACAGACCCTGAGAGCTAGGCGCGAGGACGAACTGAGCACCGTCGCAGTCGTCGGAGCTGGAGTCGCCGGTCGAAGGAGCTGCCGGAGCGGTGGGAACTGGAGGGTCCGCTGCCGGTGCTGGAGGAGAGGAAGTAGGTACTGAAGGTGCTGGAGGAGCTGGAGGAAGTGGAGCGCTCACCACGGACGCCGGTGTCTGCTGGAACAAGGTCGTCGCCGGCAGTGGTGAGTGAATCGGTGCGCTAGATGCCAGAAGTGGTGACATGCTGATCGAAGGGATAGGAGTAGTAGGCACCTGAGCGACACCTGGAGCCAGTCCCAGTCCAGGCTGCTGTGAAGGAAGGGCGATCCCGGTCTGAGTGTAAAGGTTGGTGATCAACCCGAGGATCCCCATCATGGCCTGCTGGGTCTGCTGCTGCTGGTCGAGGGTACGGCGGTGCATCTGATCGACCAGGTTGGTGAACCGATCCGTATCCTCTCGCCTCTGACGGGCGATCTCCAGCTGGAGCTCCTGCTGCTGCCGCTGCAGCTGTGCCAGGTGAGCAGCCTGCTCTGCCCTGGCCTGCTCAGCAGCGAGCCTGTCCTGACGCTGCTGCTCGATCATCTGCTGAAGAAGGGAGGAAAGCTCCGACGGCTGTGACACCTGCGCCTCGGACACAGGAGGTGGTGTCGGTGGCGGAGCAGCTGAGCCTCCTGCCTCGGCGTC
The DNA here is from genome assembly GCA_036927565.1 of Tuctoria greenei. Taxonomy (NCBI): domain Eukaryota; kingdom Viridiplantae; phylum Streptophyta; class Magnoliopsida; order Poales; family Poaceae; genus Tuctoria; species Tuctoria greenei. The sequence continues at coordinate 192,426,276 of JAYESD010000002.1, read as the reverse complement.
GTGCTGTCTCGGTGAGGGTGGAGGTGGAGGAAAGTACTCCTCAACACTCTCGTCTGTGTCGCTCTCGGACCAGACGTGCTGCAAGTCGCCACCTTGAGCTTCTGCCTCAGCCAGACGCTCATCTTCCTTCTCGAGGTCAGACCAATCCTCCTCAGTCAAGCGGGCCCTGACCTGGCGCTCAACTGGACGGCCAAGGCGGCGGTATCCAGGAGCGGACGCACGATAGTGACCGAAGCGGGTCACGCTCTCGTCAGCAAGCCGGGCCTGTGCTGTATGTCCCTCTGGCACCACCATAGAGCAAATATAACTGATCCAGTGCCCGTATGCTAGCTGCCTCATCATGCCCACTCCATCTGTGATTACGTCCTCCATCTCGCAGAGAAGTATGTCTATGATATCAAAATCCATCCCGTTCATTATGTAGAACAGGAGGGTCTGCTGGAGACTTGTGAACCCCTCCAAGTATCCTGACCGCGGCAGGAGCGTGCGGCGCAAGGCGAGGTGCACAATGCGCGCAGCTGGGGTCAGGAGTGCTGGGACTCTCGGCTGATCTGGAGAGAACGTGGGGCCAAACAAGGAGCGGATCTCGTCCAGCTGAGGTGCTACCCCTCCAGTAAGTGGCCTCCTTGGTGGATCTGCCTGCCCATAGACTTTCTCGTGAATGCTGGTGTCGTGCAGGTCCAAACCAAGAATGTGCCCCAAAGTCTGCCTCGAGAGGTGGTAGTGCTGGCCATTGAACATGAAAGCAATTGACCTCCTGCCTTCTGAGATGTACAGGGTCGCGTAGAAGACACGGACCCATTCTTCCACATACGCACTTCTCTCATAATCCAATAGTTCCACCAAGCCTCTGTATCGCTCAAAGAAGGGGCGGACATCAGTTTCCGCGGCCACTGCAAGCTGCCTCCAGTCCAAGTGGTTGTGCTGAAAAAGCTTGTGCCCCCGGCGCTTGTAGGTCTCATAGAGAGACGCCTGGGTGACAGTCCAGAAGCGGCTGTCAACAAGAAGCTCTCGGGGCTGTGGGAACCACTCCTCAAGAAGAACACTCCATCTGAGCTTCCGGAGTTGCTTCGCCTTCATCTTCCGGTAGTCCACAAGACGGACTCCTTCACCGACCCGGACGGCCGTGTCCATCTCATGGATGTCCCTCTCAGCCTCCCTGTCCTCACGACGGTCGGCAGCCGTCGGTCTCGGACGAGGAGGAGCCTCGGCGTGACCTCCTCGAGTCCGGGCTGAGCGCCGGCGGACGAGAGGCTCGATTGGCTCCTCTTCGGCGTCGGAGTCGTCGACCACGGGAGGCGGCCTTGGACGGGCCTCGCGAATCCTCAACGAACCCCCACGGCCGCGCTCACGCTCCTCGGCGGCGCGAGCGGCCATCAAGGCCTTCTTCTCATCCTTCGAAAGTTTCCGCTTTTTCGCGGTGGGCTCCGCGATCGCCTTGCCCTTTCCTTTGCGATCACGACCCATCTAGATGGAAGGGAGAGGTGGGGTTAGCGACGATGAAGGAAGAACGGCGAGAGAAGCAACGAGAGACGTCGCGCGGCACGAAGCTCACCTTAGCGACGATGATCAACCGGGCCGAGAAACCCTAGCGAGGAGGAGATGGCCCGGAGATGGCGCACGTTGGTGGTGGAGAAGGGCGGCGGCGAGGCTTGAGCGCGGTGGTGAGTGGCGGCGGTGATGTTTGGGCGCGAGGGTGGAGGAGGCGGCGCGGGCGTGCGGCGGCGGCGCTGCGAATGGTGGCGGTGCTGGGCGGCGGCGCTGTGGGCGGCGGCGGCCGGGGACGGCGGCGGCGGCACCTAGGGAGGCGGTGCTTGGGTGCGGCGGCGGAGGTGGCGGCAAGTAGGGCGAGCGGCGGCGGCGAGAGAGAAGGATCGGGGAGAGAGAGCGAACGGCGGCGGCGCGGGTGTTTAAATAGTGGGGCCCAAACCCTAGCCGTTTTTTAAACACCGGATGGACCGATGATAGATGCAGTGAACATCGGTCAATTGCAACAGTAAGGATATTCAAGAATTGCTGTTGACATCGGATGAACCGATGATTAGGGTTTTGAACATCGGTCGAATAGCACAGTAAGGGTGTTCAACCTAGAGATATTGACACCGGATGATCCGACGTTAGAGGGAGGTAGACATCGGTTGAATAGATCACAGCTCCAGAAGAGTGAACATCGGATGGACCGATGTTTTTCGGCATGAACTCGTCGGATCATTATGAGTTCAGACAGAATTTGGCTTTGAAGATTGAACACCTATTGGACCGATGAGGGTTTGACATAGGCATCGGATAATCCGATGACAACAGAACGAAAACATCCCATATATGTCCTTTGACCAAACAAACAATCGAGGAGAAACACATGTCTTAGGACTTTTTGGGCAACCCCTTACCCCTCAAGAAGCTAATATGCCAATAGCTTGGCTAGACCTTAGCACAAACGGAACACCGAGAAAAGTGAAGGAAAATATCCAAATAAAATGTAAGGCCCATGCTTTGTGAGGTAGAGTATGAAGACTTCTATCTCTTTGAAGCATGATCCTCTAGGCATTAACGTACCTAACATTTTGTTCTTTCCACCTTATATGAGTTGAGATATTGCATTTCAAACAAGTCTCCTTCTCATGAGGTGGGTTCCCCTTTGTGACAATCTACCGTTATGCAATGCCAAACAAATTATATTGCAAGATATTGAATGAGTGCAACTTTATATGGCAGGGATCATGCAAGGCATAAAATAAATCTATCTTGCCAAGTTTGAACCTTCCAAAGGCTTCCTCAGGGAAAACTACTTCTAGCTTGCCACTATCCTTTGGGAGTTAGACAAGACCTATATGATATGCATCCTTACATGAACATGGCAACTTACATGACGTTAGATGCATCTAGCACATTTAATTCACTTCTAAGTCTAGAAAAGGTTTTCTCATCAAGTGGTTTTGTGAAGATATCCGCCAATTGTTCTTCGGATCTAACACCTTGCAAAGAGATGTCTCCTTTAGCCTCATGATCACGCAAGAAGTGATGGCGAATATCAATGTGCTTAGTGCGGGAGTGTTGGACGGGGTTTCTAGCTATCTTAACCGCACTTTCATTGTCACAAAGGAGAGGCACACAACCAATTTTAATTCCAAAGTCCAAAAGGGTTTGCTTCATATATAGAATTTGGGCACAACATGCACCGGCCGCTATATACTCTGCTTCCGCGGTGGACAAAGCCACGGAATTTTGCTTTTTGCTCGACCAAGATACTAGGGAACGCCCAAGTAAGTGGCACCCACCGGAGGTACTCTTGCGATCCACACGACATCCGGCAAAGTCCGAATCCGAGTATCCCAAGAGATGGAAACTAGCGTTCTTGGGGTACCACAAACCTACACTTGAGGTATGCTTGAGATACCGAAGTATCCTAAAGACCGCCTTCTTGTGCGATTCTTTAGGTGCCGCTTGAAAGCGAGCACACAAGCACACACTAAACATAATATCGGGCCTAGATGCGGTAAGATATAACAATGAGCCAATCATAGAACGGTAATGAGATTGATCAATAGGTTTACCGTCCATGTCCGCGTCGAGATGGCAATTTGTCGCCATTGGAGTGCTTCTTGAGCTACAATCTCCCATCTCAAATTTCTTCAAGAGGTCCTTTGTGTACTTCTCTTGATAGATGAAGGTCCCCTCTTGAAGTTGCTTGATTTGGAATCCAAGGAAGAAGTTGAGCTCTCCAATCATTGACATCTCGAATTCCCTAGACATCATTTTGCCAAACTCATGGCTAAGAGATTTGTTAGTTGAGCCAAAAATGATATCATCGACATAAATTTGACAAATGAATAGATCCCCGTCGATGTGCTTGGTGAAGAGTGTAGTGTCCACCCTCCCGATCTTGAATCCTTGCATGACTAGGAAATCCCTTAGTCGTTCATACCATGCCCTAGGTGCTTGCTTGAGTCCGTAGAGCGCCTTGTGTAACCTATACACATGGTTGGGATTCCTCGGATCTTCAAACCCGGGAGGTTGCTCAACATAAACAAGTTCGTTAATATAGCCATTGAGAAAAGCACTTTTAACATCCATTTGATAAAGCATTATATTGTGATGTGAAGCAAAAGCAAGGAGTATGCGAATAGCTTCTAACCGAGCGACCGGAGCGAATGTTTCTCCAAAGTCTAGTCCTTCAACTTGTGAAAAACCCTTGGCCACAAGCCTTGCCTTGTTGCGGACCACGACGCCATTCTCGTCTTGCTTGTTCCGGTATACCCACTTCGTACCGATAACGTTCTTGTCCTTAGGTCGCTCCTCCAACTCCCAAACTTCATTGCGGGTGAAGTTGTTGAGTTCTTCTTGCATGGCCATCACCCAATTTGGATCTTGGAGTGCTTCCTCTATGTGAGTGGGTTCTACACACGAAACAAAAGAGTAGTGCTCACAAAATGAGGCGACATGGCGGGAACGAGTACTTACGCCCCTTGAAGGACTTCCAATGATTTGGTCCATTGGATGCGCCTTGGAGATGCGTCCATGCCTCATAAGTGGTTGTGAATCACTTGGCGGTGGTGAAGCTTGTTGTTCCTCTTGTGGTTGGACTTGATCATGGACTTCTTCTTGTTGTTGGTGTTGTGTGGCTTGTGAATCTTGCATTGGCAATGGATCATCTTTCTCTTTTTCTTCTTCATCAACTTGAGGCATCATGGAGGTGTTGATGTTGGAACTTGATGCTCCCCCTTGATCATGGTCCTCTTCAACTTTCGGCTTGATGTCTCCAATGGTCATGTTTTTCATGGCTTCTCGTAGAGGCTCATCATCTATTTCATCATGACCAAAACTCTCCTCTTGGGAGCCATTAGTCTCATCAAACTCAACATCACAACTTTCTTCAACTAGACCGGAGGTTTGGTTGAATACTCGATATGCTTTTGAGTTTGATGCATAACCAAGAAAAATACCAACATCACATCTTCTTTCAAACTTACCGAGCCTTTTCTTGCGGTAGATGTAGCATTTGCATCCAAAGACTCTAAAGTAGGAGATGTTGGGCTTTCTCCCAATGAGGAGCTCATATGGGGTCTTTTGGAGTAGTCGGTGAGGATAGACCCTATTTGCGGCATGGCACGCCGTGTTGATTGCTTCGGCCCAAAACTTCTCCGACGTGCCATAGTCATCAAGCATTGCTCTTGCAAGGGTGATAAGGGTCTTGTTCTTCCTTTCAACGACACCGTTTTGTTGGGGGGTGTATGTGGCCGAAAACTCATGCTTCACTCCTTCACGATCACACCACTCCCCAATGTTGTAGTTCTTGAACTCGGTGCCGTTGTCACTCCGGACTTTGATGATGGGAAGTTGAAATTCCCTTTGAGCACGTTTGGCAAAGGTCTTGAAAACTTCCGGAGTTTCACCCTTGTCTCCTAAAAACAAAGTCCAAGCGTATCGAGAATAATCATCAACGATAACAAGACAATAGAAGTTACCACCAAGACTTTGATATGTGGATGGTCCGAAGAGGTCCATGTGGAGTAGTTCAAGCGGCTTGGAGGTTGACACCATTGTCTTCATTGGGTGGTGTGAAGCAACTTGCTTCCCGGCTTGACAAGCACTACAAAGCTTGTTCTTTTCAAACGTGACATCCTTCACGCCGGTCACCATCCCAAGCTTGAACGACTTCTTAAGCTTGCTCATCCCAATGTGAGCAATGCGTCGATGCCATAGCCAACCCAAGCTTGTCTTAGTAAAAAGACAAGTGGTCAAGCTAGCATCCTTGTTGGAGAAGTCCACCAAGTAAAGATGTCCATGCCGAAATCCTTTGAAGATTAGTTCTTTGCTTGATTCACTAGTTACTACAACACCATTCTTGTCAAAGGTGCACGTTAGTCCAAGATCACATAGTTGTGCAATGGAAAGTAAATTGAAACTAAGTGACTTAACATATAGTACATTAGAAATGGACAAATCATGCGAAATAGCAATTTTACCTAAACCAATTACCTTCCCCTTTGAGTTGTCACCAAAGGTGACTTGTTCATGATTATCGGGGTTCTCTATGGTAGTGAACATACCATCATTGCCGGTCATATGTTGAGTGCACCCGCTATCGAGTACCCAATGTTTTCCTCCGGCTTTGTAGTTCACCTACACACATGAAGTTAGTTTTTGAGTTTAGGCACCCAAGCTAACTTAGGTCCTTGTATGTGTGATACAAGTGATTTTGGGACCCAAAGTTGCTTGGGGAGCTTCCCCTTCATGCCCTTAATATCTTTGCCGATGAACCTTGCCTTCACCTTGCCACCTACTTTGCTTAAGAGATAGTGATAATCATGGAAAGTAGATTTGTAGTTAGGAGGCAATTTGGGAGAAGGACGGTTGGGAAGAGGACACTCCCTCGTGTGGTGTCCGGTGACCTCACAATGTTGGCAATAGGATCCAACTTCTTTGATGAAGCTCGTCCTAAGCTCCGGTGAGGGCACCTTCCCTTTGTTGAGCACCGGGAAGGATCCAAGTCCTCTCTTGTTGAAGCCTTTGGCTTGTTGGTAGAGGATTTCCTTGTGCTTGTCCTCTCCCTTGGAAAGTCTCACCACACTAGTGCGGAGACTTTCAATTTCGTCCATCAATTCCTTCTCCCTAAGGCTTGCTTTCAAAGGCAAAGACTTATCCAAAGTGTTAGTGGCATGTGAAATAGTTGATACTTTGCCATCAAGGGTTTCCTTTTTCATGTTTTTCATTTTTAGTTCAATTTCCTCATAAGCAAGGTTAAGCACTTCATGTTTTTGAACCAAGTCATTGTGCTTTCCCAAGAGTGCTTGGTTTGCTAAGTCAAGCTCATGATGATCAAGCTTGATTTGAGCATTTTCCTCCTCGATTTGCTTGACATGTGTTTTGAGCGTGTCATGCTCTTTAAGTATGGTTACATACTTGTCATGAAAATCGAGCTTCGCACTCTCAAGTTTAGCACAAGCTTGCTCAAGGGCTTTAACTTTGCTCTTTTCCCTTTTTATGATGACATGGTATTCATTAATCATAGATGCTAGTTCATCGGGGGAGAGCTCATCATCATCGCTAGAATCGTCACATACCTTAGAGTTACCTTTAGCCATGAGGCACATAGGAGGTGGACGAAGAGGTGAGTTGTCTTTGTCGACGACGGCAAGGCCCGCCAAGTTCTCTTCATCTTCACTCTCTTCATCGCTTGACTCTTCATCCGTGATCCACTCATTTGCCTCGCACATGAAGACTTTTTGAGGCCCTCTTCTCTTCTTTGGAAAGAGCTTGGTTTTCTTGCCCTTGTCAAATTTCTTCTTTCCAAAGGCGCGCTTGGGTTTGACCTCTTCTTCATCTTCATCACTTTCTTCTAGCTTTCTATACTTTCCTTTGTGGTTGTCCTTCCTCTTGTCGGGTCTTGGACAGTCATATGATATGTGGCCTTGATCACCACAATTGTAGCATGTTTTGTTTTCATCTTTTCTTGGGAGGAAGGCTTTCTTCTTTGGATCAAAGGAGTATCCCTTCTTTGCGATTTTGGAGTTTAGACGTGAGAATTTTCTCATCATCAATGCAAGCTCATCATCGTCATCTTCGCTTGTTGCTTGCTCTTCTTCGCTTGAGCTAGGCTCAACCACTTTCTTTTTCTTGGGAGTTGTCTTCTTGGTTGAAGCCTTGAGAGCAATAGTTTTTGATGATGACTCCTCCATCATTCCAAGTACGCTCATCTCATGAGCGTGTATTTCTCCAATGAGCTCCGAAACTTCAATGTTGTCAAGTGATTCCTTTTGGAGCATGGAGTTGATGATGTTGTACTTAGGCTTGGGAAGGAGCATGAGGATCTTTCGGTTGATAAGTCCCTTGCCAAGAGATGCAATGTCAAGAGCATTAATCTCCTCAATAAGAACATTTAAGCGTGAAAACATTTGATTAACATTCTCATGAGGAAGCATTTTGAATTCATCATACTTGGATTTTAGCAAGTGATATTTGAGTTCTTTAACCCGAGAGGAACCCTCATGAATTTCAATTAAGCATGCCCAAATTTCACAAGCTTTTTCTTTACTAGCTATTCTTGCAAATACATCTTGACTAATGCATTCATAGATGGCATTTCTAGCCTTAGCATCCCATTTTAGTTGATCCCCAACATAATTAAGATCTCCAAATCCCGCATGGGTCGCTTCCCACACTTCGGGAGCAATGGCCTCTAGGTAGGCACGCATGCGTGCTTTCCAATAGGCAAAGTTCTTGCCCTCGAAGATAGGAACCGAACCCCCATTCTTGGCCATTTAAGCTCTCTAGCGGTGAAGCTAGAATGATCCAATGAGCAACAAGGCTCTGATACCAATTGTAAGGATCGAAACGCCCAAAAGGGGGGGTGAATTGGGCTTTCTTTCAAATTTTAAGACAATTAAACACTTACAACTTAAAGCCCAATTCCCTATGCAATTAAACTATGCAATCAATGTAAATTAAAGTTGCGGAATGAAGATTGCATAAGAGTAAAAGGGAGAGGGATGCAAACGCTCGAAGGGACACGGAGTTTATCCCGTGGTTCGGTAAGATCACAAGGATCTTCCTACGTCCACGTTGTGGCACCCACCGAAGGGTTTTGCCACTCCCAAGTCACCGAGACTAGGGGATTCTTCACTATTCTTCTCCGTTCGCCAACCTTGGCAAGGTGGAGCTCAAGCCTTGTACACTTTTGGGATCCTCCGGGCTTCCACAATCCTCTTGGCAAGCTCCGGAAGTTGCACACACCAAGGGTCACTCCCTTTGGGCTCTCACTACACTAGAGACTCCAATCACCAAGAATGGAGGCACCCAAGCACTATCTCTAGCTAGTTCTAGCCTATCTCTTGGTGTACAAATGATGAACAATTGATGTAAAAGTGGTTGCTCTATTGCTTGAATGCTCTAGGATGTGTAGAGTATGTCTGGGCTTCAAGTCATATCGATTTGACAGGTTGAAGGGGTATAAATAGCCAGCCTCCACGAGATAGCCGTTGGAAAAGTAGGCTGACATCACTTCTCTGCGAACACCGGATGATCCGATGTCTCCCCTTCAGTTGTCATCGGTCAAAGCCAAATTAGCTGATGTCACTGTGTCAGATATGACCGTTGTTAGACCGATGTTGATCTGTCTTCTCATCGGATGATCCGGTGGCTCTTCCTCCAGAATTTTGCTTGATCTTGAGGCTCACTGGAGTGATTGACCGATGTGTGTAAGTCTGCACATCGGATGATCCGGTGCTTCTCTTGGTCCAATGGTATTGCAATCTGTGATGATGGACCGATGCACTGAGCCACTCACATCGGATTATCCGGTGAGTGCATTTTTCCTGAGATCTTCTTCTTCAATTGGACCAACTTGACCGATGTAGTCAACTCATAGAACGTCGGTTGATCCGGTGTGTTCAACTTGTTGACTTCGAGTTGTTTTGAGTTGTTCTTTTGGAAGTTTGAACTTGTGACCTCTTTGACACTTGTTGGAAATGTTGTTTTGATTGTCTTAAAGCATGGAATGATATCAAGTTAGAGCTTTCACTTCTTGTCATCATATGTTTTGGTTTGATCTCATTCGTTGATTTTATATGGGTCTCCAATGCAATTTTGATTTCGTTTGATTGAGTGTCATTGAGACCTTGCATTCACAAATTCATTAGTAATATCGAATGGTTGTCATTAATCACCGAAACCGTACCTCATGGGGCCTAGATGCTTTCACAAGCTCCGAAGAAGGAGGCTCCAAAGATAGCACCGAAAGAGGCATCCTAGCCTCTGAGTCCTCAGACGCAGAGTCGTCCTGACAATTTTAAAGATTCATATTATAGAATAAAGAATTAGTTATATAATTTATGTAATTAAATGTTTTTTACCTTTCCACATGACGAGTCCGGTAGATGGCTCACCATTTGAGCCCGTCTACCTCCGCTAAGATAACTGCCCTGGCAGACCTCGTCTCCTCTTGTGACTCTCGGTGGCAGAAAGCTCCCTGCCTCTATCCCTCATTGCCTGCTGCTGCTCGACGACATCCTGTTTAAAAGAAATTGCTAATGAATGTAATAGAATGTATAGAAGAAGAAAGAAGAGATGAAGGAAACGTTACATGTACTAAATTTCAAAATTCATCAGCGTCACGATCATGTACTCTACTTCGTAAACCAGACCATCAATCTTCTATCATGGTAGTTGCCCATTTTCGTTTTCGTTTTTGCATCTTAAGAGTTTCTACATCTTCTGTATCTCCAACTAAGTCATCGAGTCCTAAATCGGGCTCGACGACAAAAGAGTTCGGCAACTCTTGTTCTTGGTAAACAACATCAACTTCATCATCAAGGTATCCATCATTGTCTGGTGTATATAACCGCTCACGAGTATTCACCTTGTGTACAACCCACCAAGCAGCTTTTCACATGGATAATGTAGATAATACACTTGCTCGACTTGGTGTGCAAGGACGAAGGTGTCACAGCCTTGTATCCGGTCCTTGTGTTTGACTTCTACCATGCCAAATTGGGTTTGTCGAGTTCCGTGGTTATGATCAAACCAATCGCAGTCAAAGAAGACTACTTTAAGGACCTTATTCCCCGCAAAACTGAATTCAAGGATATTTTTAATGATCCCATAATAATTAGTTTCACGTCCTTCGGCGTCAACTACCCTCGTCACAACTCCGCTGTTACATGTTGCCCTGAAAGGACGTTGAGTTTCAAATTGACTTGAACGAAATCGGAACCCATTGATGTTGTATCGACCGTAACTTTTAATTTTAATGGATTCGTAGGACAGTTGTCGCAAATCTTCATGGACGCCTGCTCGTTTTTTGCACTATTCAACATATGAATTTAGAAGACTATTTTATGCTATACACGTAATTACTAAGAGAAACAAGACATGAACACGTTACTTGTGCATGAAACCAAGATAGGAAGTTAGGCCCTCCTTATACTCCATAATGTCGCATCGATTGTATTTGTCGAAGCGTAGGTTGCTGCTTCAATTTCCAATTTTATTGATAAAATTCACTAAATAAGGAAAAAATAGTTAGCATAGATGTATAACACAACACGCTAAGTATTATAGATGTTGAACAATCACTTACTAAAAATATTCTTCCATCCCCTCTATATTAGCGTACATGTATAGCAAAGCAGCCATCTTGTCATCTGTTTCAACATCGTAGCTCGTGCCGCTACCAAAAGTAGTGCCTCTCGTTTGAAAAATAGAGAGGTTGCTACAAGGGGGTGCTTCGTCCATATTGTACCGCAACGTCGAAGCATTAACATTGTTTTCTTCTGCAAAATAGACACCCGAAAAGTATCCTATCTCCTGAATGGCATATGCTTCGGCGATGCATCCTTCAACCCTTGCCCGATTGAGAACCATTGGTTTAAGACATCTAAATGCTCTTTCAACGTGATACATCTACCTATATTGCACAAGGCCGCACACTTTAGCTTCATATGGAAGATGAATTAGGAGATGTTGCATTGGACTGAAGAACCCTGGAGGGAAAACTTTTTCCATCTTACATAAAAGCACTGGTATCTCCCTTTCCAACTTCTCCATCATCTCCCTTGTGACTTCTTTAGCACAAAGCTGTCTATAAAAGTAGCTAAGCTCGACTAACACCTTCCACACCACATCATCAATGTAGTCTCGAAACATAACTGGTAGAGGTCTTTTCATGATTATGTGATAATCATGACTCTTCAACCCTGTGAGATTTCCAGTCTTCACATTTACAGCTCGTCTGAGGCTAGCAGCATAGCCATTTGGGAATTTCAAACTTTTCAACCACTCGAAGACTTCTTTCTTTTCTTTTGGTCGTAGACAGAAATAAGCACGCGGTTTGCCACCAGCTTCAGAGAGCTCAAGAGTTGGATGATTACAAACTCTGCCAAATCCTTACGAGCCTTTATATTGTCTTTTGTTCTGTCTGTCACATCGAAACATGTGCTTATGATGCATTCGCCCATGTTGCGTTCCTGATGCTCGACATCAATGTTATGGATTAAAATTAAAGACTTAACATACGGTAGCTCCCATAGTGCACATATATGAGTCCAATTGTGGTCCTCTCCGTAACCAACAAAATATCCAGGACGACCTTCATCTGGTACTAAGTTGTTCATATGTTCAGCAATCTCCGAGCCGTTTAGACATTGTGGTGGTCCTTTTTTGACAACGGTGTCCTTCCTGAAGGCATTTCTCTGTTGCCTAAATACGTGATTGGGTAGTAACCAACATTTGTGGCAATCAAAGTAGCAAATCTTGCCACCATGCTTTAAACGAAAACATTCCATGTCCGAAGCACATATTGGACATGTCAAACGACCATGAGTACTCCAGCCAGAAACCATGCCGTAAGCTAAGAAATCATGAACAAACCACAAGTATGCAGCTCGAAGGTTAAATTTCTGTTTTTTGTAGATGTCGTACTATTCAATTCCTGTCCATAACATTTTCAAATCTTCAATCAACGGCTTCAACATCACGTTTAGTCATGAACCAGGATGATCCGGTCCAGGTACAATAAGGAAAAGGAACATGTACTCATACTTCATACAAAGAGATGATGGTAAGTTGTACGGAATCGCGAACATGGGCCAACAAGAGTATGGTATTTCGTTTGTACTGAACGGTGAAAAGCCATCCGTCACCAACCTGATGCGAACATTTCTCGTGTCACTGCCGAAATCTGGATCGAAGCGGTCAAGTGCTTTCCATGCCTCACCGTCGGATGGGTGCACCATCATTCCGTCATTCACACGTACACCTTCTTTGTGCCACCTCATGTGTCTGGCTGTTTTTTTTTGAGAGAAACAAGCGCTTCAACCTATGTGTGACAGACAAGTCGTGAAGCTGCTTCTGTGCAACTTCAGTCATTACTTTTGTGCTGTCTTCATTAACAACTTCAACAAATCTCTCCTTATCACATTTTAAGCACTTGTGCTCATTGACATGCTCTTTCCAGAAAAGCATGCTGTGGTCTGGACACATATCAATCTTCTCATAGTTCATACTAAGATCAGAAATCAATTTCATAGAATGATACATATCCTTAGGCAATTTATAGGGCCGCAGAAGGACATCGTTGATCAATTTGATGAGGTCGTTGTAGCAGTTATTGGAGAAGAAATACTTAGACTTAATTGCCATAAATCTAGTTATAAAATTGAGGATCGTCACTTTGGTGTGTTCATGCACCGGTTGTTCTGATGTCTTGAGACGCTCGAAGAACTCCTTTGCCTCCATTGTAGGAGAGTCCTCCGTCAATTCAGGATTTATGGCTTCAAGTATCTCGTCCATCCTATCGACCCCAGTGCTATCATCCCCATCTCGATCTTCTACGGCTTGAGAAGGTGTCTCGCCGTGAAAGGTTCACAACTCATAATGTTGCATGAAATCGTTTCGACACAAGTGGAACGTCAACGTCACTTTGTCGAAACACTTCGCATTCTGACATTTGATACATGGGCACCGCACCTTGCTGTTGTTTGACAACGAAAAAGCTCGCTATATGAAAGCATCCGTCTTGGTGAACCACTCCTCTGAGTGACTCCCATCCTTTTTCCCACTAGTATACATCCGAGTGCGGTCTTCAGCCATGTTTGAGTATATACCTTCAAAGAAGACAAATCATGATTAGTTTCATTATTACGTTATGTCACAGCCCTACAACTAGGAAGATAGGTCCTAAACCCACCCATGAGTGACCGAGCGGAGCGTGCTCATGACGAGACGCGCGATCTGGATCCGAACGAAATTTCGGCAGCATAACCCCACTTTTCTCCACTGCATACCCGAAAATGTTGCAGCAGAGAACAATAGGGTTATGCCGTCAAAATCTCGTCCAGATCCGAACCCGTGTCTCATCACATGCCACACCCCCTTGGTCACTCCCAGGCTGCCCAAAAAGGGACAATTCCGAACCTTCACGTCTCACATGCCAATAGCATGTGAGACGTGCCGTTCCGAAATGGGTGACGCATTGCTATAGGTTACCTTACTCATTTTCATTCTTAAGTCATTTACGAGAGAGGAAAAAATGAGAAAAAGAGGAGGAAAGTTGGTCTTAGATGACAACTCCACGTCCGGATCCACCGTCTGCGCAATCGCGGGTGATTGATGTCCTCCCCATCGCCGTTCGCTTCTGTGTCGTCTCGATGCATACGTTATGACTACAAATGTTTATATGGAACGAATGCATTTATTGCGTGTCGTGTTGTGTCGGGTCGGGCAGTACCAGCTCAAAACCCGTTTATTTACATATTAATAAACAAACCAACAAATAAACAATTACACATTCAGTACAACTGAAAAGAGCAGAACTTTTACTGGTAGGGTATGAACTTTTACTAGCATATCCAACACATTCAGCTTCCAGTTACAAGGTTAATTGACTAAGAAGGGTGTGTTATATGAACAATTCCAAAATTTAGCTCCAACTTTGAAAATACATAACTCTCTCTAGAATAAATCAAAAATTGTGAAAATTTTGTTGGATTCACAATAACAAGTACAAACCATCTCTACAGTTATCAGGCCATGAAAGCTTTAGTATTTTCTGGGAAATTAATTAGCCATAAACACTATTAACCTTATTGTAGGCCCTATAATAATTTCATTTGAATGACTAAACAAAGTGTGGAACTTGATATGAAGCTATGTTCGTGTTAAGGCTACCGATAGAATGAAACTGGACAACAAACATCCAATGAAAGTGGAGGTGGATTCAATGAAACTGGACAACAAACATTATTGTAAGCCCAAGAAATTCAATGAAGTAATACATATGCTGATTCAACAAGTAAAGATAAACTACAAAAGACAGTAAATCAAATCTGTGATGCTTCAAGAAAGTGGAGGAGGATTCAATGAAACTGGACAACAAACCTTATTGTAAGCTACTTCTCCTATATTTCAATCGCATGCATAATCTATTTCTCCTATATTTCTCCTATTGCTTAAGTGAAGAAATTCAATGAAGACACATAATATTTCAACCGCGAGCTATATGAACTCCACCACTGGGAGGGGGTGGCGCATGGCGGGAAGAGGCGGTGCGCGGCGGGGAGAAGGCGGATGAGAGGGGAGGCGTACCTCTCGTCGGGGAGGGGGCGATGGCGGTCATCCTCGATAGATGGTGATCCTCGGTGGCGGCCCTCAGGATGGCGAGACAGCGGCGCGATGGGAGAAGCAGCAGCGGCTGTGGCGCGGTGGGAAATGCAGCGGCAGCAGCCCTCAGGACGGTGAGACGGCGGCGCGGTGGACAAGCAGCGGAGGAGGCGGCGCAGCGGGAAAAGAAGCGGCGGCGGCATCCCTCGAGCGCGAAAGATCGAGGAAAATGAGGACTTAGACGCGCGCGGGCTGGAAAAAGCCTCTAATAGATGACGGTAGTAGGTCACCATCGTCTATAACGCATAATAGACGACGGCTGCAAGTCACCATCGTCTATTCCTGCATTGAGTGGGCCCAGTTTAGAACGTTATTGATGACGGTCAGCCATCGTCGTTAATTAATTGACGATGGTACTAGGTCAACCGTCGTTAATTTTGGGAATATTGACGACGGCTATATTTCACCGTCGTTAATTAGGTTAAATACGACGGCCCCGTCGTCTATTATTTTGGCCGTCGTCTATTGTTGCGATTCCTGTAGTGCTCCCCTCCCCCATCCGTGGCCCCCCTCCCCCATGGCGGGCCCCTCTCCTCCATGGCCGCCCCCCTCTCTCCTCCATGGCCAGCCCCTCCCCCCCTCTATGGCCGGCCCCCCTCCTACCCTACTCTCCTCCATGGCTGCCCCCTCCTCTCCCTCTATTTGAATTTTAAGCCAAAATTTTTGCTTAATGTGTTGAATTAGTAATGTTAATTGGTGATTAGTTGATTAGAGGATTGAATTGTGTAATTTGTTGGTTAAATTGGTGATTAGTTAATTGAATTGTGTAATTCATAGATTAAATTGTTTATTATTGGAAGAGTTGTTCTATTAAACCGATAATGATTATGTCTATGTTAATCATGCTTAGCTAGGTTTAGATTTAATTATGTCTATGTTTATGATAAAATTGTTTATTTTTAGGTTTATGTTTATTAATTGATAAGTTACAATTGAATAATTGTTATGTTTGAAGTTGTTTTCGTTTAATTGAATTGGTTTGTTTTTTAGATTATAGTTATAATTTTTAATCTGATTACTTGAGTGTTACTATATGTACAAAAAAGGGTTTCGAGATAGGGGGTGTAGTGTTAAATAGGTGGAGTTATGTAGTCGAAATTTTAGGACCTATTGTGGACGTGGACGGGTGGTTGTTCGGATTCAGGTTTTGTGTCTCGTCAGAAGCAAAATAAATCCTGCATACATTAAAGATAATTTCTTCCTCTCTAAACTACGATGGCTGCCGCGAGCCGTCGCAAATAAGCTTAATTGCGATAAAATACTTGCGACCGCCGAAAACCGTCGCAAATAAGCGAAGCCGTCGAAAATACCTTATTTGCGATGGCCCTGGTCGTCGGAAATCGTCGGGATTCCTGTAGTGCCAGTAGACCTATTAGCCGTCGGTTTGAGAGCTAAACTGACTGCTTTACGGCACTTATGACCGTTGGTCAGTAGACACTGACGGCCATACCGGCAATTTTTTTTAAAAAAAAAAACCACGGCTGGTTTCCCTCCCTCCTCGGGTGGGAAGCCGTTGGTTACAATGCAGCACATACAGCAACAGCATATATAGCAGCAGTCATATAAAATTCCAATGCAAATATGCTCCATACAATGCAGCACATACAGCAACAGCATATATAGACACATTGTTTAAAATTCCAATGCAAATAAGCTCCATACAATGCAGCACATAGAGCAACAGCATATATAGACACATTCTTCGCACAATACAAATAAGTTCCACACAAAGTTCCATACTAAATTAGTCCAATAGAAAGGCAACATAAACGCTATTATGAAGATTAACACGGTTCCATATTATTGTTCGAAGATCCTCCACTTGCACCTCCGGCGTTTAAATTGAGGAAATCATCACAACCATGAGGCGTTACATGACCGAAACCCTACGAGAAACAAATAAAGTTAACTTTGCATTAATACTTATAATTCATATGTCTCAATCTTTTTAAAATTCAAAAATGCCCAACTCACATGTGTTATTGACTTAAAGTTATTACCAACTATGTAATTGAATAATTCACTATGTACTGTGCAAATTAAGCTATATTTTCATTACAACTAATGATTTAGTAATCGTACCGCTGTGGCGCCCGGAGGTGTTGATGGTTGACTATGACTCGGAGCGAAGGGCAACGATGGGAGAACACCTGGATAAGGTTGCAATCCAGTGGCCAACATTGACATGTATCCCTGAGATTGTGAAGGATAGGCTTGACCACTTTGGGAAATCTAAGACAAATATGATTAGTATTTTGTACTATAAGTCGAGTTAATAAGAAATGCGATAATACCTGTGAAGGAGAGCCAACATGTTGTTCGGGCTGCATCGGACGATGCATACCGAACTGCCATCCAAAGCCACCTTGAGGCAAGAACTGCATAAAGCAAAAATATTCAGTTAATGAGTTTAACACAAATATGGTAATAAATATATCAACTTAAGTAAAATAGTAGTTTACCTGCAACATCATCTTAAATTGAGACTGTTGTGGCATATTGAACTGAGTTCTAGTGTTGCCTTGTCGCAAGAACTACGTGGAGTAAACTATTCGAGGGATCTTAAGTAGAAAAAGTTTGTAAACGAATAAACTATTCAATTGTTAAGATTACAAGTTACCTGCGCCATATACAAATATTGCATCTGTTGCTACATCTGCGTCTGCAGTTGCATTTGTTGTTGTTGTTGCATCTGCAGCTGTTGTTGTTCCACTTTTCCTTGCACTGTCTTAATTTTTATTTCAATTCCTCTATCTCTGCAACACGAGATCGACTCAAAGTGGAAGTAGAGGACCGTCATCCCACATAAGCGTCACGCTCCACATAACCGTCGCCTAATCCAACACTACAAAGACACACATGTGATTAATCGACGATAATTAACCTTTAAACAATAATTATCTTTACACGGACCTCCCATGCGGTACGCCTCTGTCGACTTCGTATGCTGCACCCACATCCAACGGCGCTCTTAGATAATCTACATCATCTCCATGCTTTTTCTTGAGACACTCAACATATTTTGTCTGCAAGAATAAATTAAATTCACGAGTGGATGTAATAGAAGATAGATTCCGTTCATAGATAGAGAGCACTCAACACACTTACCACTTTTTGTGTTGCCATCTCGTCAACAACTGCTCTGAGCGTGCTGGATCTATGACTCTGTGCCCCCTGAGGTAAACCTCCATAAAAGAAGGAGTGACATCAGCTTCAGCTTCTTGCAATACTGAAATACAACATTAGTTCAATCAATGAAACTTTTTGAAGCAATGTAAAAGTGATTGTAATAAATAGTTCATACCATTTGTTGTGCCATCCACGCATGTCTGTCCGCCCCATAATGTTGTAGTCCAGGCTTGCTGTTCCGGTTGCTTCGGTTTATCATGGAAATATTTTTGAACTCATCGACGCCCAACATCCGCACAGCCATTCTCAAGCTGCCATGTCTACACAGATCCAATCCACACCACTATCCATGTACTCATGCCAATTCATATAAATTGTAGACGCTCGCTTGTTTGTCTAGGGCTGACACAATTTGGTCTTGTAATACACGGTCACAGCCTTGGATCCGTGCATCAGAGAAGGAGTCCTTGAGATTTCTCGCTGACGTCTCGAATATGGACCTCGCATATGCTGGACTCACACCTTCCTTCAATTTTAATATACTCTACATAAAACAAACAATTAGTATCAACTAAAATAAGATGCAACATAATTTAAACAATGAAAGCAAACTTACCAAAAAAATCTCCCAAACTTTTTCCTGACAAGTACTCGCAGTGCCATATGATGGAGTGCATAATGATCCCAATTATGCGTGGCAATTAGTTGACCGCCCGAAAGAACCATCCCCGGGTAGCAAAACCAGATGGCATTTCCCAACTCCGTGTTAATAGAGCGTCGATGCCCCCTGCCATCCCAACCAATCTCGATCCAGCACCTAGTACCCTTTGGCCTTATAACCGTCCGCGTATCGGTGCTTTTACTTGGAGTACATAAAAGGTGCCCCCAAAGCCTGTACAAATAATATTAGTTAGATCACAAGAAAACCAAATGTATAAGATAGCTTATCAAATAATTCAGAAAAAATACCTGTAAGGGCATCGATCACTCTGCCCCTATGCTGCCTCTTCTAACTCTGCCAATCTTGCCAACCTTGCATCTCGATCTGTATCATCTTCCTCTTCGCCGCTCTCTTCACCCTCAGTATGACCCTGTGCATCCTCGGTAGCACCCTGTCCACCCTCAGAAGACGACCTGAAGGCCTGCTCCTGAGCCTCCTCCATCGTGCATGCTCCTGAGCCTCCTCCCTGCTCTTGAGCCTCCTCCATGATGCGTGCTCTTGAGCTCCTTCGTGCTCCTGATCCCCCTTTGAGTACAGCTTGTTCAGAACCTCTCTGACTTGTGTGGAACTCGAACCTTGTGCTAGATGGCTCAATGCCTGCTCTGCCACACACCCCATGAGTTGTCTCTGTCTATCTGCACTCAGAGTCGTGCCCTACAAATGCAAATAAAAATGTAACAAATAGTAAATAGCTAATTATGATATTGAAGTGAATATAAAAAACAAAGCACCTGAAACAAGTATGTGTGATCCCAACCACTGCTGTGGTGAGACAGGGAGGAAGAAGTATCACTCCGCTTCATCCCTTTTTTGAAATGCTTCCACATCTGCTCAACGTTCAAAAATATGATTAGTATATGAGAATATAAAACAATAAATAATAAATGGTAAAGACTATAAACAATAAATGGTAAACAACAATAAACAATAAACAATAAATATTCACAATAAGAATTGAATCTCAAAGAATGCGTACAATAAGAATTAAAATCATCAACATCAAAATTTGCTTCTGTCACATGTGCATGAAGATGTTCATGTCTCTCTTCTTCTTCCATCTCTTCTTCAAACTCTTCTTCACTCTCTTCTTCAATAATTCTTTTTTACTTTTCAATAATCCTTTGAGGTTGCCGAAGATGTTTTCTCAAAGGGTTGACTTTTCTTCAGACATTAACTCTAGAGTAGCACTAGCAGTTTCTACATGTCCTGTCCCAGATTATATCCTAATATCTTGTACTTCCTCGACTTTATCTTGATAAACACCATCATCGTTTTCCCGATTCTCTATGTACTCATCATAACAACGAGGGTGCACTTCGCGGTTAAGTTTATATAAAACCCACCAATTTTTCAAACATGGATGAGGATAACTTAAATAGTACACTTGTTCCACTTAATGTGCAAGTGCAACATTGTTGTTAGGGGTTGTATAGCGCGATTGTGGTTGACCTCCACCATTCCAAAATCATCAACTCGCGTGCCCGATGTTGGGTCGAACCAGTGATAGTCGAAAAAAACAACCTTCAGTACTTTCGGACTGCCAAATGTGTACTCAATTATTTTTTGAAGAACACCATAGTATTCTTTCACATCTCCACTACCCTCTGCGACCGTTACACACACTCCACTATTTGATGTGGCTGCAAGTGGGCTATTTGCTTCTAAACTTGCCGTTCGAGAATGGTATCTATTGATATTGTATCGGCTAAATTCCCTAGCTTTCAATTGACAATGCGCGATCTGTCGCAAGTCATCAGACATTTTTACATCCTTCATAGACTACATATACAAGAATATACAAAGTTAGCAGCTTATGATAAATATATGAACTATGATTAAAGGACAAAGGACACATAGAAATTACATGGTCACAGAACCAGTTCACGAAGTTTGAGCCACCTTTTATGCCATGCTGACGTAAATTATCCAATTGTCTTTGCATTGGTCTTCGAGCAGATGTCCAATACATATTGTCAAACACTTCAAAATATGGCAACACTTCTTCCATGTTGGTAAACATGTAAAGCATGGTTTAGTTCTTCTCTTGCTCCGGAATATATTGAGAAGTGGCAACCCCAACACCTTTACCATTCCAATGAAAAATCTTAAGCTCAGTTATTGGTTGCTCTTCTACATCATGATACCGTGCCGTAGATGCATTCACAGTGTTGGCACATGAGAAATATTTGCTAGATAAGTTTGTAATCTCTTTAGCTACAAATGTCTCTGCAGTACACCCATCAACTCTTGCCTTGTTGTGCACTATAGCTCTAAGTTTTTTTCAATTCTCTTTCTTGACTATACATCCACCTAAACTACACTTCATAAGGAAAATGCACCAGCAAATGTTGCATAACATTCATAAATCTAGGCGGAAACATTTTTTCCATCTTACATACAAGCATAATGATTTATTTCTCCCACTATCACATTATCATCTTGGACACTTCCTCAGCATATATCTGCCTATAAAAGTAGCTAAGTTAAGCAAATATCTTCCACAAGTCAGGTTTGAAGTAGCCACGAAACATTACCGGTAAAAGTCTTTCCATCATAATACGGTAATCGTGACTCTTCAACCCATTCAGTTAACCCGTGCTGAGATTAACACATCATTTAATGGTAGCTGCATAGTGGTCTGGAAACTTTAATGTTTTCAACCAACTAAGTATTTGCTTTCTTTCTTCCGACTTGACACAGTAAGGAGCTTGTAGCCTAATTTCATGTCCACTTGTATTTGTTCTAATCTCAAACCCAGGACAATCACAAAGATCGGCTAAATCTTTTCTCGCCTTCAAGCTATCTTTGGTTTGACCGGTAAGATTAAAACACATGCTTATGATGCTCTCAGCGACATCACGCTCCTGGTGCATCAAATCTATGTTGTGCGATAGAAGCAGTGCATTTGCATATGGTAGCTCCCAAAGAAAAAAATATGAATCCAGTTGTGTTCTGCACCATACCCTTCGAAACCATCTTCTTCGGACTATTTTAACTTTGCATGCCATGCCATTTTTTGTTTGCTTGTCAATCTATGAGGTTGTCCTTTTGTAACTCTTATGCCTTTCAGGAATGATTGTGTATTCCCCCTCAAAGGATGGTTTGAAGGAAGGAATCATCGATGACAATCAAAGAAGCTGATTTTTTTCCAATACTTCAGCCTTATGGCATCAGTGTCACTCATACATATAGGACAACACAATTGTCCATTGGCGCACCAACCAGCCCAATTGCCATATGCTAATAAATCATGAATTGACCATAGATACGAGGCACGTAATTCAAATTCACATTTCATATATGTAGGATCGAAGAGCACATGAAAACCTACCAGAGGGGGAAGTGAATGGTAGAAAATTGATCTGTTAAAGAAATCTTGTGTGCAACTAATCTATACGTGATCAATTGTGACATAACCAGTATAAATTGTGGAGAATCAAGTCACGAAGATGTCACAACAAGAATAACAAAAATTCGTCGAGAAAAACTCAAGTTACGATCGAAAGATCAAACACAAGTCAATCTCTTCTACCAGAGAAAAATCAGATCTAAAACACTGCAAAGAAACTCATATATATCAGAAACCACAAATCCAATGACTGTGAAATATTCACAGATGATAGATAATCAGGTTGTGAAGAGAACCGAAAAAAATCACATCAATTCGACCTATAAAACTCGAGTTATGATAAAACCACCGAAGCAAATAGTGTTGTGCAGAAACTAGAAAACTTGTCTAAAACAAGTCAGACGAAGAAGGCACAAAGTTCCTTTAAACTATGATCTTTATTCAATAGAACACAAGAGGAACAGCCCAAAGTCCGTGCACCACGAGGTCTGGCCTCCCTTGCTTATATAACAAGCCATGAGGCCAACCCAAACCAAACTAGGACTTGTATCCTACTCAGTTTCTGCCGAAACTTTCCATAACTTCTCAAGACTCTTCTATACGCAGATAGAAGCAATCTTAAAAGACTTCCAAACACCTTAGGAACGTATCCCACATTCCTAAAAAAACTCAACTTCGTGACCCACATGAAATCCTATCATAACCAACTCAAATCTTTCCATATTTGAGTCGAACATGACTCAACCGCAGCCTGAGTCTATAACCTAGTCGGTTGGACCTTTCCAACCAATTCTTTACGTCCACTTCTCTTCATCACGCCTTGGAAAGATGTTGCCACGTACATGCACTCCTTGCACACGTGCAAATATCTTCCAACAATGTCCACGATACCTTCATATGCATTGTTCTTGATTCAAACATGCTGCGCAACCTCCCGATCAACTCAACCACAATTCTTTTCGAACTTGGTTGTTGAACCTCATCTTCTCCCTAAGACTAGTCAATTGATCCCGTCCCCATCCATGTCTTGAACTCAAGAAACACCAACACATGAATAATCAACCGATACTTCCAAGCACAAGTCCACAACTTGACTCACATTAGTTCCAAAACCACAACACCTTACTGAGCACCTCACATAAGCATGTTACAAACCATAGCAAAATGATATCAGACACAACCACAAAAACACACCACAGAATTAGTAAAAGAATACTATGCAAGCTTTCCATAATCCAAAAAGCAAGTTTGAAATATTGCAAGGTAAAAGCAGAACCAATGCGATCTAGCACCCGACCTTGCCAAAGCTAACTGAACCTTGAACCGGAGCTTACCAAAGTTAGCAAAACATAGCATCAGAGCTAACTAAAGCTAATCGGACCAAGCGCCGGAGCTAACCAAAGCTAGTCAGACCTAGCGCTGGAGCTTACCAAAGCTAGTCGAACCTAGCGCTGGAGCTAGGAAAAACATGTTGGACCTAGCCATAGCAAGTCAGGCGTAGACAAAGAAGACGGATCTTGCCAAAACAAGTCGCACCTTGTCGGAGCTACCCAAAACAAGTCAGACCTATTGTCGTACCATGCAGGACCTCAGACCTAGAGATGGACCTTGTTGAGAGGGTGTTTTGCCAGTATTCAAAACTTTTATCGTCGTAGACAATGTATTTAGCACACATAGGTCTCACAATCTCCCCCTTGATAAATGCATTTGCAACACCACTTAAAATCCAAACATTGGCTTATTCACATGAAAAGTCTTGAAAACAATTTTCTCGCTGAAATATTTCTCCCCCTTTGTAAATCAGAAATAAAATGAGAAGAAAAACAAAAATTCTCCGCCTGAGAAGAATCGTGTCAAAATACTTGTGAATGTGTGCAATGTGTGATCAATATCTCCCCCTTTGACAATGTATTCAGCAAGGTACAAAAGAGAAGATTTTAATTTGTTATGGGCATATTATAACATATACATATAAAACAAAGCTCATACAAGTCATACTATCAAGTAACTTACATTATCACATCAATGAAATACATAAAGTAGTGTAAGCCATGCTAGAGATCAAATATAATTTCCAATTTAAGCAAGTCATGATCTCATAAATTTAACTATTTCAAAACCTGAAAGCATGACACTTGTTGCTGCATTTTTAATTTTTCAATATTATTTAAAGCACAAATTATAATCACATAACATTAGCAAGAGATTATATGCCGCATCTGCCTTATTCTAACCAACCAAGCCAAGCCAATGTCATTTGACAATCAGAAGCTTAATGACAAGGTTTTAGTCATACACAACTTCTTCTAAGTTCATATCTAAGTGCAATGATAAGTCGTCTCAAAAGAAGAAGTGCAATGCATGCATATTCCCTTGATCTTTGCTCATTTTAATTTGATCATAAAAGCTCAACATGTGGATATTTGAATGATTAATATTGCATTATTAAAAGCACTTGTGAGCATGCAACAAGTTCAAAACAGCAAGAAAGTTCGATCATGACCAGATTTAGTGTATGTAATTATTCCAATTACTAGTCATGGCAAAAACTACAAAATGTATAACATGAGTAACGTAGTAAGAACTACCAGCATGTAAATAGAATCACAAAGTCATATATGTATTAAATACTATGCTCGTATTATTTTTAAATTCAGATCCCAAATTTGAAATCCCCTCCTCAATTTAAGACATGAGGATGCATAACCCCTATTTCACTATGAATGTAACAAAAATGAGTGAAATCCAAAGGTTTTGTAAAAATGTCAGCCAATTGTTGTTCGGTATCTATATGGTGAATCACAATGTTTCCTTTTTCAACATTATCACAGAGAAAGTGATACCTAATGTCAATGTGCTTTGTTCTCGAATGTTGCACGGGGTTTTTTGCAATGCAAATGGCACTAGTATTATCACAAAACAGTGGAACACTATCTAGATCAACCCCATAGTCGTTAAGTGTTTGAACAATCCAAAGAATTTTTGAGCAAGCACTAGCAGAAGCTACATATTCAGATCCGGCTATGGATTTTGCAGCTGAACTTTATTTTCTAGGGGACCAAACAACAAGTGAATTACCAAGAAAATGACAAGCACACGAAGTACTTTTCCTATCAATCCTACAACCCCAAAATCAGCATCCGAAAATGCATTCAAAGTAATGGTTGAGGAAGAAGGGAGAAAAATGTCAAATTCTTGAGTTCCATGTAAGTACCTAAGAATCTTTTGACAGCTTGACGATATGAAGCACGTGGGGAAGCTTGAAACCGTGCACAAAGACATACGCCGAATTGTATATCCGGTCTAGATGTCGTGAGGTACAAAAGTGATCCGATCACGCTTCTATATTCTTTTTGATCCACGGGTTCACCAACTTCATCATGTTCATGTTGAAGCGCTTAAGAAGGTCTCTTGTTTACTTTGTTTTATGCACAAAGGTACCTTCCTTCATTTGCTTGATTTGCAGCCACAAAAACTACGTGAGTTCTCCCATCGTACTCATCTCAAATTCTGAACTCATCGTAGCTGAAAACTTGGACACAAGATCATGAGAAGCACAACCAAGGATAATATCATCCACATACACTTGAACAAATAATGAGTCATTGCCATGCTTAAGAACAAAAAGAGTTTTATCAGTTGTGCCCATGGTAAACCCCTTTTCGAGTAAGAAAGATTTTAACCTATCATACCTTGCTCTAGGGGCTTGTTTGAGACCATACAAGGCTTTGGACAGTTTGTAAACTTGATTAGGAAAATCTGGATTTTCAAAACACGGTGGTTGCTTGACATCAACCTCCTCATCTATGTAGCCATTAATAAAAGCACTTTTAACATCCATTTGATTTAACTTGAAACCTTTAGATGCAGCAAAAGCTAACAAAATTTTTATGGCTTCTAATCTAGCAACAGGAGCAAAAGTTTCATCAAAATCTAGACTTTCAACTTGTGTGAAATCTTGAGCAACCAACCTTGCCTTATTCCTAATCACAACCCCATCCTCACTTTGTTTATTTTTAAACACCCATTTAGTTCCAATTAAAGTGTGACCTTGAGGTGGAGGTACAAGTTTCCAAACATTATTTCTTTCAAAGTTTTCTAACTCTTCTTGCATGGCAATAATCAAAGATTCATTATTGAGTGTGTATGGATATATCTTTGGGTTCAAAAGAAGCAACAAAAAGCAGAATGAGTGTGAGAGTTTTGATCGCAAAACCTGGACCGTGTGACTCATTCGTGCAAGCGTCCAATGATTTGTTGTGCAGGATGACTTTTGAGGACTTGGAGGGGAGTAGACACTTCAAAAGCTCCTTCTTCTTCATGTTCATCACATATTGAGGAGCTTGTGGCTTGAGGACGATCTGATCCAGCTGCAGTAGTTGTTAGTGCTGGTAGTGGTGCAAAATCTGCAGCATGATCAATGTCATTTGTTTCTAAATTTTCGGGCAGCAACATCTCTTCTTCGTATTCTTCGATGAAAATACTCTCCCCCTGCGGATATGGACCTGGACCTGTAATATTAGAGCCAATACCTTGGCTAGCTTCATCAAAAGAAACCTCACAAGTCTCCACAATTTTGTTAGTGTCAGGTAAAAGCACACGGTAGCCTCTAGTATAGTATGAGATGGATAACCAAGAAACATGACATCAACATATCTAGCTTCCAATTTATCAAGATTACCATGTTTCTTAACAAAGAATTTACCTCCAAAGACCCGAAAGTGTGTGACACTAGCCCTATGTCCAAATTGAAGTTCATATGGTGTTTTTCAAAGCTTAGCATGCAAGAAAACACGATTTGAGACATAACAAGCGGTTGCAATTGCATCTGCCCAAAACTTTCTAGGAGTTTGATATTCATCAAGCATAGTCCTAGCCATCTCAACTAAAGTTCTATTCTTTCTCTCTACAACACCATTTTGTTGAGGTACATAAGGTGAAGAAATTTGGTGATCTATTCCATTTTCAGCACAAAAGTGATAAACAATTGATTTCTAAATTAGGTTTCGTTATCACTTCTAATTGCTTTTAAAGATCCAGGGTGATCAATTGATAATCTAATAAATAAAGTTCTAAAGTGACTAAAAGCTTCATTATTAGATGCCATAAATTAAACCTAAGAGTATGTAGAATATTCATCAACAATCACAAGAACATACCATTTAGCTCCGAAGGATTGAACACATGAAGGTCATACGGTACCAAGGTGCAAAAGTTGGCCCAATTCAGTTGTCATGGTCATTGTGAGAGGAGCATGTGAACCTGCAACCATCTTAGCATGTCTACAAGAAGAGCACACAATTTCTTTGTCCCCTTTAAGCTTAGGAAGCCCACATATGCGATCCAGAGCACTAACACGTGTTAAATGATCAAAGCCTACGTAACCAAGTCTATGATGCCAAAAATATAAGTCCTTTGAATCATTAGAAACTAGACACCTATGCTTAGAGGATGACATATCAAAATCAACTTTAAAAACTCTTCCAAACAGAGACATGTTAAAAATAAGGTCACTGTTTGAATCTACAACCTTGCAGCAATATTTAGTGAAAATAATTTCCAGATTTTCATCTAACAATTGTGAAACAGAAAGCAAGTTGTATTTCTAATTTTTAACAAGTGCCACATCCTTCAAAGTGTAGTGATTATTTACTCTAACTGATCCTTTGGCAATTATAGGAGTTGGAGAATTATCGGCAAAAGTAACATTCTTTACACATGACACAAAAGAGAGGGAGGAAAACCACTCTTTGTTACCTGTCATGTGAAGTGAGCGACCTGAATCCACAATTCAAATGTTCCCTTCCTCAAACGTGTAACCTACATAGAAGCCCAGTACGTCGATGACATAATACTAGGGTTAGTCAAAAGGCATTTTGGAATCTAGTACTGAGTCAAACGATGTGCAGCACGAAAAACACGTGAAAGCTGAGACAAAACAATAGGTTTATGAGCTGAAGTTTGAGGATTTTTGTACCCAACTACTGACATACGAGGTGTTACATGTGTAGCACAAAAAACAGTAGGTTTGGGAGCAAACTTTGCATTTTTTTGACTCATAACAGCAGGATGCATGTTCTTGATATTTGGTTTAGTATGTGTAGCAAATGTTGCATGAGAGTTATGATATCTAGCGTGCATTCTTTCCTTTTTCTGTTGTTTAGCTAGTCTATAAGAAAAATCTTTGACATGACCATCTCTACCATAGTGGGTACAATGAAATTTAACTTTGTGTTCATGTCTAGATGAGCAAGCAACATGTTTATTAGAAGCTGAATGAGACAGCACACCTGCAGATTTGAAAACCACTTTTTTTGTTTAGGAACTGTTTGAATCAAACCACTTCCTAATGACATTACAATTTTAGGTGGATATGTGTTAGTATGAGAATGATAATCAAAACCTAAACTAGTTTTATCATTGCAAAACTTGGAATAATTCAGCAGCAAGTATAGGTTCTTATTTGCATTACCAAACCGATCTAATGTCCTATGCATGTCATCAAGTTTATTGGACAGATCAAGTCAATTTTCACATAAAGTTTTTCCTTTTAATTTGCTATTAGAACAAATTTTAACTTCATGAGCACGTAAAGCATTGTTCAAAATGGAAATATCAGCCATAGCATCATGTACTTTCTTATCAAGATCATCACAAGTAGAACAATGCAAATCAATTGTAGAACAGCTAGCATCTTTCAATATTTTATCATTAAGTGCAGCAAGCTCTCTGTTCTTTTCAATTTCTTACTCAAGTTTATCAAGTGTGTAGGTGTGTGCACTTCTTAGAGAGGACAATTTTTCATATATTAAATCACATGGGGAACAAGAATCATCACTAGGAATCAAAGATTTCAAACGATTAATTTCAGATTTTAGTGAGTCAATTTTAACAGGATTGTCCCTAAGTTTTTTTTCCTTCTCTTAACTATAACAATGGCACGAGAAATAGCATCACACATTTCTTCTCATGTAGGACATACCTCATCATTGTCGCTGTTGTGTTCTGCCTCCTACATACTTGATCTTGAATTGGCCTCCATGAAGCACAAGTTTGCCAAATCTTCTTTATCTTTGTCACTTCCGATGTCCACATCATTTGGACCATGTTCTTGAAGTGCGGAGCTGAAACTATTTACCAATTGGCGTCTTATAAAACCGTTCTTTTTCTTATTGTTGTCTGTAGAAGAGTGCTTTGTCCTTGCTTGCTTTTCATCACGGGAAGTAGTACTTGAAAGGTTAGGGCAATCCATGCAAAAATGTCCTGTCTGACAACATTCGAAACATCGTTGAGGTCTGACACTCCCTCTCCTTCTAGTTCTCACATTTTGCAATTCTTTTAACAACCGAGTAGAGATGAGTGCATGTTCTTCCTCTGGAAACTCTTCAATCTGTTCAAGGGTTAGAGAGGACAACAAAGCAAGTGTTCCACATGATCAAGTTCCGAGCCTTGTCGTTGTTGTCGACATCTATCTTATTTGTAGCCAGAACTTGATCATTTGACGATACTTCATAAGGCTTGTACACCTTTTCCCATATTGCAAAGCATTGCACATGGATGAAAGCCTCCATGTGTGCCTTCCAAACCTGAAAAATCAATACCACTAAACACACAAGGTTTGGCGAAATATTTCTTCATGATGATTATTCAAAACACGTGCAAATAACGAAGATTAGAGCATCGTGGCTCTGATACCAATTGTAGGATCGAAGAGCACGTGAAAATCTACCAGAGGGGGCTGAATGGTAGATTACAACTTTTTTAGTGGAAGCAACGAAAACCCCTCGGCAGAAAATTGATTTGTTAAAAAATTGTGTGTGCAACTAATCTATACATGATCAATAGTGACAAAACCATTATAGATTGTGTTGAATCAAGTACGAAGACGTCATAACAAGGATCACGAAAATCCGTCGAGAAAAACTCATGTTACGATCAAAAGATCAAACAAAAGTCAATCTGTTCTATCCGAGAAAAATCAGATCTACAACACTGCAAAGAAACTCGTGTAGATCAGAAACCACAAATCCAATGACTGTGAAATTTTCACCGATGATATATAATCAAGTTGTGAAGACAACCCAAAAATAATGACATCAATTGGATCTGTAAAATTCGAGTTATGATAAAACTACCTAAGCAAGGTAGTGCTGTGCAGAAACTCGACGAGAAAACTTGTCTAAAACAAGTCAGACGAACAATGCACAAAATTTCCTTTAAACTATAATCTTTAATCAATACAACACAAGAGGAACAGCCCAAAGTCCATGCAATATGAGCTCTGGCCTCCCTTGCTTATATAACCAGCCATGAGGCCAACCCAAACAAAACTAGGACTCGTATCCTACTCAGTTTCCACTGAAACTTCCCATGACTGCTCAAGACTCTTCTATACACAGACAGAAGCAATATTAACACTTCCAAACACCTTAGGAAAGTATCACACATTCCGAAAAAAACTCAACTTTTTGATCCACACGAAATCCTATCATAACAAACTCAAATCTTTCCATAGTTGAGTCAAACACGACTCACCCGCAACTTGAGTCCATAACCTAGTCGTTTGGACCTTTCCGACCAATTCTTGACATCCACTTCTCTTCATCATGCCTTGGAACCATGTTCCCACGTCCATGCACTCCTTGCACATGTGCAAACATCTTCTAACAACGTCCACGATACCTTCATATGCATTGTTCTTGATTCAAACATGTTGCGCAACCTCCCGGTCAACTCAACCACAATTCCTCGTGAACTTAGTTGTTGAACCTCATCTTCTCCCTAAGAATAGTTAAATGGATCCCGTCACCAGCCATGTCTTGAGCTCAAGAAACACCTGCACATGAATAAACAACTGATACTTCCGAGCACAAGTCCTCGACTTGACTCACATTAGATTTGAAACACAACACCTTAGGTGAGCACCTCACATAAGCATGTTGCAAACCATAGCAAAATGATATAAGCCATAACCACCAAAACACACCAAAAACTTAGTAAAAGAATACTAAGCAAGCTTTCCATAATTCAAAAAGCAAGTTCTAAACATTGCAAGGTAAAAGCAGAACCAATGTGGTCTAGCACCGGACCTTGCCAAAGCTAATCAGACCTCGAACTGGAGCTTACCAAAGCTAGCAGGACCTAGCGTCGGAGCTGACCAAAGATAATCGGACCTAGCGCTGGAGCTAACCAAAGCTAGTCATACCTAGCACTGGAGCTTACCAAAGCTAGTCGAACCTAGCACCGGAGCTAGCAAAAACATGTCGGACCTAGCCATAACAAGTCGGATCTTACGTCTTACTTTGCCGGAGCAACCCAAAACAAGTCGGACCTATTATCGGACCCTGCAGGAGCTCGAACCTAGAGACAGACGTTGTTGAGAGGGTGTTTTGAAAGTATTCAAAACTTTTATTGTCATAGCCAATTTATTCAGTAGACATAGGTCTCACAATATGACTGTCATATGCCTTTACACCTTGCCACATCTCTTTCAGCTCTTTAATCAACGGTTGCATAAACACATTGATTTTCTTGCTTGGATGTTTAGGACCAGGAATGACTGCTGCAAGGAATATGTATCCTTCTTTCATGCACAGGTTGGGAGCGAGATTGTATGGCATGATAAAAATAGGCCAACAAGAGTATGAGTTGTTACTGGTGCTGAAAGGAGTGAAACACACTGTTGACAACCCAAGATCAACACTTCTCGGATCTCTTGCAAACTCTGGATCAAAACGGTCTAAAGAATGCCAAGTCGCGCCATCCGTAGGATGCGCCATAACATCTTTGTCATCGGTCTCACATATCCCTTCAGAAGGCCACCTCATCTGCTTCACTGTTTCTTAGGACAGAAACAATCGATTAACCCTTGACGTGATAGGCATGTACTGAAGTTGTTCGATCGATACTTTTGTAATTATTTGTTCTCCATCAGCACTCAGGATGTCCACATATCTAGATTTCTTACAATGCATACAATGAGTATCGTTCTTGTGTTCCTTCCAAAACAACATGCAAGTATTCTTGCACGCATCAATCTTCTCAAAAAATTGTTGCCACCGGTTCCCAAAAACTGACAATTTTAGTCGCTCAAAATTGACGACCCTGACGACTGTACTGTAGCCGACACTTGTTTACCCGATTCATGTAGTGTTTGGGTATGCAACATGACCACTATTAAACAATATTATATTTATTCAACATCACGAAAGTGATGGTCGGGATTTACACTAAGAGTAAAGGGATGAAATTATGCATAAAATCGACTAGAAGTTATATAAATATGTCCCATCACTCATCTGCCACAACACTCATAGTTTGTTTTGCTAAAGGCAAGGTAATATTCAAGACCAGAGTTCAGGCATGTGTTTTTGCTCATCGATCTAGGTCATAGGGACTTGTCGTGTTATGGCATGCTTGTGGATCGACTATACAGATAAATCCATTTTTTTGTAAGTGCACAAGTATGCTTGAATCCACTTAGAATGATAGATAGTTTATCGTTTGGACCAAATTAAGAAAAATAGTCACTACAAGAATCGCGATAATAGACGACAGCCAAAAAGCATCTTCTATAAGGACATACCGTCGTCTATAGCTTATAGACGATGGTATAATCTTATAGACGACGGTTTTCGGCGGTCTACAGCTATTTGTCATCTATAAGCATATAGACGACGGTTACCATCGTCTATAAGCTAATTGACTACGGCCGGATTTAGCTGTCGTCAATAAGGCAACTCCATCCACATGGTAGCGGGGAAGCCTTATTGACAACGGTGACCCGAACCGTGGTTTATAAGGGTCCTATAGACGACAGTTTCCAAACAACTGTCGTATATAAGAGTCCTTATAGACGACGGCGTGTTTCAGACCGTTGTCTATAAGAGCCCTTATAGACGACAGCCAGACAGTACCATCGTCTATAAGGACCCTTAAAGATGACGGTCTGGAAAATACACCGTCGTCTATGAGGTTTGCATTTTTTAAAAAATGGAAAACTCTACCCTGGCTTCGAGGCCAGCCCTGGCTCGATGGCCAGATCACATAGGCATATAAAAATAGACATCACAGGGATATATCTCACAATAAGAATTGCAAAACACTATTGAAACACCACACTACACAATTCACGAGTTCATGAAGCTAAAAACAGAAAGACAGATTTAGGACACAAACACAGGCATAGAACCATCGTCATCTCTTTGGATTGTTGATGCTGCTCGTATCCTCTCAAACATTGCCATCCTGTAAGAGTACAACAAGAAAGTAAATATATTTTCTATTCATAACTTACATCCTCTAATTAAATTGATGCACACCTCCAAGCATTCGGCATTCAGCTATGCTTCTAGAAGAATGTAAAACAAGATTATTCAAAAACGTTCAAACTTCTAACTACTAATAAGAACAAAGTTTTAAGATTGTCATATGAATAGCATGTGTAATAAGGAAAAGAAAATAATCGAGAATACGGTTTGTTAGAGACCACTATACCAACATATCGTCTACTGCAAAAAGCATACTCATTACTCGAGAAGCTGACACTTCATTTCTAGATTAAACCAAAAATGCATTAATATATCACAAGTATGAAGCTAAGGGGGAAAAATTCGACTTATAAGACTATCACACGTTACCTCGTCCACTGCCACCAGGGTTTGGAAAGTCGCCCTCCTGCGGTCATCCAAGCGCCAAAATCTAGGGTGAAAGAGTATGAGCCTCCGTCCCAGATCCCTGTGATGTGCAAGTGTGGTTAGACAAGTTATAAGTATAAAAATGCATATCTTACTAAATTTGAACAAGTTAAACTAGTTTTAGTTATTTTGAATAATTTTGTACCCGTGCTCCTGTCGTCGGCACCAGTGGCAGCTCCATCGATGGCGACACCCACTGCGGAAAGATAACCTACTGTCCTGCGGTCATAGCTTGCAAATACAAAGGAAATCATTATAAATGTCATTTGTATATTAAAAATGTCATGTACAACATTTAGAACTTACCTTCAAGCCAGCTTGCCACTTTAGCATGTACGAGTTTTATACTCGTCGCTAGCCTTTAGCGCTGCTGCCTGCATCTCGTCCCTAGCCTTGAGCGCTTCGTCCCTAGCCCTGAGTGCTTCTTGCGTCCTCTGGAGCTCCTCTCGAATATTCTAGAGCTCAAGATCTCAACCCTTATGGCTTCTGCTGGACCCACCTTGCTGCGATGAAGAGGCTCTCGAAGAAGCCCACGCCTGCCTCAAATTGACCACTCCATCGTAGATGGCTAATCCGCACAACAAAGTAATATTATTAAATTTTTGTAACTCAATGTTCGTGAAAGTAAATTCAAATTAACAAAACTCACCGTATGTGAGGTTTCCCGCCACCGATTGCATACGCGGCTTCGAGGACGATTGGCGCGCTCTGCCAATCGTATTGTTTGCCTCGAAGCCTCTGGGCCTCCTGCCCGTACTTTGCCAGGAAATACAAAAAATAAAATCATCAAAACAATTAAAGAGAATTCAATTAGTTAACAAAATAACTCACCAACGTCTGAGTCGCCATCTGAGAAGACAGTTGGTCAGGCTGCGACGGGTCACCTCCCAAGTGACCCCTCTTCCACACCTCGATAGGTGCCGGCTCCTGACCACTCTCGTGCTCCTATAGATACATAGAAAAATGAAAGATTATAAAATTACTTAAATAGAATTCAAGTAAAACTTACCACATGTTTAGCGACACGTATGTAGCCGTTCCCACCCAAACGGTCTTTTCTGTCCGTTCCTCTACTCTCTCGATGGGTTTTAGACATGCCCTAGAAGCCCTGGCTCCCCTAACGAGCACACAAGGCACGGTACGTGTCCGGATGGCTATCAAGCCACGCTACACCGACCAGCACAAATTTATAATTAAATGAAAACATCGATCACAATCAGATAATGAACCAAAGTAAAATAAACACTTTACCTCTGTGTACTGCGCCTTTGTCATGTACTTGTCAGCCGCTTCCCTGTACTTCCCCGGCTGACCCTCCTCCAGATGCAGCTTGAAGTATGCCTTCGTAGCTTGAATGTGAGCCGTCGATAGTGAATGTCACGAGCTTCTTGCTGCAGTTATGGAAGACGAGACGATCGTGATCCGTCAGCTCGGCCTCATTCTCCAAACGGTACCGTGCCTGGAAGAACAAATATACAAATAAATGTATTTAACTTATAATAAATTTGAATTACACAAATATTGTTCATACTTACCATGAAGTCATGCCACACAGCCTCTTGGTGGTTGGCGTAAGCAAGGTCCTGGGCCGCAGCGTAATCGTCCCAAGATGTGGCAGCGTGTCCGTTCACTACACCGGGGTAGTGCAAATGGACTAGACAGCCCAAGACACCATTCACCTGCTTGTGGTGTCCCTGACCCGTGAATGAACAATCCTCCATAGAGCTAATACATGATTCTCAATTGGTATATATATAATCATTTAAATATCTAAATTGTATTTTTAAAGATTTACTTACCTACCCCCAATCGGACGAATAACGATCCGATCATCTGGGTTTGCAGGAGCTGCAGGAGGAGCCATGTAGTGGCTCCTCCTAGTATGCCGCTGTGGAGCCGGCTCCACATAAAGTGACCCAGAAGTGGGGTCACTCGACTGCACTGGCTCCAAACAAGGAGGCACCAAAGAAGAAAGCTCCGAAGAAGGCACCAAAGAAGGAGCCTCCGAAACAGGCGCCGAAGGAGGCATCCGATCCTTTGAGTCCTCAAACATAGAGTCGTCTTGACAATTTTAAAGATGCATATTATAAAATGAAGAATTAATTATATAATTTATGTAAATAAATGTTCTTTACCTGTCGTGACTATTGTACTGGTCTACGTGACAACTCCGGTAGATGGCTCACCAACTGAGCCTGTCTACCTCCACTAAGCTGACTGCACTGGAAGACCTCATCTCCTCTAGTGGCTCTCAGTGGCAGAAAGCTCCGTGCCTCTGCCCCTCGTCGTCTACTGCTGCTCGACGACATACTGTTTACAAAAAAAAATCAATGAATGCAATTTGCGACCTGGCCTTCTACATCCCCATCGTGCTCTCCCTCGTGCTCTCTCGCCAACTGGACCTTGGCAGCACACTCGTCTTCACCGGCTTCTAAAATGTTGTGATCCGTGTGCGGCCCTGTTGAGCAAGTTTGAATGTATCGAAGGCATACTTGATATATGTAACCTAGTAAACCGATGGAACTTGTGCACCTTAGCATTGAGGGATAATCCACCGCCTTATATGTGTGGGTTGAGAGCAGCAAGGTGTAAACCTGCCACCGGGTACGTCGTACTCCATGTGGGGGCCTCCTGCTCGTAGTGGTGGGGCCTCCTGCTCGGCATGTAGGTAGTGGGTGAAAGGTTGCCGCGTACAACATCACTGGAGTGTGCCTTCGCAACTCTGAGTGTGGGTGTATGTAACGTGCTATTCGGGTATCCCTGCAGGTGTATGTCGATTCGAGTCGCCCTGCCTCTCGGTTATTGTGTTCCGCTTGTTCAATGCGTCTTGACGTAGTTAATTATTTGGAGCTAAATATTATTGAATCATGCTTTATTGAATAATTAGTATTGATACTTGTGTGTTTAGAACAGGTTGCTCACTAAATTTGAGATTCATGAAGCCTTAATTTGCTGCTAAAAGCTGAAAGTAAGGACTAATATTTAGGCGAGTCTTTTATTGCAAACTACTGTCCTATATTACGTATATCCTGCATATAAAGTTCCATGCTTAGTGGAGACGGTTAAGTCTGCTGAGCCTTGGTGTTCACGGTTGGTATTTTAAGTTTTTGCTGCAGATGATGACGTATATGATGAAGGATTCACCGGTGAGGCGTTGCCCTTGTCAGGGTACACGGCCGAGTGGGAACCCTGCACGCCGTCGTGAGTTTCACTTGTGTGTTCCTAGTGTGATTCCGTTCGCGGGCTGAACGGAATGACTTTTGCATAGCTTAGGTTTGAGTGTCGAGAGCTATGAACTTATCTTTAGTTGTAGTGTATTTTCATTTATATTATTTGTAAAAGATAAAATTTGTATAACACTATGCTGTTTATGTAATATGATGTACCTTTCTCTGTGTATTGTTGGGAGTTGTATCACACAGCACCACCCAACTGCAATTACTGGGATGTCAGGACTCCGGTCCTCACTACCTAGTCTCAGAGCCGTATTGAGAATAACACGCTTAAAAAGGATCATTACAATAAAAATTTAGTTTTGTGGTGAGGAATCAATAGTAGC
The DNA here is from genome assembly GCA_036927565.1 of Tuctoria greenei. Classification (NCBI taxonomy): domain Eukaryota; kingdom Viridiplantae; phylum Streptophyta; class Magnoliopsida; order Poales; family Poaceae; genus Tuctoria; species Tuctoria greenei. Next base: position 192,388,666 of record JAYESD010000002.1, on the reverse strand, counting down.
CCGCATAAAGACTATTATTAGCATAGTTACTTAAGGTGGCAAAGCAAACATATGTGTTATTATATTTTGTAACGATGCTCCGACGTCAGGTAAGAGGTAACGTACGCCACCGCGAGCGGATCAATTGAGGTAAGCTCTCCGTACGAGAGGTAGTACGATTATTGTCGCCCGTGGCTTGGCACGGGAGTTAATATGAGTCTCTGAACCTTCTCATGGTTCTGTGAACATATGAAAACGCTGTTCCCTGGCATGCTTCAGGCAAAAGTGAGGATACCCCATCATGTGGTCAAAAACACGAAGTATGCAACTCTTGAACGTTCAATGTTCAGAGGACCATACACAGCGTTGATCCCTAGCACAAGAGATAAATGACGTGGGCACCTATCATGCGGTTGAAAAGCACACAGTGTTTTTTTTTAATAAACACGTGAAAGCGCCTCCTACTGGTGCAGCATTAGGCAAAGACGTGGGACCCTGTCGGGGGGTACATAACCCGATGCGCCTCCTACTGGTGCAGCATTATGCAAAGATGTGAGAACCCCGTCGGGTGGTAGAAAACCTGCTCTGATTTTGAACTAAGTTTTCAAAAATGTAGTAGGTTTTGAAGTCACAGATTCAAAATCAGAATGTTATGTTTTCTGCCAGAAAAAGACTTGAATTTGAGAAACCATATCTCCCAGTAGAAAACTCCAATGAAGGTGTATCTTACATGGATGGAAAATTTTGTAAGTCCTTTAAAACTGTTATGTCCAACTCCAGAGCTGAATTCCCTTTTAACCTGTTCAAAATTTCAATGTTCCAAAATCTGCCAAACTGGACAGAAACCAGAACCCTCTCTGGACTCCTTACTATTTTTGCTATATCTCACTCTAGAAAAATCAAAACGGGCTGTGAAAGACATTTATGGAATCCTGGTAATATGTATTACAAATTTGTAATCTGTGGCTTTTGTAAATTCTATTGTTTTATATTTGGAAATTGTGTCCCAAAATCACCATAAACAAAGGAGGTGCTGTCAAAATTTCCAGAAAAACTGTCAGGTTTACATTGCCATATATCCTCAACCAGAAATGATCTTAAGGCAAACCAATACCTTTTGGAAATTTCTTGAAGTGTATTTCAACTTTGTAGTTCACCTCAAGATCTGATTCTGCCATTTACTTGGTTAAATTTGTGTTTGAGTACAGGCTGGTCAGGTTTCAACAGAAACAGCATCGGTTTGACATAATTTGGTCTTGTTATGAATCTGGTCCTCAATTTCACTTCAAGAAGTGTAGACACTCAACCATTTACCAGTGGAGTTGAGGGTTTGACTCACTCAAACCTCTTTTCTTTTTATGACCATGTTTGTGTCGTATTGAACATAAGAAAGCGTATTCGCACGATAATGCGCACAACGTCCTGTCGTGACCAACGATAGTCGAAATTAACTTTGATCCATGGAGTTCATTATTTTGGGACTCACTATTGTAACATTGTTCCAGGGATGATGTATTTTGTATAAAGTCTATACTTTGTCAATATATGTTACCATTATGCAAGTTTGGTTATTAATACACACACTATTGTTTTTATCCTTGAGAGATCTTTCAATATCATGTCTCTGTTGGATTCATGGTTGTGACTGCCAAATGGTGCACACCCGTAACACACTCGAGGTCGATGGCGCTAGCCAGGGAGGTGATGACTCCAAGCAACAGAGAACTCAGGATCAGCGGCAGCCGACACCGCCACGGCTTCCTCTGCTTACATTGGCGGATGTGATCGCAGTAATGTTGGGTTCACGTGACAAGCAGACCGAGCTGCTTCGAACCCTCGTGCAGAATACGTCCCCTCAGCAGGGACGTCCAGACAAAGGCAATCATCAGCCTCAACAAAGCACTTACTCGAATTTCTTGTTAACTCATCCACCGGTCTTCACGGAGGCTGATGAGCCACTCAAGGCGGACAACTGGCTCCGCACAACTGAAGCAAAGTTTGGGTTGCTCCAATGCGCCGAACAGCAGAAGTCACTCTTCATGGCACAGCAACTTCACGGCTCTGTCCGTGCATGGTGGGTGAATTACTTCGCCTCTCATCCGGCTGGTCATGCCGTGACATGGATTGAATTCCGGGAGGCGTTCCGCGCCTATCACATACCTCCCGGGATTATGAAAAGGAAGCTTCGAGAATCTCTTGAACTCAAGCAAGGTGGGAGGAGTGCTCACGAGTACTCCAAGACTTTCAACCATTTGTTGCAGTACGCGCCGGATCATGTGAACACGGAGGAGAAGAAACGGGACTGTTTCTATCGAGGCTTGAATGCTAAAATGAAGGACATGCTCGCTTTGTTTAATCATGGCACATTCAATGAATTTGTCAACGCGGCGTTTGTATAAGAGGACGCGACACGCGAGCTGGTGACAGAGAAGAACAGAAGTTTTCCACAGGGCAGCAGTGGTGGAGGTCCACAAAAGTACCGTATGGTGTACCGATCACCATCCGGTCAAAGGTGGCAGCCACCAACGCATCCATCAATGTTCTGTGGCCGCCCGTTCAACACACCGAGCTTCCAACCACCCCTGCTGCAGCAGCAGCAGCAACAACAACAATAGAGAATGTTAGATCGTGCACCCCCACAGCAGCAGCGTGCACCGGGTTGCCGTCCTCCGGTGTATGTTGCTCCGATGCAATACACGTGCTACAACTGTAGACGTGTTGGACATCTCTCCTACAACTGTCAGAACAAGCAAGGCAGTGGACAAGCATCATATCAGAGTCCCAATCAACTCCGCAACCAATCCAAGAAACAAAATCCCAAACCCAACAACATCCACCACATCGCTATGAAGGACGTACCAGAAGGCAAACCCGTACTCGCGGGTACATTCACTCTCATCGATCACCCCATTATCAAACTTTTTGATCCTGAAGACACCCATAATTTCATTAGTAGTTCATATGTTATCAAGCACAGACTAAAAAAATTCCTACTGAATATCCAGACATGATTTGTTCACAGGGCGGGAAAACATCAGCTCATAATATGATTCATAAAGAACCACTGTGCATTGGTGGAAAAATATATCCAACCACTCTCATTATCTTAGATGGCCAAAAGATCGATTTCATATTAGGTATGTTGTGGTTACATCACCACGGTGCTGTTTTGGACATCATTCCTCGAACCGTTCATTTGGATTCTCCACTACACAGTCCACGTACTCTCATTCTTGACTGCCCCACTCAAGTCATCGCAGCAGCGTACCACTCTGAAACCATTAAGTTGGAAGACATTACGGTGGTTCGTGAATACACTGATGTGTTTCCCGATGACCTACCGGGGCATGCGCCCGAACGTGATGTGGAGTTCTGAATTGAACTTGCGCCGGTAACCACACCGATCTCTCGAAGACCTTATCAAATGGCACCCAATGAGCTGGCTGAATTAAAAGATCATTTGAAGCACCTGCTGGACAAAAGTTTTATTCACCCAAGCTCCTTACCTTGGGGCTGCTCCACGCTGTTCATTAAGAAGAAGGATGAAATGTTACGGTCATGTGTTGACTATCGTCCGCTAAATGCCGTGACTATAAAGAACAAGTATCCACTACCACACATTGGCATTCTTTTTGATCAATTAGTAGGTGCTAAGGTATTCTCCAAGATGGATCTTAGGTCCGGATATGATCAAATCAAAATTCAGACGGAAGATATACAGAAGACGGCATTCTCAACGCGACATGGACTATATGAATATCTCGTTATGTCATTCATCTCACCAATGCTCCGGCCCACTTTATGTATCTTATTGACTCGGTATTCATGCCGGAGTTGGACAAGTTCATTGTGGTCTTCGTTGGCGACATCTTTGTTTATTCCAAATCGGAGGAAGAACATGGCGAACACATGTATATCGTGCTTCAATGATTGCAAGACCATAAGCTCTATGCAAAATTCAGCAAGTGTGAATTTTGGATCAGTCAAGTGCCATTCTTGGGACACATTATTCCATATGAAGGCATCGCTGTGGACCCAAGTGAAATTGTTCAAGTGCTGAAATGGCAATCTTCTAAGTCCGTACATGAAGTCCGAAGCTTCCTTGGTTTAGCGGGTTACTATCTGAGGTTCATTCCAAAATTTTCGAAAATTTCTAAACCAATGACAGTGCCGTTGAAGAAAGGTATCAAATATATTTGGAGTGAAGCATGTGAGAAGGCATTTCAAACATTGGTGAAGCATCACACAACAGCACCGGTTTTAGCTCAACTGGATACGACGAAACCATTCGATTTTTATCGCGATGCATCCAACATCGGTCTTGGCTGGGTTCTTATGCAAGAAAGATGTGTGGTCGCTTATGGATCACGGCAGCTCCGCAATCATGAACAACATTATCCTACTCATGACTTGGAGCTTGCTGCCATGGTGCTTGCTCAAAAAATGTGAAGGCATTATTTGCTTGGAAATTTAGTGCACCTCTACACCGATCACAAAAGTTTGAAGTATATCTTCACTCAGAAGGAGTTGAACATGAGGCAACGAAAGGTGGTTAGAATTGATCAAGAATTATAAGATTGAGATCCACTATCATCCCGGCAAAGCTAACGTGGTTGCCAATGCTCTTAGCCGCAAGTCTCATGTCAATAATTTGACCATCACACCTATGGAAGTGGAAGAACCGAGTCTATACTTGGTTCCATATGGAGCTTTATACAATCTTGCTCTCATTCCCACAATCTGAGATGAGATTATTGAAGATCAAAATAAGGACAAGGGTATGCCTCACATACTCAAGAGAATGGACAGTGGTGAGATGAAGTGCTGTAGAAGAAGTGAGCATAGTGCTCTATGGTTCAAAAATCGGATTGTAGTGCCCCGTGACATGGAACTTCGAAGGAAAATTTTGGATGAAGCTCACTTGTCCAAATATTCCATTTATGCGGGCAACAATAGAATGTATCAAGACTTGAAGACTAAGTTTTGGTGGACACGAATGAAGCGTGAGATTGCCAAGTACGTATCCGAATGTGATATGTGTCGGCGAGTGAAGACCTATCATATGAGGAGAGCGGGACAGCTACAACCGCTGAATATTCCGGCATGGAAATGGGAGGATGTGAGTATGGATTTCATCGTCGGTTTACCACTCACATTCTGGAAGCATAACTCAATTTGGGTGATATTCGATAAACTAATCAAATCAGCTCATTTTATTACGGAAAATGTTCGATTCAATGCCAAGAAATAAGCGGAGTTGTACATATCAACAATCGTGTGCCTACACAGCATTCCTCGCACGATTATTTCAGATCGAGGCTCGCTGTTCATTGCTCATTTCTGGGAGCAGCTGCACACCTCGTTGGGTACTAAGTTGATTAGAAACTCCGCCTATCACCCGAAAACCGATGGACAAACCGAGCGGGTGAACCAAGTACTTGAAGACATGTTAGGCGCGTGTGCCATCCACCACGGTAAAAATTGGGATGATCATTTACCATTGGTGGATTCTCTTACAACAATGGATATCAAGCGAGTATCAAGATGGCGCCATATGAAGCTCTCTATGGCTGGAAATGTCACACCCCGCTGAATTAGTGCGAGTCTGGCGAAAGAGTGACATTCGGGATTGATCTAGTCAATGAAGCCAAGGAACAAGTTCGGATCATTCAAGCAAACTTCAGAGCAGCTCAATCTCGACAGAAGAATTATGCGGACAAGAAGCTTCGCCCGCTGCAGTTCAATGTCGGGGATCACGTATACCTCCATGTGTCTCCGATGAAAGGAATTCACCGGTTTGGAATAAAAGAAAAGCTAGCTTCCCGGTTTATCGGTCCATTTACTATCATGGAGAAGTGCGGACCTGTGGCTTATAGATTGGAATTTCCGGCATCTCTCGCTGGTATACATGACATTTTCCACGTATCTCAGCTCTAGAAATGTCTCAAGTTCTCAGATGCAGTCCACACGGATGAAATCGGTGAGTTGTAACCAGATCTCACATACTCAGAACATCCGGTTCAGATTCTCGACGAGAACACCCGAACAACACCGAACCGCACGCTGTGGTTTTATAAAGTCCTATGGAGCAACCATAAGCAGAAGAAGTGACATGGGAAACCGAAGATTACCTCCGCTCCAACTATCCGGATTTCTTATCATCTCATATCCGGTAATTTCTCACATACTTTCATCTCTTCATTGTAATCTCGGGACGAGATTCTTATAAGGGGGGGGGGGGGGGGGGTGGAATGTCAAAGCCCAAATTTTTGTAGTGCAAAGTTCAGTTAGGACTAAAATTTTTGAATGATAAAAATAAATAAAAAGGAAATGAGAAAAACAAAGTAATTCAAACTCCAAAAGAGGGGATTCAAAAAAATAAACTTAGCTACTATTCAAATGAGGTTATCATGAAGATTTCAGTTGACCCTTAAATTCCTAATATTTCAAATAGTCTCCCTGCAAACTTTCATAATTTTTGAAGCAAGTTTGCTATTTAATTCAATGGCTAATTGAATTCCATCCATATTCAAATTCAAATTTGAATTCGAATTGAATTGAGTCAAATCAGGGATTTGAGTTCAAAATCAAAATCCACATCATTGAATTGGTCACTCTGCTAAGATCTAGAATTTTTGGAACAATTTAGGTGCAGGAATTGAATAAACATAGATGTGGATGAGGAAGAGCAGGTGGGACCCACCTGTCATTTTCTTAAGGTGCAAAACAGAGCATATCTTCTCTTCCTCTCTCTCTCTTGCTTGCCGAGGAGTCAGGCAAGGCAGCATGCAAGCCACCTTGCTCCCTGCCTGCCTGCTTGTATCACAAACCAGCTGCTGCCTCTTGACCTTTTCATGGCCAGAGTAGAAACACAGCAATGCTTTCTTCTCTGTTTCTATTGCAAGAACAGAGCACCACCGTGCCCTCTTTCTCTTCCCACAAGCCATCAATTTCAGCTGGTGTTCTTCCTTGGTGATAACTGTAATATGAAACACAACATTCTCCCTATCTCCTCCTCAATTTAGCTCATGATTTGATCACTAGTAACCTCTGCAGTCTGAAGATTTCCGGCCGCCCTTTTTCTGTTCCGAGTTGCTGCTCCACCGCGGAACTGGAGGTACAGACGTTTTCTCACCTCGATCCTTGAAGACAAAAAGTGCGCTATGCCATGTAGTACATGCCCACAAAGTTTCAGACCTTGCCATAGACCCTAGCCCCCTTATTTCCATTTTTTCTGACGAGCTTCATGTATGAAAGAAGCTAGGTCTCCGATTGAATTCTGTCTGCACGTGTAATCTTTCTTCGATCCTGTTAGAAGATAGTTTCTTGATCTCCTAGAGCAGCATCTCGAAGTGAAGCCATAGATTTGCATCAAGGAACTATGCCGGAATGGCAATTTTCCTAGCCGTCGGCCGAATTACAACACCTCGCCATTGAAATCCTACTTCCCGAACTTTTCATCTAATTTAGCACCATGATTCTTGCTCCCTAGGTTCCAAGGAATCTTTCAGTAAGTTTTCCAGGCTAATGGGATGCTAGGGAGGCCCGCCGACATGGGCGGAATCCTATTTCTGCCTGTCGCCGTTGAACCCCCTATTCCGGCGGTCTATCGCCGTGGCTGACTTCAACCTTGCGCCCGGCGGTGCCCTGGTGGCGCCTGAAGGCGGCCGATGGTGGCGCCATGTCGTAGCCCATCCTAGGGCATCATGGCCTCCCCTACTCGCCGCCCCTACCTAGACTTGGATGAGGGACAACCTTGGTGGGTCCGGCCTGTTAGCCAGTGAAGGAATTTCCTCCGAATCTTTTATGGCTCAATTGAATTATTCAAACTTTCCAATTGAAATTTAATTCCAGATTTTGCTTAACCTCTAAAAATCAATATCTCTTAGCACAGTTGGCCAAAAATTATCAAATAAATTTCGTTAGAACGAGGATGATTTCTACTTTCAAGTGGTGCACTTGGTATGTATGAAAATCCTTAGTTTGTCCTCAATAATTCCATGAATCAAAATGCTATTGGAATTAATTACTGGTGCTCCATTCATTAAAAAATTCTCAAATTTGTTCAGATCATTCCACATAATTCCCTTGAGTTGCAATAAAGGTTTCAGGTCCATTTAAGTTTATTTGGATAGCCAAATTTTTTTTCCAATCAGTACATATCTGAAAATTCCAAAATGTCCACAAACTTTTTCAGCATATTGTCCAAACTTGTAAATTCAATATCTCTCAGTAGGATGCTAAGAAAATTATGAAACCAATTTTTTGGGTAACTCATGTGTTAGTTGATTCCGGTCCCACCCGTTGGGCAACAACCAACGGGAGGACTCAATCTCCCGTAAGTACCGGGCGTGGGGCAAAAACCCACATCCGACTCCCATCCTCAGCCGCGCGATACCCTCGGGGGCGCAACGGACTCGGTTCCGTTGGCGCCCCTCCCCTCCGTACGCGCTATAAGAACAGGGGGCCCTCAGGGGCATAACGCATCGGTGCCAAATTGCTCCCGAGGCCCCCGCCAAACCAATCTATTGTTTCTGCCGCTGCCACCTACGTGCGCCACCTTCGACGACCGAGAACACCGTCGTCCTCACCGTCGCTCTACACTGTATCACCGGTTGTCCTCGTCGGCAAGCACTTGAGCCCAATGGCATCAAGTGCTTCCTCTGAAGGTACACCTCACCTCTATCCTCTCCCTCATTGCTGATCATGTATGCATGTCTATGATTGAGTGTTAGTTTATGGTTGATTATATCTAAGTATACTCGGTTAGGAGTTCCTAGTGATGATCCTAAGATGAATTAGAACCAATATTGGTATCAGAGCCACACTATTGAACTTCTAATTGGAGAATTAAGGTCCCACTAAGTCTAATTGTTTCTTCATCATATTTTTGGTTAATTATTTTCGGCTCTGTTGATTAAGATTAAGATCAAATTAGTCTTAAGCGTAAATTAAGAAATTAGAAGGAGGGGATTTTGTTTCTTAGTCCTAAATCAATCAGATATGAACTTAGAGATAAGGAAAGAAAGGCAAATTGAATCATGCATAAGGAAATTAGAAGGGGAAAGGACTTATCTGGGCAAGGTGGCCTTCACCACCGTCGTCCTCCTCAGAGCAGGGTTAGGGGAGACCCTAACCCTTGCGGCCTTCTTTCCCCATCGACGGCTGTCTGTTCAATCTCCCAACAGAGGAGAGCAGCACCGTCGTCCTCAGGCGCAGTGCCAGGGTATGGGGCCCAATCCCTAACCCTAATCACGCAACCTCTCCACCGCCACCACATTAGAGTTTCAGGTTGGGAACCCTAACCCTAGGGAGACCTCTCCACTGGCGGCACGACGTGCGCACCGTGAGGTGGCCCTTGGTGGCGCCAGAATACCTGCAAACAACAGACACTTAGAACCCTCACTCTCTCAGCGCTCGCCGGGCTAGGGTTAGGGATACCCTAACCCTAGCCTCGGGTTTTCTTCAACGGCAAGCGGCTCACCTCGGCCAACGACGAGCAACCTTTCGGTCGCTCGCTGGCGGCGGAAGCGTGGCCACTCCGGAAGTCCCCGCGGCAAACTCTCCCACTCAGCCCCGGTCGCTGTCGGTTTCCCTCGACGACTGCCTCCCGATGTTGCCGACCCTGACATGGAGACACCTCGCACTGTCGCTCCCTCACCGGAGTTGACGACGCGACGGCGCCGGAGGTCCCGCGCCGCCGGTCCGCCCGCTCCCTCGCCTCGATTTCACCATTGCTCTGCTCAGGAGGAGAGGAGAAATGTTTTAGGGTTTCGGCTGAACGCGGCGAAATCGCCCTAGGTACGTCCCGAAACCAGCGTTGAGCCGTCAGATTGAAGATGAACGCTTCAGATTGTCCCGCGTTTTAAGTGCTCAACGCTTATCAGCCGTCGGATGAGGATCCGACGATCCACATAGCGAGCCGCCGCCGCCTAAGGTTTAGTGGGCTCCGAGCCCATGCGGGAGGAAGATTGAGCCGCCTTGGGCTGCCCTTTCGATTTTTTCCCTTTTTTCTTATTTTTAGCCAGGCCGAATCTTGTGTGGGCCGTTTAGGTCGGTGGGCCGCGCGTGTGGATTTTTCCATTTTTTCTGAGGGGTTTTTTCGTGGTGGGTTGGGCCTCTTTCAGTTTTTTAATTGATAGAAATCAGTTTATATGGAATTTAAATTCCAGAAAATTGAGAAATGGTTAGAAAATTTAGTTAAATAGCTGGGAAAATTTTTGAGAAATTTGTGTGATGATTGTATGCATTTTTTATTGCATTTTTCTACATTTTATACTATTTATTGCCAATAAGAGCATTTTCTCAGTTAATTAAATTCTATTAAGTGCTTTTCAAGCAATTTTCATCAATTGAGAAATTGAGTTTTAGCTTCCGTTGTAATTAAGTGATAAATTACTTGAGTAACTAAAGTGAAATTTTAATTTATAAAGTTTTGAGTTTAAATTAAGTTATGTTATGTTTATCAGTGGTAATTTAAATGAGTAACCAACGTGAAAGTTTGAATTTGCCAGTTAATTTTAAGCGTATTTATTTGAGCTTATGCTTAAGTTTATGTTTATGATTATTTAAGATTCATTGAGTAACCAACGTGAAAAATGATGTGTTAAGTTAATTATGCATGAAATTTGAAAGTAACCAACGTGAAATTGAATTGCCATGATTAATTTAAGTTTGCTTTTGAGTTTATCATATTAAGTTTTTTGTTATCATGTTAAGTTTCAATGATTAAGGGAATTTTGCTAAGTAACCAACGTGAAAAAGCAAAAATGCCATTCTTAAGTCATGTTTTATCATAAGTTTTTGCCATTAATCTTCAAATCTTTATTTTTTGAAGGATCAGGCTTGTCCTCAGCACTTAGCTATATCTCCACAATTGAGACCCTCAATGGTCAAAGAGAGGCTCCAGATGGCTCTAGTAGTCTCTAACCTCAATTTTGCAATTACGTCGCCTCGACCCACTGAGCCACCTGTCCCCATTGCCGAGACTAGGGAATCTAAGGAGTCTTTAGCTACGCGGAAGGCTAAGTACCTAAGCTTGAAGGATCAGTATGAGAAGGATCTCCTTAAGTGGGACACTTCCAACAGGAAGTGTCTCGTGATCACTAAGAGCACCATAGCTGACTCAATTAAGGGAGGAATCCCTAATTGTGACACAACCTTTGAGTACTTAGAGAGAGTCTAGAGTCAGTTCACTGGCTCTACTGAGGCAAGTGCAAGCACTCTCATGAGAAATATTGTCACTTAGAAATACTCTAGAGGTGGTGTGCGTGAGCACATCAATAAGATGAGTCACTATAACTCTAAGCTTAGGGAGCTAAACATTGTGATGCCAGATGAGATGCTCATTTACTTCATCCTAAGTTCTCTTCCTAAGGAGTTTGAGGCCTTTGTGGTCAATTATAACTCACTCCCTGAGACCTAGAACATTGATAAGATTGTTGCTATGTGCGTTCAGGAAGAGGAACGCATAAAGAGCTCTAAAAATGGTGATTACATCAATCTGGCTGACACTAAGGGTTAGGGAAAGGCAAAGAGATACTTTTCCTCTCCCAGACCACCTTCCTTCAAGGCTTCAGGCTCCAGTTTAACAAATAAGTTCAAAGGAAAGTCCTCTCAAAAGAGGGACAAGGATAAGTGTCATTTCTGTGGCTCAGATGAACATTTCCAGAAGAACTGTGTTGGATTCATTAAGTGGTGTGCTAAGAAAGGTAATTATATAATTAGTTTTGTAAATGAGGCCTTATATGTGAATTATTCACAGTCCAGTTTGGTGGATTGACTCAGGTGCCACTGTGGACATTTGTAATTCAATGCAGACATTAAGTATGATGAAAACTATAAGAAGAAGGGAAAGAGTGATTAAGGTGGCAGATGGGCGTGAAGCCGAAGTCGAAACCATTGGAGACTTATCTCTTAGATTACTAAGTGGCTTTGTACTTAGTCTAAATAATGTTCTTTATGTCCATTCATTAGAAAGGAACTTGATTTCAGTTTCGTGTTTGGATGATTTAGGATACATTTGTCATTTTGATAATGATAAGTGTCCCATCAGTTATAATAATGAGATTATTGGTCTTGCCTTCCGACATGACATGCTCTACTTATTGTCCACTCATGAGAATGTGTTTGCTATATGTGATGATCAAGTTTCGTCTAAGAACGACTTAGGACGTAATAAGCGCAAAAGAAGCAATTTAGATACTTCGTCGAAAATATAACATTGTCGTTTATGCCATATTTCGAGGGGGGATCGAACAATTAGTATCTCAATCAATTCTTCCACACTTAAACATTTCAGATTCTGAGGAATGCATTGATTGCATTAAAGGAAAATTCTCCAAAACTATTAAGAGAAACTCCAAACGTAGCTCGGGAGTCCTAGAAATAATCCACAAAGATATTTGTGGACCTTTTCCCGTGACATCGGTAGATGGTTATGATTCTTGCATAACATTTACAGATGATTTTAGTCGTTATGGCTATATTTATCAAATCAAGGAGTGATCCGAAGTGTTGGATAAGTTTAAGATATTTAAGGCCGAAGTAGAAAATCAGCACGACGTTAAGATTAAAGTAGTAAGGTCTGACTGTGGAGGTGAGTACTATGGTCGACACACCCCTTATGGCCAAGTCCTTGGACCTTTTGCGAGGATTTTACAGGAAAATGGCATAGTAGCCCAATATTCTACACCGGGCGAACCTCAGCAGAATGGTGTAGCAGAACGGTGAAACCGTACGCTTATGGACATGGTGAGAAGCATGTTAAGCTATTCTACACTACCAGTTAGTTTATGGATGGAGGCCTTGAAGACCGCCATTCACGTACTTAACCGTGTTCCATCTAAGTCAGTACCTAAGACACCGTATGAGATGTGGACGGGACGTAAGCCCTCACTAAACTATCTACATGTGTGGGGATGTCCAGCTGAGGCTAAGATGTTCAACCCAAACTTAAGCAAACTGGATTCTAGAACAATTAGTTGTCATTTTATTGGCTATCCTGAAAGGAGTAAAGGATTTAGGTTCTATTGTCCAGGTAGGCATACTAAGTTCATAGAAACACGACATGCCGTATTCTTAGAAGACGCTATGATCAGGGGGAGCACGGTACGGCGTGAAATAAATCTTGAGGAGGAGCGGATTAGTCTACCCGCTCCGGTGACTCAAGAGCCTTTTTTCACCCTACCTGCTGTCGTTGTGCCACAGGTGCCTGCCACTGGTGACACAACGCCTGTCGTTGCACCTCCATCAGCCACAACAGAAATAAGTGAGGTTCCACCTCCTCAGCCTGTTGATGATGTGGTCGAACAAGATGAGGTGCAACAACAGCCTCAACCCTTAGACGATGTGCAAATAAGAAGATCCCAAAGAGTAAGACAATCGGCAATTCCAAATGATTATCAGTTATACTTAAGTGAAGAAATTCATGTTGAGGATGATCCCACCTCATTCGAAGATGCCATGAGTAGACCTCAGTCATCCGAATGGTGTAAATCCATGGAAGATGAAATAAGATCCATGAGTGCCAAAAAAGTCTGGGTCTTAGTAGAGATTCCTAAAGGAGCCAAAACGGTAGGCTGTAAATGGGTCTAAAAAATTAAGTGTGACTCCAAAGGGAAGATCGAAAAGTATAAGGCTAGGCTTGTGGCTAAGGGATTCACGCAACGGGAGGGTATTGATTATAACGAGACCTTCTCTCCTGTGTCGTCTAAGGATTCGTTTTGAATCATCATGGCATTAGTAGCGCATTACGACTTCGAATTACATCAAATGGATGTAAATACGACGTTCCTCAATGGGAATCTTTATGAGGACGTCTACATGGCTCAACCAAAGGGTTTTGTCATTAAGGGTAAGGAACATATGGGATGCCACTTGAAGAAGTCTATTTATGGACTTAAGCAAGCTTCAAGGCAATGGTACCTAAAGTTCGATGAGACGATAAGAAAGTTTGGGTTTAAGGAGAATGAGGAGGATAACTGCATTTAAGCTAAGTTTAAGAATGGGAAATTTATTTTCCTTATACTGTACGTAGATGACATTGAAAGCATCTAGGCCCCCATGAGGTATGGTTTCGGTGATTAATGACAACCATTGGATTTTACTAATGAATTTGTGGATGCAAGGTCTCCCATATAACTCAATCAAACGAAATTTATATGAACATCAATATCAACTACTAATCATTAGAGACCCATATACAATCACTTTATGAGATCAAATCAATTATATGAAGATAAGAAGTAAAAGCTCTTATGTCAAAGTCATTCAACCACAATTGATGACACTTAATGCTTGACAATCATCAGAAGCACATTTCCAACAAATGTCTAAGAGGTCAATCGAGCAAAGTTCAAAAGAATCACTTAGAAACAACTCGAAGCAAACAAAATCAACTCACCGGATCAACCGATGTTTCTAGAGAACAACACGTCGGTCGAGTTGGTTTAGCAGAAGAAGAAGACCTCAGAACAAAGCACTCACCAGATCATCCGATGTTAAGGGCTAAGCTACATCGGTCCATCAGTACAGTTTGCAATATCCTTGGACCAAGTGTCGCACTGGATCATCCGATGTACAACAATATACACATCGTTCAATCACTCCAGTAAGCATCAAGTTTGAGCCAATCCTGGAGGAAGAGCCACCGGATCATCCGATGAGAAGACAAGTGTAACATCGGTCTAACAACGGTCATATCTGACACAGTGACGTCAGCTAAAGTGAACTTGACCGATGATAACTGAAGGGGAGACATCGGATCATCTGGTGTTCGCAGAAAAGTTCTGTCAGCCTACTTTTCCAACGGCTATTTCGTTGAGGCTGGCTATATATACCCCTTAAACCTGTCAAATCGACAAGTCTTGATCACCAGACATAATCTACACATCCACAAGCATTCAAGACAAAGAGCCATCACTTCTACATCATTTAGATCACTTACACACCAAGAGATAGGCTAGAACTAGCTAGAGAGAGAGCTTGTGTGCCTCCATTCTTGGTGAGTGGAATCTCTAGGGTAGTGAGAGCCTTAAGGGAGTGTCCCTTGGTGTTTGTAACTAAGAGAGACTTCTGGAGCTTGCCAAGAGGATTGTGGAAGCCCGGAGGATCGAAGTTGTACAAGGCTTGAGCTCCACCTTGCCAAGGTTGGCAAACGGAGAAGAATAGTGAAGATCCCTAGTCTCGGTGACTTGGGTGTGGCTATACCCTTTGGTGGGTGCCACAACGTGGATGTAGGAAGATCTTGACGATCTTGCCGAACCACGAGATAAATCCTCGTGTCTCCTCGGGAGTTTGCATCCTCTTCCTCTCCCTTACATTTATGCATTTTATATACCGCGGAGTTGCTATTTACTTCAATGCATAGATCGTTTGCGTAGGGAATTGGGCTTTTAGGAATTAAGTTTATTGCTTAGATTTTTGAAAAGAAGCCCAATTCACCCCCCCTCTTGGGCATTCGATCCTTACAATTGGTATCAGAGCAAGGTTGCTAATAGGATCATTCTAGCTTCACCGCTAGAGAGATAAAATGGCCAAGGTTGGGGGTTTGGTTCCTATCTTCGAGGGCAAGAACTTTGCCTATTGGAAAGCACGCATGCGCGCTTATCTAGAGGCTATTGCTCCCGAAGTATGGGAAGCGACCCACGCGGGGTTTGGAGAACACAACTATGTTGGTGATCAAATTAAACGGGATGCTAAAGCTAGGAATGCAATATATGAATGTATTAGTCAAGATGTGTTTTCTAGGATTGCTAGCAAAGAAAAAGCTTGTGAAATTTGGGCTTGCTTAATAGAGATTCATGAGGGTTCTTCTCGAGTCATGGACCTTAAATATCACATGCTTGAAGCAAAATATGATGAATTTAAGATGCTACCTCGTGAAAATGTCAATGAGATGTTCTCTCGCTTGAATGTACTTATTGAAGAAATTAATGCTCTTGACATTGCTTCTCTTGGCAAGGGACTCATCAACCGCAAGATCCTCATGCTTCTTCCCAAGCCAAAGTACAACATCATCAACTCCATGCTTCAAAAGGAGTCTCTTGACCACATTGAAGTTTCAGAGCTCATTGGAGAAATTCACGCTCATGAGATGAGTGTACTTGGAATGATGGAGCAATCATCTTCAAAAACAATTGCTCTAAAGGCCTCCACCAAGAAAACAAGCCTCAAGAAGAAGAAGGTGGTTGAGCCTAGCTCAAGTGAAGAAGAGCAAGCATCAAGTGAAGATGATGATGATGAGCTTGCATTGATGATGAGTAAGTTCTCATGCTTGAACTCCAAGATTACTAAGAAGGGATACACATTTGATCCCAAGAAGAAAGCGTTTCAACCAAGAAGAGATGATCACAAGACTTGCTACAATTGTGGTGATCAAGGCCACATCTCCTATGATTGTCCAAAACCGGACAAAAGAAGAGAGAACCACAAGAGCAAGCATCGCAAGCTTGAAGAAAGTGAAGATGATGAAGAAGAGGCCAAACCCAAACCAAGATCCTTTGGGAAGAGGAAACGTGACAAGAGCAAGAAGGCAAGACTCTTCCCCAAGAAGAGAAATGGCCCACAAAAGGTGTTCATGTGTGAGGCAAATGAATGGGTCACCGACGAAGAAACAAGTGATGAAGAGAGTGAAGTGGAAGAAGAAAGTTTGGCTGGCCTCGCCATTGCCAACAATGATGACTCACCTCTTCATCCACCACCCATGTGCCTCATGGCGAAAGGTAACACCATGGTATGTGACGACTCTAGCGATGATGAGCTTTCCCCCGATGATTTAACTTCTTTAATAAATGAATATCACATTATCATTAAGAGGGAAAAGAGTAAGGTTAAGGCTCTTGAAGGAACTCGTGCTAAGCTTGAGAGTGCTAACCTTGATTTGCTTGACAAGTATGAAAGCATACTAAAAGAGCATGACACGCTCAAATCCCATGTCAAGCAAGTTGAGGAGGATAAGGCTCAAATCAAGCTAGATCATCATGAGCTTGACTTAGCCCACCAAGCACTCTTGGGAAAGCACAATGTGTTAATCCAAGAGCATCAAACACTTAACCTTGCTTATGAAGTGCTTGATCAAGAGTTAAAAATTATGAAGAAACAAACTCTTAATGATAATACATCCATTACTTCTCATTCCACTAATGTCTTGCACAAGTCTTTGCCTTTGAAAGAGAACACTAGGGAGAAGGACTTGTTGGAAGAAATTGAGAGTCTCCGCACTAGTGTGGCTAGACTATCAAAAGGAGAAGTCAAGCACAAGGAAATCCTCTTCCAACAAGCAAAGGCCTTCAACAAGAGAGGACTTGGATCCTTCCCGGTGCCTAACAAAGGAAAGGCGCCCTCACCGGGGCTTAGAACAAGATTCATCAAGGAAGTTGGTTCTTATTGCCAACATTGTGAGGTCACCGGTCACCACACAAGGGAGTGTCCTTTTCCTAACAGACCTTCTCCAAAATTGCCTACTAACTACAAATCTACTTTCAATGATCATTATTATCTCTTGAGTAAAGTAGATGGCTAGGTGAAGGCAAGGTTCATTGGCAAAGACATGAAGGGCATGAAGGGGAAGCTCCCCAAGCAACTTTGGGTCCCAAACACTTGTATCACACATACAAGGACCTAAGTTGGCTTGGGTGCCTAAAGTTAAAAATTGAATTCATGTCTGTAGGTGAACTACAAAGCTAGAGGAAAGCATTGGGTACTCAATAGCGGGTGCACTAAACATATGACCGGCAATGATGGTATGTTCACCACCATAGAAAACCCCGGCAATCATGAACAAGTCACCTTTGGTGATAACTCTACAGGCAAGGTAATTGGGTTAGGTAAAATTGCTATTTCAAATGACTTATCTATTTCCAATGTTTTCTACGTTAAGTCACTTAGTTTTAATTTACTTTCTATTGCACAACTATGTGATCTTGGACTAACGTGCACCTTTAGCAAAAGTGATGTTGTTGTGAGTAGTGAGACAAGCCAAGAACTAGTCTTCAAAGGATTTCGGCATGGAAACCTCTACCTAGTGGACTTCTCCAACAAGGATGCTAGCTTGACCACTTGCCTTTTCACTAAGACAAGCTTGGGTTGGCTATGGCATCGACGCATAGCGCATATAGGGATGAGCAAGCTCAAGAAGTCATTCAAGCTTGGGATGGTGACCGGCGTGAAGGATGTTACATTTGAGAAGAACAAGCTTTGTAGCGCTTGTCAAGCCGGGAAGAAAGTTGCTTCACACCACCTAATGAAGACAATGGTGTCAACCTCCAAGCCACTTGAACTACTCCACATGGACCTCTTCGGACCGTCCACATATCAAAGCCTTGGCAGTAACCTCTATTGTCTTGTTATAGTTGATGACTACTCTCGCTATGCTTGGACTTTATTTCTAGGTGACAAGAGTGAAACTCTGGAAGTATTCAAGACCTTCGCCAACAACACTCAAAGGAAATTTCAACTTCCCATCATCAACGTCCGGAGTGACAACGACACCGAATTCAAGAACTACAACATTGGGGAGTGGTGTGATCGTGAAGGTGTGAAGCATGAGTTTTCGGCCACATACACTCCTCCACAAAATGGTGTTGTTGAAAGGAAAAACAAGACACTCATCACTCTTGCGCGAGCAATGCTTGATGACTACGGCACGTCGGAGAAGTTTTGGGCCGAAGCAATCAACACGGCATGCCATGCCTCAAATAGGGTCTACCTCCATCGACTACTTCAAAAGACCCCGTACAAGCTTCTCATTGGGAGAAAGCCCAACATCTCCTACTTTCGAGACTTTGGGTGCAAGTGCTACATCTACCGCAAGAAAAGGCTCGGTAAGTTTGAAAGAAGATGTGATGTTGGTATATTTCTTGGTTATGCATCAAACTCAAAAGCATATCTAGTATTCAACCAAACCACTGGGTTAGTTGAGGAAAGTTGTGATGTTGAGTTTGAGGAATCTAATGGCTCCCAAGAGGAGAGTTTTGGTCATGATGAAATAGATGATGAGCCTCTACGAGAAGCCATGAAGAACATGACCATTGGAGACGTCAAGCCTAAAGTTGAGGAGAGCCATGATCAAGGGGGAGCTTCAAGTTCCAACATCAACACCTCCATGGCGCCTCAAGTTGACGAAGAGGAGAAGGATGATCCATTGCCGACTCAAGACTCACAAGCCCAACAACATCAAGAAGAAGAAGAAGTCCATGATCAAGTCCAACCACAAGAGGAGCAACACGCATCACCATCGCCAAGTGCTTCACAACCACTTATGAGGCATGGACGCATCTCCAAGGCGCATCCGATGGACCAAATCATTGGAAGTCCGTCAAGGGGTGTAAGTACACGTTCTCGCCATTTCACTTCATTTTGTGAGCACTACTCGTTTGTTTCATGTGTAGAACCCACTCACATTACTCCAAGACCCAAATTGGGTGATGGCTATGCAAGAAGAACTCAACAACTTCATCCGCAATGAAGTTTGGGTGTTGGAGGAGCGACCCAAGGATAAGAACGTCATCGGAACAAAGTGGGTGTACCGCAATAAACAAGACGAGAACGGCGTTGTGGTCCGCAACAAGGCAAGACTTGTGGCCAAAGGGTTCTCGCAAGTTGAAGGACTAGACTTTGGGGAGACATTTGCTCCGGTCGCCCGGCTAGAAGCCATCCGTATACTTCTTGCCTTTGCATCACATCATAATATTAGACTTTATCAAATGGATGTGAAAAGTGCCTTTCGTAATGGTTACATTAACGAGCTTGTTTATGTTGAACAACCTCCCGGGTTTGAAGATTCGAGGAATCCTAATCATGTGTATAGGTTGCACAAGGCGCTCTACGGGTTCAAGCAAGCACCTAGGGCGTGGTATGAACAACTATGAGATTTCTTTATCATGCAAGGATTCAAGATCGGGAGGGTGGACACTACACTCTTCACCAAAGACATCAACGGAGATTTCTTTATTTGTCAAATTTATGTTGATGATATTATTTTTGGTTCAACTAACGAGGCTCTTAGCCATGAGTTTGGCAAAATGATGTCTAGGGAATTCGAGATGTCAATGATTGGAGAGCTCAACTTCTTCCTTGGATTCCAAATCAAGCAACTTCAAGAGGGGACCTTCGTCTATCAAGAGAAATATACCAAGGACCTCTTGAAGAAATTTGAGATGGGAGATTGTAGCTCAAGAAGCACTCCAATGGCAACAAATTGTCATCTCGACGCGGATAAGGACGGTAAACCTATTGATCAATCTAACTACCGTTCTATGATTGGTTTATTGCTTTATCTTACGGCATCTAGGCCCAATATCATGTTTAGTGTATGCTTGTGTGCTCGCTTTCAAGCGGCACCTAAAGAATCGCATCGGAAGGCGGTCTTTAGGATACTTAGGTATCTTAAGCATACCCCTAGTGTGGGCTTGTGGTACCCTAAAGGTGCAAAATTCCATCTCTTAAGATACTCGGATTCGGACTTTGCCGGATGCCGCGTGGATCGCAAGAGTACCTCCGGTGGGTGCCACTTGCTTGGGCGTTCCCTAGTATCTTGGTCTAGCAAGAAGCAAAATTCCGTCGCCTTGTCCACGGCAGAAGCGAAATATATTGTGGCCGGTGCATGTTGTGCCCAGATTCTTTATATGAAACAAACCCTTTTAGACTTTGGTGTTAAACTTGGTTGTGTGCCTCTCCTTTGTGACAATGAAAGTGCGGTTAAGATAGCTAAAAACCCCGTTCAACACTCCCGCACTAAGCACATTGATATTCGCCATCATTTCTTGAGGGACCATGAAGCTAAGGGAGACATCTCATTGCAAGGTGTTAGGTCCGAAGAACAATTGGCGGATATCTTTACTAAACCACTTGATGAGAAAACTTTTTCTAGGCTAAAAAGTGAATTAAATGTGCTAGATGAATCAAACGTCATGTAAGTTGCCATGATCATGTAAGAATGCATCCCATATAGGTCTTGTATAACTTTCAAAGGATAGGGGTGAGCAAGGGTTAGCTTGGGATGGAGGTTCTTTTGGGTTTTCCCAAGGCTTGGAGAGTGGCTCTCCCTGATGAAGCCTTTGAAAGGTTCAAATTTGGCAAGATAGATTTATTTTATGTCTTGTATGATGCCTGCCATATAGACTTGCACTCATATTTAAACTTCTTGCATTATAAATTGTTTGGCATTGCATACGGTAGATTGTCACAAAGGGGAACCCACCTCATGAGAAATAGACTTGTTTTAAATGCAATATCTCAACTCATATGAGGTGGAAAGAACAAAATGTTAGGTGCGTTAATGCCTAGAGGAACATGCTCTAAAGAGATAGAAGTCTTCATACTCTAGCTCACAAAGTATGGGCCTTACATTTTATTTGGATGATTTCCTCCCTATTTTCTCGGTGTTCCATTTGCTTTAAGGCCTAGCCAAGTTATTGGCATATTAGCTTTTTGAGGGGTGAGGGGTTGCCCAAAAAGTCCTAAGACATTTGTTTCTCATTGCTTGTTTGTTTGGTCAAAGGACATATATGGGATGTTGCTGTTTTGTAGTCATCGGATTATCCGATGCTTAGGTCAGACCATCGTCGGATCAGTTGGTGTTCAAAAGCCAAGAGTCAGTTCAGTCAAGTGTGACAAATCAACCGACGAGTTCATTCTGAAAAACATCGGTCCATCCGATGTTCACTTTTCTGGAACTGTGCTGAAATCCACCGATGCTATTCCTTTCCACGTCGGTCCATCCGGTGTCAACGACATCTTTTTGAATACCCTTACTGTGCCATTCGACCGATGCTTCTAACGTTTAACGTCGGTCCATCCGGTGTTAAAATTTCAACTAGGGTTTGGGACCCACTTTTTAAACGACCCTTCGCCTCCCTCCCTTCTCTCTCCCCGATCCCAACTCACCCGCGCCTATCTCCGCCGCCGCCGTCTCTCTCGCCCTGCGCTGCCGCCGCCCTCCGGCTGCCGCCGCCGCCGCCACCCGCTGGCTGCCCCTGCACCACAGCAACCGCGCCGATTCCTCCAGTGCCGCCGCCACTTCCTCTAGCGCCGCTGCCGCTCTCCACCGCAGCCGCCCGTGCACCACTACCGCCGCCCCCAGCAGCCACACCACCTCCCTCTGCGTCACCGTGGTGCCTCTCCCAAACTGTCGTGTCTCTTCGCTGTTAGGGTTCCCGGCCGCGTCGATCGTCATGTTCCGCGTGCTTGACGTCGTTGCGCCTCATCGCAATGGCTCGTGACAAGAAGAACAAGGGCAAGGCCATTGCGGAGCCGACCGCAAAGAAGCAGAAGCTCCCGAAGGAGGAGAAGAAGGCGTTGATGGCCACTCGTGCCACCGAGGTGCGAGAGCGTGGCCGAGGAGGATCACTAATGATCCGCGAGGCTCGTCTGAGGCAGCCTCCCGTGATCGATGAGTCTGAGGCAGAAGAAGAGCCGGAAGTGCCACACGTCCGCCGGCGCTCAGCCAGGACCCGTGGGGGTCATCCGCCGGCAGTACCACGTTCACGACCGTCAGCTGCCGATCGTCATGAGGACAGGGAGGCCCAGAGAGCCATCTACGAGATGGACACCACCGTCCGTGTCGGTGAAGGTGTCCGGTTGACTGATTACCGGAAGATGAAGGCCAAGCAACTCAGAAGACTTAGATGGAGTGTTCTGCTTGAGGAGTGGTACCCGCAGCCCAGAGAGGCTCTTGTGGACAGTCGTTTCTGGATCATGACACAGGCGTCTCTATACGAGACCTATAGACGCCGAGGCCACAAGCTATTCCAGCACAACTTTCTAGATTAGGATCAGCTCGCCCTGGCAGCAGAGATAGAGATACGCCCATACTTTGAGAGGTATCGAGGGCTGGTGTAGTTGATGTCCTACGACAGGAGTGCATATGTGGAGGATTGGGTCCGCGTATTCTACGCTACCCTATATGTCTCTGAGGGCCGCAGATCGATAGACTTCATGTTCATGGGCCAGCACCATCACCTGACGAGGCAGACGTTGGCACAGCTGCTAGGAGTGGACCTGCACGACACTTGCATGCATGAGAGGGTATATGGACTGGCAGACCCGCCGAGGAGGCCGCTCACTGGAGGAGTGGCACCACAACTGGAGGAGATACGCTCTTTGTTTGGACCGACTTTCTCTCTAGACCAGCCGAGGGTACCGGCACTACTGACTCTAGCTGCACGCACAGTGCACCTTACCTTGCACCGCACACTCTTGCCGAGGTCCGGGTACCTAGAGGGGTTCACCAGTCTACAGTAGACCCTCCTGTTCTACATCATGAACGGGATGGAGTTCGATATTGTGGACGTCCTCATATGCGAGATGGAGGATGTGATCACCGATGGAGTGGGCATGATGAGGCAGCTTGTGT
This sequence comes from Tuctoria greenei, assembly GCA_036927565.1. Classification (NCBI taxonomy): domain Eukaryota; kingdom Viridiplantae; phylum Streptophyta; class Magnoliopsida; order Poales; family Poaceae; genus Tuctoria; species Tuctoria greenei. Next base: position 192,365,331 of record JAYESD010000002.1, on the reverse strand, counting down.
TTGGACATTGGATCAGCTACCTGCTCTCCATGATGGTTCCTGAGGAGTCATCCGTGCATGATCGTCACTACCGTGCCCCAGCTCCTGGAGATCGCCGCCTTGGACGTCCAGTCGAGCGTCAGGTTCGTGCCTGTCTATCTGAGGAGGACTGGTCGGATCTGGAGAAGGAAGATGAGAGGCTGGCAGAGGCAGAAGCTCAGGGTGAGGATCTGCAGCATATATGGTCCGAGAGCGACACAGATGACAGTGTTCAGGAGTACTTCCCACCTCCTCCCTCACCCAGGCAGCACAACACGGAGGCTGGAGGCTCTACAGTGCCCCCCCTACTCCACCTCCCGTCACAGAGGCACAGGTCTCTCAGCCGTCTGAGCTCACCTCACTCCTGCAGCAGATGGTTGAGCAGTAGCGCTTGGACCGACTTGGAGCTGAGCAGACCCGAGCGGAGCAGGCAGCACGTCTTCTGGAGCTCCGGCAGCTGCAATAGCAGATGCAGCGCCAGATCGCCCATGAGAGGCGAGAGGACACTGACCAGCTGACGGGGCTGATAGACCAGATGCACCAGCGCTCCCTCGACCAGCAGCAGCAGACGCAGCAGGTGATGATGGGCATCCTGGGGTTGATCACCAACCTCTACACCCAGACCGGGATTGCCCTACCGTCGCAGCTGCTAGGCGTCGCTCCACCTCCACCTGTCCTTGCTCCAATTGCAGCTCCGATGCCGACCACGCCGATCCTGTCGATTAGCATGTCTCCACTGCTGGCTCCAGGTGCACCGATCCTCTCTCCACTGCCGGCTACGACGCTGTTCCAGCAGACGCCGGCATCCGTCGTCAGTGCCCCCTTGCCAGCAGCTACTACTCAGCAGGCATCGATGGCGGCTCCTACGGCTCCGACAGCTCCTTCCACCTCTACTCCAGGCAGCAGCTCCGACGACAGCACCCCCGACGGTGACCAGTTCGTCACCGCGCCTAGTACTCAGGGTCCTTACGCACTCGAATCCCTTTTTGGTGTCCTGATGCCAAAGGGGGAGAAGAGTTAGAGAGTCAGGGGGAGGGTTGCTTAGAGGGTTGCTTAGTCTCAGGGGGAGTCTCTATCTTTTGTAATTTGGTGCTTATCTGTTGTAATTCGATGTTTTTGCTACTCATTTGGTGTTTATTGAGTACTCTTAAGTTATTAATCGATTAAGCTTATTTGGTGTCTATCTATATCTTATGATCACTTATTCACTTGAGTTATTTCTTGATTGAGCTTTCAAATTCATTATTATCAAGTGTGATAATCTTGTATTCATTGCATATCCTCTTAAGTTTCGTACTATCAAATTCATTACTATTGTGCTTTAATTGTTGTGTTGTCATCAATCACCAAAAAGGGGGAGATTGAAAGCATCTAGGCCCCCATGAGGTATGGTTTCGGTGATTAATGACAACCATTGGATTTTACTAATGAATTTGTGGATGCAAGGTCTCCCATATCACTCAATCAAACAAAATTTATATGAACATCAATATCAACTACTAATCATTGGAGACCCATATACAATCACTTTATGAAATTAAATCAATGATATGAAGATAAGAAGTAAAAGCTCTTATGTCAAAGTCATTCAACCACAATTGATGACACTTAATGCTTGACAATCATCAGAAGCACATTTCCAACAAATGTCTAAGAGGTCAATCGAGCAAAGTTCAAAAGAATCACTTAGAAACAACTCGAAGCAAACAAAATCAACTCACCGGATCAACTGATGTTTCCAGAGAACAACACGTCGGTCGAGTTGGTTTAGCAGAAGAAGAAGACCTCAGAACAAAGCACTTACCGGATCATCCGATGTTAAGGGCTAAGCTACATCGGTCCATCAGTACAGTTTGCAATATCCTTGGACCAAGTGTAGCACCGGATCATCCGATGTACATCAATATACACATCGGTCAATCACTCCAGTAAGCATCAAGTTTGAGCCAATCCTGGAGGAAGAGCCACCAGATCATCCGATGAGAAGACAAGTGTATCATCGGTCTAACAACGGTCATATCTGACACAATGACGTCAGCTAAAGTGAACTTGACCGATGATAACTGAAGGGGAGACATCGGATCATTCGGTGTTCGCAGAAAAGTTCTGTCAGCCTACTTTTCCAGCGGCTATTTCGTGGAGGCTGGCTATATATACCCCTTAAACCTGTCAAATCGACAAGTCTTGATCACCAGACATAATCTACACATCCACAAGCATTCAATACAAAGAGCCAGTACTTCTACATCATTTAGATCACTTACGCACCAAGAGATAGGCTAGAACTAGCTAGAGAGAGAGCTTGTGTGCCTCCATTCTTGGTGAGTGGAATCTCTAGGGTAGTGAGAGCCTTAAGAGAGTGTCCCTTGGTGTTTGTAACTGAGAGAGACTTCCGGAGCTTGCCAAGAGGATTGTGGAAGCCCAGAGGATCGAAGTTGTACAAGGCTTGAGCTCCACCTTGCCAAGGTTGGCAAACGGAGAAAAATAGTGAAGATCCCTAGTCTCGGTGACTTGGGTGTGGCTATACCCTTTGGTGGGTGCCACAACGTGGATGTAGGAAGATCTTGACAATCTTGCCGAACCACGGGATAAATCCTCGTGTCTCCTCGGGAGTTTGCATCCTCTTCCTCTCCCTTACATTTATGCGTTTTATATACCGCAAAGTTGCTATTTACTTTAATGCATAGATCGTTTGCGTAGGGAATTGGGCTTTTAGGAATTAAGTTTTATTGCTTATATTTTTTAAAAGAAGCCCAATTCACCCCCCCTCTTGTGCATTCGATCCTTATAGACATACTACCGACAAGCAGTGATGTCAACCTACTCTTAGAAACTAAGAAGTGTTTATCCTCGAACTTTGAGATGAAGAATCAGTATGAGGTTGATCAGATGAGAGGAATTCCGCATGCTTCTGCTGTCGGAAGCTTAATGTATGCTCAAACATGTACGCGCCCTGACTTAGCTTTCGTGCCTGGGATGCTTGGCAGATATCAAAGTAATTCTGGTTTAGATCATTGGAAAGCACTTAAGAAGGCGCTAAGATACATTCAGGGTACTAAGAACCTCATGTTAAAGTATAGTAAGTCGGACCCATTAGAAATAGTGGGTTACTCAGATTCAGATTACGCGGGTTGTGTGGATACTAAGAAATCCACATCAGGCTATATATTCACCCTCGCGAACGGAGCTATATCGTGGAGAAGCTCCAAATAAGTCATAACTGCATCGTACACAATGTATGCTGAGTTCATAGCTTGTTTTGAGGCCACTGGACAAGCATCTTGGCTTAAGAAATTTGTTCTCGGTCTAATAGTGGTAGACAGCATTCATAAACCACATAAGTTATACTACGATAATGAGCCAGCAGTGACATACTCTCACAACAACAAGTCGAGTGGTGCTGGCAAACACATCGACATTAAGTATTATGTTGTAAAGGAGAGAATCCAGGATAATTCAATTAGTCTCGAGCATTTAAGAACTAATAAAATGCTTTGGATCCGCTAACCAAGGGTCTCCCTCCCAATGTGTTCAGAGAACACGTAGCCGACATGGGATTAGGGGAGAACTTGTGAAACAAATCCTGGATACTAAGGGGACAACTAAGCATAAGGTTATTTCTAATTGTGAGACATATTGTGGTCTTCGAGTCGAACAGTACGTAAATGGCTCCTTCTGATGCGTCGTGCTCCTTATGTCAAAACAAGAAGAAATATACATAAGTTTAGTAATTAAGAATAAGAATAAGTTAAGTAAGCAATAAGTACTCCCGAGATCAAGGGGGAGAATGTTAGTTGATCTCGATCCCACCCCGTTGGGCAACAACCAACGGGAGGACTCAATCTCCTGTAAGTATCGGGCGTGGGGCAAAAACCCACGTCCGACTCCCATCCTCAGCCGCGCGATACCCTCGGGGGCGCAACGGACTCGGTTCCGTTGGCGCCCCCCCACCGTACACGCTATAAGAACAGGGGGCCCTCAGGGGCATAAGGCATCGGTGCTAAATTGCTCCCGAGGCCCCCGCCAAACCAATCTATTGTTTCTGCCGCCGCCACCTACATGCGCCACCTTCGACGACCGAGAACACTGTCATCCTCGCCTTCGGTCTACACTGCATCACCGGCTGTCCTCATCGGCAAGCACTTGATCCCAATGGCATCAAGTGCTCCCTCTGAAGGTACACCTCACCTCTATCCTCTCCCTCATTGCTGATCATGTATGCATGTCTATGATCTAAGTGTTAGTTTATGGTTGATTATATCTAAGTATACTCGGTTAGGAGTTCCTAGTGATGATCCTAAGATGAATTAGAACAAACATCTTGACCTCCTCTAAACATAACACCAACTCTTGGCCCTTTTAAAGTCACACATTTCCCATGAAAATTTTCGGAAGCGTTTATCTACATTGAATTTTAGACACAGAGACTTCCATGTATTGATCCCAATTTTGCCAGAACCTCACTCATAGTACCTAATATCCTCCATAAGATTTCCAGAACCAGTGGCTTTAGTTCGTTTACTTACCTGTCCTTCCATTGAGCTATAGTATAATACTGATATTGATTCATTTGTATTATTCTTTGCATATCAAATAGTTGCCGAGCTCAAGAGGACCTCAGAGAAACTTGAAGTCATCCTCCTGGAGATTAATTTGATTCCATCTTGCAGCCAGGCAAGCCTCAGTTTTCATTTAATTGGGTTTTAAATTTTTATTTGTATCACACTATATTGGTTAGAATGTATTCTGCACTTGGTCTAGGTTTTCTTAAAGTTTTCAACTTGCATGACCAGAGCACCCATGAAAGAAGGGTAGATGTTTAAGTCCTCGATGTGTCAATGCTATGCCCAATGTTATAGTTTCTTTGGTAGAAGTCGAGTAGTTGGAATCTACTCGCGAGTTCAAGAATTGGGTTCATACGCGATTGGTCGAGAGAGAGATTCACCATTTGGTTAAATATGAGACCAGACATGGAGTAGGAGCAGCAGGACATAGGGACCCATGAGTTGTAGTTGTGCACATGTCGGTCAAAGACCGATCCATGTGCGGTCCTATTGAGCAAGTTTGAATGTACTGAAGGCATACTGGATATATGAAACCAATAAATGGATGTAACTTGTCGACCTTAGCAGTGAGGCATAACCCACCGCCTTATAGGTGTGGGTTGAGAGCAACAAGGTGTAAACCTACCAGCGGGTACATCGTACTCCATGTGGGGTCCTCCTACTCGAAGCGGTGGGACCGGTTCGACTTGTAGGTAGTGGGTGAAATTGTTGCCGCATACAATATCTTTGTAGTGTGCCTTCGCAGCTCTGAGTGTGGGTGTATGTGTCGTGCTATTCGTGTATCCCTACAGGTGTATATCCATTCGTGTCGTCGTCCCTCGCGGTTATTGAGTACCGCTTGTTCACTGCGTTGTGACGTAGTTAGTTATTTGGAGATGAATATTATTGAATCATGCTTTATGGAAGAATTATGTATTGATAATTGTATGTTTAGAACAGGTTGCTCACTAAATTTCATATTCATGAAGCCTTAATTTGCTGCTAAAAGCTAAAAGTGAGGACTAACATTTAGGCGAGTCTTTTATTGCAAACTGCTGTCCTATATTACGTATATCCTGCATATAGAGTTCCATGCTTAGCGGAGACGCATAAGTCTTGCTGAGCCTTCATGCTCACGGTTGCTATTTTAAGTTTTGCTGCAGATGATGATGTATATGATGAAGGGTTCACCGGTGACGGATTGCCCCTGTTGGGGTAAACGGCCGAGTGGGAACCCTGCACGCCGCCATGTGTTTCACTTGTGTGCTGCTAGTGTGTTTCCGTTCGCGGGCTGAACGGAATGGATTTTGCATAGCTTAGGCTTGAGTGTCGAGAGCTATGTACTTATCCTCCATTGTAGTGCATTTTCATGTATATTATTTGTAAAAGACAAAGTTTGTATAACACAATGTTGTTTTATGTAGTATGATGTACCTTTTTCTGTGTGCTGTTGGGTGCCGCATCGCACGGCACCACCCAATTGGGATTTCTGGAATGTCGGGACACCGGTCTTCACATTTCAATCCACCTCAAAGCTCGAGGTTGCGGAATGACATGTATCCTAGAAGCTCATTGTGTTTGTTCTTATCAGCAACAGCTATGACCATGATCAAGCACTTCAGCTTCAAAGCCATTGTATTATGGAAATTCATAAGAAATAGCTAGAAGGGTGTGCATTCGTGGGTTTCAAAAATGTGCAAATCAACTCGTGTCAGTTCTGGTGGTGGGGACTTCAGAGGAAACATGTCAACACATCCATTGTATCTGAAGTGTCACAATCTCAGCACATCGAGAATGACTTTTAAAAGTTTCATCATTAGGTAATTCAGAAGAACTAGGGTGGTGACCGTCGGGCAACAGGAGCATAGTGTCTGAATCATCTGATCTCTAAAATTGACTATATGGTACCAATGTTCTTTTTTGGCATCAAGAAACCAAACAATTATTGTGATAGCGAGGTAATCGAGATGTCATGATCATTACCTCTGGGTGTCCAGTGTGATGCCACAACTTTTCAGCAATGGCACTAGCATAAACTAGAATAACAGATCAGTCATGGCACCGTCAGGTCCTTGCAGTTGGTGTCGTCGATGATGTCAGCTTGTTCTCTGACAAGAATCTTAAATTGGGAATTATGAACATCGGAATGGCATAATAGTCCTCTTCCACACAGATCATTAGCCTCTTTACGGATCCTTGTTTGCGAGCATCTCCTTAGCATCCCAGAAGATGGTGTAGCGCCTAGTGTCCAAGGAGACTTTGTCACGTTTGTAGATCTCATGCTGAGATGGACACTGGGGCCACTCCATGGGGTCAACCACAGAGATGGCTAGCGCCGGGCGTGCGTGGCCATGGATGTGGGCTCTTTGGCGTGTATGCAGTAGAGAATATGCTGCAGCAGATCGTGGGCAAGGTTGGACAGACGTGTCTCGACTGCCATCAACATTGGCAGCACAGAGCGGCCAGATCACCACACTGAACATGTTCAGCTACTTATAGAGCTTTGACTATATGAATCAAATCCGCTAGAAGAAGCGCCTTACCGAACCAGCACATTGCAAATTATTGAGCTCAGCCTGGGCTGTAAATTTGATTGCCCAAAATATTAGCCTAATTTATGACGGTATTCTCATAGGACAAATCACAGTATGTGTCCCCGACACAAAACTAATCATTCAGCTGGCAAAACCAAGAGTTTGAGTGCCCTAGACACAGCAATAGACAAATTGCTCAATACAGATGTCAGATGAGCCCTACAATTATGTCTTCAAACCTCCTACAATAATGACCTCCACTATCACTAATGACATTGTGCGTAAGTAGATGCGAGTCCTACGATGCCTGTCGTATGACCAACTGAAGTTTACCATGCCTGAAACATTGACCGTTCTAGTGCAAAACATTTTTTCAATGTTGATTGCTTCCTCGCTCAGCGCAAACATACAAATGCTTCAGAGCAAAAACTTACAAATAGAAGGGTCAATATATATGAAAGTTCAAAAAAGAGTTATTGATAAATTATATAATAGACAGTTACAAGTAATTGTAGTGGACGCACAAACAAATATTGGTGACCCAGTCTTTATTCCTAGAGATATTTATTCTCCAAAAAGTTGGGGTCATATTTGACAAAGGAAAAACGTATTAGTAGACGATGTTATAATAAACAAGATACATTGTATTCCAGATGGATGGCACATCACTTTAAGGCGTAAGCTAAGCGCTTATTGGTAATAATTTCCATATTGAGCGTGGAGGGGGTCTGTTTTTTGTTTTACTCTGGGCCATCAAAAGCTTAGCTAGGACCAGCTCTGAAACAACCTAACCATTTAAGGATGGGCTTTAGTGAAATAATCTCATTGAATAACTCATAAGTACGATATAAATAGTTTAGTGGAATAATATTTTGCATGCATTATGCAATATATTTTAAAACATTCTTGAAGAATATTTTTAAAGACTCACACTTCCAAAATGCATCATTAAAATGATAAATTCGAATACAAAGTTGGGTTATTAATATCACAAATATGTAAATGGACATGGGGTAAAATATACTTGCTCATTAAAATGATAAATTTTGATTAAATGCATGACCATAGTTTTCCCTTTTTTAGAGTATTTGGATTAAATTAAATTTCAAATGATAGACTGAAAGAAATACTATAACAATGCAAGAAAATTTTCCATGATTCATGGAGATACAGTGTGACACTCGCAATTTCAATAAAAAGAACCAATTGGATACTCAATGTTAGTTACTACTCGAGTCATGAAAGTCAAAACTCAAGATTTGGATATCTTGAAATTAATAAGGAAGTTCTTATGGACACAATAGTCTAAGTAAAGGATATATATCACTACGTAAGAAAGCTCTTACGAGACGTGCCCGAACAAATAAGGGAGACGAACAAACCGTGTATCTCTGTCGTCACGTCTCGCATTACGTTGTCATCAGAGACGGGCGGCAAGGCGGTCGCCGATCAGACTAGGTGCGAGGCACGCTCAAAGGTAGTGCGTCTCCTTTCGCTGAGTCATAACAGACGGGCTTTACGAGGTCATTGGAGACAGCCAAGGTGCGCGTCACCCATCATTGTGAATGGGAGACACACTCTAATGCAGCGTGTCCCAAATATTTTGAATGATCTGGAACTTTCTTTATGACAGCCCGTCGCACATTTGTTGACATATCTGAAACGTGCTATAAGGAAGTGTGTCTCCTTTATTTAGATAATCCAAGACATCCTCTGTTACATCGCATCGCGGATTCTTTACAGACAAGTTCAGTGCGGCGCTAACAAGAGACACTCTCTAGTAGACGCACGTCTCCTATTAGGTACCCCCACCCCTGATTATCCTAGATCCCGCCTGCATCCTGGAGCTAGCCAGAATTTGGCAGTCGCATTGCCTGTGTCAGCAACATACACATATAGAAACATATATAGCCAAATGTCTCCCGTTCATCCAGCTTAACATGTAACTAATCAAATATTAGCAAAGTGTACACACATTGACCAATCAAATACTAACAAGTGTAAATCGTGGTTACCAAGTAACTATTTACACAAAATTCCCCTGTTCATCCAGCTTAACATGTAACTAATTTATACAAACTATTGGTAATGAAATTCTTTGTTTGAATTAATGATTTCAGAAAAGATAAACCTGCATAGGACATCTCTAACTTGCTCAAGGCTACAATCTTCAACGTTCCTTAAGACAGGTCCGTAGTCTTGCCACACGATAAAATGAGATTTAGCAAAAGATTAGTAATAAAGTAAAATAAATGCACTTACACATACATTGCAATTAGGTTGCTCTCCAAATAAAGTCATGTGTATGCAGACGTGGAAGCCTCATGTGTTGTCCAGAGCTTGTTGTGGGACGTCAAATGCAATATAATGTGTAAGCAGTTGGAAATTTCCTTTTACTTGTCCAAAAGCCCTAAACAAAAACATTATCAGTTAATGTAAAATTATCGTGCAAGGAAACTAAAGTGAAGAAGGAACTTACTCGTCAATAATGGAAGAGATATCATTCCATGACCCGGTCTTTCGCTCGCCAGTTTTTTCATTTGTCGGCCTTGAGGAGTCACCGTACCAGACCTGGTCGTACCGTGTAGATATTGCTATGGTTTCCCAATGGTTACCCGTGTTGAACGGTAGGACTATGAGGTCCTTATCACTGTATTTTTTCACTGCCTTCACAAAATATAGAATAACTTCTTTTCCACCCTTCGCCGTTTGCAGAAGAGGTTTTGATGGTACTTGCAGGTCAAGATATGCAGTAGACGCGTTTTGCGTGTTATGACGAGCATGTTGTTGCTGGTACCCACACACAAAATGCAAAATTTGTCACATATAACACTTGTATTGAGTATGTATTGAAGAACCAAGTTTTTGAGGAGACTTACAATGCGAAGCGGCATATTAGGGAGATATTCGACGCCTTGAGGTTGAAAAGGTCCTAGAGATCGGACCATGAGATGACAAAAGCGCCATCACTCGGGAGAAAGTGTTTATCCTTCAATGACACTAGTATGGTATCACACCTTTTGCAATTTTCCATGTAGTATTGATGATGCTGAACACAAGGTTTAGGAACTTGTTTGAGTGTGGCCGCAGTTAGCATCGGCTTTCCCAGTTCATACTTTGAGTTAGCATGCGTCATAGATTTCAGAGCCCTCGGGTTAGGTTCTGACTCTTTCATTTGTTTCTTTCAACCTTCCTTCAACGATAATTGCCGCTGCGGCAGACCCTTGTTCTTGGCACGTATATTCTTCGCCGGCTTTGCCGGCGGCTGATTAGGTGTAGGGCGCAGGGCACTTCGAGTGCAAGGTGGAGACCAACACGGCTACTCATCAAGTGGAGAGTTTTGTGGGAGCTCTACAGTTGGAGACAGATTCGACTTCTCTGTAACTAGAGGCAACAACTCTCCAATTGGAGTCTTCTACTGCTTCTCTATAACTGAAGGTAACAATAGCTCTAGAATTGGAGACAGATCCATCTGTTCTGGATTTGGATGCAAAAGCAGACGTGCCTCAGGAGACATTGAAGCGTTCGATGTGGAAGCTGTTGCTGCTGCTGCTGGGTGAACAACAATAAGGCTCCATCTCTACTGAACCCTTCTAGTAACTGCATCCCGCACAGTCAGCGTTGTATCATCCGATGGCACGTCGAGCTCCAGGGTTTTTCTATTTTCATGCACCATGTCCACCCTGACCACAGATAGGATGTTGTGTCCACCTGAATGTTGTCAATCATGGTCTGATCCGGATACACTAGCCCTCTCTTGACCTCCAGGTCAACTTACTGGAAACACAACGAACACGGCCTCGTTGCTCCGGTGTTTGCAGGGCCTTAGTGAGGGCATCATTTTCCCTCTCACCATTTGACTTTTCGCTGCTCAGGTTCCAGACTCTATGAGCGATGTTTGCAGTGTCCGGGCTATAGAAGGTGATACCGCCTTACTCAGATAGCTGTGAACGAGCACACATAAATGGTTTTAGCGGTCCACTGAAACTGTCGTATGGATTCTGAACACCTAGCAGGGCCAATGCTGAATCCTGTTCTTCCCAAATCCTTTTTTTACCAGCATAACCGGTGTTGCTAAGGTGGTGATCAAGCTCATTTTGCGATCACAGCCACTTCATATGTTCACTGCTCTTGGCAAATTCCTGTGATTTGCACTTTTCAACAAATCTCATCCAGTTCTCTTCTGACACATGTGGATACTTATGGAAGGGGGTTTCACGATTCTTCGCAAACCCACGAAGCTCAGTTTTGTAGGTCATCCATGCATGATAGATCACCTTCATAGCTAGCTTCTTCCCCTTATGTTTCTTATGTTCTGGATATTGAACAATGATCAAGAAGGCAGTGTCAAGGCGGCGACGAGCTTGGGAAAAAGGACAAACGCGGCGGCGTGCTCTGGGGAAGCGGACGACGCGACAGCGATTTCTAGGGCAAGAAGTGATTAGTGCGGGTGAAAAGTGAAAAGTTGTGCTAAGTCTTGCGAAGAGAACATGCGAAAGAGCTATAAGTACCTTAGGGCAGTGTCAAGGCGGCGACGACCTCTGGGGAAGCAGACCGACGCAGCGGTGTGCTCCGGGGAAGGGTCGACGCAACGTCGGTTTCTAGGGCGAGAAGTGATCAACGCGCGCGAAAAGTGAAAAGTTGTGCTACATGTTGCGAAGAGACCGTGCAAGAGAGCTAAAAGTACCTTAGGGCAACTATTGCAGACACGCCTCAGAAGAGCCATCGCTAAGCGCGTCTCTTTTCTTTTGAATTAATGTGCGTCTCTTGCCATAATGTCATTCGGGCACAGAATTCGAAGCGCTCCAACCTCATTGTCGATGACATGTGGGACCGTGCCAAAACTAAATAACAAAAGCGTCTAAAATGGAGACGCGCTTTTTAAAAACTCGTCTCACATTAGACACAAATCTTTTTCAGGTAGAGCAAATGTCTAAATCGGAGGCATGCTTTATAAAAACACGTATAACATTATCTTTCTCGAGAGACGCCCCTTTGTGAGGCGCATCTCGCATCACTTTCGTATCTTTTTAGGAAGAGTCTAAATCGGAGACGATCTTTCTGAAGACACATCTCACGTTATCTTGCCTGAGAGACTTGTGAGGTGCGCCTCGCATCACTTTCTTATCTTTTTAGGCAGAGTCTAAATCGGAGACGGTCTTTTCGAAAACGCGTCTCACATTAACTTTCTTATCCCATTTCAGGGGGAAGCAAGTGCTACATTCAGTAGTGCTTTCTTAAGAAACAGAACACAAGGCATTAATACTTCTCCATAAGAAACAGAGCACATATGACCAATGGAAGTCAAATTTTCACTCAAATGGCAATATTTTCACAAATTTGAGCATATATCACACAAATATCCAAATGGAAGTCAATTTTTTTACTCAATTGACCATATTTTCACATATTTGAACATTTTTACACACAATCAATTTGGTACTTTACGTTGCGGTCTTGTTTTTTTGAAATTCTTGACTTTTTCATGGTGACTGTTCTGCAAGTATGGAAGTTCGTTGGTCGATGGTATTCTTAGCTTGATCATCGAGGTTATAAAAGGAGGAATCTCATCAAATTGTTCAAACTCTTCTTCATCAACGTCATTCTCGACTCCGACGATTCGTTGTTTTCCATGTATAACCACCTTAAGTCTTTCATTTGTTGCATCTCGAACGTAGAACACTTGAGAAACGTGTTCTGCTAACACGAAAGGCTCCCACTTATATCCTTGATGGTTAAGATCAACGCTAGTGAAATCGTACTTGTCTTGTACAACACATTTGATTCCATCATCCCAGTTGCAACGGAAAGAGGAATCTTGAACCCTTGAAAGTCAAGCTCCCAGATCTCTTGTATTTGACCATAGCATATGTATTTGTCTTGGCCTGCAGCGTTATAAGCATCAACACGGACATCACTATTCTGATACGTGCTTTTCTTAGCTTGTTTTACAGTGTAGAACGTGTATCCTTTTATATCGTACCCTTGATATGTAATAACTATGAATATAGGACCATGAGCCAACTTTTTAAGGTACTCACTTGTTTGAGTATCTGATGAGTGAGAAATCCGATCCCGGAGCCAGCCAATGAATTTTCTCCTGTGTTCATTTGCTCACCATGATTCATTGCGGCCAGGACTGTCTCTAAGCACAACCTCCTTTAGCTCATCGAGGTACTCCAACACAATGGACATGTGTCGCGACACGTGGAAATAAGCGCAAAAGAATAAATGTGAATATGGATTTATAGCCTTCTTCCCAATGGTCCCTTTTCCTGTGAGCCTCCCCTCATGGCGAGACTTGGGAACACCAATCGTGTTACCCGAGTCAGTGTAGTTTAGAGCCCACTCCACAACATCCTCTGTAGAGTATCCTTGTACCATGCTGCCCTCAGGGAAAGCTCATTTCTAACAAAGGACTTCAGTATACCCTTGAGTCTCTCGTAAGCATACATCTGGTGAAGGAACACGGGACCAAGTAGCTTTATCTCATTAAAAAGATGAGTTGTGAAATGGATGCTGATGTCGAAAAAGGCAGGTGGAGAATACATCTAAGCATAAAGTTTCATAGTGCCTTTTTTCCAATGACTCGAGATCTTCTTCACATAGTACTTTTGACCAATTGCATTGATGAAAAAGCAAAAGTTCATTATAGCCTTCCGAACATTGACCGGTAGGATATTCCGAATTCCAATAGCAACCATCTGCGTAAGCAATATATGGTAATCATGAGACTTCACATCGGGAGCTACTTTTAGATCTGGAAATGAAATAAGCCTTGAGACGTTCGTTGAGTAGCCAGATGGTACTTTCACATTTTTCAAGAACCCAAAAAACTCTTTTTTTTTTCATTTTTTGAAAGGGTGATGCATGATGTGGGTAGTTCCATTCCTTTTACCGAGTCATCGATGAACAACTCAGGCCTAATTCCCATTATCTTTAGATCTGCCCGTGCATGTTCATGGTCTCGAGATTTCCCATCCGTGTTAAGCAATGTTCCGAGTTGGCTCTCACACACCTTCTTCTCAACATGCATCACATCAATCAAATGACGGACGTCTAAGTCTTTCCAATACGGTAGCTCCCAAAAAATCGATTGCTTCTTCCACATGTCATCTTCTCCAGTATTTTTGCCAGTCCTTTTCCGCTTACCAAGGACGACATGGATATCCTTGACCATTTCATAGACTTCATGACCCATGATGTGAGTTGGAGGATGCCTCCTCTCAGTGTCACCAATGAAATTATCCTTCATACTCTGAAAGGGGTGCTTCATTGGAATGTAGCGTCGATGTCCCAAGTACACTATTTTGCGTGACTCGCTCAAGTACTGCGAGTTTGTTTCTCTCAAGCAATGTGGACATCTGCAACCTACTTTCTTACTCTGTCCGGACAAGTTACGTACCGCTAGAGAATCACTAACAGTCACAAATAAAATGGCTTTGAGGGAAAAGTACTCACACTTGTGGTCATCCTAGACCTGCACTCCGTCGTTGTACCACAACTGCTTCAGATCTTCAACCAGAGGCCTGAAATAAGTCTCAATGTCATTCCCAGGTTGTTGTGGCCCCGGTATCAATCCTGACTACATAATATATTTCCGTTTGTTGTACAACCAAGGAGGAAGGTTCAAAACTGTAAGCACAATTTGCCATGTGCTATGTGTGCTACTGTTCAAAAAAGGATTCATGCCATCGGTGCTCATTGTGATCCTAATATTCCTTGGATCAATGGAAAATTCAGGATTTTGTGAATAAATGTTTCGCCACTTTGTGGCATCGGGAGGATGTCTTGTCATTCTAGCATCTTGCTTATGCTTCTCTTTGTGCCATCGCAACAATTCTGACTCCTTGTTTGCAAACCAATGCTTCAGACGAGGAATGATAGGAAAGTACTAGAACACCTTTCTAGGCCCTCGTTTTCTTCTATTGCAGCTCTTGTCATCACTGTCGTCTTACCTACAATTGAATCTTTCCACTCCACAAATAGGGCATTTGTCGAGGTTTTCGTACTCAGGACCACGATATAAAATACAATCATTCTTGCACACGTGGATTTTTTCACCTCCAAACCCAGTGGACAGATTATCTGTTTTGCCTCATAAACTGTCGTAGGGACTGTGTTGCCTTGGGGTAACATGTCCTTAAGGAGCGTCAATAATTACATAAAACTACAATCACTCCATCTGTTGCTTGCCTTCAAGTGGAAAAGTTTTACCATCACAAACAGTTTGATGTACTTAGTTGCACAACCATGATACAATGGCTTCTTCGAGTCTTCGATCATCTTCATGTAATTTGCGAGTTCACCATTACTGTACCAATCATCGTCGCCATGTCTCTCGACATTGCGTACCATCTCCTCTATGTTATGCACCTGAAACTCAATGTCGTCATCGGTGAACCCTGATATATTTGGCTCGTTCACATCCTCGTCATGATCTTCTTGGACACTGGTAGGGACCTCCCTCTCCAAATATGAATCTCTCATCTCTGCTTCATTAAGACCCTCCTCCTATGTTTGTTCCAACATCGATAATCCACCATGAAGCCATGCATGATCAAATGTGACCTCAACACTTCAACTGTGTGATGCCTCTTCTCATTCTTGCAGTGTTTGCAAGGACAACAAATAGTCCCTCTAATGTTGTCCAACATGTCTTTCTTCATGAAAGCGATAAATGCATCTACCCCTTGGATATATTCATTGCAAAACTTTTAGAATGAAAGTGGGAAAGAGCAGAGCAAGAACGGGGCAGCTTTGGTAGCCAATTGTTCTGCCATGGCTGGGAGGTTGTAGAAGGGAAACATAAAATCAAGACGAATCGATATAAAGCTTGTCTCTCTATAGAGGGAATGGGAGATGAACCCGCTTCCATAACAAAAGGAGATGCGCCTGACCGGTGAGTATGAGAGACCAACCGGATTCGATTATGAAAGAAGACGAACGGCAAGGAAAGTCGGTCTCAGTTATGAAAAAAATATGAGTCACGCTCAATGAAAGCGCGTCTCCAGTTTGTCAGAGAGGCGGGCATGTCTTGGATCCTACGCAATTGAGATGGGCTTTATTGTTACGCATCTCCTTGTACGTTCAACCGAGCCATGTCAGATCCTTGCTGAGGTGGGCGCGTCTCTCTTAAGGTTATCAAAGACGTACTCCTTTCAGCGCGTCGCCCATCTTTGTCTCCTATTTGAATTTCTTACATAGTGTATGTTACTCGAGCATTGGACGTCAAAACTCGAGATTCGGATATCACAAAATGAACATCAAAACTCTATTGGATATGGTATTCTTTGTCTATATAAAGACTAGTGGGTCGGGGGTAGAGCCATATGCGCTCTAGAAGCATAGATAGCAAGATAAAACTTTTCTTCTTCTAAGATCAACAATGGTGAGCTCTGGTGTGATGGAGTTCATGTGCACTGTTCTATGGTCTGTTTTATTGTCATGTCCATCAGCTAAATTACTGATGTGTGTAAGTAGAGTTGCGGAGTGCACAGATAAAAAATTAAATTTTATCCCTCTATTTTTCTTAATTTGGTCAAATAAACAAACTGTTAATTATTCTCACTTCATTTCATGCATACTTGTCCACTTATAAATCATGGATTTTCGTGTACAGTTGAACCATAAACATGCTATAACACAGCGGGTCCCTTGACCTAGGTCACTGTTGAAGTACATGCTTGGACACTGGCCTCAAATATTACTGTGCCATCTGCAGAGAACAAACTATGAGTGTTGCTGCAAACATTTCATTCAAAAATATTTTGATGGCTTCAGTGCTCGAGTTATGGGATGGATATTTTTATTTGCTAGGTTATTTCATGTATGTAATTTATCCTTTCATCTTAATGTGAATCAACTTCATCACTTTTGTGATATTAAATAAATATGGTGTGGTTTAATAGCAGTATGATGAGCTCAGATATGATGAGAGTCGTGTACTCGATTGTTATACCGTTCTTTATGGTCTTTATTATCACACTTATCTGCTCAGTTACTAGCCGATGCACCTCAGTATGTATACGGAAGGTACATATCCCAAATGGAATTTGAACCCCGTTAATTTTCTTAATTTGGTCAAAACAATAAACCATCAAGCATTCTCACTTGATTTTCAGGCTTACTTGTGCACTTACAAAATAATGGTTTTCTCTATATTGTTGATCCACAAGCATTCTATAACACAAAAATCCTTGTGGCCTAGGTCAGTGTGTAAGTACATGCTTGGACTATGGTGTCGTATATTATCTTGTTTTTTGCAAAACAAACTAAAAGTGTTGCTACAAACATTTTATCCTAGAATAATACGATGGTTTCCATGGTCGAGTAATGGTATGGACTTATTTACCTCCCTGTTGATTTCATGCACACATGTAATCGGTCTCTTTGCTCTTAATGTAAATCCCCTCCATCACTTTATGCTGTGGAATAAATATGCTGTCATTTAATACCAGTATGACATGCTGTATTAGGATGAGGGTCGTGTACTCGATTGTTAAAGCATTCTTTCTGGTCCTTGTTATCACGTCATCTGCTCAATTACTGATGCACTTTTGTATGTGTGTGGAAGGAACATATTCCCAATTCAATTTTAACTGACTATTTTTCTTAATTTGGTCGGAACAATAAACCATCAATCGTCCTCACTTGATTTCATTCATACTTTTGTACTTACAGTTGATTCGCAAACATGGTATAACACAGCAAGACCCTATGACCTAGGTCAGTGCGCAAGTACATGCTTCGACTTTGGTCTTGAGTATTATCTTGCCTTCTGCAAAACAAACTACGAGTGTTGTTGCAGAGGGGTAACCGGACATATTTATTTACCTGCAAGTTGATTTTATGCATGATTGCATCCCTTTGCTATTTATGTATATCCCAACCATCACTTTCATGATGTTGAACTAATATTTGTGGTTTAATAGTGGTCATGCCGCATACTCAAAGCTTTGGTTCAATATGTGGTCCCATGTAACAATAGTATACCAAATCATAAAGGAACAAAACTAGTTCATACGTGTTGGAAGAACAATAAAATAGAACTGCCTTGGGTCTAATGAAACATGACTAATGAACAAAATATGTCTATCACATACTGGAAATGTTCTTATATCCACATCCCAGAAAACAGATCTATGTGCCTAGCTGAGAAATACATCGTTAGTTGTAACTAACATGCATATTTGTCTGACAAAAAGAGGGATAAGACCTTGGTTTTTCATAATAAAAACTGGCATGTCCCGCAAATCAGATCGTGAGTGTGTGAGCCACAAAAACCTAGAAGGGTTGGAGTACCTCTCTATCTATCTTCTATTCTAATTTTTAATTGCTTTTGTCGTGAGTAAAGAACATGGACATGACGGTGCTCGAGTTACGTCAGTTTATCAGGTTCCATATATCTGGTATGCCACCGGTACATTTCAATCTTTCTCAGTGGGGCCAAACACAACATGGTCCTTGATCGACACAAGCAGAGCTACACACACAGGACCACGTCCTGCTGCCACCAACACCCCTACCTGGTCTTATTTTACAGCGCTTTGCTCGCCAAGATTTGTAATTGCTCTCATTCATCAAGGGAGATGTGTCTCAGTACTGAAGTCAAGATGGAGGAACCTCCATAATAAGAAATATACTCATAAGTAAGTGCATGGACAGTAGAATTAAAACATGCAGTAATGTCGTAATTTTTTAACTTTGGTTTTTTGAAAAAAAAATACAGCATTAAAAAACATAGCAAATTTCAACTTTCACGTTGATTACTCAACGGAATTATCTATGAATTTAAACAATCAGAAATGTCGTGTTTTGTTTGCGTATGTTACTCAACAAAACACAACATTCAAAGTAACTTAAAGCACGACAACATTATCTTTCATGTTGGTTACTCAATAAAATTTCAATGTACTTCAGCAAATAATTTTAAAAAGACTCAAATGTGGTAATTTTATCTTTCACAATGGTTAATAATAAAATTACCATCGCTAATAATCCAAAAACTTGGTGAATTTATTTTTCATATTGGTTACTCAATAAATTTACCATACCATGATTAACAATGAAAGCTTAACTTAATTCTTATTTAATATACTTAACTACTCATACTTTCGCACCAAAAATAAATAAAACACTACAGGAAATGCGAACACTTACGTCGGCTGGCTTAACTTACGTCGGCCAGATGAAACCGACGTAAGTTAAGTAACTTTCATCGGCGGTCGACGTAAGTTAATAGACCGACAGCAATAAAATGAACATTACGTCGGCCAGGACCCCAAACTGACGTGAATAAATTGACCGACGTAAGTTAAGCCTAACTTACGTCAGTGTCGAGGACGGCCGATGTAAGTAATTCTGCTGACGTCATTAGTTTATTTAGCCGACGTAAGTTACGGATTTTAACCTACCCCGCGTGTGCCTCTTCTTTTCTATACCCCTGCGTCGCTTCTTCTTTCCCCGCTACCTCGCCCGATGCCGCCGCCGCCGCCGCCAGGTATGAGTCCTCCCCCACTCCTCCTCCCCCCAACTCCCCCTCCCCAACCGCCGCCAGGCCGGCCCCCTCCCCGAGTGCCACCCCCCCTCCCCTCCCCAACGGCCGCCGAACCGCACCCCCCCCCCCCCGCCCCCTCCCCGAGCGCCGACCCCCTCCCCGACTGCCGCCAGCCCGGCCCGAACCTCCCTGCCCCCCCCCCCCCCCCCCCGAGCGCCGCCCCCTCCCCTCCCCTCCTTGACGGCCACCGGCCCGCCCCACCCCCCTCCCCCTCCCCGACCACCGCTGGCCCTCCCCTCCCCGCCCCCTCCCCAAGCACCGCCCCCCTCACCCTTTGTGCAGAGCCCCCCCCCCCCCCCCACCCCACCCCACCCTAACCCTCCCACTCAAATTTGAAATTCAATTGAATTGAATTATTCAAATTTGAATTGAATTGAATTGTTAAAATTTGAAATTGAATTGAATTGAATTGTTTAAATTATGCTTAAATTGCTTAATTGTTTATTTAATTATGCTTAATTAGTTAATTTGCTTACTGTAGATTATGTTTATTTAATTATGCTTAAGTGGTTAAGTTGCTTAATTATGCTTAATTTTCTTAGTGTAGATTATGCTTAATTAGTGTAGTGTAAATTATGCTAAATTGGTTTCATTATGTGTCGAGCTCGACCGCCATGGAGAGGGCGGAGATGGGGGCCGCCGGCCGTCGGGGCGCTACGGCGCCGATGGTGCGACGGGGCACCGAGCTCGGGGCCCATGAGGAGGGCGGCGTCAGGGGCGGCTAGCTATCATGGCACTTAGGTTTTGTCGTGGCTATAGATGGCTAATGGGCAATGCCGGGCCGGGCCGGCATGACGGGCCAGAAGCCAAGGCCAAGCACGACGGATCCCATTCTCCCCTATCTGGCCGTGCCGGGCTCGTTCGCGGGATGAGCATGCCGTGCCGGCCCGAAGCATGCCCGAGCCGTGGTCACCTCCTCGCGCCTCGTTGCCTCCTCCGTAGCTTTTTTCCAACAGTTTCGTCGGCTCGCCGTAGACCTACTGGGGTCCTCGCCTCGCCTCTTCTAGACAGGAGTCTAGGAGTCATCGCTCGTCGGGCTCGCCTCGTATCCTCGTAGATTCGGGGAAGAATTGGGCTGGGCATCGCAGATGGCGGGCAGCGGCCGGCGACTCAATACGAGGCGAGGCAGCCGAGGGTGGCCGAGTGGGGTCTGGGGGACTCGACGACCAGGGAGGAGAGAGAAGGGTCGGGGACGAGTAGGATTCGGGATTGGGTGCTCAAAGTGTCGAATGGGGTGCTGGGTGCAGGGGCGGCGACCGTACAGGAGGATTGGGAGGTGTTGTAGGGTTTGGAATTTCAGGTTACTACTTTTATATGCTGAGTGGGCTAAACGGGTCGTGGTCGGGCCGAGCCAGGTCAGTCGGGCTCATCGGGCCACATTGATGGGACGACTGGGCCGCCCTTAACCGGGTTGTGCTGGGCTAGCTCGAGCACGGCTCGTGTCGGGCTTTGGGCTGGCCCGGTCCCAATTTTCTTGTGTCGGGCTATGCTTGTGCCCTGCTTTTTTATCGTGCTTGGGGCCGGCCCGTTTGACACGGCCCATTTTGCCATCTATAGTTGTGGCCCATTTAGTGTGAACTTAAAGTATGCGACTAAATCACCGCGCGTGTGTATGACGGACCCCAACGGACCAAGTTCACTGTCTCTCTCATTATTTTCTCTATCATTTATAAATTAACAAGAAACTAATGGTAATTTTGCCCGGCTTTAAATTGCAGAGTCAAACATGGGCGAAGACCGTAGTTGGATGTATACTGGTTGGAAGAGCAGAACTGGTGGTTACTCATATGAGTGGTACGCCAAGACAGAAGCTTTTGTCGAACGAGCTTTTTCGTTGTCAAATAGCAATAAGGCGCAGTGCCCATGTACGAAATGCCAAAATGGAATGTTTTTGGACAAAGTGGAACTTACGATGCACTTGTGTCGAAATGGTTACGTGTGACATTATGAGTTGTGGAACTTCCACGGTGAGACGACTTCTCAAGCTGTACAAGAAGTGGAAGCGGACAATGATGATGCCACGGAGGTTGATATGATGGATGAGATGCTGGAAGATATACAACCAGAGCTTATAGAGGATCCTCAAACAGCAGAGATTAAAGAGTTCTTCAAACTTCTCAAAGATTCAGGAGAGCCATTGCATGGACACACTAAAATGACAATCCTCAATATTGTGACTAGACATATGGCAATTAAGTCCAAGTTCTTCTTTTCTAATAACTGTTACAACGAGCTCATCAATTTGTCCAACGATGCCCTTCCACATCCCAACAAAGTGCCTAAAGATATGTATAAGTCAAAGAAAATTCTTTCCAGTCTCGGTATGAAGTACAAGAAGATTGATGTGTGTCTGAACAACTGCATGCTTTTCTGGAGAGAGCATGCCAATGAGAACAAATGTTTGAAATGTGGTCAACCGAGGTTTGTCGAAGTTGTTAATAACGATGGTGACACTGTGACGACAGAAGTCGCACGTAAGCAGCTTTGTTACTTACCCGTGACACCGAGGTTGAAGCGGCTATTCCTTTAAAAAACGGCCAGACACATGAGATGGCCCAAAGAATGTGAGTGTCAGAACAATGGAGTCATGGCGCACCCGTCCGATGTTGAGGCATGGAAGGCAATGGACCAGTTCGACCCAGAATTCAGTCTTGAAGCAAGAATTGTTCGCATCGGGTTGGTGACAGATGGGTTCACGTCGTTCAGCGCAAACGCCATACCATACTCCTATTGGCCTGTCTTTGTCATTTCGTACAATCTTCCACTGGATTTTTGCATGAAGAATGAGTTCATGTTTCTTAGCCTCATTGTACCTGGGCCGGATCATCCTGGGTCACGTCTCAATGTGATGTTGAAATCATTGATCGATGAGTTGAAAATGTTGTGGACGGGAGTCGAAGCGTACGACTGTTACAAGAAGCAGAAATTCAACCTCCGAGCTGCTTATTCGTGGTTCGTACATGATTTTCTGGCATACGGCATGTTTTTTGTATGGAGCACTCATGGTCGGTTGACTTGTCCGATATGTGCCTCGGATATCGATTACTTTCGACTCACACATGGAGGCAAGATATCTTACTTCGATTGTCATAGACATTGCCTGCCTCTGAATCACTTGTTTAGACAACAGAGTAATGTCTTCAGAAAGAACACCGTTATCACTAAAGGACCACCGAAACGTCTTAACGGGTCAGAAATATCTGATATGTTGGACAAATTGGTGCCAGATGAAGGTCGTCCTGGATATTTTGAATGTTACGGAGACAAACACAATTGGACTCACATATGTGGTCTTTGGGAGCTACCGTATGTGAAGTCGTTGTTTCTAAGGCACAACATTGATGTCATGCATCAAGAGCAAAACATGGCCGAATGTATCATTAGCACATGCATGGACATGACGAGAAAAACAAAAGACAATTTAAAGGCTCGAAAGGATCTTGCCGATCTTTGTAACCATCAACCTCTTGAGCTCTCCAAAAATGGTGGTAAACCACGCGCTCCTTTATGTCTTTGTCCTAAAGAAAAGAAAGAAGTTCTTGAATGGTTGCAAAGGTTGAAATTCCTAGATGGTTATGGAGCTAGTCTGAGACGAGACGTGGATGTGAAAACGGGAAAGCTCATTTGGTTGAAGAGTCATTATTATCAAAAAATTATGGAAAGACTTCTGCCTGTTATGTTTCGAGGCTACTCTGACGATGCGGTGTGGAAGTTGTTAGCCGAGCTTAGCCACTTCTATAGGCAACTCTGTGCTAAAGAAATCATGCCAGAGATGATGACTAAGTTGGAGAAGGACATTCTAGTATTTTTGTGTAAGATTGAAAAAAATTTCCTCCAGGATTTTTCAATCCAATGCAACATCTCTTAATTCATCTTCCATTTGAAGCGAAAGTGGGCGGTCTCGTGCAATATAGGTGGATGTATCATATTGAAAGATCACTTAGATATCAGAAATCAATGGTTGGTAACAGGGCAAGGGTTGAAGGTTGCATCGCCGAAGCTTTTACTCTTAAGGAAGTCGGATAATTCTCAAGTGTTTACTTTGCAGAGGAACACAATGTTAATACTTTGGTAATGCGGTACAATATGGATGAGCAACCTCCTTGTAGGGATCTCTCCATTTTTGCAACAAGAGGCACTACTGTTGGTAGTTACACTTCCTACGAAGTTAGTGAAAAAGAAAGGTGTGCTGCTTTCTTGTACATGTATGCTAATATGGAAGAAATGGATGAATATTTCAAGTAAGTGTTTCTCCTACACTTATGCTTTTCACCATCTTTCCCAACGCATGTATTCTAAAAGGTTCTCTTTTCGTGTAGTATGTTCGACAAGCAAAATTGGAGACATAGACATCAACCCACAAGCAAGCAAATAGAACAGATTCGACGGGAAGGAATAAATGGGGGATCTAATTTCCTTTCCCAGTTTCGAGATCATGTAACGTTTTCTCGTTAACATATCAATGTTAACAACATTTTCTTATAACTTAAGAATGCTTACATTTTCTAATAACTTCATATCTTGGACAGTGCAAAAAAGATGCCAACGTCCATGAAGATTTGCGACAACTATCCTGTGGAGTGGTTAATTTTAGAAGTTATGGTCGATATGACGTCAACGGCTTTTGATTCTGTACAACTCAATTTGGGTCTCTTCGTCCACCTCGCGGTAACATGTAATACCGGAGTTGTGTTAAGGGAACTCGATTCGCAAGAAAATGAAACTCAGTACTACGGAATTATTAAAAAAATCCTTGAATTCACTTTGTCGGTAACAAGACAATTCGAGAAGTATTCCTTGACTGCGAATGGTTTGATTCTATTCGTGGAATTTGAGTAAATGAATTTGGCATGGTCGAAGTAAAACACAAGAAATGGTTGAAAGGATTCGATTCATTAGTTCTTGCACACCAAGTAGAGCAAGCGTACTATCTACCTTATCCATGCTATAAATTCAATGCTTGGTGGGTGGTATATAAGGTGAGTCCACGTGAGTGGTTATATGCTCCAGGTGATGATGATTACCATGAGGAAGCTAAGGCCGATGTAGTCTACCAAGATGAAGAGTTGCCAGACTCCTTTTCAGTAGTGCCCGGTGTAGGAATCGATGACATAGTTGGAGACGCTCAAGATATCGAGACTGGCACGGAAGTGGAAACATAATCAAGATCGGAAGCTGAAGATATCGATGACTTAGTCGAACCTGCTGATTTGCGCAAACGAAAACGATTTTGTATATTATCTTTGCATATTACTCATTTATTCCTTGCAATAGGATGTTGTCAAAGGGGAAGGGTAAGGGGAAGCCAGTGAGAGGGTTTGTGCTGCCACGAGACCCTTGCTCAGGGACCTCGTTACCTTCGAGCCGACGTTCCCTCTTTTTAGCGCACGCTCAACCCTCAGTTCACGTGTGCTTTCAGTGGATGAAGGTAAGTTTTAGTTTACAATAAAATTATTTTATAAATTGCAGTTGTTAATAATTATTTATTGTCAATCCTTTATTTTGTGCAGTCTGACTCAGAGTCTTCTGAGTTCGAGTTAGAGGCTAGGGCCGCTACTGGAGCCCGAGTCAGAGGCGGGGCCGCTACAGGAGCCCTCTAGCGCTAGCATCCCTTCGGAACCGACTAGCGCTAGCCTTCCTCTGCAGCCGGCTAACGCTAGCCTTCCTTTGGACACTGGTGGTTCTGCAGAGCCTTTAGGGTCACAGGACGCAGCGTCGTCGCATCAGAGGCGACGGAAGAGGAGGACGCACTTTGCGGCTTCTCCTCCCGTTACTTCTGAGCAGACCACGATTCGTCCTGTCGGAGACAGGTAAGAACTGTATATAGTATATTAAATATTAGATGTTGTTTTTCTTTACTTAATGATTTAATATATTTTGCAGATGTTGGTTTGACTTTTCGTTCACGTGGGTCGAGAAACATCACAGGCAGGTTAACGGTGTCCTGGGTTCTATCGTGAAGTTGCACTACCCCGGTGTCATTGATGGTTTCCCTGCCCTATCGTGAGATGACTACGCTCGTGTCTCTCACCTGGTCCACGGCACGGCTCAGGGAGCCGTGTGGCACGATTTTATGGTAAGTTTAACTGTTTCATTTTTTCAACTCATTTGAATTGTTAATTCCTATCACTTAAATGTTTGTTTGCTTAAAGCTGAGGTACCAAGTAGAGGAACCGGTCATGGAGGACCACGCGAGACGCGTGTTCCATTACAACGCTCAGAAGCTCGCGACGGCGGCGTTGTCGAACGCCCGGATTCAGGTCATCAACGCGTACTACAAGCGGCACCCACGGGAGCAGGAGCAGGAGCAGCAAAGGGGTCCATTTAGTAAGGACTCCAACGCGTACTTGACAGAGGAGCAGTACGCAGAGGTAATTTTTTAATGTTATTAAATATTTACAATATCTATGTATGTTAACTGCATTGAAATGAAATATGTGCAGGTTACAATTTCCTGGTTACAGGGTAACACAGAGGCGTACTTAGCTCTCTGTCGGTACTGAGCTAGCGATGCTTTCATTAATAAGTCCACAAAGGCTAGACAATGTTGCATGGGGTCCGACGACAAGCACAACTATGGCAGCGACGGCTACTTGCGTTTGGCTAAACCCATGGTAAATAATATTTCAAAATATTTATGTGTTCCTAATATATTTATCTCACTAACATGGCTATATAGGAATCAGAGATGGGTCATGAGCCGACCCCGACCCAGGTTTGGAAGAGAGGTCACAAGGGAAGTGACCCTTCTCAACCAAGACAGCGTAGTCAGGTCGCAGCCGACCGACTGGTAAGTTTACGAAATTTATCAGTTTCATTAAAACTAATACTATTATTGACATGATTACAATTTTTCTCTGTTTTGTAGGAAAAGTACGCGCAGGAGGTCGCGAAGATACACGGTGCAGATTACGATTGGGAAAGCACGCCGATCGACACCCAAGCCGCGTACGCGAGCGGAGGCGGGAAGGCCCATGGACGGTGAGTTCTTCATGTGTTTCATTTCTTTTTGAATTTATCTTCTTCTACTTAGTGTTTTCATTCTTTTGCAGGTTTGCCTTTTTTATGAGTTGTCGACTCGAGGTCGACGCGACCTTTGAGAGGCGCTTCATCGTCCCAGGCCTCTTCTGTTGGGACCACCAGTGGTCGTCTCTCGCAAACCCAGCTGGAGCTCCTCACCTCGAACGAGACGCTGATGAAGACCCAGGCAGAGCTGGAGAGGTCGAGAGCGGAGGCAAGGGAGGAGCAGCAGAGGACGGCCTTAATGATGGCCCAGATGCAAGCAGCGGTGGCGGTAAGTTATTTAAAGTACCATAGT
Organism: Tuctoria greenei; assembly: GCA_036927565.1. Classification (NCBI taxonomy): domain Eukaryota; kingdom Viridiplantae; phylum Streptophyta; class Magnoliopsida; order Poales; family Poaceae; genus Tuctoria; species Tuctoria greenei. Next base: position 192,338,358 of record JAYESD010000002.1, on the reverse strand, counting down.
TAAATTTCATAGCATTTCAATAACATATATCTTCTAATATTTTGCAATGGCAGGCTCTTGCTCGACACAATAGTTAGGATATCGAGATTCCTACGCTTCCGCCGCAGCAGACACCGAAGCAGGTAATATATGTCTATCCCTCTTTTTGTTTTTTGTACACCATATTATTATAAGTTTTAGCCTTAGTGTTGAATAGAAACTTGTTAGAGGAATCGTTAAGATTTCCAGACATGTATATATATTCCTATGTTGCTGTTCAAATTTAGGAATTAAGTCTGTTCAAAGTTCAATTTTTTCTGACTGGTTCAGGTAGCACATTACTCTTGTTCCAGTTTTTAACTCAAGTTTATAAATACTTCTTATCTAAATTTGGGGTAAAAATGAATTACAAAGTTGTAGAATAGATCCTTATCTTTCTGAAAATGAACCACAATGGCCTAGAAGAGTTTTCTATGAAGAGATATGGCAAAAATACAGCTGCTGGTTCACACAGTTTCAGAACAGCATCATTAGTGATTATGGTGCATTTCATCATCTTGAAAAGGTCTTTTCGCTTGGAGGTCAATAGAAATCTTATACAAGACTTTCCAAGCTTTCCAAAAATTATTTATTTTCCCTCATAGCATCTCTGGTGCAGGAGATATGGAGTTCTAAAGTTCGACTATGATTCCCTTTTAATCCACCACCCACTTTTAATCCAATTTTACTAACTGTTTCGCACTATTGACTATGCTCCTTCTACAGGGTTCGGGAACGCGCCGAGAAGATCCCGGAGGCAGTGGAGGGGCTAGCATGTAGCCCGGTGAAACTTAATTTGCAAATTGTGTTGTTGTCGATGTTTCGGATAATGTTTTATTACTGTTTTGTTGTGTATCTGTTCTGGAACTTAATCTGTATCTGTTATGTGTTCTTGCCATCGTGCGAGGTAGCCAGTTTCTACTTTTAAAAAAGTTTTGAAAACTTAACTTACGTCCGCTATGGCAACGCTGACGTAAGTTAGCCTAGTTTAACTTACGTCGATGTGTCCTGACCGACGTAAGTTGAACCACTTAACTTACGTCGGTTTACTACAACCGACGTAAGTTATACCACTTAACTTATGTCGGCCAGCAGTGGACGACGTAAGTACTCCGGCCCAGCCCGCGGCCCATCCCGGTATAACTTACGTAGGTTGCTGGAAACCGACGTAATTAAGTAACTTACGTCGACGGGCGACGTAAGTTACCTTAATTACGTCCAAACTGCTTTGTCGGCCAGCAACTGATGTAATTAAGGTAAAACCAACGTAATTAAATAACTTACATCTGTTTAAGTCTTAATTATGTCGGCCCTGGCCGACGTAATTGATCGGGATTCCTGTAGTGAAATAAGTGGACGAATAATACAATTAACTTACACTAAATCTTAAATTACAGAAAAACAAGCCAAAAGCTATAAAACAATCATCGAAGCATTACAAAAATACTTAACAATTTCTGCACACTTAATATATTTTGTGAGGCATAATATGATTTCAGCCTAAGACTAAAAAATCCTTAAAATCCATTGAAAGTGGAAAAAAACTGACTCTCTAATTAGGCCCAAGCCCAAAGGATTAAATTCTCAGTAAAGAGAAAAACTAATTCGCGCACGCAGCCTGGCAGTGGCTCGCCAACAACATGTTTGGCCTGAAGCCGAATACTAAAAAATTCCAAAAAAAAGAAGGGCAGCTTTCGCATGGTCCGCTTGCCCACTCAGTGTGGTGCAAAGCGTTGGAATCATCGGCTTCCAATCTGATGGTCTGCAGTGAACCGAGGCGTATAACGTGATCTTATCTGGGCCGTTGGCTGATGATCAAACAATGGAGTGACAACATCGAGGTGTACTTAAGATGTGTGGGATCCAGTCATGTAACGCCTCAAGCATTCTCACTTGATTTTCATGCTTAGTTGTGCACTTACAAAATAATGGTTTTCTGTATATAGTTGATCCACAAACATTCTATAACACAAAAATCCTTGTGACCTAGATCAGTGTGTAAGTACATGCTTGGACTCTGGTCTCGTATATTACCGTGTTTTTTGCAAAACAAACTAAAAGTGTTGCTGCAAACATTTTATCCCAGAATACTATGATGGTTTCCATGGTGAGTAATGGTATGTACTTATTTACGTCCCAGTTTATTTCATGCATGCATGTAATCGGTCCCTTTAATTTGCTCTTAATCTAAATCCTCTCCATCACTTTATGCTGTGGAATAAATATGGCATCGTTTAATACAGTATGACATGTTGTATTATGATGAGGGTCCTGTACTCGATTGTTAAAGCATTATTGATGGTCCTTGTTATCACGTTATCTGCTCAATTACTGATGCGCATTTGTATGTGTGTGGAACCTACATATTCCCAATTCAATTTTAACCGACCATTTTTCTTAATTTTGTCCGAACAATAAACCATCAATCGTTCTGACTTGATTTCATGCATACTTGTGTACTTACAGGTTATTCGCAAATATGGTATAACACAGCAAGACCCTATGACCTAGGTCAGTGCACAAGTGCATGCTTGGACTTCGGTCTCGAGTATTACCTTGCCTTCTGGAAAACAAACTACGAGTGTTGTGGCAGACGAGTGATGGGACATATTTATTTACCTGCAAGTTGATTTTATGCATGATTGCATCCCTTTGCTATTTATGTATATCCCAACCATCACTTTCATGATGTCGAACTAATATTTTGTGTTTTAATATTTGTCATGGCGCATACTCAAAGCTTCGGTTCAATATGTGGTCCCATGTAACAATAGTATACCAATCATAAAGGAACAAAACTAGTTGATAAGTGTTGGAAGAATAATAAATTAGAACTTCCTTGGGTCTAATGAAACATGACTAATGAACAAAATATGTCTATCACATAATGGAAATGTTCTTTTATCCACATCCCAGAAAACGAATATATGTGCCTAGCTGAGAAATACATTGTTAGCTGTAACTAACATGCATATTTGTCTGACAAAAAGAGGGATAATACCTTGGTTTTTCATAATAAAACTAGCATGTGCTGCAAATCAAACCGTTAGTGTGTGAGGCACACAAACGTAGAAGGGTTGGAGTACCTCTATATCTATCTTCTATTCTAATTTTTAATTGCTTTTGTCGTGAGTAAAAAATATGGACATGACGGTGCTCGAGTTACATCCTTTTACAGGTTCCATATATCTAGTATGCCACCGGTATAGTTCAAACTTGCTTAGCGGGGCCGAACACAGCATGGTCCTTGATCGACACAAGCAGAGCTACGCACACAGGACCACGTCCTGCTTCACTGGTCTCCATTTTACAGCTTCACTCGCCAAGATTTTTAATTCCTCGCGTTGTGGTACTCATCTAGGGAGATGTGTCTCAGTACTGAAGTCAAGATGGAGGAACCTCCATAGTAAGAAATGTACTCATAAGTAAGTGCATGAACAATAGACTTAAAACATGCAGTAATGTCGTATTTTTTTTTAACATTGGTTATTTGACAAAATACAAAATTAAAAAACAAAGCAAATTTCAACTTTCACGTTGGTTACTCAACGAAAATTATCTATGAATTTAAACAATCAGAAATGTTGTGTTTTGTCTTTTGCATTTGTTACTCAACAAAACACAACATTCAAAGTAACTTAAAGCATGACAACTTTACATTTCACATTGGTTACTCAATAAAATTTTAATGTACTTCAACAAATAATTTAAAAAGACTTAAATGTCGTAATTTTATCTTTTACGCTGGTTACATAATAAAATTACCATGACTAATAATCTAAAAACATGGTGAATTTATTTTTCATGTTGGTTACTCAATAAATCTACCATACCATGATTAACATTGGAAGCTTAACTTAATTCTCATTTAATATACTTAATTACTCATAATTTCACACCACAAATAAATGAAATAAGTGGACCAATAATGTAATTAACTTACACTAAATCTTAAATTACAAAAAACACAAGCCAAAAGCTATAAAACAATCATCAAAGCATTACAAAAATACTTAACAATTTTCTGCACACTTAATATATTTTGTGAGGCCTAACGTGATTTGATCCTAAGACTCAAAGATCCTTAAAATCCGATGAAAATGTAAAAAAACTGACTCTCTAATTAGGCCCAAGCCTAAAGGATTAAATTCTCAGTGAAGAGAAAAACTAATTCGTGCATGCAGCCTGAAAGCGGCTTGCCCCATAATAGGTTTGGCTTGAAGCCGAAATACTAAAAAATCCCCCCTCCAAAAAAAGGGAAACTTTCGCCTGGTTCACTTGCCCACTCGATGTGGTGCAAAGTGTTGGAACCATTGGATCCTGATCTAACAGTCTGCAGTGAATCGAGGCGTATAATGTGACCTTATCTGGGCCGTTGGCTGACGATCTAATGATGAAGTGACAATATCGGGGCGTACTTAAGGTGTGTGGGATGCAGCTTCTATGAAACCCTAATTTAATTTTCACTCTTTCTTCTATCTCTACGGCCACAACCTGAGCGTGAGAGATTAAGGCGGAGAGGCGAGCTGTGAAGGGGTTCCCTGACGCCACCGCGACCTCCTCGTTGGTGCTCGATCTTGTTGTTAGGAAGCTTGCTGTTGGTGGGTGACTCGGCAATTGGCTTGCCATCGAGGTAGACCATCCCTTCTTTCCTATTAGGGTTACGGTTCCACAAATCTTCTTGACTGTTGAGCGATTGACGTCACTGTCGTCTTCTTTGCAGTGTGTGCATTCAATCTCGAGTGAGCAATTCATCATTGATGATGACATCACATGATGCCATTTACCATCGTGGATCTGGCGACTCAAAAATTGCCCGTCCAAAATCTCCTCAGAGAGGGTTTCGCCAGTGAGCAGGCAATGACAACTCCCTCACCTGACACTGCGATGTGCTAGTGGGGGTCCCAAAGACCAGGAGTTCATGGGCCACTAAGGTAAGATGCCCTCCTTTTCTTAATTTCTTAATCAATTCCTTAATTCGGTTTTGTTTTATTATCTGATTGATATGATTCTTAATCAAACCAAATTTAGTTTCGTTCCTCTGCTTCTAATTGCTACAGAATTTAATCAGAACTTAAACAAAAGTTAAACCTGAATAGGAATAACCTAGCATGGCTCTGATTCCACTATTAGATCTAAGGGTTCTCTAATCTTCATCCTAGGCATTGACGAACCGAGTTGTCTTAATATTAGTTGACATTAATCTAGTAATCAATCAATCAAGGAAAATCACAATAGCCTATGGATCAGTTGTATTAACAAGTAGATAAACACAAAAAGGGGACTACAGGTGTACCATCACAGAAGTTGGAGTTGGTGGCCATGGTAGTGGGTGCGGTCGATGTGGTGACAGAAGAGTGGAGGTGGCATCAGGGATGGTGAAGGCGTTGGTGCCTTCCCCTCACTTTAAGTGATTCACTATGTAAGAAAGGCTCATCCAGGATGTGCCCGAATGAAGAAGGGAGACGAACAAATAGTGCGTCTCCGTTGTCGCGTCTCGCATTACGTTGTCATCACAGACGTGCGACAGGCGTGTCGCCGATTAGACTAAGTGCGAGACAAGCTCAAACATAGTGTGTCTCCTTTTCTTGAGTCATAACAGACGTGCTTTACAGGGTCATTGGAGACAGGCATCGCGCGCATCGCCCATCTGTGTACATGCGAGACAAGCTCTAATTCAGTGTGTCGTATATTTATTGATTGATTCGAGACGGGCTTTATGTTAGCTCATTGCAGATCTATTGACTGATCTGAGACGTGCTATAAGGAAGCATGTCTCCTTTATTTAGGTAATCCAATATGATCTCTGTTACAAAACATCATAGATTGTTTACAGGCAGGATCACTGCAGCACTAACAGGGAGACACTTTGTGCTAGACGCATGTCTCCTACTAGGTGCCCCCACCGCTGATTATCTTGGTTGACGGGTGCATCCTGGAGCTAGCGAGGATTTGGTAGCCGCATTGCTAGTGTCAACAACATAAACATATAGAAACATATGTATAGCCAAATAGAGATCACACACATTGACCAATCAAATATTAACAAAGTGTCAATCGTGGTTACCAAGTAACTATTTATACAAAATTTACGTGTTCATCCAGCTTAACAAGTAACTAATTACACAAAGAATAATTGTCACCTAATCCTCTAGTTGGTTATGAAATTCTCCCATTAAATTAATGATTTCAAAAATGATCAACCTGCATAGTACTTCTCTAATTTTCTCGAGGCTACGACCTTTAGCAATCCTGAAGGCGGGTCCATAGTCCTACCACACAATAAAATGAGATTTAGCAAAAGAGTAATAAAGTAAAATAAATGCACTTACACATACAATTCAATTAGGATGCTTTCCAAGTAAGGCCATGTGTAAGCAGACATGGAAGCCACATGGGTTGCTCGGAGCTTGATGTGGGACGTTGAATGCAGTATGATGTTTAAGTTGCTGGCATTTTCCTTTTATTTGTACAAAGGCCTGAAACAAAAACATTCATATCTAATGAAAGATTATTGTGCAAGGACGAAACAGTCAGAAACTAAAGTGAAGAAGGAGCTTACTCGTCAACAACGGAAGAGATATCATTCCATTTATAGGTTATTCGCCCTCCACTTTTTTCATCTCTCGGCCTTGAGGAGTCACAGTACCAGACTTGGTCGTACCTTGTAGAAATTGCTATGGTTACCCAATGGTTACCCGGGTTGAACAGTATGACTAGGAGCTCCTTATCCCTGTAGGGTTTCATTGCCTTCACAAAATATTGAACAACATCTTTTCGGCCACTCGACGTTCGAATATGAGTTCTCGCTGGTACTTGCGAGTCAAGATATGCAGGAGACGTGTTTCCCGTGATATAACGAGTATGTTGTTGCTGGCGCCGACACGCAAAATGCCAAATTTTTTACATATAACACTTATATTGAGTATATGTATTGAAGAACCTAGTTTTTGAGGACTTACAATGCGAAGCAGCGTATTAGAGAGACATCCAACTTCTTGAGGTTGAAAAGGTCATAGAGATCGGACCATTAGATGATAAAAGTGCCATCACCCGAGAGAAAGTGTTTATCCTTGAATGCCACTAGTATGGTTTGACAATTTTGTAATTTTCCATGTAGTACTGATGAAGTTGAAGACATGGTTTACCAACTTGTTTGAGTGCGCCCGCAGTTAACATTGGCTTTCCCATTTTAAACTTCGGGTTTGCATGCGTCATAGCTTACGTCGCCCTCGGGTTAGCTTCTGACTCTTTCATTGGTTTCTTGTAGGCTTCCTTCAACGATAGTCGCTACTGCGGCTGACTCTTGTTCTTCACATCTACATTTTTTGTCGGCTTTGCTGGCAGCTGGTCAAGCGTAGGGAGCAGCAGGGCACTTCGAGTGCAAGGTAGAGACCGACGCGGCTCCTCTTGAAGTGGAGACTTCTGTGATAGCTCTAGAGTTGGAGACATATGGGACTTCACTATAACTAGAGGCAACTACTCCCCAATTGGAGTCTTCTACTGCTTCTCTATAACTGGGGGCAACGATAGCTCTAGAATTGGAGATAGATCCATATGCTCTAGATTTGGATGCAAAAGTAGACGTGCCTCCGGAGACATCTAAGCATTAGAGGTCGACGCGGGAGCTACTACTGCTGGGTCAACAACAATAAGGCTCCATCTCCACTAAACCCTTCTAGTAACTGCATCATGCATAGTCAGTGTTGTATTGTCCGGGGGCACTTCGAGCTGTAAATTTTTCGTATTTTCATGCGCCATGTCCACCTTGACCACATCATAGTATGTTGGTCCACCTGGATGTTGTCAATCATGGTCTGATCGAGTTACACTAGCCCTCTCCCGACCTCCATTTGAGTGATTCCTCCGACCATTAGCAGAAGGTCGCATGTTGTTGGCTTAGCAAAGTTATCTATTGTGTCCGGCTCAATTGAAGTTCCGGACGCTGGTGCCTGAAGATCCTCCTGTTGTTGCGAATGTGGCCTAGAGGAGGGGTGAATAGGGCTTTTTGAAATTTTTCGGAACCTACAACACTTAATCACCAGATCAAAACTTGAGATATCGGACTAGTCCGGTAATGTGCGGACTAGTCCAGTGTATACCGACTAGGTTGATTAAGTTTTAATGATTAATTTGATTCTACGATGTATGCAGCGGAAATATACAGTTAATTTAAGTGTTGCAAGATAATGTACTAGGATATATCACAATTCAATCTTATACTTAATGATTCAATGTAAAGTAAGCAATATTGATTCAAACCCTAGATTGTTGTGATGAATAAGAACAATGAACACAAAGCAAGAACACAAGCAATTTATCCCGTGGTTCGGCTCCCACAGAGGCAACCTAAATCCACGTTGAGACCGGGTCTTCTCCAACCCTAACCTCGTTGGATCGCCACGAAGGCCAATCCTCTTCCACTTATCACAAAGGGGTGAGTAACCGAATTCAAGGGGCCTTCTCACACGTTGAGGGCTCCCCTAGATTACAACAAGAAACACCACCAAGAACACACTCAAAAGATTACAATGAAAATCACAGGAGTGTGTTAGAGAATCAAACCAAGAGCTCAATGAGTGTTGAATGTGTCTCTCCAATGATCTAGAGTGTATCCTCAAAGGATTGATCTCTGTTGCACTTAATTTCGTGGAGAGATGTGTTTTTGAGGCTCTTGGGAGGTGTGACGGCACTAGGGTTCGAGAGAGTTTAAAGTTGGCCCGTGCACCTCTATTTATATGGGGTTTCTAAAAGTGACAATTAGGGTTTAGAAAGATCGTACTAGTCCATGGTGGACACCGTACTAATCCGGTGTGTTGTGTGTAGCAAACCCTAAGTGTCCCGAAATATCGGACTAGTCTGGCTTGGAGCGGACTTGTCCGATTTCGCTTCTGTAAATCTTCGGACTAGTCCGATAGTCATCGGACTTGTTCGGATAGTGAAACCCTAAGTGGTTATGAGGACAAGTCCGCACTTGGAGGACTTGTCCGATTTAGGTCAGAGAGTTTTTTGGACTAGTTTGTGCTAATATCGGACTTGTCTGATTGACATCAGAAAGATATCGGACTAGTCCGGTGTGTGATCGGACTTGTCCAATTTTGTGTGACTTGTGAAGTGTTTTGAGGACTAGTCCACATTGGGGAGGACAAGTCCGATTCTAGTCAGAGAGATATCGAACTTGTCCGATCTTGTGCAGAAAGGATATCAGACTAGTCCGGTGTATGTCGGACTAGTCCGGTCCTGTATAACTTTGTGCAATGTGTGTGTTTAATTGTGATTGAGCTCTTGAGGTGTGTTTCCTTAACACACTCCATACACAATGATCTACTATTCTTCTTCCTTGAGCTCTTTTCCACTTTTCTCCTCATTCTCCCTTCTTTTTGGCACTTTGCTTATTTTGCTATTAAAACCTGTGCTCATCTCAACAAAGAGGTTAGGATCTCATTTGCTTGTCATAAATCATCCAAAACCCACAAGGGATTCATAGATGCACTTTCAACCAATTGAGATTTCACAAAATATGATAAAAATTGCGATTTTCATAAAGTATGCACATATGAGTCTAAAATACATCAAGCAATGAAAACATAATCCATATGTGCATTCTTTATGGTGGGATGCATGACTAAGTACATTGAAACAATGAGAATGACATAATTGACATTAATCAACCAAAACCAAGCATATATGTCATTCTAGGAGCAACAACACAATTTTCAACAATTACTTCTCAAGTAGATCAAAATAATGCATCATAGGACCATAATGAACTTAAGAACATAGTAAAAAAATTACAACCCACAATATAGTCAAAAAGCATAAAAGAGAGCTCTCTCCTCACATCCTACAGCTAATACTCAGACTCCCCCTCAATCTCTCCCCCTTTGGCATCAAGACACCAAAAAGAAGGAGAGGAGGGAACTAAAGTCTTCACTCCTCGCTGTCGGTCCTCTCATCATCTTCATCGTCGTCTTCGGGCTGATGAGGAGGAGGAGGAGGAGGTTCGTAGCCACTCGAGCCCCCAATGCCAAAGTAGGCAAGCTCGGAGGGGGTCAAGGGCCCGAGCTCGGTGAACTCTGAATCTGAATCATTGGAGATCACTGAAGATCCAATGGGCTCGATCTCCAGTTTCTGGCATATTTGCTTCACATTGGCCTTGACATACTTCATATCATCCTTTCTTCTCTTGTTAAGCTTATGGGCCTTCACTTTGGCCTTTCTGTAGGAGGCGAAGATAGCAGTCAAGTACTTGAAGATCCCAATCACAGATCCCCTTTGAGGAGCTTCCCTAGTAGCGGGGGCATCCCTTGCATCTTCATTTCTTCTCGCTGGAGCCTCAAGACTGGAGGTCGGAGAAGGAGCATCCTGAATGCTTGGCTTCTGAGGTATCTGAGGCCTCAATGGTAGGTGCTCCACATCCTTAACAAATTCAATCTCGGTGACCTTATCAATCACAAACATCAGATATGGAGCATATCCACATGACCTATTGGGTGTGCAGGAAATGTTCACCATGTCATTCCAAATGTAGTCAGCCACATCAAACTGACGATCCTTGCATATCACTCTCATCAGGGTCCGAAGATAACCCTGCACACTCCCAGCATCTCCATCCTTGGGAGCAATCGTCTTCCTCAAGACTCTGTTCAGAACCACAAAGAAAAGCTTCATGTTCTTTGTGGAGGGAGGGTTGAACTTTGGGTTTGGCTCATATAGGAACTTCATTCTATCCTTCTCAATGACACCTATGTTGTGGATGATCAAGCAGTCAGGTCTTGAGGTGTCTAGGTGGAGCAGGCTTGCAAAATCTTCTTGAGTATTACTTTACTTGGATCTGTGAGTCATCCAAGTAACACTTTCTTCATCTTCACTTGAGAAATGGCAAGTTGCAAAGAATTGAGCTATGACTTCATCATTCCAGTTGTTTCTGAAGGCAAAAAGGTCCTTCAATCCATGCCTCTCAATTTCTTCCACCACTTCAATGAACGGGGAGAAGCCCTTTTTCTCGAAATGTGCCCAATCAATCCATTGACTGCGCACTACCGGGGTCTTCATTGGGAGGTCCACAGATTTGTAGAAATCTGCATGGAAATTGATCCAAAATCTGCCATCGGCAGCTTGCTTCGGACGGCCATACCAATCAATGCTTCTGAACTTCGCCGCCGAGTCACTGCCTTTTCCATTTAATCTGTCTTCAGTGGGGTCCCTGACCCCTTCCCTTCGAGCATGCAGCCTCAGGGGGCCAACCGGGCCCGTTGCTATTCCCTTGCCCTTGCCCTTAGCTTGGCGAGGGCCACTTGTTGCAGCAGTTGCCTTGGAGGTCGGCTTCTTGGCAAGCACCTTCCTCCGAGCCTGAGGAGGAGATGGAGCTGGCTCGGAAGGTCGCTCTTGGTGTTTCTTGCCAAGGCTTGTCGAGGGCCGAGGTGCCACCTCGTGGTCCATCTCGGCCTCGAAATCAGAGATCCCATCATTTGAGCTCGACATGTACTGAGAATGAATTGTGCAAGACATGAATAAAAATGGATTATTCAAGGCATGGGTGAGAAACGATAACAAGTAATTGCATTGAGGAATCGACAGGTTAGGTTTTGAGTTCAGAAAAATTGGACTTGTCCAGTGTACAGGCATGGACTAGTCCGAGGGACCGGACTTGTCCGTGCATGGACCGGACTAGTCCGATATTCATCCTCAAAAACCTAAGTAACTAGACAAATGTTGATTCCTAATGCACAGCTAGCTTAGCATAAACGTAATACATCAAGGAAGCATGTATATAGTGAAAGATGCTAGGCTATTCGATCAACAATGAAGAAAATCGAGATTTCTAGGGTTTGGATGAAAATTACTGAAGAAATCGATTGATTCTTGAAGAAGGAGGTGTTGAAGTCCGGACTCGTCCGAGAACTTCAATTTTCAAGCAAGGAAGCTTGATTTCCACCCAAAGGCTGAGCTTTTTGGTGGAGGGGATGCAAAATCGCCTTGGGAGCTCGAGCGCGAAGAGAGAGAACGCGTGAGGCAAGAGTGGAGGTGAAGAAATTAAGGTTTGGCGGCGGCTAGGGTTATGGACACAAAAAATCGGACAAGTCCAGAGAAGAGCGGACTAGTCTGAACTTTCCAAGAGGCTATATCGGAGTAGTCCGTGGTCTACCGGACTAGTCCGGCCTAACCGGCACTCTGCGAACTATTCTGCATGGGCGGACTAGTCCGGGTAACCGCAGACTAGTCCGTGGTCACCAGGCAAGAATTTCTTAGCCCATTCATATATATTTGAAGGTACATATTTAGAAAATAGGGAGGCAAATCAAATCAAATAATCTTGATGAATATGATCAGTAAGCATACAACAATCAAGCAATGACCATAATTCACCAAGATCTAGTAATTGACATAGTTTTTCGGAAGAAAATTGAGAGAGATGATTTTCACAATCCAATCAATATATTTTTAAGAATTTATATAAGTATGCAACATTTCAAGCCACACTCCGAGCATCAAGGATATTTAGTTCATTTTGGAGTTCACAAAAGCGTTTTTCATCAAGCGGCTTGGTGAATATGTCGGCCAATTGCTTTTGGGTGTTGACATGGGAAATGGCTATATCTCCTTTCATGGAGTGGTCTCTCAAGAAGTGATGCCTTATGTCTATTTTTTTGGTTCTAGAGTGCTCAACGGGATTATGGGCAATTTTAATGGCACTCTCATTGTCACAAAGGAATGGAATACGGTTCATATTGTAACCGTAATCCCTTAGAGTTTGTCGCATCCAAAGGAGTTGTGCACAACAACTCCCGGCTGCAACATACTCCGCTTCGGCTGTGGATAAGGCAATGGAATTTTGTTTCTTGGAGGACCAAGAATCTAGAGATCTCCCTATGAATTGGCATGTATTGGAGGTACTTTTTCTATCTACCTTGCATCCGGCATAATCTGCATTTGAGTAGCCAATGAGGTTGAATTTGGAGCCTTTTGGATACCAAAGACCAAGATTGGGTGTATGAACTAAATATCTCAAGATCCTTTTTATGGCTGTCAAGTCACACTCCTTAGGATTGGATTGAAATCTTGCACACAAACATACCTTCAACATATGTCTGGCCTAGATGCACATAAATAGATTAGGCATCCAATCATGGAGCGATATACGTTTTGGTCGACGCTAGGTCCATCTTCATTGAGATACAAGTGGCCATTTGTTGCCACGAGAGTCTTTATAGGATTTGCCTTGTCCATTCCAACTTCTTGAGTATGTCTTGTGTGTACTTGGTTTGGCTTATGAATGTCTCTTCCTTTTGTTGCCGCACTTGGAATCCCAAGAAGTACTTTAGCTCTCCCATCATGGACATCTCAAACCTATCTGTCATAATTTTACTAAATGATGGGTTAGTTGAACCAAAGATTATATCATCAACATAGATCTGACAAACAAAAAGATCATTGTCAAAATTCTTTGTAAACAGTGTATAATCTACTTTGCCAATCTTAAAGCCATTTTCAATTAAGAAATCTCTAAGACACTCATACCAAGCTCTAGGAGCTTGTTTGAGTCCGTAGAGAGCCTTATGTAGTTTAAACACGTGGTCGGGGAACTCTTCGTCTTCAAACCCGGGGGGTTGCTCCACATACACCTCCTCCTTGATTGGTCCGTTGAGGAAGGCGCTTTTCACGTCCATTTGATAGAGCTTGAAATAATGGTGAGTAGCATATGCAAGTAATATTCTAATAGATTCAATTCTAGCTACAGGAGCAAAGGTCTCATCGAAATCCAAACCTTCAACCTGTGTATACCCTTTTGCCAAAAGTCGTGCCTCGTTCCTTGTCACCACCCCGTGTTCATCTTGTTTGTTGCGGAAGACCCATTTGGTGCCGACGTTGGATTTGGGTCTTTCGACTAGTTCCCACACCTCGTTTCTCTAGAAATTGTTGATTTCTTCTTGCATGGCCACTACCCAATCCGGATCCTTCAATGCATCCTCAACCCTGCGTGGTTCAAAAAAGGACACAAACGAGTAATGCTCACAAAAATTATTTATGCGAGATCTAGTAGTTACTCCCTTTTGGATGTAGCCGATGATGTTGTCAATTGGATGATCCCTTTGGACGCATTGGTGTACTCTTGGGTGTGGTACTTGCTGTCTTGAATCTTCATGATCATTTTCTTCTCCCTCTAAATGATTGCCTTCGTTGACTTGTTGATCATCTTCACTCTCTTGATGTTGATCTTGTATGGAAGCTCCCCCTTGATCATTGGTCTCCTCTTGTGGTTCGTTTTCCTCATGGATATGTAGAGGTGGCTCTTGTGGTCGAACTTCACCTAACGCCATTCTTCTCAATGCTTGGCAAGAAGCTTCCTCTTTATCTAGCACACATGGATAAACTTGCTCCTTTTGGAAGCCATTAGTTTCATCGAACACTACGTCACGTGCTACTTCAACAAGTCCGGAGGTCTTGTGAAAACACGATAGTCATAAGTGTTCGGATCATAACCAAGTAAGACACCTTCATCGGACTTGGAAGCGAACTTTGAAGTCCTAGGCTTCTTGTTTAAAATGTAGCATGGAGAACCGAAAACTCAAAAATATGAAATATTGGGTTTGTTACCGATGAGTAGTTCATGGGATGTCTTCTTGAGTAGTCGATGAAGATAAAGTCGATTTTTGGCGTGACAAGCGGTGTTGATTGCTTCCGCCCAAAATCGATCTGAGGTCTTGTATTCATCGAGGATTGTTCTCGCCATCTCTATGAGGGTTCGATTCTTTCTTTCGGCAACTCCATTTTGTTGAGGGGAGTACGGTGCTGAAAACTCGTGCTTTATGCCTTCTTCATCTAGGTAATCCTCCACTTGTGTGTTCTTGAACTCCGTGCTGTTATCGCTTCAAATGTTCTTGATTGTCAATGAGAATTCGTTTTGAGCTCACTTGAAGAACTTCTTGAGTATTCCTTGTGTTTCTGACTTATCATGCAAAAAGAAACCCAAGTGAAGCGAGAAAAGTCATCAACAACTACTAAACCGTATTTGTTACCGCCGATGCTTATGTAGGCAATTGGACCAAATAAGTCCATGTGAAGTAGGTCGAGCGGTCTTGTTGTAGCCATGACGTTCTTGGCGGGGTGAGGTGCTCCAACGTGCTTCCTGGCTTAGCACGCGCTATAAGGTCTGTCTTTCTCAAACACAACATCCTTTAAACCTCGGATGTGATCGCCCTTGAGGAGTTTTGGAAGGTTCCTCATACCAACATGCGCTAGCCATCTATGCCACAGCCAACCCATATTGGTTTTTGCAATCAAGCATGTGTCGAGTTCAACTTTATCCTTGTTGAAGTCGACAAGATAGAGCTTTCCCTTTAACGTACCCTTGAATGCAATGGAACAATCACTCCTCCTAGAAATGGTCACACCCTCGTTAGTGAACAAGCAATTATAACCTTTGTCACATAATTGAGATATGGACAGCAGGTTATAATATAAGAAATCAACATGTAATACATGAGAATGTGTGTTCTTAGATGACATGGAAATTTTACCGGTACCGAGCACCTTCCCTTGACTATTATCGTCAAAATAGATGCCCTCATTTGGATCCTCATTCTCTTCATATTCAACGAACATTCTTCTTTCTCTGGTCATATAGTTTGTGCAGCCACTGTCTAACACCCATTTAGATCCACCGGAGGAATAGGCCTGCAAAAACAATTTATGCCTTGGTTTTAGGTACCCAAGCTTGCTTGGGTCCTCGGAGGTTAGTCACAAGAGATTTGGGCACCCACACATGAGACTTGGTGTTCTCATGGCATGGCCCAACATAATGAGCATAAACTTTGCCAAAATTATTTCTCATTAGGACATACGATGCATCAAAGGTTTTAAATAATAACTGTTGTTGTTTATCCACAGAACTAGTCTGGGAGGCCGGACTTGCCCGGAGAACCGGACTTGTCCGGACCCCGACTGGACTAGTCCGGTGGTCATGCGTGTTGTACTCATTAATTTTTTATTTTCCAGTTTGGAAGACTCCTCCCTTTACAAAGACATCGCTATCCCTGTTATTCTTATGGCTTCTAGCTTGTTGCTTTTCACCATAAGAGTAACCAATGCCATATTTGACATTTGGAGGTCTTGTGACCAAGTATGCACTACGTGCATACTTGATCTTCTCCTTGTCAAATATGCCACTTTGGACAAGATGCTTATCCTTTGTAGAGGGTGACTTGTCTTTCAAACTGTTGTCAATTTTACCACATGTACAAGTAGAGGCAACTTCAGTTTTGATTGGTTGAGAAGGTGAACTTGAAGAATAAGAAGGGTCACCTTGCTTGAGTGACTCATCTTGCACTTCAAAGATCTTGTTAACCTTGATTAGTTTGGCAAGTTATTCCTTGATTGCAGCATTTGAGTCGTTTAACTCTAAGCAAGTTTCCTTGTTTGAAGCTAACTCAACCTCTAGTGACTTGCTATGCTCCCTTTCAAGCTCTAGAAGTTTGTCAAGTTCGACATGTTCCTCCTTTTGGGAGGTAATCATGTCCTCTTGACGATGTATCAACCTCTCCTTCTCAACAAGTTGATCAAGTAAAAATTTCATTTTAGTGGCAGTTTTCCTATCTAATCCAATAAGCATATCCTGATTATCACTATTGATTTCATCATCGCTAGAATAGGAATGCACGGAAGGAGGTTTGGTGTTTACCTTGCGTTTACCTTCCTTTGCTATGAGGCAAGTGCCATTTCCCTTCCATGCGCCGAGTGTATGGAAGAGAGTAGACTTCTTGGATGTCTTTTAGATGGCTATGCTAGCCATCTCTTCTTCTTCGGATGATGAGGACTCATCATTGAGTCCCACTCTTTCCCTATGTGCGCTTGTTCGGCTTGTTTTTTTTTCTTGAAGAATTTCTTGGGTTGAGGCTTGGCTTCTTTAGTCTTCTTCTTGTTCTCTTCATACGGGCAATTAAATATAAAGTGGCTATACTCACCACAAATATAACATGTCGCCTGAACTTTGCCTTTGTTCTCTCCTTGTACTTTCCTTCGCTTGATTTAGTACCTTGTCTCTTCTTCATTGTTCTTTTGAATTTCTTCATGAACAGTATCATGTCTTCTTCATCTATTTCACTGCTCTCATCATCACCATCTTCTTCTAGATGAGCTTCTCAAGCCTCTTTAGATAGGGGCTTGAGGGTGGATTTCAAAGCAACCCCTTTCTTCTTTGCCGAGGTGAGGTCGGCGATTTCCTTGACATGCTTGGCTTGTTTTTCCATCATCTCTAAATTGATGATTTTTCCAAGTAATTCATCCAGAGTCATTTTCTTGTATCCGGGGCTTTCTCTAATCATTGAGCATAAGGTGACGTTGCGAGGCATGAAATCTCTAAGGATGAGCTTCACCACCTTGTGGTCATTCCACTTCTTGCTTCCGTATGATCGAACCTTGTTGACAAGTGTCTTTAATTGGTTGTACATATCTTGAGGTGACTCGTCTTCTTCAATTGCGAATCTTCCTAATTCACCTTCGATCATTTCGATCTTTGCTTCACACACATGTCGATCACCTTCATGTGCAGTTTGCAGTGTGTCCCATATCTCCTTAGCAATCTCGAGTCCATCCACCTTGGTGAACTCGTCCCGACTGAGAGAAGAGGTAATTACTGCCGTGGCTTGAGCATTTCGGTGAATTGCCTGCTCTTGGCTTGGTGTGAGTTCTTCGTTGTCATCCGGGATATCTATTCCCGTGCACACAATATGCCATAGACTTGGATTGAGAGAGATTAGATGCATTTTCATATTTTTCCTTCACATTGAGTAATCACTTCCATCAAAATGTGGGGCTTTTCCAAGTGGGATAGACAAATGATTATTGTTGGAATTGAGACGATCATAATTGAAAGGATATCGGGAGTAGTCGGTGTGACTACTCCCCTTCTTCTTCTCTTCAATCTTTACTTTCCCTTTGGAAAGTTTCTTCTTTCTTAGGAGCGCCTTTAGTTCCAGCGTCTCCTCATCATCGTCCTCAAAGTCTTGAATGGCTTCGAGGAGCTTCTCCACCTTTTGGTTCCTGTCATCATCAACCTTTTCTTGGTTGTTGCTCTTGTGGATGTCCTTCATGTCCGACATGATCTTCTTCGAGCGATTAGTCTCTTTCTTGAAGAACCTGCTCTGATACCAATTGAATGTGGCCTAGAGGGGGGTGAATAGGCCTTTTTGAAAATTTTCGGAACCTGCAACACTTAATCACCAGATCAAAACTTGAGATATCGGACTAGTCTGGTAATGTGCGGACTGGTCCGGTGTGTACCGACTAGGTTGATTAAGTTTGAACGATTAATTTGATTCTATGATGTATGCAGCGGAAATATACAGTTAATTTAAGTGTTGCAAGATGATGTACTAGGATATATCACAATTCAATCTTATACTTAATGATTGAATGTAAAGTAAGCAATATTGATTCAAACCCTAGATTGTTGTGATGAATAATAACAATGAACACAAAGCAAGAACACAAGCGATTTATCCTGTGGTTCAGCTCCCACAGAGGAAACCTACATCCACGTTGAGGAGTCCACAAAAGGACCGGGTCTTCTCCAACCCTACCCTCGTCGGATCGCCACGAAGGCCAATCCTCTTCCACTTATCACAAAGGGGTGAATAACAAAATTCAAGGGGCCTTCCCACACGTTGAGGGCTCCCGTAGATTACAACAAGAAACACCACCAAGAACACACTCAAAATATTACAATGAAAATCACAGGAGTGTGTTAGAGAATCAAACCAAGAGCTCAATGAGTGTTGAACGTGTCTCTCTAATGATCTAGAGTGTATCCTCAAAGAATTGATCTTTGCTGCACTTAATTTCGTGGAGAGATGTGTTTTTGAGGCTTATGGGAGGTGTGACGGCGCTAGGGTTCGAGAGAGTTTAAAGTTGGGCCATGCACCTCTATTTATCTGGGGTTTCTAAAAGTGATTGTTAGGGTTTAGAAAGATCGGACTAGTCCGTGGTGGACATCGGACTAGTCCGATGTGCAGTGTGTAGTAAACCCTAAGTGTCCCGAAATATCGGACTAGTCCGTCTTGGAGCGGACTTGTCCGATTTTGCTTCTGGAAATCTTTGGACTAGTCCGATAGTCATCGGACTTGTCCGGACAGTGAAACCCTAAGTGGTTATGAGGACAAGTCCGCACTTGGGGGACTTGTCCGATTTGGATCATAGAGTTTTTTGGACTGGTCCGTGCTAATATCGGACTTGTCCGATTGACATCAGAAAGATATCGGACTAGTCCAGTGTGTGATCGGACTTGTCCAATTTTGTGTGACTTGTGAAGTATTTTGAGGACTAGTCCGCATTGGGGAGGACTAGTCCGATTCTAGTTAGAGAGATATCGGACTAGTCTGATGGATATCGGACTTGTCCGATCTTGTGCAGAAAGGATATCGGACTAGTCCAGTGTATGTCGAACTAGTCCGG
Organism: Tuctoria greenei; assembly: GCA_036927565.1. Lineage (NCBI taxonomy): Eukaryota > Viridiplantae > Streptophyta > Magnoliopsida > Poales > Poaceae > Tuctoria > Tuctoria greenei. Next base: position 192,318,888 of record JAYESD010000002.1, on the reverse strand, counting down.
TCCTGTATAACTTTGTGCAATGTGTGTGTTCAATTGTGATTGATCTCTTGAGGTGTGTTTCCTTAACACACTCCATACACAATGATCTACTATTCTTCTTCCTTGAGCTCTTTTCCACTTTGCTCCTCATTCTCCCTTCTTTTTGGCACTTTGCTTATTTTGCTATTAAAACCTGTGCTCATTTCAACAAAGAGGTTAGGATCTCATTTGCTTGTCATAAATCATCCTAAACCCACAAGGGATTCCTAGATGCACATTCATGTTGTCCACCCCCAGCTGCTGTAGAAGCAAAGCTGCTCCTACGCCCTTCATCGTTACTTAAGACAAAAAACGTGTTAAGGATTGCGATACCTGCTCCCTCCAGCATATGCTTCATGTCTCCTAGGAGCTCCCTTCTCGGCTATTTTTTTATCTCCTCAACGTCAACTTGTGATGTCAAGGTCATTTTTCACCTCCGATACGTATTTTTGTGTTCCCGAAAACCCTCCCTCAAGGTCAACTTACTGGAAACACCATGAACACGGCCTCGTTGCTCCGGTCCTTGCAGGGCCTTGCTGAGGGCATCATTTTCCCTCTCACCATTTGAGTCTTTGCTACTCAGAGTCCAGGCTCTTTGAGCAACATGTAAGGTGCTCAGGCTGTAGAAGCTAATACAGCCTGACTCAGACAGATGTGAATGAGCACGCATAAATGGTTTCAACCGTCAATAAAAACTATCGTATGGATTCTCAAGACCTAGATCAGCCAATTTTTCATCCTGTTCTTCCCAAATCCTTTCTTCCCAGCATAACCGGTGTTGCCGAGGTGGTGGTCAAGCTCGTTCTATGATCAGAGCCACTTCATATGTTCACTGTTCTTGGCAAAACCCTGTTGATCAGCGCGCGAGAGCTAAAGTGTTGAAAAGTGTGACACCTATGTGTGCTAAATACATTGGCTATGACGATAAAATTTTGAATACAACCAAAACACCCTTTTAACGAGGTCTGAATCTAGGTCCGAGCTCCTGCATGGTCCGACAAAAGGTCCGGCTTGTTTTGGGTAGCTCTTGCAAGGTCCGACATTAGGTCTTACTTGCTTTGGCTAGGTCCGAATCTTTGTCTAGGTCTGACTTGTTGTGGCTAGGTCTGACTAGCTTTGATAAGCTCTGGTGCTAGGTCCAACTAGCTTTGGTTAGCTCCGACGCTAGTTACACCTAGATTTGGTAAGCTCTGGTTCAAGATCTGGTTAGCTTTGGTGCTAGATTGCAATGTTTCTTCTTTTAACTTGCAATGTTCCGAACATGCTTTACATTTATGGAAAGTTTGCTTAGTATTATTTTACTAAGTTTTTATGTGTTTTGGCTGATCATGGTGGTTAATGTTTTTGCTATGGTTTGCAACATGCTTATGTGAGGTGCTCACGTAAGGTGTTGTGGTTTTGGAACTAACGTGAGTCAAGTCGAGGACTTGTGCTCGGAAGTATTGGTTGTTTATTCATGTGCAGGTGTTGCTTGGGTTCAAGACATGACTGGTGACTGGATCCATTGAACTAGTCTTAGGGAGAAGATGAGGTTCAACAACCAAGTTCGGGAGGAATTGTGGTTGAGTTGATTGGAAGGTTGCACAATATTTTTGAATCAAGAACAATGCATATGAAGGTATCATGGATGTTGTTGGAAGATGTTTGCACGTGTGCATGGAGTGCATGGACGTGGCTGCATGGTTCCAAAGTGTGATGAAGAGTAGTGGACATAAAGAATTAGTCGGAAAGGTCCCACCGACTTGGTTATGGGCTCAGGCTGCGGTTGTGTCGTGTTTGACTCAAATATGGAAAGATTTGAGTTGGTTATGATAATTTTTCGTGTGGGTCACGATGTTGAGTTGTTTTTAGGAATGTGGGATATGTTCCTAAGGTGTTTGGAAGTCTTAAGATTGCTTCTATCTGCATATAGAAGAGTCTTGAGCAGATATGGAATGTTTCGGTGGAAACTGAGTAGGATACAAGTCCAAAATTGGTTTGGGTTGGCCTCATGGCTGGTTGTATAAGCAAGGGAGGTCAGAGCTCGTGCAGCACAGATTTTGGGTTGTTCCTCTTGTTTTCTATTGAATAAAGATCATAGTTTAAAGAAACTTTTGTGCCTTGTTCGTCCGACTTGTTTCAGACAAGTTTTCTTGTCGAGTTTCTGCACAACACTACCTTGCTTTGGTGATTTTCGTGATTCTTGTTGTGATGTCTTTGTGACTTGATTCTCCACAATCTATACTGGTTTTGTCATAATTGATCACATTCATATTATTCGCATACACAATTTCTTAAATATATCAAATTTCCGCCAAGGGCTTTTCATTGCTTTCGCTAAAAAAAATTTAATCTACCATTCACCCCCCTTTGGTAGCTTTACACGTGCTCTTCGATCCTACAATTGGTATCAGAGCCATGGTGCTCTAATATTTGTGATTTTCCCATGTTTTGAATAATCATCATGTAGAAATACTCTGCCAAACCTTTTATGTTTAATGGTATTGAGTTTCAGGTTTGGAAGGCACGCATGGAGGCTTTCATCCAGGCACAAGGCTTTGCAATATGGGAAAAGGTGTACAAGCCTTACGAAGTGCCGTCAAACAATCAAGTTACTGCTACAAATCTGAGAGATGTCGACAACAACAAAAAGGCTCAGAACTTATCATACAAGGACTAACTCAAAGCGACTTCGACCGTGTTGCTCACCTTCGATCTGCATACGATGTTTGAAAAGCTCTATGTGATTACCACGAAGGATACAACATGATCAAGGAGGTAAGGCAAGACATATTCAAAAAGGAGTACATGCACTTCGATATGCAACCAGGTGAGTCCATCGACGACTTTTTTGCTCGCTTTAATAAAATTCTCAGCAACTTGCGTAGTGTCAATGTTAATTTTTCAGATGCTGAAAATGCTAGGCAGTTGTTAAGTGCATTAGATATGTCAATTTGGGGGATGAAAGTCACATCTATTCGTGAATCTACTGTCATGAGTACTCTTACATTATATGTTCTATATTATAAATTGAAAACTCATAAAATTGACATAATCTCATGTAAGAACCCCAACAAGTCTCTTGCATTTGTTTCTCAGTGTGACATGTCTTGATCTGTCCAATATTCATCTTGTCGAACACTTGCTTTGTTGTCCTCTCTAACCCTTGAACAGATTGAAGAGTTTCCAGAGGAAGAACTTGTACTCATCTCTACTCGGTTCTCAAAAGAATTGCAAAATGTGAGAACTAGAAGGAGAGAAAGTGTCGGACCTCAACGTTGCTTCGAATGTGGTAAGACGGGACATTTTTGCACGGATTGCCCTAACCTTTCAGGTACTACTTCTCGTGATAAAAAGCAAATAAGGACAAAGCACTCTTATGCAAACATCAACAAGAAAAAGAAGGGTTTTACAGGACGCCAATTGGTGAATAGTTCTATCTCTACACTTCATGAACTTGGCTCGAGCGATGTGGACGGAAGTGACGAAGATGAAGATGATTTGGCAAACTTGTGCTTCATGGCGGGCAAATCAAGATCAAGTATGGATGTGGCAGAACCCAACATCGACAATCAACAGCGACAATGAAGAGATATTTCCTACTTGCGAACAAATGTGTGATGCTATTTCTCGTGCCACTATTATAGCTAAGAAAAAGGACAAAAAGCTTAGGGACAATGTTGTTAAAATTGAGTCATTAGAATCTGAAATTAATCGTTTGAAATCTTTGATTCCTAGTGATGATTCTTGTTCCTCATGTGATTTATTATATGAACAATTGTTCTCTCTAAGAAGTGCACACACCTCCACACTTGATAAACTTGAGTTAGAGACTGAAAAGAATAGAGAGCTTGCTGCACTTAATGATAAAAACTTGAAAAATGCTAGCTGTTCTACAATTTATTAGCATTGTTCTACTTGTGATGATTTTGATAAGAAATTGCAAGATGCTATGAATGAGATTTCTATATTGAACAATGCTTTACGTGCTCATGAAGTTAAAAATTATTCTAATTGAAAATTAAAAGGAAAAACTTCATGTGAAAATTGCCTTGATCTGTCCAATAAAATTGATGACCTGCATAGGACATTAGATTGGTTATGTAATGCAAATAAGAACCTAAACATGCTACTGAATTCTTCCAAGTATTGCAATGACAAAACTGGTTTAGGTTTTGATTCTCATGCTCATGCTAAGGCACATCCACCTAAAATTGTAATGTCATTGGGAAGTGGTTTGATTCGAATAGTTCCTAAACAAAAAAAGTGGTTTTCAAATCTGCAGGGGTGCTGTCTCACTTAGCTTCTAATAAACATGTTGCTTGCTCATCTAGACTTGAACATAAAGTTAAATTTCATTGTACCCACTATGGTAGATATGGTCATGTCATAGATTTTTGTTATAAACTAGCTAAACAACAAAAAAAGGAAATAATGCAAGCTAGATCTCATAACTCTCTTGCAACATTTGCTGCACATGCTAAACCAAATATCAAGAACATACAACCTGCTGTTGTGAGTCAAAAACATGCAAAGTTTGCTCCCAAACCTATAGTTTCTCGTGCTACACATGTAATACCTTGTAAGTCAGTAGTTGGATACAAAAAATCCTCAAACTTTGGCTCATGAACCTGTTATTTTGTCTCAGCTTTTGCGTGTTTTTCCTGCTGCACATCGTGTGACTCAGTACTGGATTCCTAAATGTCTTTTGACTAACCCTAGTACTGAGCCATCGACGTATTGTTCTTCTATGTAGATTACACGTTTGAAGGAGCACATTTGGATTGTGGATTCAGGTTGCTCACGCCACATGGCTGGTAACAAAGATTGGTTCTCCTCCCTCTCTTTTGTGTCATGTGTAGAGAATGTTACTTTTGCCGATAGTTCTTCAACTCCTATAATTGCTAAAGGTTTGGTTAGAGTAAATTATCACTACACTTTGAAGGATGTGGCACTTTTCAAAAATCTGAAATACAACTTGCTTTCTATTTCACAATTGCTTGATGAAAATTTGGAAATTATTTTCACTAAAAATTGCTGTAAGTTTGTAGATTCAAACAGTGAGCTTATTCTTAATATGTCTCGGTTTGGAAGAGTTTTTAAAGCTGATTTTGATATGTCATCCTCTAAACATAGGTGTCTAGTTGCTAATGATTCAAAGTACTTATATTTTTGGCATCGTAGACTAAGTCACGTAGGCTTTGATCATCTAACGCGTGTTAGTGCTCTTGTTCGCATATGTGGCCTGCCTAAGCTTAAAGGGGACAAAGAAATTGTGTGCTCTTCTTGTACACATGCTAAAATGGTTGCAGGTTCACATGCTCCTCCCACAATGATCATTACAACTGAACCGGGAAACCTTTTGCACCTTGACACTGTAGGTCCTTCACGTGTTCAATATTTTGGAGGTAAATGGTATGTTCTTGTGATTGTTGATGATTATTCTAGATACTATTGAGTTTAATTTATGGAATCTAAGAATGAAGCTTTTAGTCACTTTAGAACTTTATTTCTTAGATTATCAATTGATCACCCAAGATCTTTAAAAGCAATTAGAAGTGATAATCGAACCAAATTTAACAATCAATCGTTTGATCACTTGTGTGCTGAAATGGAATAGATCATATATTTTATTCACCTTATGTACCTCAACAAAACAGTGTTGTAGAGAGAAAGAACAGAACATTAGTTGAGATGGCTAGAACTATGCTTGATGAATATCGAACTCCTAGGAATTTTCGGGCTGATGCAATTACAATCACTTGTTATGTCTCCAATTGTGTTTTCTTGCGTGCTAAGCTTGGAAAAACACTTTATGAACTTTGGTTTGGACATAGGTCTAGTGTCACACACTTTCGGGTCTTTGGTTGTAAATTCTTTGTTAAGAAACATAGTAATCTTGATAAATTTGAATCTAGATCTGTTGATGGCATGTTTCTTGGTTATCCATCTCATACTAGAGGCTACGGTGTGCTTTTACTTGACACTAACAAAATTGTGGAGACTTGTGAGGTTTCTCTTGATGAAGCTAGCCCAGATACTAGCTCTAATATTGCAGGTCCAGATCCATATCTGTAGGGGGGAGTATTTTTATCGAAGAACACGAAGAAGTGGTGCTGCTGCCCGAAAATTCAGAAGCAAATGATGTTGATCACGCTGCTGATTTTGCACCACAACCAGCACCAACAACTACTGCAGCTGGTACAGATTTTCCTCAAGCTACAAGTTCTTCGATCTGTGATGAACATGAAGAACAAAGAGCTTGTGAAATGTCTACTCCCCTCCGAATCCTCAAAAGTCATCCTCCACAACAAATCATTGGGAGCTTGCACGAACGTGTCACACGGTCCAGGTTTTGCCATCCAAACTCTCACGCTCATTCTTCTTTTGTTGCTTCTTTTGAACCCAAAGATATATCACACACACTCACTAATGAATCTTGGATTATTTCCATGCAAGAAGAGTTAGAAAATTTTGAAAGAGATAATGTTTAGAAACTTGTACCTCCACCTCAAGGTCACACTTTAATTGGAACTAAATGGGTGTTTAAAAATAAATAGAGTGAGGATGGGGTTGTGAGTAGGAATAAGGCTAGGTCGGTTGTTCAAGGTTTCACACAAATTGAAGGTCTAGATTTTGATGAAACTTTTGCTCCTGTTGCTGGATTAGAAGCCATATGAATTTTGTTAGCTTTTGCTGCATCTAAAGGTTTCAAGTTATATCAAATGGATGTTAAAAGTGATTTTCTTAATGTATACATAGATGAGGAGGTTTATGTCAAGCAACCACCGGGTTTTGAAAATCCAGATTTTCCTAATCATGTTTACAAACTGTCCAAAGCCTTGTACGGTCTCAAACAAGCCTCTAGAGCATGATATGATAGGTTAAAACATTCTTACTTGGAAAGGGGTTTATCATGGGCAAGGTTGATAAAACTCTTTTTATGCTTAAGCATGGCAATGACTCATTATTCGTTCAAGTGTATGTGGATGATATTATCTTTGGTTGTGCTTCTCATGATCTTGTGTCCAAGTTTTCAACTATGATGAGTTCAAAATTTGAAATGAGTACGATGGGAGAACTCACGTACTTTTTTGGGGCTGCAAATCAAGCAAACCAAGGAGGGTACTTTTGTGCATCAACCGAAGTATACGAATAACCTTCTTAAGTGCTTCAACATGGACAAAAGCAAGCCTCTTCGGACACCAATGGGTACAACAACGACACTTGAACTTGATGAAGATGGTGACCCGGTCGATCAAAAAGAATATAGAAGCATGATTGGATCACTTCTATACCTCACAGCATCAAGGTCGAACATATAATTCAGCGTATGTCTTTGTGCACGATTTCAAGCTTCCCCACATGCTTCACATCGTAAAGCCGTCAAAAGGATACTCAGGTACTTACATGGAACTCAAGAATTTGGCATTTTTCTTCCTTCTTCCTCAACCATTACTTTGAAGCCCTTTTTGGATGCTGATTTTGGGGGTCGTAGGATTGATAGAAAAAGTACTTGGGATGCTTGTCATTTTCTTGGTAATTCACTTGTTGCTTGGTCCTCTAGAAAACAAAGTTCAGTTGCACAATCCACAGCCGATTCTGAATATGTAGCTGCTGCTAGCGCTTGTTCACAAATTCTTTGACTTGTTCAAACTCTTAAGGACTATGGGGTTGATCTAGATAGTGTTCCACTATTTTGTGATAACACTAGTGCCATTTGCATTGCTAAAAACCCCGTGCAACATTCTAGAATAAAGCACATTGACATTAGGTATCACTTTCTCCGTGTTAATGTTGAAAAAGGAAACATTGTGCTTCACCATGTAGATATCGTACTACAATTGGCTGACATTTTTATAAAACTTTTGGATTTCACTCGTTTTTTTTTTTCATTCATAGTAAAATAGGGGTTATGCATCCTCATGGCTTAAATTGATGGAGAGTTTTAAAACCTTGGAAGTATATATGTGAATCCAAATTTAAAATAATATGAGCATAATATTTCATACATATATGACTTTGCGATTCATTTTTTATGCTGAAAGTTCTTACTACATTACTCGTGTTATACATTTTGTTGTTTTGGCCATGACTAGTAATTGGAATTATTACTTACACTAAATCTGGTCATGATCAAACATTCTTGCTGTTTCAAACTTGTTGCATGCTCACAAGTGCTTGTAATAATGAATAATTAATCAAGTAATCAACTCACATGTTGAGTTTTTATGATCAAATAAAAAAATGAATGAGAAAAGATCAAGAGAATATGCATGCATCACACTTCTTCTTTTGAGATTGCTTATTATTGCACTTAGATATGAACTTGAAAGAAGTTTTGTATGACTGAAACCATGTCCCTAAGCTTCTGATTGTCAAATGAAATAGGGTTAGCTTGGTTGGGTTGAATAAGTCAGATGTGACATATAATCTCTCGCAGATATCATATGATCTAAATTTGTGCTTTGAAAAATAATAAAAATTCAACAACAAGTGTCATGCTTTCATGTTTTGAAATAGTTAAGTTTTTGAAATCATGACTTGCTTAAATTGAAAATTACACTTGATCTCTAGCATGGCTTACACTACTTTATGTCTCTCATTGATGTGATAGTGCAGGTTACTTGATAGTATGACTTGGATGAGCTTTGTTTTATATGTATGTGTTACAATATGCTCATAACAAATTCAAATTTCTCTTTTGAAACTTGCTGAATACATTGTCAAAGGGGGAGAAATTGATCACATAGCTGAAAACTCAAAGTGTTTTGGCACGATTCTTCTTAGGGGGATACTTTTTGTTTTTATTCTCATTTCGTTTCTAATTTACAAAGGGGGAGAAATAAGTATAGGGGGAGAAATATTCGTTTTGAAATTTCTTTCTTTCTCATTTGATTGTTTTCAAAACTTTTCATAAGCCAATGTTCGGATTTTAAGTGGTGTTGCCAATGCATTCATCAAGGGGGAGATTGTGAGACCTATGTGTGCTGAATACATTGGCTGTGACGATAAAAGTTTTGAATATTGCCAAAACACCCTTTTAACAAGGTCCGACTCTAGGTCCGAGCTCCTGCGTGGTCTGACGATAGGTCTGGCTTGTTTTGGGTATCTCCTGCATGGTCCAACGTTAGGTTCAACTTGCTTTGGCTAGGCCTGACCTATTTTGGTTAGGTACGACCTGCTGTGGCTAAGTTCGACTTGCTTTGATAAGCTCTGGCGCTAGGTCTGACTAGCTTTGGTTAGCTCCAGCGCTATGTCCTGCTAGCTTTGGTAAGCTATGGTTCAAGATCTTGTTAGCTTTAGCAAGGTCTGATGCTAGATTGCAATGGTTTTGCTTTTAACTTGCAATGTTTTAAACTTGCTTTACACTTATGGAAAATTTTGCTTAGTTTTATTTTACTATGTTTTTGATGCGTTTTGGCTGATCATGGTGGTTAATGTTTTTGCTATGGTTTGCAACATGCTTATGCGAGGTGCTCACATAAGGTGTTATGGTTTTGGAACTAAGGTGAGTCAAGTCGAGGGCTTGTGCTCGAAAGTATCGATTGTTTATCCATGTGCAGGTGTTGCTTGAGTTCAAGACATGGCTGGTGACGGGATCCATTGAACTAGTCATAGGGAAAAGATGAGGTTCAACAACCAAGTTCGGGAGGAATTGTTGTTGAGTTGATCGGGAGGTTGCGCAGCATGTTTGAATCAAGAACAGTGCATATGAAGGTATTGTGGACGTTGTTGGAAGATGTTTGCATGTGTGCATTGAGTGCATGGACGTGGCTGCATGGTTCCAAAGCATTATGAAGAGAAGTGGACGTAAATAATTGGTCGGATAGGTCCAACTGACTTGGTTACGGAGTCAGGCTCCGGCTAAGTCGTGTTTGACTTAAATATGGAAAGATTTGAGTTAGTTATGATAGGTTTTCATGTGTGTCACGAAGAAGAGTTGTTTTTAGGAATGTGGGATATGTTTCTAAGGTGTTTGGAAGTCTTAAGATTGCTTCTATCTGCGTATAGATGAGTCTTGAGCAGATATGGAAAGTTTTGGTGGAAACTGAGTAGGATACGAGTTCTAGTTTTGTTTGGGTTGGCCTCATGGTTGGTTATATAAGCAAGGGAGGCCAGATCTCGTGCAGCATGGATTTTGGGATGTTCCTCCTGTGTTCTATTGAATAAAGATCATAGTTTAAAAAACTTGTGCCTTGTTCATCTGACTTGTTTCAGACAAGTTTTCTCGTCGAGTTTCTGCACAGCACTACCTTGCTTTGGTGGTTTTATCATAACTCGAGTTTTACAGATCCAATTGACATTATTCATTTTGGATTGTGTTCACAACTTGATTATATATCATTTGTGAAAATTCCATGGTCATTGGATTTGTGGTTCCTGATCTACATGAGTTTCTTTGCAGTTTTGCAGATCTGTTTTTACTCGGGTAGAACAGATTGATCTTTGTGATCTTTCGATCGTAACTTGAGTTTCTTTCGATGGATTTTCGTGATTCTTGTTATGTAGTCTTCGTGACTTGATTCTCCACAATCTATACTTGTTTTGTCACAATTTATCACGCTTAGATTACTCGCACACACGATTTCTTTAACAAATCAATTTTCTACAGAGGGGTTTTCATTGCTTCCGCTAAAAAAAGTTTAATCTACCATTCACCTCCTATGGTAGCTTTACACATCATCTTCGATCCTAGAAAACGTTTTGTGAAGTGTTGGGAAGAGAGGGTGCGAGAGAGCTAAAAGTACCTTAGGGCAACAATCGGAGACGCGCCTCAGAAGAGCCACCACCGGGCGCGTCTCCCTTTCGCTCCAACAAAAAGAATAATTGGGTCCCACACATATGTAAGCCCATATCAGAGACACACTTTGTAAGAGCACATCTCTTATCTTTTGAATTAATGCAAGTCGCTGCAAATAACGCCATTCGCGCAGAATTTGAAGCGTCGAAATCGGAGACGCTGTTGGTACCCTGCATACCGGGTACCCCACGGTACCGCAAGATGTGCAAGAGAGTTCCACCTGTCAGAGTTCAAGATTTCCTCAGGCCCCACAAGTCACACTACACCGGACTCGCATCCCTCATATGGGTAGCTCTGGGATTGACACGTGTAATGTAAGTCCGGAGCTAAACTCCCAACATAGGGAAGCTCCGTAGTCAACACGTGTATAATGACCCCGGAACTAACCCCCAGCAGAGGGGAGCCTCGGTGCCGCCACGTGTATAGCGGTTCCGGAGCTACCTCCCCACAAGGGGAAGCTTCGAAGCTGCCACGTGTGGAGCCTCCGGACCTATGCCACTAACGAGTGCATTGGCGGATCTCCGACAGCATGGACATTTAAGGGACAGTTAAAGCAACAGTTACGAGACCTGATTACGTGTTATTAATGTTGTATTAATAACACACAATCAGAGCACTGTTAATAGGGATAACACATCCATTAAGGCACGCTATTACACTATTAACCGCGCTTAATGCTCATAGACAGTGTATTAGGCTATTGAACACGCCAAGGCCACATGTCGGGCCAAGACAACATTGTAACGGTCAGTTCTTAGACTATGAAAGGACCGCGCCGCACGATACATGAGGAACACACATACTAGTGCTACTCAATACAACAACACAAACCTCGTGGAGTAGGGTATTACGCTCAGGCAGCCCAAACCACGTAAATCACTTGTGTCATCATCTTGTACCCGATCTCTGTGCGCCCAAACCAATACAAGAACCTCCGCGGGCAACATTTAGTAGTATCGGGGGAAGTGTCATGCTCACACTTCGACATTTGGCGTGCCAGGTAGATGGTTCCTGATATCTCAAGATGGTGAACTCCGCTGCAGGATCCTCCAACGGTAACCATGTTGAAATGCCTGCAAGAGGCAATCCTTCTAACATGCAACAGCCAGCGGGCGCCGTTGTTTTGGCGGGTGTCATGCCACCACCACCACCACCATCTGCCCAAGAAAACCATGCTAGACAGCAGGATGGGGTACTTGTATCGATCACGGCATCGGAAAACAACAACCCAGAGAACGCGCTAATTGCTGCGCGAACTCTGTTGGAGCGCCCACCAGCGCCCGGAGCACCTCAGGGTGCGATGGAGCAGTGGTGCGCTGATTTACAACATTTGGTTGCAGCTGTAGCCGATGCCATTAGCAACCAAGGACCTCCCCCTTCGGGGCAGGCAACAGCTCAACGTTGGACCTTGTCCGAAAGACTTGGTCCTCACGTGTCACAGCACCGGCGGCATGTTGCGTACCAGCGGGTGACTTTGCTGCCTCCCGGGGCACGACGCACCCACACCATCACCAGGATTCCGACTCATGACCTACGGTCGTAACATGATCGCCGTGAGCGGCAGCAGGACGGCCGCATCCATATCGAGTGTGCTCGCAAAAGTCGAGAGCCTCGGGTGGACCCTGCTCCTTATAGAGTAGGGGGAAGCTGTTCTTCCCTGGCCATGCACTTATGCATGGTCAGATGGCCACAGATGCTCCAGCCTCATTTGCCACAAAAATTTGACAGGCTGTCAACCCCGTTGAGTTTTTCCAAATCTACTCCACTGCTATACTGGCGGCGGGGGGCAATGAGGTTGTGATGGACAACTACTTCCCAGTTGGCTCTGACTGGGACTGCAAGGTCCTGGTTCATGAGTCATCAACTCGAGTCCATCAATAGTTGGGAGGAATTATGCCAACAGTTCACTTCCAACTTCGGGAGTTCTTACACCCGACCCGGCACTGAACTGGACTTGTTTGCTGTGAAGCAAACAACGGGGGAATCATTGCAATCCTTTATCCAGCGGTTGTCTCAGGTATGCAATACCATCCCGTCAATCTCAAGCGCTTCTGTTATTGTTGCATTCAGATAGGGCGTTCGAGACAAGAAGATGCTGGAGAAGCTGGCGACCAAAGAAGTCACCAGTGTCATGAAACTCTTTAGCTTAGCAGATAAATGTGCTAAAGTTGTGGAGGGACGAGAGATGCACTCCAAACCACCTCCGTAGGCATACAAGAAATCTTCCAAGAATGAAGCCACTACATCCGGAGGTGGCAAAAATAAAAAGAAAAGCAACGGCAAGAAAAAGCCGTCAGTCGGTGCACCTACTGCTGCGACTGTTGCAGCTCCGGGTGGTCGGGGGCCACGCCCTGAGAAACGGCCTGGACCATCGTCAGAAGATAGCGGAAGCTCCAAAGTGTGGTGTCTGATCCACAAGACAGACAAGTACAGCCTGGAAGAATGTCGAGAGGTTTGTAACCTGGTCAAGCGCTACAACAAGCACCGAGAAGAAGTTCCTTTCTGCCAGTGGGAAGGAAAACAAATAGTCGGCAAAGCTCCGGCTGAAGAGGAGCTCGGCTTTCAGGACCCCAAGAAGGTTCTGAAGGCTGCCTACAACACCGTCGACGACGACTCCAATGTATCAGACAACGAGCGTCGAAAAACCCTAAAAACCACTTATGGTGGTTCTTGGGACATCACCTCTCTCCGCATCGTTAAGACAATGCGGCAATACATGGCCGCTGCAGCTACTACCGCCAAGGCGGAGCCTCATCAGAAATGGATGGACACTCCCATCATTTTAGATGCCTCGGACTGCCCCTGCAACATGATCGGAGCTGGACAACTCCCATTGATGGTGTCTCCAACCATTAACAATATTCAACTCCACCATGTAATGGTGCACGGAGGTGCAGGGCTGAACCTCATAAGCTTGGAAGCCTTCGTCAAGCTCCAGCTCCGACCTTCAGACCTTTGCCCCTCTCGACCTTTTTCTGGGGTAGGTCCGGGGGCCATTACCCCACTCGGTTCCATCACACTCCCAGTAACCTTCAAAACTCGGGAGAATTTTAGAACTAAGAAACTGGTCTTCGACGTAGCGTAGATCAGTTTACCATTCAATGTCATTCTGGGTAGGCCTGCTTTATACAGGTTCATGGCTGTCGCCCACTATGGCTACTTGGTGTTGAAGATGCCAACACCTAATGGCGTTCTTCAGATCCGGGGGGATTGCACTGTAGGAATCATTGTATTATAAGAACTTCGTGCGCTTGCTACAGCGTAGGAGGAAGCATCCGGTAAGGAGCTAGCTCCGAAACCTTCGAGTTCTCGTCATCGAGGCTCAACCTCCGCACCTCATGTGCAACAAAGCGGCGACGCCGACGTTCCCGTCAAAGTCATCCAAATTTGTTTCGATGCTACTCAGACTACCCGTATATCGGGAGGTCTGAACAACAAATAGGAACTCGCGCTTATCACTTTCCTCCGGGCTAATGTCGACGTGTTTGCCTAGCAACCGTCGCAAATGCATGGGATCCCAATGGAGGTGATTGAGCACAATGTGGAGATTTATCCCGACGCACGGCCTGTACATCAGAAGCCCCGAAAGCAATCAATCGAGCGGCAAAACTTCATGCGACAGGAGATTAAGAAGTTGCTTGAAGCTGGTTTCATCCAGGAAGTGTTTCATCCAAAATGGCTGGCAAACCCAGTGGTGGTGCCCAAGGCTGGCGAGAAGCTTTGGATGTGTATCGACTACACCACCTTAAATAAGGCATGTCTAAAGGATCCATTTCCACTACCTAGAATAGATTAGATAGTGGACTCCACCTCTGGGTGCGAGCTATTGTGTTTCTTAGATGCATATTCTAGATATCATCAAATCCAAATGTCTAAGGAAGATGAAGAGCATACTTCCTTCATAAGAGTAGATGGAATATATTGTTATACTGTCATGCCCTTTGGTCTCAAAAATGCTGCTTCAACATTTGTGCGAGCTATGTACAAAACATTTGGAGAACTAATCAGAGACTTGGTGGAGGTGTATGTCGATGTCATCGTTCTGAAGATCAAAAACATGGAGTCACTCCTTGACAATTTACAAGCTATCTTCGATAAGCTGCGCATCACGCGCACTAAGCTGAACCCAGACAAATGTGTCTTCAGAGTTAGCTTCGGGAAACTCCTTGGTTTCTTGGTGACTCACCAAGGAATTGAAGCAAACCCGGCGAAGATCAAAGCCATAGAAGATATGCAACCCCCAACCTGCATCAAGGATGTCCAGAAGTTAACTGGATGTCTAGCTGCGCTCAACTAGTTCATCTCAAGACTAGCAGAGCGGGCACTTCCCTTCTTCAAACTCTTGAGGAACTCCGGACCATTTAATTGGTCTGAAGAGGCAGAAAAGGCGTTTCATGAGCTGAAACAACTCCTCACCACACTACCAATCTTGGTAGCTTCGAATTCTGATGAGCCTTTACTGCTTTATATTTCTGCAACTATGGAAGTTGTAAGCATGGTACTGGTCATGGAAAGACCGGAGCCACATCCAGTCCAGGAGATTAGACCCCTCCGGGAGGGTCCGGAGCTACCTGAAGGCGTGTCTGGGTCCTAGCCCCCATACACGGAACTTCAAGGAGAGATGCTAGGAGTTCAACCTCACTCACCTGAGGGGGTTCACCTGGTTGAACAAGATGATTCAGACCCTTTTAACAAGGTCCGGATCGAACAAGAAGAAGTTTTGGACCCCTCTAGGAGGGTCCAGGTCGATGGAGGGAAAGCTCTGGGTCCCTCCGAGAGGGTTCGGACCGCCCAGCGACTAGTGTACTTCATCAACGAAGTACTCCATGACGCCAAGACAAGATACATTGAGGTGCATAAGATGCTTTATGCAGTTCTTATTGCCTCAAGGAAGCTTCGCCACTACTTCCAAGCCCACAAAATATTAGTTGTAACTTCTTATCCATTGCACGCTATTTTGCATAACCCAAATTCTACTGGGAACATCGCAAAGTGGGCAGCAGAACTAGATGAGTTCGACCTCGAATTTGTACCACGACAAGCAATGAAGAGTGTTGATGGCTCCTAAGATATACTAACAAATCATCCCCGACAACGGTGCTAGAAATGCTTGTTGGTATTACTTATGCACCATTAACTAAACATCTCCAACTAATGTGTCAGAAATGCTTGTTAAAGGTTCTATTGGATCACAGAGTGAATTCCGCAAGCGCACGGAGGTATCATTGTAGCATTTCCCCTTAAGAGTATTCCCAAGGGTGTCATTTATTTGATCCCAGAGGAAGGCGGGGTAGAGATATAACAATCATCGAGTGGAAAGGGTAGAAAAGTCTAGGTAAGAATCTAGTAAGGATGGATAAAATAACAGTGGAGGTAGTGTGACACACACAAAAGCTTTTAAGTCTAAGGGGGATAAGAGGATCCTAGAGGTTAGTTAAGGTTGAGAGTTATGAAGGTACTCCTACTATGCTCTATTGTACATATACATAATCTAAACTAATTATTCATAAGCTAGATCAATAGTGAATACTTATGCTATGTGGTTCAACACATCGGGCACGGGCTTACCGCTAGCAATACTTGGGCGACTCCAGCCAAGAGTCTGTGGCATAGCCAAATGTGGAGGATTACAAAGGACAGATAGGGCTGTTACCACCTACTGCCTACCTCTTCAATCTGTGCGTCTACGAGACATCCAATGCTACTTAGCTATCCTAGCACCATGCTAGCATATTAAGTAATTACCTTAAGAGCCTAGGCACAATCCATCCTAAGGCAATGAATTGAATCATCATTGAACCAATGTCGATACACAACATAATTATCCATACTAACCTAGTTATGTTGTAATTAACTAGACTATAGTGAAGGTCTATAGGTTCTATGATAATGAGATATGTTCATGATGAAATAGTCATAGAAGCTATACCTTCCACATACATGGACTCCACAATCAAACAAGAAACGCTTTGCCCAAGTATATGTATAAGTAGAGACTAAAGATACTATCCTTATTATGCATAAAGTCACAAATACAAGAAAGAATACATGAGCCATACCTTTCCCAATGTAGAATTGGGAAGAGAGAGACTCCTTACTCCTTTCCCAATTTGGACATGGGACTAGAGACTCTCCTCTCTACAACCTAACTCCTCTAAGACTATGGATGATAGTGTATACAATAGAGATGAAGCTCAAGTGGTGTGTGTTGAAGTGAGGGGTAGGGGGTCCTATTTATACTAGTGTTGAGGTCAGTTCCCGCCACCAAAAGCATGTTAATCAGTCACCATCGACTCCAGGGAGCAGGGAGGAGCCAACACGTGGAGGCTGACCGAGTTTGGTGCAAAGACCAGGTCGGTCGACCCCCTAGTTCGGCCGACCTGGTCAGTGCACTAATTCTCGTGTGCTTTCTCTAGGTGGCTGCCAGGTGGGTCCTATTGATGTATATGGGTGGTACACCGTTGGATCTCCTCGGATACTTCTTTTTGTGGGCCATTTGATCCATGGGATGCCATGCGTCGTCGCTTGATTGGCAAGGATGATATTTTATATGATTGGTCCCTCTACATTTCCTCATTTCCTGCACAAAATGCTGCATACACATATTTCTCCAAGTCCAAGTGAAATTGGGTTAGATAGAAAGGTGATGTGTGCAAGAAATGACAAATCCTTCACATAATTGAGTTAAATTGAACGATGAAATTGGTATATAACAGCCGTCAACAAAGAGTCAGGCTTTGGCTGACTTTGTGGTGGAGTGGACTCCATCTCCATCAAACCCTGGGGGCCCTAGTGAATAGAAGCTGGAACCCAAGGTCCCGGTCTTCACTAAACCACACTGGACTCTCTACTTTGATGACTCTGTGCAAAAGCAGGGGGTCGGAGCTGGAATCTTTCTCCTTTCTCCGACCGCGGAGACGGTTAAGTACATGGTTCACCTTGATTTCAAGGCGACCAACAACATGGCGGAGTATGAAGCTCTCATCTACGGACTCAAGGTGGCACTATCCTATGGTGTAAAACAGATGTCGGTGAATGGTAATTCATAGCTCATCATCAAACAAGTCAAAGGTGAATGCTGCTGTAACAATCCCCAACTATATGCTTATCTCCTTGAAGTCCAGAGGCTCCAAAAGGACTTCGAAGTCCTAGATCTCCACCATGTTCAGCGTCTTCATAACGCTAAAGTTGTTGAACTCTCGACGAAGGATTCACCTGGAGCTCCGGTTCCTGACGGAATCTTCATTCGAAGGTTGTCAAGACCAACAGCTAGGCCTACCGAACTGAGCGAAGAGGGCGAGACCAGCACCTCAAAGCTGGTGGTCCCGGTGGCCCTGTTACCATGGCTTCCACCAAGGGTCGTAGGTGCTATCGCAGACTCCGAGCAACCCAGCATGCAAGACTTAGAACCTCATGTTAGCTCTGATGCATGAATCTCGGAGATCAAGAGCTACTTGATAGACAACATTCTTCCTGAAGACGGTGCATCCGCTGACTGGATTGTCAGGTTGGTTAAAAGATACACACTAGTAGAAGGGGATCTCTACCGGCGTGGGGCCAACAAAGTCCTAATGCGTTGCATTAGAAGGGAAGAAGGCCCGTGAGCTTCTCGCAGAAATCCATGGAGGCGAGTGTGGTAACCACGCATCTTCCCGCACGTTGGTTGGTAAAGCCTTCCGGGATGGCTTTTACTGTGACGCCCGGTTCCGAAAACTGAACCAAGCTAACGCATATGTGTGCCCAGGATGTTCAACACACATACACGAGTGCAATCACAAAAGAGTATACAGAAAATTTCCACAGAACAAGATTAATTATCAAATTTTATTACACAAACCATATTATCCTCGAATACAAGCTCTAATGAATATTAATGACAAGTTCAACTAATGCAGTGGAAATAAACTAATTAAGCAACTAAGCAAAAGGGATAGCGCAGCTCCATGCAACACCACAGGCAAAGATGACGGTAGACATGGCCTAGAACTCCGCATTATCGCCATTAAACTCACAATCCTGACCTACAACTGTTAGGGGGTGATTGCAAGAGTGAGTACATGTCGTACTCAGCAAGTGTGGGAAGTATGACATGTGGTTGATTCAAATGACGACAATAATAATGGCTAAGTGCTGAAAAGTACAGAAAACATTTGAAAAAAAATATATTATATGTATGTGAAGTAAACCCATCATAAACCATGTAACCATCATAATACCAGTCCATAATTTACTATTGCCAATAACCATAATCAATGTCATGAACCATGATTCCATCCCATAACCATAACCATAACCATAACCATAATATCAACCATAACCATTACCAAACCATAACCATCCCAAGTCCTAATTTCCCTCTAATCATGTAGGTCATCCAGGCGCTCATAACCGGGAGCACGGCTATCATGATAGTTTTAATAGACTCTGCAGAGTTTGTACCACTTTACCCACGTGTTTGTGATTTCATCACGCGTCGGCGACTAAAGAACCTCCCTTATGCCAATTACACTTCCTTTGGTGTATGGCCAAGAGATCACAAAATAGCCTTTACAAAGGGATTACTAGCCTATTCAGACCCCACTGAGGTTTCACCGGTGGCGATGTCTCCAGCTGAGCACATCTTCAACCAAGGGCCCCCTCTTGAGCCATTCGAATCCCAGGGTAGTCCCACCAATCTTCAACAAACCCAATCCAACTACCCCTTCCCTGAGCATCCACAATGGTCCCAACAGCACTAGCAAAGCCCTAGTTAATCAGCTACGCCGCACCCATACTTGGCCTCGTGGTGGCACTGTAGTCCTGGCTTATTCTCGCATGAACCGGTCCTTATATCTAAAGAAAGCAAAACCACCATGACATCCAACCCATCCACATACCAGGCTTGCTTAGATCACCCATCGTATTAACTAGTTCACATTAACCAAAATATCTTTAATGCATAATTAAATGTTTAGTGTTGTTTTCCCATCCCAATTAATTAAGCGAAGCAAAAGGTAAAAAGCCATTCCCGACTCTCTACCATATATCCCAGGTGACAAGGGTGGTTAAACAAAGCTAGTAAACTTCCTATCATAGGATTCCCATCAAATTGACACAAGCATGCAATTTTGCAAACAAAACATTTAATTTAAAACAGGATCAATATGCTTCAAGGAAACTTGCCTTGCTCCGGCGGATAGGGTTGCTTAAGCGCTTCGAAATCTTGATTCTGAAAATCCTCGTACACAACCTCTTGAGCACTTCCCTCTACTCGTGATCACACATACAAGAATATACATACAAATCAACATGTTGCACACACATTAATCAACATGCGATGATATGCATGCATGCAAAGTACAATAATTGATTAACTACGATTGTTTATTAATTAGATGCAACTAGTTCATACGTGTTCATCCGAGTTTATGGGGGTTTTAGCGAGAATTAATGCGGCTGAAAATAAGAAGACGATGCAACTAAAATCAATTTACGTCTATTAGATCTAATATGTCGCTAAAATTCGCATTGGAACAACGAATCCTACCGTAGATCTGACGGCTTCGAAGATCGTGAGGGTGAAGGCGACGCGTAGACGAAGTAGACGGTGCAAGGTCCTCCGGCGGATGACAGCACCCTCCTCTTTTTCTTCCTCTTCCTCCTCTTTTTTCCTCTCTTTTATTCCCTGGCGGCGGCTCTGGTGCTCCCTTTTTTCCTATCCGGCGGCTAGGGCTTTTCTGGCCTTTTGGTATGGTGGCGGCATTTTCTGGTGGCGGCTGCTTTTCTGGCGTCGGGAAACACGAAGTCTCCGTGACTTTTTATAGCCAGCGGCTAGGGCACTGTGGGCGGCGGGAGCTAGGCCGAGCGCGGGCCAGGCGGGGCGTCGGGGCGCGCGCAGGAATCGGCGCGGCGCGTGGCACGCGTGGTTGCTGGGGCGGCGCGGTGCAGGCGGGGCCCAGGCGGGCAGGTGCGCGGTCGGGGCGTCGGTGCGAGACAACGCGCGGGGGCGCGCGCTAGAGGGCGGCGGGGTGGGACCCGGGGCGCTGCGCGGGAGGGCGCAGGCGATTGGCGCGCGCGGGACGCGTGCGGCGCGGGTGGGGTCAGCGTGGGGCCGGGCAGCGGGCGTGCGCGGGAGCTAGGCCGTCGGCCTGGCCGACGGTGGGTTTTCTCTTTTTTTTCTTTTTTTATATTATTATTGTTATAATATATTTTATTATTTATAATATATTTTATTTTTTTATATATATTATATATATATTATTTATATATACTTTTTTATATATATTATTATTATTTTTATACTTATTCCCTCTTACAAGTTTTTAGTCTATAATTATTATTTCCTCTTCCTTCTTTTTGCTACACCATATATGTATGTTTTATCATTTTTCTTTTATTCTATTAATATTTAATGCATGAACATGTATGCAATGCATGATGCAAAAATTGAGGACATTTACTGGCCTACAGCACTGTAGGATGGGGTTGAGCTAGTGAAAAAATGTGAAGCGTGCCAGTTCCATGAAAAACAGATTCACACACCGACTCAATCACTACAAATGATACCTCCTACATGGCCATTCGCTGTGTGGGGCATGGACATCTTGGGACCATTCCCAAAAGCCATTGGAGGTTACAGGTTCTTATATGTCGCCATCAACAAGTTCACCAAGTGGCCGGAAGCAACTCCAGTTGTGACAATCAATAAGCAATCAGCAATCAGGTTCTTGAAGTCCATAATACGCAGATTTGGAGTTCCGAACAAAGTCATAACTGACAACGGAACTCAATTGATATGTGCTGCATTTCAAGAATATTGCGAAGACCTCAGGATTCAACTCAGCTATGCCTCAGTAGCTCACCCAACAAGTAATGGCAAAGCCGAGAGAGAAAATGCAGAAATCTTAAAAGGACTCAAGATGCGCACATACGAGCGCCTAAAAAAGCATGGAGCCAACTGGATTGAAGAGCTTCCATCCATATTGAGGGCAAGCAGGACAACACCTAATCACTCAACTGGGGAGACACCCTTCTTCCTAGTGCAAGGAGCTAAAGCAGTACTTCCTCTGGAGATAACCACGGGGTCCCTCCAGGTCTGAACCTTCGACGAAGCCACGCAGGAACAGCTCTGGCGCGAAGACCTTGACCTCATCGACGAGGGAAGGTGCCAAGCAGCTGTTCGGAATGCACGATATCACCAAGCACTCTGGCGCTACATAAAATGCACGTGCAGAACCGACAACTCAAGGAAGGCGACCTGGTGCTGCAGAAAATAATAACTCACGAAGGGATGAATAAACTTTCCCCCAGCTGGGAAGGTCCCTTCTGAGTGATCAAAGTATCTCGGCCTGGGTGCGTTCGCTTGGCAATGGAGGATGGGACTCCGCTTCCTAATCCCTAGAAAATCGAGCATCTCCGTAAGTTTTATACTTAGAATCATGGAGGTGAGTCTGTAATTACACACAATGTATGTTATAGAGTCAATACAAAGGGAAGGGTAGGTCCTCCGGGAGAACATTCGGACCCCTCTGGGAAGGTCCGTGAAGTTCAAGTAACACTTGATACAGTCATAGTACTAAAAGTGTAACTATCTGCCCAGGGCTGATACAAGATGTATAGCGCACTTAGCTTGGTCCCGCACCCTAAGTGTGTCCTTGTCCTCCCTGTAATATGGACCTATAATGAAAGACATTGTTGTGTGAAAACAGACTCCACATGCATTTATTTTTGTACAAGGCTCGGTACATCAAATTATTAATTTTTACCATTCTTGTTTATAATGAAGTTGTGCAATTCTTTTTTAGTTTTTGTCCAAGTTATTCATGTGTGTTACAAGTTATATTGTTGGTCTCTATGGATCTTAACATGCTGTATAGTCTACTTGCCTGAATGCCAAGCCAACATAGGTCCAGAGTGTGCTATCGACTTAGCCTGGTCCTACACCCTAAGTACGCCACTCTACCTACCCCCCGATAGGCCTAAGTAGGGTGAGTACTAAAAAAAAGCATACAGATCTGGGAAGATTACATCAATATGCTTGTTACCATTTTGAGTTTCTTTGGATTTAAAACTCAAATAATAATGATAAGTCACAAACGATTTATAGACAAGAGGACAAATTTTACTTTTTTCTTGTCTCTAATGTGCAGGAAAAAAATAGAAACTCATAGCGATGGTGGACGACGCCAGAGCTACTAAGCTCCGACATCCTCCAAAGGGGCCCACCGTCAACATTTTATATGTTGACAGTGGGTGTCGTCGAACTATTAAGCTCCAAAAACCCTAGGGGGCCTATCATCGATGATTCGTGTGTTGACGTCGGCACTATCGGAGCTATCAAGCTCCAATAGCGCCGGGGGGGCCCGCCGTCAACGTGACAAGTATCGGAATTAAAGACTTTAGACCTTTTGCTCGAAGCGTTCAAATCATCAACATACTGTAAAATCCTTTTGGTACATGTTCACACACCAATTGTGCACATATACCAGGAGACAACAAGACAAAGCACAGTATGTCGAAGACAAAATGGAATTCATTGCAGAAACAGTGGATGGATTTCATTCATTTCAAGTATTGGTTTACAAAATTGGGGTTACAACAAGGGGCAAAAGGAAAAGTCCTAGCTACTGGAGTATCTAAGTCCTGTGGAAAAATGAAGCAACCTTCTCAGCGGCCTCTTGGACACCAGCTCTGGCAATATCCTCCTCTTCGGCAATGAGTCCTTCAAAGACTCGATCAAGAGAGAACTTGGAGTCTCAGCTTTTGTAACATGCCAAGACATACTCGGTGACGTTCCTGGCCAGAGATTTACCCTCTGTATCCAGCTGATCAGTGATGACATTACCCATCGCGTCAAGTTTGTTGCCAGCAGAGCCAAGTGTCAGCAGCGTCTGGTCCAACTCCTGCGCTGGGTCCTCCAGGCGTACCGAACTGAAGCCAAGAGGGACAAAGACCCTGTCCGCACGTTCCAAGAAATCCCACAGCATCAGGGATTCTGTTGCCTTCATGCTCCGCAGCTCCTCCAGTGACCTCTGGGCGGCCGCTAGCTCCGAACTCTCCCGATCAAGGCATTCCACCACTTTGGCATGTTGTTGCATACTCTCAGAAACCTGTTTCTCGTGGTTGGTTAGCTCCGTCTCCCGGAGGTGGATGCAGTTCCGCCGTTCGACCAGGTCCTTCTCCCTGCCCCTCACCTTCCTTCTTTGGCGGCAATATCACTCTCTCTTTTTGAGAGCTCCTGCCCCAGCTTCGAGTATCTTTCTTTCTCCTCCTCACTCCACAGATCCGATTTTTTGGTGCGATCTGCCAAATTCTGTTCACCCAGAGTAAATTTTTGGGTGACCTCCTCCTCCCTCTTCAAAATATCCTACTGTTGCTCCAGGAGTTTTTCTTCCCTTGCATCAAGGTCTACCCGGCGCTTCTGGTGAATCTCGTTCAGTGCAGTGAGGATCTCGTGACGCTCTTCAGCAGCATAACTCCTCTCCTTAGCACGTTCAAGAATATCCCGAGAATTGGCGTCGAGGGCCCCGATGGTGGCTTCCTTCTCCTGCAGCAACTTGCCCCAACACTCCATCTGGGCCGTCTCACTTTTGATCCACTCCTTGTAATTAGCAAGCCTTGTCTGGGTGAGCTTGGTCTCGATGTGGAGCCCGTTGCGCCAACGCCTCAAGGTGTGGCGCTCCTCTTCTAGGACCTTACTCTCGTGATCAAAGGTGAGCTGAACTTGTCGGAGGCTTGAACAGACATTGTCTATGGCAACGCCAAGGGGATGGGCTTTGGACCTGCTGGGGTCGACTCCGCTGGCTCTAGGGGATTCTCCATCACAAAAATAGGGTCCCACTCTACAAGAGTGGTTCCCTGAGCCTTTGTGGCATTAGGCCCGCCCATTGGGAGCTCTTCGGCTGCTGTTGAAGAAGATCCCACTAGGGGAACTCCCACCTCTGGAGCAGAAGTCAAAGGTCCTTCTTCCGGGTCTTCAGTTGCTAGCTCCACAGGTGGAGAGCCCACCGCCACTTCCTCATGGTGTCCCGGCTCTAGCACAGACACCTCCGGAGCATTCACCTCCGGGGCGACGGTTGGAGTTCCATCTGGTGCCCCTGCCACCACTACCGACTCAGGCACTGGTACGTCAGTTACTTCCAGTTCAACAACCGGAGCATCAAGTATCTCCGGCTTAGCAACCGGACCTTCAACGATTTCTGGTTCTGAGGCTGGAGCTTCGACCATTGTCGGCTCAGTAGCTGGGGCTTCAATTGCCTCCGGCTCAATGGCCAGGGCTTCAATGACTTCTGGCTCAAGGGCCGAAGCTTCTGGCGCCGCTGGCCCCGCAACAACTTTTGGTGCAGGGACCGGAGCCTCGGTAACCTCCACCTTAGATGTCGGAGCTTCCTACATCTCCAACTCCTGCACCGTAGCTTCGACTTCTAGTGCTTTTGTCGGCGGTGCATCTTCAACTTCTCCCCCGTGGTCCGGCGCTACCACGAGAGCTTCTGCCGTCTCTTCTGGATCCAAGACCACAACAGCTGGCGTCGGAGCTGCTGTGTCCTCAGCCACCACTTGAGAGGGCTCGATAGTTGGAGCTGGAGCTTCAGCTTGTGCAACCCCAGCCGGTGCGACAGAGGCTGGAGCCTTAGACCCCGACTTTGACACCCTGCAGTCAAAAAATCTGAAGATTCAAAACATGATAAAAACAAGAGTGGCAAATCAAGGTGAAAAAGCAAAGCTTACCTCAGGAAGCTACCGTCCCAATCGGCACAGAACCTCTTCGTAGGAGGCTCGGAGTTGGAGCTTGTCATGATCAGCATGGAAGTAGCTCCGGAATGTTGCTCGGAGCCTGCCGTCATCGTTGGTGATGCCCCAGCTGAAGTCTCCTTCGGCCGAGAAGAAAGTTTGGACCTGGAGCCCCTTGCTAGCACCAGGACCGGAGTCGGCTGTCCAAAACTGGCACCTCTCGAGGACGCTTGCACCCGAGGAGGTGTAGCCACAGAAGATCTCCCTCACCGGGCGAAAGGGGCTATTGTGGATGGAGCAGGCCTGGCGGACCTCCCATTAGCATGCTTCAGCTTCCTCTTCTGGCTGGAAGACTCAACTGGCTCCTTGCCCTTGCCCTTGCCAATATCTTCAACCCTCTGGCTCAGAGCAACGGTGGCCACCTCCTCGGAAGCTCCGGGGATTACAACCCTAAAGGTCTGGCGTTGTTCTACCTCGCCAAGGTCGTCTAGCACTGACATCTTCCTCTGGAGCTCCCTGCTGATCTCTGGAATCATATTTAAGGGCAGGAAAGCAGCCGGCGAAGCCAAGTCATCGCCGTCGACAAGCCCATGATGAAGTTTCTTGAGATGGAGCTTCAAAGCTTCATCATCTAAGTTGGATTTCAAGCCGGTTTCAATCCGGTCGTCATCCATCACACTGTTGAGAGCCCAGTCAAGCTTCTCCCTCTTCCTCAGCGGAGCCCATCTGTTCACCAAGAAATTTCTGAAGACAATCTGGGGGGTCACTCCACCCTCCATGCATTCTCGGATCCTGGTCAGGACAGGGTTAAATGCATCCGACAACTTCGGAACTACACTCCAGGTGTCGGTATCAACATTGGGGAGTCCTTGGGGCAGCTCCAACCTGTCGGCTCCTCCACTGCAATGATGACCCAATCCTTCTTCCAGTCATCCCATTTGCCGGAAGGGAATGACTTCAAGTACTTGAAGGGGCAGTTCTTGCACTTACGAAATAGTAGAAGCCAAGAAGCTCAGTCCCCTTGCCGGTGGTATGGACTGTGAAGAAGGTACGGACTAGCTCAATGCAGGGGGAACACCCACCCACATCTCGCAGAAGTGGACGAAGGTTGCCACCAACAGAAGAGAATGGGGGCAAATATGATATAGCTGGAGATCATAGAAGTCCAGCAACATTAAGAGGAAGCTTGAAAAAGGTGGGATCAATCCCACCATGGCATACGCTGAGAAGTACACCATGTAGCCATTGCACTTGTTCTTGAATGGTAGCTTGCCGGTGTGGATCAAGTGGTTGAAGGAGTAACTGGACCACCCCATATAAGTCCGAACCCTCATCAGATCGTCCTTGCTCTTGAGGCGGCTCTTGGGAAGACCCAACTCCATTGCAGCAAAGTCGAGCAAAGGAAGGAAGGAAGGGAAAGCTAGGCGGAGTTTGGGAGGCTCTGAGCGCGAGTTTGATCGAAAGCGTAAAGAGTCCTCAAACTATGCATACTTTCCTTCTTAAGTAAGCCTCCACGATGCTTGGATGGAAACCGCAACAAGAGCATGGTCACATTTCAAAAATCTACCCCGTCAATGGCAAATGGGCCCGGGGCCACCCCGACGAAGAGGTCGAGGTTATTACCCAAGGCGGACCGTTGTCATGATGGGTGGCGCGGAACCCAAAGCTAGCACCCTGACAAGGCGCTCGAAACCGATATGGTTTTCGTATTCGGAACTGGCGACCTTCAATTGCCTGAGATTTGCACTCAAAGATCTCATCTGCCGCATTCATAAAAAGCCACGCGGCGATGGTTTAATCCCGGACCATTGCCCCAACGACACATCAGAAGACTTTCGAAGTTGAAGCGCGGGAATCGAGGATGGCCCCACCTCCGGTAGAATAACTTAACCCAAAGGGTTTCTCCCAGAGGTGGGCCTGAGGGCCCTTGTCGGTACCCTGCGTACCGGGTACCCCACGGTACCGCAAGAAGTGCAAGAGAGTTCCACCTGTCAAAGTTAAAGATTTCCTCAGGCCCCACATGTCACAATACACCGGACCTGCATCACTCATATGGGTAGCTCTGGGATTGACACATGTAATGTATGTCCGGAGCTAAACTCCCAACATAGGGAAGCTCCGCAGCCAACACATGTATAATGACCCCTGGAACAAACCCCCCAGCAAAGGGGAGCTCCGGTGCCGCCACGTGTATAGCGGTTCTGGAGCTACCTCACTGCAAGTGGAAGCTCTAAAGCAGCCACGTGTGGAGCCTCCTGACCTATGCCACAGACGAGTGCACTGGCGGATCTCCAACAGCACGGACATTTAAGTGACAGTTAAACCTATAGTTACAGGACCTGATTACGTGTTATTAAAGTTGTAGTTAAAGCTGCAGTTAAGGACCGCGACGCACGATACATGGGGAACACGCATACTAGTGCTACTCAATACAACAACACAAACCCCGTGGAGTAGGGTATTATGCTCAGGCAGCCCGAACCACGTAAATCACTTGTGTCATCATCTTGTACCCGATCTCTGTGCGCCCAAACCAATACAAGAACCTCCGCGGGCTACATTTAGTAGTACCGGGGGAAGTGTTGTGCTCACACTTCGACAGACGCGCTGTTGAAAAACGTGTCTTCCATTACCTTGAACGCGAGACACGCCATTGTGAGGTACGTCTTGCATCATGTTCATCTCCCATTTTCCAGGGCAGAAAAAAGTGTTATATTCTGTAGTGCTTACTTAAGAAACAGAACACATGGCATGAGTACTTCTTCATAAGAAACTGAGCACATATGACCAATTGAAGTCAAATTTGCACTCAAATGGCAATATTATCACGCATTTTAGCATATATCACACAAAATATCCAAATGGAAGTCAATTTTTTACTCAATTGACCATAATTTCAAATATTTGAGTATATTTACACACAATCCATTTGGTACTTTACTTTTTCATGGTGGCTGTTTTGCAAGTAAGGAAGTTTGTTGGTCGATGGTATTCTTTGCTTGATCATCGAGGTGACAAAAGGAGGAATCTCATCAAATTGGTCAAACTCTTCCTCATCGACGACATTCTCGACTTTGATGATTCGTTGTTTTCCAGTATAACCACCTTAAGTCTTTTATTGTTGTGCTTGGAACACAGAACACTTGAGCAATGTGTTCTACTAACACGAAAGGATCCGACTTATATTGTTGATGGTTAAGACCAACGCTAATGAACTCGTACTTGTCTTGTACCACACCTTTGATTTAATAAACCCAGTTGCAACGGATAAGAGAAATCTTGAATCCCTGAACGTCAAGCTCTCAGATCTCTTGTATTTGACCATAGTACATGTCTTTGTATCGGCCCGCAACATTATAAGCATAAACACATACACGACTATTCTGATACATGCTTTTCTTATCTTGTTCTACAGTGTAGAATGTGTATCCATTTATGTCGTACCCTTGATATGTAATGACTGTGAATATAGTACCACGAGCCAACCTTTTTAGGTATTCACTTGTTTGAGTATCTGATGAGTGAGAAATGCGATCTCGAAGCCAGCCAATGAATTTTCTCCCGTATTCATTTGCTAACCATGATTCATTGTGGCCAGGATTGTCTCTAAGCACCACCTCATTGTGCTCGTCGAAGTACTCCAACGAAATGGACATGTGTTGCAACATGTGGAAATGAGCACAGAAGAATAGATGTGAATTTGGAGTTATCGCCTTCTTCCTAATGGTCCCTTTTCCTTTGAGCCTCCCCTCATGACAAGACTTGGGAACACCGATCGAGTTACTCGGGTCAGTGTAGTTTAGAGCCCACTCCACATCTTCGTCTGTAGAGTATCCTTGTACCATGCTGCCCTCAAAGTAAGCTCAATTTCTAATAAAGGACTTCAATATTCCATTGAATCTCTCGTATGCATACATCTACGAAAGCAACACAGGGTCAAGTATCTTGATCTCCTTAATAAGATGAGTTGTGAAATATGCGCCGATGTCGAAAAAGGCAGGAGAAAAATAAATCTCAAGGAAGCATAAAGTTTCTCAGTGCTTTTTTCCAATGACTCGAGATCTTCTTCACATAGTACTTTTTGACCAATTGCTTTGAAGAAAAATCAAAAGTTCATTATATCCTCCCGAACATTGACCGATAGGATATTCCGAATTCCAACAGCAATCATCTGCGTAAGCAACATATGGTAATCATGAGACTTCACACTGGGAGCTACTTTTAGATCTCGAAATGAAGCCTTGAGACGTTCGTCGAGTAGTTGGATGGTACTTCCACATTTTTCAAGAACCCACAAAACTCTTTCTTTTAATTTTTTGAAAGGGTGATGCATGATGTGGGTAGTTCTGTTCCTTTTACCGAGTCATCAACCCACAACTTAGGACTAATTCCCATTTTCTTTAGATCTCCTCGTGCATGTCCATGGTCCCTAGTTTTCTCATTTTTGTTAAGCAATGTCCCAAGTAGGCTCTCGCACACATTCTTCTCAACGTGCATCACATTTTCGAATGACGGATGTCTAAGTCTTTCCAATACAGTAGCTCCCAAAAAATCAATTGCTTCTTCCACATGTCATCTTTGCTAGTATTTTTACCTGTCATTTTCCACTTACCAAGGACAACATGGATATTCTTGACCATTTCATAGACTTCATGACCT
Organism: Tuctoria greenei; assembly: GCA_036927565.1. Classification (NCBI taxonomy): domain Eukaryota; kingdom Viridiplantae; phylum Streptophyta; class Magnoliopsida; order Poales; family Poaceae; genus Tuctoria; species Tuctoria greenei. Next base: position 192,288,719 of record JAYESD010000002.1, on the reverse strand, counting down.
GTGAGATGAGGTGGAGGATGCCTCTTCTTAGTGTCACCATTGAAATTATCCTTCATAATCCAAAACATGTGCTTCATTGGAATGTAGTTTCGATGTCCCATGTACACTATTTTTCTTGACTCGCTCAAATACTGTGAGTGTGTTCCTCTCAAACAATGTGGACATCTGCAACCTACTTTTTTACTCTGTCCGGACAAGTTACGTGCCGCTGGAGAATCTCTAACAATCACCAATAAAATTGCTTTGAGGCGAAAATACTCACGCTTGTGGTCATCCCAGAACTGCACTCCGTCATTGTACCACAATTGCTTCATATATTCAACCATAGGCCTGAAATAAGTGTCGATGTCATTCCCAAGTTGTTATGGCCCTAGTATCAGTCCTGATATCATAATATGTTTCCGTTTGTTGCACAACCAAGGAGGAAGGTTCAAAGTTGTTAACACAATTGGCCATGTGCTATGTGTGCTACTGTTTAAAAAAGGATTCATGCCATCGTTGCTCATTGCGATCCTAATATTCCTATGATCAATGGCAAATTCAAGATTTCGTGAATCAATGTTTCGCCACTGTGTGGCATCAGCAGGATGTCTTATCATTCCAGCATCCTGCTTATACTTCTCTTTGTGTCATCACAACAATTCTAACTCCTTCTTGTTTGCAAACCAACGCTTCAAACGGGAATGATAGGAAAGTACCAAAACACCTTTTTAGGCCCTCTTTTTTCTTCAATTGCAGTTCTCGTCATCATCATCATCTTTCCTACGATTAAGTCGGTCCACTCCACAAATAGGGCATTTCTCAAAGTTTTTGTACTAAGGTCCACAATATGAAATGCAATCATTCTTGCACGCGTGGATTTTCTCCACCTCCAAACCCAGTGGACAGATTATAAGTTTTGCATCATAAATTGTCATAGGGACTTTGTTGCCTTGGGGTAACATGTCCTAAAGGAGCGTCAACAATTCCTTAAAACTACAATCACTCCATCCGTTGCTCGCCTTCAACTGGAAAAGTTTTATCATCGCAAACAATTTGGTGTACCTAGCCGCACAACCATGATACAATGGCTTCTTCAAATTTTCCTGCATCTTCTTGTAATTTGCAAGTTCACCATTACTGTATAGATCATCATCCCAATGTCTCTCGATATTGTGTACCATCTCCTCTATGTTACGCACCTGAAACTCAATGTCATCATCGGTTGTGACACCCGGTTCCGAAAATGAACCAATAGTAATGCACATGTGTGCCCATGATGTTTAACACACATACACAAGTGATTCACAAACCATAAACAGATTATAACCATGTATCAATTAATAACACTAATAATAGTACCTTATTACAAACGAAATAGTCTTGAATAAAAGCTCTCAGCAACTGCAGAGGAAAAACTCTAAACACTAAAACTGCAAACTCCGCAGGCAAGCTTGACGGGAACACGCGCACCTAGTACTCCTCAAAATCCTCCTGGTACTCCACGTTGACGCCTGCGTCTGAATTTGTTGGGGGAATAACAAGGGTGAGCACATGTCGTACTAAGCAAGTGTGGGAAAGTATGACATGTAGCTTAAACAAGAAATGACAATAAATTGGCTAATTGCATAAAATCACATTAAAATAGTTGAAAATGCAATTAGATCATCATTAGGTATGGTCCTTCCAAAAATAACCCAAATAACTTTAATTTCAACTTATATAACCAATACCAGCAATATTAATACATAATCAACTCATAACTGCTCATATGTTTCAATTTCATCAATTCCATATACCAAAGCCAATTGATTAACCAATACCAACTCCCAATCCAATTCCAGCTAGAAACCATGTTCAAGGTCCATAACTCTAATCATGATAGGTTCTAGGTTGCTCATCACTGGGAGCACAGCTATCATGATAGTTTTAAACACACTATGCAGAGGTTGTACCACTTTACCCTCAAGTTCGTGATTTCATCACCTTTCGATGACTATGGAATCCCAATTATGTCGTCTCACACTTCCTTAGGTGTGTGGCCAAGAGATCACAAAATAGACTTACAAAAAGATTGCTAGAATATATAAACCCCACTGAGGTTTCACCGGTGGTGATGTAGTGATATCTCCAACTGAGCACATCCAACCATGGGCCCCCTCTTGAGCCATTTGAATTCCAGGGTAGACCCACCAATCTCTACAAACTCATCTGACTACCCCTTCTCCAAGAATTCTTAATAATCCAAATAGTATTGGCAAAACACTAATTAGTGAGCTAAGCCGCACCCATACTTGGGCTTATGGTGGTACTGTAAATCTTGGATGGTCGCTCCACAAACCGGTCCTTAGATCTTAAGCAAGCAAAACCACCAAAAAATCCAACCCATTCCACATAACCGGCTTGCTTAGATATCTAGGTACCATGTCGCTAAAGGTTCATTATTATCAATTCTCATCATTCATGCGTTCAATAGTTCATAAGTAAGCAATATGATTATTTGCCAACCCAATTGAGTATAGGAAGCAAAAGTGTAAAATACCCTTCCTAACTCTCTTCATTGTGTTCAAGCGACATGGGTGGTCATACAAGACTAGTAAACTCCTACAATTGGATTTTCCCATCAACTGAGACAAGCTTGCAATTTGGTAGACGAAACATTTAAAACCTGGATCAAAATGATCAGGGACACTTGCCTTGCTCTTGAGCTTGGTTTGGATCAAAAGCTTTGAAGATCTGGTTTTGCAGTTCCTCGAAAGCTCTCTCTACAGCGTGACCTTCTATTCTGCGCGACAAACATGCAAAACAAACATTACAATCAAATAATGCTCATATATTACTCAATATGACATGATATGCATGATTAATGCAATTGTGAAGTAAAATTGTTTAATGAGTTACTACTAATGTTTATTGACTAGTTACAACAATATTTAACAAGTTTGAACAAATTTGGAATTGATTTGAGTCAATTTGGATTCAATTCAGCACTAACAGATCCAGACACCGGACAAGTTCGGTATAGGAGTCGGACTAGTCCGCTCTATACAGAACTGTAGGGTTAGGGTTTTTTTGATCAGCAAGATTCAGGGTTGAATTTCACGTGGAAAAGTGAATGTAGAGGGTGTACCACGTGCCTAGAGATCCAAGGATCAAGAATTGGAGGTGAAACATGATTCTTGACATCTAGGGCATGATGAAGATGAGTTGATGACAATTTGTTGATAAAGAATGTCAATTGTCAAAAAGTTGACAAAGATTGATCTTGATGGAGCCTTCTCCCTGTTCTCCTCCTTCTCCTTGCTCCTGGGCTTCTTCTTGACGACGGCACACGATCAAGGAACGACAACGAGGGTTTTCTCAAAGGTTGGAAGGTCAGGGTATTGGGTTGCTTATATAGGGGTGGAGAGGTAGGTTTTTGTGGTGAATCCAAGTAGAATTCGGTGGGGGACGAGTAGGGGCCGAGGTGGGGACCACTTGGGCTCCTCTAAGGTTGGGCACGAAGTTCTTGGGCCTAATTAAGGCAATTACCCAATAACAAATTGTGGAAGAATAATAGAATTCGAGTTGAATTCAGCAAGCCGGACTAGTTGGCAACATGAACTCGACAAGTCCGTTTTGGAGTAGAAACTATTCCGGACTAGTCTGGTTCTCTGTACCAGACAAGTCCGTTTGGCAACGTAAATGTTTTCGAACAATTCTGGTATGTATGGCCGGACAAGTCCTGAGTTAGCAAAATAAAAATTTCTGGACTGAAATCTAGACCAGATCGGACTAGTCCGCTCAGACATCTTACAAGTCCGTGCAATCATCAAAAGCTCAACCGAACTAGTCCATGCATTGTGCCAGACAAGTTCGGGCTCTGACGAAGACTGAATTTCTTAGAATAGAAGGGGAATACCGGACTAGTTTGGGTTTGGGGCCGGACAAGTCTGTACCCTGACAGACATGAATTCCTGATTAAGCCTAAATTCATTTCAATCTTGTTCCTTTTAAGGTTGCCTTATGTTAAACATGTATAAGGATGTATGGAATGCATTATGCATGAAAATGAGGGTGTTACAAACCTACCACCCTTAAAATGAATATCGCCCTCTAGATTCGATGTGGAAGGAAAGAGATAGGGAAATTGCTTCTCAAGGTCATCTTCTTGCTCCATAGTTGCTTATGATTCTGTATGGTGCTTCCATTGCACTTTGCACCATCTAATCACCTTGTTCCTTGTGACTCTCTCCTCGGTTTCCAAAATTTTGACGGGTTGCTTGGCATAGGTCAAAACTTTCTCAAGCTCTGATTCCTCCATTAGCACTTGCTCTTCCGAAACCCTCAAGCACTTCTTGAGCTGAGAAACATGAAACACATCATGAACATCGGAAAGATGTGTTGGCATTTCCAACTTAAATGCTACTTCTCCCTGTTTGTCAAAAATCTTGAATGGTCCAATATAGCAAGGTGCCAACTTGCCCTTGACATTGAATCGCTTGTGACCTCACATAGGTGACACTTTGAGGTATACGAAGTCTCCCACCTCAAAATACGGGCTTCTTCATCTATTATCCACGTAACCCTTTTGTCTCAACTAAGCAGCTCTCAAATTCTCGCAAATTGTCCGAACTTGCTTCTCAGCATCTTGTATATAAGGTCCAAACACTTTAGTCTCCCGTGTCTCATTCCAAAACAAGGGTGTTCTACACCTTCTCCCATACAATGCTTCATATGGTGACATCTTCAAGGTTGTTTGATAATTGTTGTTGTAGGAAAATTCAGCATACGGCAAGCTCTTGTCCCAACTTACTTTAACGCACAAGCTCTTAGCATACCTCTGATATATGATTTTTTCTCTCGGTATGTCCATCCGTTTGAGAGTGACATGCAAAACTGAAATTTTGTTGGGTTCCCATTGATTCGTGCAGCTTCTGCCAGAACCTTGAGGTAAATTGAGAACCTCTATCAGACACTATTTTCTTAGGAACACCGTGTAAACACACTATTCTTACCATGTATAATTCTGCCAACTTCGTTCCACTATAGGTAGTCTTGAAAGGAATGAAATGCGCTTATTTCGTCAACTGATCCACAATAACTCATATTGAACCATAGCCTGCCGAAGTGTGAGGCAAACCAACAATGAAATCCATACCAACCTCTTCCCACTTCCATTTCGGAATCTTCAGCGGCTGCAATAGTCCAGCTGACCTTTGATGTTCGGCTTTGACTCGTTGGCACACATGACAGAATGCAACATATTCAGCTACGTCCCTCTTCATACCATCCCACCAATAGTGAATCCTCAAGTCCTTCTACATTTTCGTACAATCGGGATGTATGGAGTAAAGTGAGTCATCTGCCTCCTTTAATATCAACAGTCGAAGATGCTCCTTATTGGGCACAACAATCCGCTTTCTAAGCCATAGAGTACCTTGGTCGTCCTCATCAAATCTGAATTCTCTCCCTTCTTGGGTCCTTTCCTTGAGTTATTGGATTTCCTTGTCCTTCATTTGACCTTCTCTTATTTCCTGCTCAAGGGTTGGATTCACTTACGTTGCTCCCATCTCGTTCACAATTCCAAGATTCAATCGTTCAAACTACTTGTATTGCTCGGATGGCAATTCCCGAACCGTGAGTTGGTGGCTTGCTCCCTTTCGACTCAAAGCATCGACCACTATGTTGGCTTTTTCTGGATCATAATTGATTCCCACATCATAATCCTTAATGACTTACAACCATCTTCCTTGCCTTAAATTCAGATCCATTTGCGTGAATATGTACTTGAGACTCTTATGATCCGTATAAATCTCTCATCTATGACCAAGAACATAATGTCTTCAAATATTCAATGCGTGTACTATGGCTGCAATTTTGAGATCATGCGTAGGATAAGTTTGCTCACGTTTCTTCGATTGCCTAGATGCATAATATACTACTCGGCCTTCTTGTATCAATACACAACCAAGTCCTTGCCTTGAGGCATCACAATAAATATCAAAGCTCTTGCTCACATATGGCAATACCAACATAGGTGATGTCGTTAACCTCTTCTTTAGGTCCTCAAAACTGTCTTGACAAATTTGAGTCCACATGAAAGGCTTCTCTTTCATTAGCAGTTCAGTCATGGGTTTGCTATATTGGAAAAGTCCTTGATGAGCCGACAGTAGTATCCAGCCATTCCAAGAAAACTCCTTATATCCTTTACATTCCGCAGCGGTTTCCACTTTAGCACATCTCTAACCTTTCCTGGTTCGACAGCCACTCCTCCTCCAGCTATGACATGTCCTAGGAATGATATCTCCCTTAGCCAGAATTGGCACTTGTTAAACTTGGCGTACAACTGGTGCTCTCGCAATTTCTACAACGTTAGCCTTAAATGCTCTTCGTGCTCCTCTTCACTTTTTGAGTAGATCATGGTATCATCAATGAACACTACCACGAACTTATCCAAATACTCCATGAAGATCTTATTCATAAGATACATGAAGTATGCGGGTGCATTAGTCAATAAAAATGACATGACCATATACTCACAGGATCCATACCTTGTCCTGAAAGCCATTTTGGATATGTTTGATGGTCTAATCTTCATTTGGAAATATCCTGACCGAAGATCAATCTTAGAGAATATTTTGTCTCGCTTCATCTATTCGAACAGATCCTCTATGTGGGGCAGCGTGTACTTATTCTTAATTGTTACCTCGTTGAGAGACCGGGAATCCACACACATTCTTTGGGATCCATCTTTCTTATCTATGGAAAGCATTTGGGCTCCCCATGGCGACGAACTTGTGCGTATAAAACCCTTCTCTAACTGCTCTTGAATCTACTTCTTGAGCTCTGCTAATTCCTTAGGAGGCATCCTATATGGCCTCTTTGATATAGGTGCAGTTCCAGATATTAAATCAATGATGAACTCGATGTCACGATCAGGTGGCATACCTGGCAATTCCTCAAGAAATACATCTGGATACTCACGAATAATCGGAATTTCCTCCAATGTTACTCCTATATGATTTACCATTGCTTTCTCGGTTGTCGGATGTACTGCCTTGAACTCTACACTGACTCCTTCTTCGTTGCTCAATTGTACCATCCGAGTGGCACACTGGGTCACTCTGTTAAGCTTCCTTAGCCAATCCATTCCAAGTATGATGTCCAAGCCTTATGAATTCGGGACTATAAGGTTGGCGATGAAATCTACTTCCTTATGGAAATACTTACTTTTGGGCCCTATAGTAGTCATCCCAAGACGAGGCAGCTCGTCCGTTCACTACACCGGGGTAGTGCAAACGGACTAGACGGCCCAGGATACCGTTCACCAGCGTGTGGCGTCCCTGGCCCATGAACAAAGTATCCTCCCAAGTCCTGATACATGATTCTCAATTAATATATATATATCGGAAAGTATCTAAATTGAATTGCTAGAGATTTACTTACCTATCGCTAATCGGATGAATAATGATGCAATCGTTTGGGTTTGTAGCAGCCAGAGGAGGAGCCACGTAGTGGCTCATCCTAGTCCGCCGTTGTGGAACCAGCTCAAAAGCAAGTGACCCAGAAGTGGGGTCACCTGACTACACCTGCTTCGAAGAAGGAGGCTCCAAAGCAGAAGGCACCAAAGAAGAAGGCACCGAAGAAGGAGGTACCCTAGCCTCTTTGTCGTCAAACGTAGAGTCATCCTGAAAATTTTAAAGATTCATATTATAGAATAAAGAATTACTTATATCATTTATGTAATTAAATATTCTTTACCTGTCGTGACCGCTGTACAGGTCCACGTGACGACTTCGGTAGATGGCTTACCAAATGAGCCCGTCTACCCCCAGTGACCATCGTGGCAGAAAGCTCCGCACCCCCGCCCCTCCTCGTCTACTGCTGCTGGACGACATCCTGTTTAAAGGAAAATTTTCTAATGAATTTAATGGAAAGTATAGAAAAGAAAAGGAGAGATGAAAGAAATGATACTTGTACTCAATTTTAAAATCCATCAGCATCAATATGTACTCTACTACATAGATCGGACCATCGATATTCTATCGTGGTAGTTGCCCATTTTCGTTTTCATTTTCGTTCTCGCATCTGACTAGTCTTTATGTCTTCTGCATCTCAAACTAAGTCATCGAGTCCTAAATCAGGCTTGACGACAAAAGCGTCCGACAACTCTTGTTCTTGGTAAACAACATCAAACTCATCATCAAGGTATCCAACATCGTCTGATGTATATAACCGCTCACAAGGATTCACCTTGTGTACAACCCACCAAGCTTTAATCTTTTCACATCGATAATGTAGATAATACACTTCCTCGACTTGGTGTGCAAGGGCGAAGGCGTTGGAGCCTCGTAGCCGGTCCTTGTGTTTGACTTCTACTATGCCAAATTGGTTTTGTCGAGTTCCATTGTTAGGATCAAACCAATTGCAGTCAAAAAAGACTACATTAAGGACCTTATTCCTTGCAAAATTGAATTCAAGGATGTTTTTAATAATCCCATAATGAGTAATTTCATGTTCCTTGTCGTCAACTGCCCTATTCACAACTCCCGTGTTAAATGTTGCTCTGATAGGATGTTGAGCTTCAAATTCAGTTGAACAAAATTGAAACCCATTGACGTCGTATCGACCATAGCTTTTAATTTTAATCGATCCGTAAGACAGTTGTCATAATTCCTCATGGACCCCGACTTGATTTTGCACTGTTCAACATATGAAGTTAAAAGACTATTTTATGCTATACACGTAATTACTAAGAGAAAAAAGACATGAACATGTTACATGTGCATGAAACAAGGATAGGAAGTTAGGCCCTCCATGTACAACATCGTAGGTTGCTGCTTAGATTTCAAATTTTGTTGATCGAACTCACAACACGCTAGATTATTATAGATGTTGAACAAATACTTACTGAAAATATTCATTCATCCCCTCTATATTAGCGTACATGTACACCAAAGACGCCGTCTTCTCATTAGGTTCAGCATCATAGCTCGTGTCACTAATGGAGAGGCTCCTACAAGGGGGTTCTTCATCCATATTGTACCACAATGTAGAAACATTAAATCGTGTTCTTCTGCAAAATAGATGCTTGAAAAGTATCCTATCTCCTGAATGGTGTACGCTTCGTCGATGCATCCTTCAACCCTTGCCTGATTGCAAACAATTGGTTTAAGACACCTAAGTGCTCTTTCAACGTCATACATCCACCTATATTGCATAGAGCCGCCCACTTTAGCTTCATACAGAAGATGGATTTGGAGATGTTGCATTGGATTGAAGAACCGTGGAGGGAAAACTTTTTCCATCTTACATAAAAGCATTGGTATATCGTTTTCCAACTGCTCCATGATCTCTGATGTGATTTCTTTGGCACAAATCTGTCTATAAAAGTTGCTAAGCTCGGCTAACACCTTCCACACCGCATCGTCAATGTAGCCCCGGAACATAATCGGCAGAAGTCTTTCCATGATTATGTGATAATCATGACTTTTCAACCCTGTGAGATTCCCAGTCTTAACATTTATGGCTCGTCTCAGGCTAGCAGCACAATCGTCTGGGAATTTAAACATTTTCAACAATTTGAAGATTTCTTTCTTTTCTTTTGGTCGAAGGCAGAAAGAAGCACGCGGTTCGCTACCAGCTTCTGTTAACTCAAGAGTTGGACGTTTACAAACCTCTGTCAAATCCTTATGGGCATTTATATCTTCTTTTGTTCCGCCGTCAGATCGAAGCATGTGGTTTTGATGTATTCAACCATGTTACGTTCCTGGTGCATGACATAAATGTTATGCATTAGGATTAAGGACTTCACATACGGTAGCTCCCATAGTGCACCTATATGAGTCCATTTGTGGTCCTCTCCATAACCAACAAAATATCCAGGACGACCTTCATCTGGCACTAAGTTGTTAAACTGTTCAGCAGTCTCTGACCTGTTGAGACGTTGTGGTGGTCCTTTTCTGACAACGGTGTCCTTCCTAAAGGCATCTTTCTGTTGCCTAAATACGTGATTGGGCGGTAACCAACGTCTGTGGCAATCGAAGTAGCAAATCTTTCCACCATGATTTAAACGAAAACATTCCATGTCCGATGAAAATATCAGAAATGTCACATGACCACGAGTGCTCCAGCCAGAAACCATGCCATAAGCTGGAAAATCATGGATAGGCCACAAGTATGCAACTCGAAGGTTGAATTTTTGTTTTTAGTAACAGTCGTACACTTCGATTCCTGTCCATAACATTTTCATCTCTTCAATCAACAACTTCAACATCACGTTCAGTCGTGAACCAAGATGATCTGGTCCAGGTACAATAAGGCAAAGGAACATGAACTCATACTTCATACATAGATATGGTGGTAAGTTGTACGAAATTGCGAACATGGGCCAACAAGAGTATGGTGTTGCGTTTGTACTGAATGGTGAGAAGCCATCTGTCGCCAACCCGACGCAAATATTTCTCGCGTCATTGGCAAAATCTGGGTCAAAGCGGTCAAGCACTTTCCATGCCTCACCGTCGGACGGGTGCACCATCATTCTGTTGTTCTCACGTTGACCTTCTTTGTGCCACCTCATGTGTCTGTTCTTTTTTTTATAGAAACAAGCGCTTCAACCTAGGTGTGACAGGCAAGTAGCGAAGCTGCTTCTGTGCGACTTCAGTCATTACTTTTGTACTGTCATAATTAACAATTCGACAAATCTTGCTTTATGAAAAGTATGCGGTTATCTAGGCAAATATCAATCTTCTCATAGTCCATACCAAGACCAGAAATTGATTTCTTAGAATGATGCATACTTTAGGCAATTAATTAGGCTATGGAAAGACATCGTTGATCAATTTGATGAGATCGTTGTAGCAGTTATTGGAGAAGGAATACATAGACTTAATTGCCATAAATCTAGTCATGAAACTGAGGATTTTCACTTTGGTGTGTTCATGCAATGACTGTTCAGAAGCTTCGACAAGCTTTGAAGAATGCTTTAACCTCCGTTGTAGGAGGATCCTACATCAATTCAGGATTTATGGCTTCAAGATTCTCGTCCATCCTATGGACCCCAGTGCTTTCATCGTCATCTCGATCTTCTACAACTATAGAAGGTGTCTCACCGTCAAATGTCCACAACTCATAACATTGCATGAAACCGTTTCCACACAAGTAATACGTCAATGTCACTTTGTCGAAACACTTCACATTCTGACATTTGATACATGGGCACTGCACCTTACTGTTGTTTGACAACGAGAAAGCTCGTTGTATGAAATCATTCATCTTGGTGAACCACTCCTCTGAGTGCCTCCCATTCTTTTTCCAACCAGTATACATCAATGGCCGGACTTCAGCCATCTTTGAGGGTATACCTTCAAAGCAAGACAAATCATTATTGTCAAGGATAGGTCCTAAAATTTTGACAACACAACACTTCCTATTTACCACTACACACCCTATCTGGTGCAGTTCCTTAAGTGAAAAGGGGACGGCTATACGGTTATAGCTATCATACGTATGTTGCGAGTCATATGTCATTCGCACCATTGTCATTCACCTTCGCTGTGCTGACGCTCATCCTGTCCCTCTTCAAGGACACCTTCCAGAAGGTGATCAGGTCACGGGCGCTGCGATGGGTGCTGCGGATGCAGCTATACACGAACCTTGTGGCCTCAGCGTTGGGTGTGGTGGGGCTGTTCATGTCGGGGGAGTGGCGGACGATCCCGAGAGAGATGGCATCATTCAAGAACAGGAGGGTGAGGTACGTTCTGACACTGGTGGGCACGGCAGTGTCTCGGAACAGAGATGGGAGTCGAGCTTGTCCTGATGTCGGCCACCATGACCCGTGCACTATGCTTCATGAACAGTCGTGCCATGCACTCCCAGATCCCCCTTGCACCACTGGTGATCGTTTGCCGCCGCCTCGTGCTATTGCTTCCGCTTCTCGTGCAGAGGGAGGAGCATGGCTTGTGGGCCGGAACGATGATGCAGGGCTGGACGGAGGGCAACATAGGGCGGTGGGAGGAGCACGCGATCGAGAGGCGAGACGACGATGTGGGGTTTGGCGGAAGGCAGCACAGGTACAAGGCCATGAGAGGAGCGTGGCTCGTGGGGCGGGGCTGGGCAGAGGAGCAGAGAAGGGGTGTAGCGTGTCACAACACGGATAAAGGGTGGCTTGGCGAGAGGAGGCGGCCACAGCAAGGAGGGAGGCGGCCCGGCGAGGAGGGAGGCGACGCATCGGGGTGTGCTGGGCAAATGAAGATGTGTGAAGGTAGGGAGGAAGAAGAAAGTGAACCAGTAGGTGGAATGGGGTTTATCCACAGTGCACCTTTGTTTGGGCCACGGGAGGGAAGATGGCAAAAATGAGCTTTTTGTTTGGGTCATCTGTTGGAGCAGGTTCGGGTCGTCTTTCAACACTGAAAATGAAGATAGGCTACTATTAGTGGAAGTTGTTGGAGTCATCCTTACGCGCCCAGTTCACAGCCAAGTCACCACCGACGTTGCACAAGTCACCTAAATCACACTTCGCTGTGGGCGTCGTGATGTCAAGGACGGTGGATGTCGAGGACTTCCTTGTCCACGTTAAGACCGGGGTAGAGTCCAAGCTCGCTGATGTGGCGCGCGTGGTCGCCCCACTCGCGGACGAGGGCAAGCTCGGAGAGTCATGCGACAAGGATGAGCTACTAGTGTTGGCGCTGCTGGCGTGGCTCGCCACATCGGGGAGCAATTAGGTCAGGGTGAACATCATGCCAGCACTGCGCAAAGGGAGGCGGCAGCGGCAAGAGGCGGTGCAGGGGCACCCACGCTGGGGAGGGGTGCGCCGGGAAGGGGGTGCTAGGGAGGAGGAGGAGGCACAAGGGGATGCGGCGGCGGCGAGAGGTGGTGAAGGGGCACCCACGGTGGGGAGGGGGCGCCAGGAAGGGGGTGTTGGGGAGGAGGAGGAGGCGCAAGGGGAGGTGGCGGCGGTGAGAGGCGGCACAAGGGAGGGGAGGGGGCAGTGACAAGAGGAAGCATAGGGGACGACACCACTCGGAAGGGGCGACGGGAGGAAGCTACACGGGGAGGGGCAACGGGGAGAGGCGGCAGCGTAGCTGGGAGGTGGAGAAAGGCTGCACCGACGGTCTTCGGTGGCGGTGGAGGCGCGGCACGGCAGGGGTGGAGGCACGGTGGCGGTGGAGGCGGGTGCATGATGGCGGTGTAGGCGGGCGACGGCGGAGGCGACCGCGCTGGCGGCGGAGAGACAGGTGGGAAATGAGTTGGCGGGGCGCAGGGTATACCTAAAAATACGTTATCGATGATGGGGTAGGTTAACAACTGTCAATAAGCTACTATTGATGACGGTATAATGGGGCCGTCGTTGATTACGGCTTGGTTGTGCCCCGTTTTGGCCCATATGAAAGACGGGGCCTAATTGATAACGGTCCACCATCATCTTTAAGTAGTTGACGACTGTTCTAGGTCAACTGTCATTAATTATGGGCTAACTGATGACTGTTAGATTTAGCCATCGTCAATTACTTAAAAGACGACGGCCCCATCGTGTATTATTCTGGACGTTGTCTATTGTCGTGATTCTTGTAGCGTATTATGGAAATTCAAAATAAATAGCTAGAAGAGATTGCATTCGTGGGTGCCAAAAATGTGTAAAGCAACTCGTGTCAGGTTGGTGGTGGGGATTTCAGAGGAAATATGTCAGCACGTCCACTGATCTGAAGTGTCGCAATCTCAGTGCATCGAGCTTGATTTTTAAAAGTTTCATCATGGAGGCAATTCAGAAGAATCAGGGTGGTGACCATGGGGCAATAGGAGCTTAGTGTCTGAATCATCTGATCTCGGTGATTGACTATATGGTACTAATATTCTTTTTTGGCATCAAGAAACCAAACCATTATTGTGATAGCGAGGTAAGCGAGATGTCATGATCATTACCTCCTCGGTGTCTAGTGTGATGGCGCAACTTTTCAGCCACGGCACTATCATAAACTAGAATAACGCATCAGTCGTGGCACCCCCAGATCCTTGCAGTTGGTTTCATCGATGATGTCGGCTCATTCTCTTACAAGAATCATAAATTGGGAAACATGAACATGGGGATGGCAAAATAGTACTCTTCCACACAGATCATTAGCCTCTTTGTGGATACTTGTTTCGCGAGCATCTCCTTAGCGTCCCGAAAAAGTTGTGGCGCCTAGTTCCCAAGGAGACTTTGTCGCGTTCGTAGAGCTCATGGTGAGATGGACACTGGGGCCGCTCCATGGGGTCAACCACAGGGAGCGCTAACGCCGGGCAAGCACGGCCATGGATGCAGGCTTTTTGGCGTGTATGCAGTAGAGTATACGCTGCAGCAGATCATGAGAAAGGTTGGACAGATGAGTCTCGGCCGCCATCAACACCGGCGGCATGGAGCGGCCAGATCACCATGCTGAACATGTTCAGCTACTTCTAGAGCTTTGACTATATGAAGCAAATGGGCTACAAGAAACGCTTTAACGAGCCAGCATGTGCTATTTATTGAGCTCAGTCTGGGCCGTAAATTTGAATGCCCAAACGTTCAGCATAATTTCTATTGGTATTCTTATTGGACAAATCATAGTATCTGTCCCGGACACAAAACTAATCGTTCAGCAGGCAAAACAAAGAGTTTGAGTGTGGCCCAGACATAGAAACACAGAAATTGCTCAATACAGATTTCAGATGAGCCATACAATTATGTCTTCAAACATTCTACATTATTTTCCTTCACTACCACTAATGAGATTGGGTGTGAGTAGATGTGAGTCGATGCCTGTGGTATAACCAACTGAAGTTTTACCATGCCTGAAACATTCACCGTTCCAGTGCAAAACATTTTTTTTAATGTTGATGGCTTCTTTACTCAGCGCAAACATACAAATTCTTCAGTGCAAAAACTTACAAATAGAAGGTTGATATATTACATATCAAAAAAAAAGTTATCGATAAACTATATAATAGACAGTTACAAGTAATTGTAGTGGGGGCACAAACGAATATTGATGAGCCAGTCTTTACTTCTAGAGATATTTATTCTCCAAAAAATTAGGATCATATTGGCAATAGAAAAACATACTAGGAGGCCATGTTATAAAAAAGAAGATACATTGTATTCCATATGGATGGCACACCACTTTAAGGTTTAAGCTAAGCGCTTGATGGTAATAATTTCATTATTGATCATGGCGGGGGTCTGTTTTTTATTTTACTCTGGGCCATCAAAATCTTAGAAACAGCTCTGAAACAACCTAACCATTTGATGATGGATTTCAGTGAAACAATCTCATTGAATAACTCATGAGTATGATATAAGTAGTTTAGTGGAATAATATTTTGCATGCATTATGTAATATATTTTAAATGATTCTTGAAGAATATTTTGAAAAACTGACGCTGCCAAGATGCATCATATTAAGTTCAACAATCAAAAGTAAATTAAAATACAACGTTAGGTAATTAATATCTCAAATATGTAAATGGGCAAGCAGTAAAATATAATTGCTCGTTGAAACGATAATATTGATTAAAAGCATGACAATAGTTTTCCTTTTTTGAGAGTATTTGGATTAAATTAAATTGCAATTGATAAATTGATGAAAGAAACTATATATCAATGTAAGAAAAAATTCCTTGATTCATGGAGATATAGCATGACACTCACAATTTCAATAAAAACACTACTACAAAAAGCATTTTCATAGGCACCTCAATTTTTCAAACACAGGCGGTCCTTAAAAAAATGTGATTGTGATGACGAAAGATACAATAACCATCTGTGATGACAGAACATCACAGGCGGACTTTAAGAAACAATGCCTGGGTAAATACATTATTTTCTCAGACGGTTATTAATTAAGAACCGCCTGTGATGTGGCAAACTTCACAGGCGGTTCTTAATTAACCACGTTTGGGTAAATACATGATTTTCACAGACGGTCATTGTTCAAGAACTGTATGTACTGGTTCAATCATCACAAGCGGTTTTTATTCAAGAACCGCCTGGGGAAAGTCATTATTTTCACAGGCTGCTTGTTAATTAAGAACTGCCAGTGATGTTGATAAGCTCCTGTCAAGCTAATCCCTGCACAACAAGCTCTTGTAGATGCAAGTAACACTCGTGGCTCATCATTTGGATTGGTTAAAGCATCAATTAAAGCCTGACAATCGTTGGAAGGATTTTCCCATCCATTTGAAGGATTTCTTTTCCTTCTGTCCATTTGAAAACTTAGGAAGATGCTCCTTTCTCAGTTTTAATGCCTAAATATATTGACAAAAAATCAGTACCTACCCACTTAGTGCTTCACACAAGGAAGCGAATAAATTCAATCACAAATCTTGTTTTCACCCTTTCATAGGGATTTCATCTTAATGTTTCAAGCATAGATTTATCAATAAGTGAAGCTTCCTTATCACACATGTTAATGACAGTTATAAGTGAAGGATGTGCCAAAGCTAACGAAATCTAAATTGGAATGAAGATAAAGAGATCCTGCATATGAGTGGCAATGTTCAGGTTAGCATGAAGCTATGATAACAGCCTTCAACAACATGAAAAGTGATGTTAAGGTTATGCTTGCATCAACCAAGGCATGTTGTGAGGGTATAACACTTGTTGGGGCAAGCATAACCGTGATGCTCTAACAAGTGTTATGCCCAAAACATGCCTTAGTTGATGCAAGCATAACCTTGGTATCACTTTTCATGTTGTTGAAGGTTGTCATCATAGCTTCATGTTGTCTAACCTGGACATTGTCACTCATATGCAACATCTCTTTGTCTCTAGTCCCGTTGAGATTTCGTTAGCTTTGACACACCTTTCACTTGTAACTGCCATTAACATGTCTGATGAGGAAGCTTCACTTATTGATAAATCTATGCTTGAAAGATTAAGGTCAAATTCCTAAGAAAATGGTAAAAACAAGATTTTTGATTGAACTTGTTCGCTTCGTCGCTTGTGTGAAGCATTAAGAGATATGGTACTGATTTGTAGTCAATATATTCAGCCATTAGAACTGATAAAGTAGCATCTTTGTAAGTTTTTAAAATGGAGAGAAGAGAAAGAAATCTTTCAGGGCTTGTTTGAGTGTACTCAATCTCATTGGATTGAAGTGGATTGGAGTGAAGAATGAACTAATTTTCTCCTCAATCCACTTATATTGAAGTGGATCCACTCCTATCCAAACAAGCCCTCAAATGGATGGGAAGTATCGTCAGACTTCAATTGAAGCTTTTAACAATCCAAATGATGAGTCCCGGGTGTTACTTGCATCTACAAGAGCTTGCTGTGAAGGGATTAGCTTAACAGGAGTTTCAAGAGTTGTGTTTTTAGATGTTGTTTGGAACCAAGCTGTTGGAAGGCAAGTCTGATCATCATAGGTCAAAAGAAATTTATATACACATACAATTTGATAACTTATGGAACATGTGAAGGTGATAAATATAATAATGTAATAATATTCAAAATAGAAACTGAATTTAATAATGTTTGAAACATGCTATCTAAAGTTGAAATAGAGCATTGTTCTAAATTGATTTCAAAGGACACAAATATATACAATATATATCTTACATTTTTTCCAGCATTGACATCTTCTCGCATATAGGGTTTCAAATCCTTTTTAATGCTTCTCTTTATGCTCTTGATGTTTTCTGGTTCGGTGAAAAGGTACATTCTCAACCCCAACAATATTTAGCTTTCCAAAAAAAACTATGTGCATCTTCTCAGTTTCTGGATCTTGAACATACAAAACTTGTGCAACACTATCGGCGAGAACCAACAGGTCATCTTTATAACCCACTTTATTCAAGTATACCAGTGTCAGCCCGTAGTTGTCCACTTTGACACCATTAGGATGTTTGACCCATTGGCTCTTAAATACGGGCAGTACTATTCTTTCGCCATAATCGAGTTCCCATATTTCCTCTATGAACCCGAAGTATGTGGTCTTCTACTCTTGTGAATCATAAGACTCAATACGAACACCACTATTTTGTGCAACACTCTTACCGTCTTTTTCTTTAGTGTAAAATGTGTAACCATTGATGTCATTTGCTTGCCATGATGTCACCAAAGCAGATGGGCCAGATGCTAACTTCTTCATTGTTGCCTCTTCTATAGAGTTTCTGTATGGTATATTTTTGTCCACTAACCATTCAGTAAAACATCTTTTGTGCTCTTTCATGATCCAGTCCTCTGTGCAGTCTTGGTTTTTTTTCACGAAGCTCAATTTGGTGTTCCTCGATGTACGACTCAGCTATTGCGAGCTGTTGTAGTACACCAAAATGTGCACGGTGTACATTCCTGTAATCTTGAACGATAAAAGTTTTCTTACCCACTTTGCCTCTCCCACGTAGTCTACCCTCATGCACTGGTATAGGCACATCTATCGGTTTTCCATCTTTGATGTAATCACTGCAACCCTCAATCACTTCTTCAGTGGTGTATCCTTCCATAATTGAATCCTCTGGATGAGCACGGTTCCGCACATAACCTTTTAATACTCCAAAATGTCTCTCCAACGAAAACATATGATGTAAATATAGTGGCCCCAATGCTTTTATCTGGTCAACAAGATGTATGATTAGGTGTACTTGCATATCAAAAAAGGATGGTGGGAAACACATCACAAGCTTGCACATAGTCTCGATGATGTATGTTTTCAGATAGTCTAAATCTTCATGTGCTATCACCTTTTGTGATACTGCATTGAAGAAGTAACACAAACGTGTGATGACAACTTTTATATGCTCATGTTTGATGACTCTTATTGCAATAGCAAGGAACATTGTCATCATCATGTGACAGTCGTGAGAATTATAGCTGAATAAAGACAAGTCTTTCATCGAGACTAGTTTGCAAATACTGGATGAGAAAATCGTGGGCACTTTGATCCCATGCAAGCATTCGCAAATTGTTTTTTTTCTCTTCTAGCGTCAAGTTGTAGCTGGCTGGCGGGAGGTAATGCTGCCCGTTCGCCTTTTCTACTGAATGAAGCTCTGGTCTCAAATCAAGATTTACTAGGTCCATACGTGAATTTAATTTGTCCTTTGTTTTCTTCGGCATGTCTTGCAAGGTCCCAATGATGCTGTCAAATACATTCTTTGTAACGTGCATCAAATCAATACTATGGCAAAATTCCAGATTCTTCCAATACGGAAGATACTTGAAAAAAATTGATT
Organism: Tuctoria greenei; assembly: GCA_036927565.1. Classification (NCBI taxonomy): domain Eukaryota; kingdom Viridiplantae; phylum Streptophyta; class Magnoliopsida; order Poales; family Poaceae; genus Tuctoria; species Tuctoria greenei. The sequence goes on along the minus strand of JAYESD010000002.1, from coordinate 192,269,576 downwards.
GTTTCTTGAAAGCCATGTTAGTTGTATCACCCGAAGATGTACTTTTCTTTCTCTTGATTCCTTTACATTTTTTGCCCTTACCGAAAGCAATATGAATGTTCTTGACCATTTCGAACACCAGTTTTCCACTGTAAGGTTTTTGTACAGTATCTGTTTTGATTTTGTTATTAAAATGTTCTTTCATCTTCCTATACTTGTGTGTATCTATCAAGAACCGTCGGTTTCTCATGTACACCGTCTTTCTAGATGAAGTGAGGTATAGAAATCCAGTTCTATCCACGCACCTTACACAACCTTTTTCCCCTTTCATTTGTCCCGATAATGTAAACAGTCCGGGTATTCATGCATGGTAACTAATATCATTGCTCTTAGCGTGAAATACTCCCGCTTGTACTCATCCCATGTACGTACCCCTTCATTCCACAATTTCGCCATATCTTCTATTAAAGGTTCCAAGAACACATCAATTTTGATGCCGGGTTGTTTCAGACCTTGGATAAGAACAGATAACAAGATATATTTCCTTTTGTGACACAACAACGTCGGTAGGTTGTACATCGTTAAGACCACGGACCAGGTGTTGTGTATGCTCCTTTTTCACCAAACGGATTCACTTCGTCTGTACCCAAGGCAAACCTCACATTTCTGATTTCCTTTGCAAATTCTGGATATTGAATATCAAAATTTTTCTGCTGCGTTGCATCACCAGGGTGTCAAATATGTTTTTCATTCTTCTCGCGCTGCTCGGAATGCCAACGCACAAGTTCAACCTCCCTAGGGTTTCAGAACAAACGCTTCAAGCGATCAATTACCGGAAGGTACCACATCACCAAGGCAGGAATTTTTCTCTTATTCTTTCCGTCTACATCGCCATAAGTATCATCATCGTCACCTTCAGGACCAATAATAAAGTTCTTATTCTTCTGAGACTTTTTCATGTTGGTAACATACTGGTGATTGTAGTCCTTCTTATATCTACTGACACCACAGATGGGGCATCTAGTTGCGAACTCATGCTCTTTGCGATACAGAATACAATGGTTCACACAAGCATGTATTTTTGTCACACCTAGTGCCATCAAGCAAAGAAGTTTCTTCACTTTATAAGTGCTTTTGGGCAGTTTATTTGGATTTGGAAGAATTTCTGCCATAAGATTCAAAATATCAGAGAAACTACAACCGGACCATCCGTGTCTGGCTTTCAACTTTAGTAGTTCTAAGACTGCATGCAATGTAGTAAACTCTTTATCACAACCGTTTGATTCATCATATAAAAGCTCTGTCGCCGCATTCTTCAATGTCTCCATTTTACTTAAACCTTTACTTGCTCTCATAGAAGTCAATACATATGGTTCAATGTGATGCAACATCTCCTCACAATCAAACTCATCATCATCATCATCACCATCTTGATTGTCACTACCATCATCGATATGAACATTATCGTCATCTGAACCTCTCTCATCATCTTTATCCACATCATGTGTATCTAACTCACCATGCTCTATCCATATTGTGTAGATTTTTTGAAACCTCTTTTCACCAAATGAGATTGGACTACTATAGTATCTGTCCAAGCAATCTTATTTTCGCAGTTGATACATGGACATAATATGTCATCTATCTTTTGCAACTTCGCATGTCTTTTGGATGCTTCAATAAAATTTGCAACATTATGAATGTACATAGGATCAGGTCTTGGCATGTTAAACATCCACGCTCAACCGTCCATGCTTCAATAACAGATTTTTGTAAGATTTACAAAATTTGGCCACAAATATTCCCTAAAGGTCTTCTATAAAATGAATTTACAGAGGCGTAACAAGACTATATCATATGAGTGAATACTAGTATCATATAGGTCTGTTCATAAGGGTTTCAAGAAAATTTGTTTCATAATTTTCCTAGTGGCCATAATGGATTTTTGAAGTTAGGCTTATTCATTGAAACATTTGATCAAACATGTGATGTGCTTGTATTCATCTTCAATCTTTAAGCCTTCAAATCTACTTCTTGTTCTGTAAAATTCATGGGTCAGCTCAAGGGGAGACTAAACTACATCTTTCAACCTTTAATCATTCAAATCTACTACAAATCTCAAGTGTTGGGGGGGGGGGGGGGGGGGCTGGACGCATATGCCAACACAACAAAACGAAACTATGAAAAAAGAACAAATTAAAAACATGACCGTGGACAAGAAGTCTCTTCTAACCTTTTCTCTGTTTGAAGGTTGATCAAATGATGAATTCAGTATCGACCGGCGCATGGTGGATAATTTTGGCAGCCTGGCGACGTCGATGGAAAATCTCCAGGGTTAGGTTTTCTGTGGTGCCCGAGGGGTCTTTATATAGGTGTCTATTTTCACAGGCGGTTTTTAACTGCTTCTCAGGCGGTTGGTACTGAATAACCGCCTGAGAAAAAGATTATCTCAGGCGGATATTACTTACCAACCACCTAAGATAATTGCCCGAGCCTGTTCTTTAGTTTTCTTTTCCCTTGCTTCTTTTTTATTTAGATTCCAATATAAATACTCGAACATGTATAGATTATGCAAACTGAGTCCAAATTCGATGATTCTTTCTTCTATATTTTTCAAAAATTAACATCTACCACCTGCACCAAATATTTTAAAACTTGTATAGCTGACATTGTAATATTTTGGTAAATATCAAATTAATTTATACTCACATATTATTCACATTTGTGTATCTCCTAAAAAGGGATCCTTCACTAAAATTGGTTTGAATGAACATATTTGTATTATTTATACATGTATGAATTTTGTTAATTTTTCTAAAGCATTCCAACATGTCAAAATTCATATTATCAATCATTCTAACTAAATGCTCACATACATATGAGGCATTCATCAAATTTTGTACACACATTGATTGAAAAAATCTGAAAAAATTCATAGAGGTTGGTATGATGACTAAAAATGTCCATTGAAAAAAATGAAAAAATCATTATATTCATTAAGATAGAAAAATGACAAATAGCAATTGTTATATGTTTTTTATGTTGTGACCAATTTCAAAGGCTTTATGAGGTTAAATTTAATGGTAACCTTTAATACTCAATCATATTACAAGAAAGTGGAATTTGGGCTTTTGAAAGGCCTCACATTTAATCAAGAATATTAATTAATCTTATGTAAAGATTTTCTCAGGCGGTTGGTACTAAATAGCCGCCTGAGAAAAAGATTATCTCAGGTGGGTATTACTTACCGACTGCTTGAGATAAATGCATCTTCTCAGGCGGTTGATAATTTCCACCCGCCTGATATAACCATCTTCTCAGGCAGTTGGTACTTAAAATCCGCGTGAGAAGATAGGCGTCTATATATACCCCTCAGCTGTGTTGGAAAAACCTAACCCGGGCGAAATCACTTAGACGCCGTCAAGCTGCCAAAATTTCGTTTGCCGCCAAGTCTTCGCCGCTCTCGCTGCCGAGCTTCACAGTCGCCGCCGAGATTCGCCGTTGTCCGTTTGCTTCGCCCTCGCCACTTCCAGGTATGTCGAGCGAAGTCATTGTCGTCGCCGCCAAGCTTCACGGTAAACCCTAAACCCTTCGACCTTCCCTCCTCCATCCCCATGTCGCCTCCCTATTCGCCATCGCCGACAGCTGAGTCAAATGGTGCCTTGCATAGATTTCTTTGGTTAGGGTTCAGGAATTAAAAAGTGCAATAGTTTTTCAGCTTTGTTCTATAGGAGTGGTAATCCCACTGTTCGAAGGAAGATCTTGTCCTTTCTAGCATGTGGATTATTGGTAATAACAATAGCCGCCGTTGGCTCAGGATTATTGGTAATAACAATAGTTCAAGTGATTGGCAGTACTTGGAGTATGTAGTTTGGCAGTGATTGGCTTTACAATCTGTGGTGAAAAGGTAAATGGTAGCTTTGAAAGGTGCATGTTGCTTGTTTTTGACTGACAGGAAACATCTGTAGATACGAGGTTTGAGGTTACAGTTAATTGGTCGGTGGTCACTATGTGAGACTTTGAAGTATTGAACAATTCTACATTTTTTATTACAATGTTTTACTTGACATTTGAGAGGCTATTCCTAGTGCTAGAGGTCCTGGGTTCGAATCAGCCTCCCTGCAAATTAAGCAAGGGGTGGACTGCCTAGAAATTCCTGTCCCGAGACCCCACATTGTGCCGGAGCTTTATAGGAGCGTGGGTCTGACACTACGGCAGAGTTTATCCACTTGTGTCCTAGAGGTCCTGGGTTCGAATCACCCTCCTTGCAGTGGGATTATTGGTAATAACAATAGCCGTCGTTGGCTTCTACTTTTGATTTTGGCAGTACTGTCCCCTGTTAGTGAGTCAACATCTGTGCCTTGCAAAACTAAACCTAAATCAAACCAATCTAATAATACCCATATCCAAAGCAAAACAAAGAATTTAACATATTAAATTCCTGAGTTCACCCCTAAAGTCTGATCAATCAATGGGTCTAATATGTCAGTTCTCATGATGTGTTGGACTGTCTTTATCCTTATTATACAACTTGTACATGCTTTGACATCTATTCGTGCTCTATTAGAAAGCAACTAAAAGCAAGCAACTGCTTTACAGAATTACTTGGCAATGCAACACTATTTCCTGCCAATGAAATCGAAAGGGATTAATAGGAACATCACTATGCCCAGTTGGTGTTGCAATTCTGCAAATAAGAAACTTTTTAAAGTTTTTGAACCCTAGTTGTCCCACGAAGGTCTGGGTTAGTTTTTATTTTGCGTAATGTCAAGCTCAGCCATGCTTATACCGGTAAAAGTTGAATTGTGTGGCAAGGCCACCACTGTTAACGACATGCTTTTTATCCTAAGCACCATCCATTCTAACCACATGCTGGATGTAATGGTATAGAAAGTCGAATATCTCACCTTGTACTCGTGTTTTGGCCATGAATTCATAAATTTTTTGTCACGCACAAGTGATTGATGGTTCTGTGAGACACATGATGCAGAGTTAATATGCCATTCATTATATTTTTTGTCTTATTAGTTCTAGCATGGAAAGCCCTAAGAAGACTGGTGCTGGTAGTAACAATAAAGAAGACAACATGGAGTTTACTGACTCCAGTAGTTCAGGCTCCTTTCACAGTCCATCGGATCCTTTTTCGAATATAAAAATTAAAAAGACTTCATAGGATCTAGACCCGGAATATGATCCTGCCGACGAGGTATGGATCACGAATCTTAACTTCAGCAGTTCAACTTAATGTGTGTTGTCAAGTATATAAAGTCTTATAATTCTTTTCTATCTAGATTAATCACGAACACAACGACGTGACTTCGGCTCCCGAAACCGCAGAAGGTTCTCCAATGGATGAATCTTCAGGTTCACTCAAGCGGAAATGAGGGCAAAGAGGTCCCAATAAGGGTCCATTGGACCACATCATGTACATAACAAGGGTCGGTCCAGGTGGGCTTCCCCAAGAACCACTAGATTCAGTTACCTAGTATCGAAATGCATGCCGTTTTCTTGTTAGAGAGCTTGTGCCGATCATAATCGAGAATTGGAGAAAATTACCCTAGGAGACCAAGAATGAGTTGTGGGAAAGGATAAAGAAACAATTCATGTTCCCGAAAGGCACGGAAGAAGCTGTAAAGAAAGCAACATTGGTCTCTTGCGGCAAGAAGTTTCGTGGCTGGAAGAGTGAAATGAATGCTTATGTTAAGGCCGATAAGGTCCCTAGACCGAGGAATATGGAAAAAATCACACAAGCTCAGTGGCAAGAATTTGTTTGTCAAAAGACCACAACTGATGCTAAAGCCCTAAGTGCAACTAGGTCAAAGCTTGCCAAAAAGAACAAATACCATCATCGCTTGGGGTCTACCGGATATGCCCCCAAAGTCCAGAAATGCAATAAGATATTAGACAAAATTACCAGTAAAGGCAATCCTCACCCGTTAGAAGGCTGTGATGAGAGAACTCAACGGTGGGTCTTTGCTCGGTCTGGTTTGACCAGCGAGGGCAAACTTGAAAAGCCCGACTCTGTGAATGAAGTAGAGGAAAGAATGAAAGAAGTAATTGAAAAGCAACCGAAGGATCTCTTCAAGCCAAAGATGGAGAATGACCAACTTATCGCTATCCTAGGAAACCTGAACACAATGGACGGGTTTGAGCAATCTCTTCTCAAATGTCTTGGCTAGATGGTTTCCCGAAAGATAAAGAGACATATAGAAGACGTGAGAGGTTCATAAAAACACTTGATGAAATGATTGCTCAAAAGGTCAAGGAAAATGTGCAAGAAATAATGGAACAACTTAAACAATCGGGATAATTAGTGGCACCGAGTACAGCGATGGTTCCCGTGCCAAAGGAGCAATTGGTATGTCCAACTGCCTACCCTAGCAGTGTAGGTTCTGTGCCAGGCTCAAGGTCAACCCATAAGTTTGCTGTCAATGATATTGCTAAGGACAGATCTTGTTGTCTTCTTGTCCCGATCGGCAGAGCAGGAAACAACACCAAATAGGTTGACACTTCTATGGCAAAGCCTGATCGTGACTTCAACAACAATCCACTTCCGTTGTATTATGTTGTGGCGCAAGTTCTTCAGATCATCGATAATGATTATGAAGATTATGAATTATACCACATCACACATGAGGGGATCGCGACTCTGGGGCCAGCTGTCAACCAATTAATCCTTTGGCACTAATGCGATATCGTGTTGGATGATGAGCCGATTTCTGGCCAAGTCGCATCTCAAAATAATGCAACCCCGTCTTCTAAGGAAAAAGTCCAGGAAGATCCACTCCCAGTCCACGAAGATCCACTCCCCCTAAGTCTCAGCAAGGATGATAACCAAGAGCAACAAGTTGGACAACAGCTTCAAGCAGTACCAGAGCGAGTTGTTGCTAGTAAAGAGCAACCAGTTGAGCAACAGCTTGAAGTAGTACTAGAGCCAGCTGCTGGGAGTAAAGAGTAATTAGTTGAACAACAGATTCAACAACAAGCTAGTGTCCAACTTCCAACGACTACTCCTCGATCATCAGTGCCTATCAAAGTTAGCTCATACGAAATTAAGAAACCTTCATCAGAAGTGTCAAAGTATTTGGAAACTATGAAGGAAAATATTAGAAAATCGGGTGCATCTCGTTCTTCTCATGATCCAGCATTAGAAGATATCGAGGAGTGGGAAGAAGACGGTGCCATGTATAATCGACAAACGGCTTTAGTTAAACCAGGAGTTCCAATATACAATCTTGAGGATGTTCCTCTTAAATTTGAAAATGGGAAGCCGTTCATGACATCCGTACAACATAGCAAACAACTCGCCCTGCTCAAAAGAATGCACGAGTGGTACATCCTTTCCAGCACAAAATATGATCTTTCTTGCATCACATTTCGTATTCCAAAAGATGCATTCTGGAGCACTGGAGCAGATAAACGAGTCATTTTATTTGAAGAGCTGCATACTGTTGACGGCTCCTAAGTTATACTAACAAATCATCCCCGACAATGGTGCTAGAAATGCTTGTTGGTATTACTCATGCACCATTAACTAGACATCTCCAATTGATGTGTCAGAAATGCTTGTTAACGGTTCTATTGGATCACAGAGTGAATTCCGCAAGCACACGGAGGTATCATTGTAGCATTTCCCCTTAAGAGTATTCCCAAGGGTGTCATTTATTTGATCCCAAAGTAAGGCGGGGTAGATATGTAACAATCATCAAGTGGAAAGGGTAGAATGGTCTAGGTATGAATCTGGTAAGGATTCCGTCGCCTTTGGATATCGGCATGGTCGAAACGACAGATTCTTCTCGTAAGTTAATCTTCTCATGAATGCAATGAGTGAGTCCACCTTTGGAGGGGTGACTTCGACCTCTCTGATGTGTTTATCATTCAACGCATACTTGATTCGAATCATGGAGCATTGTTCTGATTTTGGGCGAAAGTTAAACCTTTCCTCCTTGCCATTGATATGGAAGTGGATTTCTCCAGCTCCCACATCTATGCGAGCTTTTGCAGTGCTTAGGAATGGATTCCCAAGAATGAGTGGTGTATTTTTCTCGGTGTCCATGTCTAGCACCACAAAATCCGCGGGTATGAAGCATTTTCGGATCTTCACCGGGACGTCTTCAGCAATACCCGCTGGATAACGAACTGAAGAGTCAGCCAGTTGTAGTTGCATTGGTGTTGGAGTCAGTTCTGTGAAGTTCAGCTGGTCGAACACAACCTTGGGCATCACACTAACAGTTTCTCCCAGATCACAAAGTGTCTTGTCAAAGTGGTGAGCCCCAATTGAGCATGAAATGGTAGGACACCCAGGGTCCTTCTGCCAGTTGCTCTCTCGTACGTAAATCATGTTGACATTTTCTGTCAGAGGTTCTGGCTAGCCTGGCATCTTGCCATTCTCCATCGAAGGAATAGCAGCTGCCAGCTGAGCCAACTGAGTCTCGAGCATCTTGTTGAAGCTCAGTTGATTCTTGAAGGCTGAGGATAGTCCTTCCATTTTTGCATTGATATTCTCTAGGGTCTTGTCATTAGCTGACAACTTCTTGGATAGGGCCTTGTTTATCTTGAGCTGCCTAATGGCAAGTTCTCTCAAGTTGGGCTGATTTCCAGGGTTGCCATTGTTGTTGTACCCTCCTTGAAAGAATGGGTATTGCTGACCCCACCCTTGACCTCCTGGACGATAGCCATTGTTGTTGTTGAAATTTCCATTGCCCATATGACCCGTGTCACCACATACTTCACATGTGATGTGAGAGTCTAGGGCATAGGCATTGCCAGACACTTCACCACTGGCTTGTCCATCAAGTTTCTTCATTAGGAGGTTTAATTTTGAAGCGATCATGTCCACCTCCTTCAAGGTGTGCATGCCTCGCTGTTGGGTATGGAGACGCTCATCGTTCCATCCCATGTTGGACACCATCATCTCAATAAGATCTGTAGCTTTTGGCATTGTCAATGAGAAGAAGGCTCCTCCAGCAGCAGCATCCAAATGGTCACGAGCTGATGGGATCAGCCTGTTATAGAAGTTTTGAATAAGGAGCCAGTCATCCATCCCATGGTGGGGACAGGCTAGGATGTACTCCTGAAGCCTTTCCCATGCCTCGGGAATAGATTCCTTGGGCTCTTGCTAAAAGCTGGAAATCCTTCCACGTAGGGCATTGGTTTTGCCCAACGGGAAGAATTTGGCGAGGAATGCCATAGAACATTTCTCCCAAGTGTCTACAGCACTTTGGTTCGCGTAGAACCATTGTTTCGCTCTCCCAAGAAGGGAGAACGGGAACAGTCTCAGACGAACCGCATTCGGAGACACGTCCTTAATCTTAAAAGTGCTGCAGATCTCGAGGAATTGTTGCAGGTGAGCACTTGCATCCTCGTTACCCTTCCACAGAATGGGTTGGCTTGCACCATAGTGATAAGGCCAGTTTTGATCTCGAAATTCACATCTCCCGTGTTAATAGTGGGCCCAATAGGCACATTGTTAGTAGAGGGAGCTAAGAACTCACGAAGGGTCTTCTGAGCCATTGGTGTTTGGATTGTTGGTGCAGAGATGTTGGCTTACCTTGCCGCTCAAACCTTCTGAGGAGTAACGACACGGAGTCGGTCTCTCCGAAGAGATTCGAGATCTTCAATAAAGTTTTCTGGCAGGCGGAAACCAGACATACACTACCCTGTTTTCACATTTAAAATGTGAAAACAAAGAATGGTTATCCTACTAAAATCCTACCCAGGCTTCTATCCTATTCACTCAGTCATGTTATATATCTATTTGCCTTCCCTGGCAACGGCGCCAGCAATGCTTGTTGACGGCTCCTAAGTTATACTAACAAATCATCCCCGGCAATGGTGCCAGAAATGCTTGTTGATATTACTCACGCACCATTAACTAGACATCTCCAACTGATATGTCAGAAATGCTTTTTAACGGTTCTATTGGATCATAGAGTGAATTCCGCAAGCGCACTGAGGTATCATTGTAGCATTTTCCCTTAAGAGTATTCCCAAGGGTGTCATTTATTTGATCCCAAAGGAAGGCGGGGTAGAGATATGACAATCATCAAGTGGAAAGGGTAGAAAGGTCTAGGTAAGAATCTAGTAAGGACGGATAAAATAATATTGGAGGTAGTGCAACACACACAAAAGCTTTCAAGTATAAGGGGGATAAAAGGATCCTAGAGGTTAGTTAAGGTTGAGAGTTATGGAGGTACTCCTACTATGCTCTATTGTACATATACATAGCCTAAACTAATTATCCATAAGCTAGATCAATAGTGAATACTTATGCTATGTGGTTCAACACATCGGGCACGGGCTTACCCCTAGCAATACTAGGGCGACTCCCGCCAAGAGCCTGTGGCATAGCCGAACGTGGAGGATTACAAAGGACAGATAGGGTTGTCACCACCTACTTCCTACCTCTCCAATCTGTGGGTCTACGAGACATCCAATGCTACTTAGCTATCCTAGCACCATGCTAGCATATTAAGTAATTACCTTAAGAGCCTAGGCACAATCCATCCTAAGGCAATGAATTGAATCATCATTGAACCAATTTTGATACACAACATAATTATCCATACTAACCTAGTTATGTTATAATTAACTAGATATAGTGGGGGTCTATAGGTTCTATGATAATGAGATATGTTCATGATGAAATAGTCATAAAAGCTATACCTTCTACATACATATTCTCCACAATCAAACGAGAAACACTTTGCCCAAGTATATGTATAAGTAGAGACTAAAGATACTATCTTTATTATGCATAAAGTCACAAATAAAAGAAAGAATACATGAGTCATACCTTTCCCAATGTAGGATTGGGAAGAGAGAGACTCCTTACTCCTTTCCCAATTTGGACTTGGAACTAGAGACTCTCCTCTCTACAACCTAACTCATCGAAGACTATGGATGATAGTGTATACAATAGAGATGAAGCTCAAGTGGTGTGTGTTGAAGTGAGGGGTAGGGGGTCCTATTTATACTAGTGTTGAGGTCGGTTCCCGCCACCAAAAGCGCGCGAATCAGTCACCATTGACTCCAGGAAGCCGGGTGGAGCCAACACGTGGAGGTTGACCAAGTTTGGTGCAAAGACCAGGTCGGCTGACCCCCTGGTTCGGCCGACCTGGTCATGGCACCAATTCTCGTGTGCTTTCTCCAGGTGGCTGCCAGCTGGGTCCCATTGATGTATATGGGTGATACACCATTGGATCTCCTCGGATACTTCTGTTTGTGGGCCATTTGATCCATGGGATGCCACATGTCATCGCCTGATTGGCTGGGATGATATTTTATAGGATTGGTCCCTCTATATTTCCTCATTTTCTGCATAAAATGCTGCATACACATATTTCTCCGAGTCCAAGTGGAATTGGGTTAGATAGAAAGGTGATGTGTGCAATAAATGACAAATCCTTCACATAATTGAGTTAAATTGACGGATGAAATTAGTATATAACAGCCGTCAACAATGTGCAGCTCAGAAAAATTGTTTTTCAAATAAAAACCCTTTTTCAAATCCAACAAAAAAAGATTTTGAAAAGAAAGAAAGAAAAATGATAGTTGAGAATATAAGATTGTCAACTTGCTAGGTAAAATCAAATATGCAATGGGAAAATCCAAATGGGGTGGAAAAAGAAAGAAAGGAAAATAAAGTGGGATAACTACCAATTTTACCTATTGGCGTAGGTCTCACCACCGTCCGATGAGATGGACATTCCTCCATCTTCATTTCACATCCGGGCCCGGAGGGATGGGCTTGGACGGCTTGTCTTGCTTCTTCCGCCATTCCTTCTTTGGCTGCTTGGTGGACTTGGGCCTTCAGAAAGGTCCTGACGATTCCGTCGCCTTTGGATATTGGTGTGGTCAAAACAACAGATTCTCCTCGTAGATAAATCTTCTCATGAATGCAATGAGTGAGTCCACCTTTGGAGGGGTGACTTCGACCTCTCTAATGTGTTTATCATTCGACCCATACTCGATTCGAATCATGGAGCATTGTTCTGGTCTAGGCTGAAAGTTAAACTTTTCCTCCTTGCCATTGATATGGAAGTGGATTTCTCTAGCTCCCACATCTATGCGAGCTTTTGCAGTGCTTAGGAATGGATGCCCCAGAATGAGTGGTGTATTTTCTCGGTGTCCACGTCTAGAACCACAAAATCCACGGGTATGAAGCAGTTCCGGATCTTCACCGGGACGTCTTCAGCAATACCCGCTGGATAACGAACTGGAGAGTCAGCCAGTTGTAGCTGCATTGGTGTTGGAGTCAGCTCTGTGAAGTTCAGCTGGTCGAACACAACCTTGGGCATCACACTAACACTTGCTCCCAAATCACAAAGTGCCTTGTCAAAGTGGTGAGCCCCAATTGAGCATGAAATGGTAGGACATCTGGGGTCCTTCTGCCAGTTGCTCTCTTGTACAGAAATCATGTTGACATTTTCCGTCGAAGGTTCTGGCTGGCCTGGCATCTTGCCATTCTCCATCGGAGGAATAGGAGCTGCGAGCTGAGCCAACTGAGTCTCGAGCATCTTGTTGAAGCTCAGTTGATTCTTGAAGGCTGAGGATAGTTCTTCCATCTTTGCATTGATATTCTCTAGGGTCTTGCCATTAGATGACAGCTTCTTGGATAGGGCCTCATTGATCTTGAGCTGGCTAATGGCAAGTTCTCTCAAGTTGGTCTGATTTCTAGGATTGCCATTGTTGTTATACCCTCCTTGAAATAATGGACGTTGTTGACTCCACCCTTGACCTCCTGGACGATAGCCATTGTTGTTGTTGAAATTTACGTTGTTGGTGAGGTATAGGGCATCCTCACGAGTTTCTAGGCAATCATTGCCCATAAAACCCGTGTTGCCACAGACTTCACACGTAATGTGAGAGTCCAGGGCATAGGCATTGCCAGACACTTCACGACTGGCTTGTCCATCAATTTTCTTCATTAGGAGGTCCAATTTTGTAGCGATCATGTTCACCTCCTTCAAGGTGTGCATGCCTCGCTGTCTGGTATGGAGACGCTCATCGTTCTATCCCGTGTTGGACACCATCTTATCTATAAGATCTTTAGCTTTTGGCACCGTCAATGAGAAGAAGGCTCCTCCAGTAGCAGCATCCAAATGGTCACAAGCTAATGGGATCAGCCCGTTATAGAAATTCTGAATAAGGAGCCAGTCATCCATCCCATGGTGGGGATAGGCTAGGATGTACTCCTGAAGCCTTTTCCATGCCTCGCGAATAGATTCCTTAGGCTCTTGTTGAAAGCTAGAAATCCTTCCACGTAGGGCATTGGTTTTGCCTAACGGGGAGAATTTGGCGAGGAATGTCGTAGAACACTTCTCCCAAGTGTCTATAGCACTTCGGTTCACGTAGAACCACTGTTTCGCTCTCCCAAGGAGAGAGAACAGGAACAGTCTCAGACGGACTACATCCGGAGACACGTCCTTGATCTTAAAAGTGCTACAGATCTCGAGGAATTGTTGCAGGTGAGCACTTGCATCCTCTTTAGCCTTCCCACAAAATGGGTTGGCTTGCACCATAGTGATAAGGCCAGTTTTGATCTCGAAGTTCATGTCTCCCGTGTTAACAGTGGGCCAATAGGCACATTGTTAGCAGAGGGAGCTGAGAACTCACGAAGGGTCTTCTGAGCCATTGGCGTTTGGATTGTTGGTGCAGAAATGTTGGCTTGCCTTGCCGCTCGAATCTTCTGAGGAGTAACGACACGGGGTCGGTCTCTCAGAAGAGATTCGGGATCTTCAACAAAGTTTCCAGCAGGCGCAAACCAGACATACACTACCCTATTTTCACATTTAAAATGCAAAAACAAAGAATGGTTATCCTACTAAAATCCTACCAAGGGTTCTATCCTATTCACTCAGACATGTTATATATCTATTTTCCCTCCCCGGCAACGGTGATAGAAATGCTTGTTGACGGCTCCTAAGTTATACTAACAAATCATCCCCGGCAATGGTGCCAGAAATGCTTGTTTGTATTACTCACACACCATTAACTAGACATCTCCAACTGATGTGTGAGAAATGCTTGTTAATGGTTCTATTGGATCACAGAGTGAATTCCGCAAGCGCACGGTGGTATCATTGTAGCACTTCCCCTTAAGAGTATTCCCAAGGGTGTCATTTATTTGATCCCAAAGGAAGGCGGGGTAGAGATGTAACAATCATCAAGTGGAAAGGATAGAAAGGTCTAGGTAAGAATCTAGTAAGGATGGATAAAATAATAGTGGAGGTAGTGTGACACACACAAAAGCTTTCAAGTCTAAGGGGGATAAGAGGATCCTAGAGGTTAGTTAAGGTTGAGAGTTATAGAGGTACTCCTACTATGCTCTATTGTACATATACATAGCCTAAACTAATTATCCATAAGCTAGATCAATAGTGAATACATATGCTATGTGGATCAACACATCGGGCATGGGCTCACCCCTAGCAATACTAGGGCGACTCCCGCCAAGAGCCTGTGGCATAGCCGAACGTGGAGGATTACAAAGGATAGATAGGACTGTCACCACCTACTGCCTACCTCTACAATCCGTGAGTCTACAAGACATCCAATGCTACTTAGCTATCCTAGCACCATGCTAGCATATTAAGTAATTACCTTAAGAGCCTAGGAACAATCCATCCTAAGGCAATGAATTGCCTTTTATAGACAAGGCCGAACGCCTTACAAGTGGGGTCCTGTGGCCCGACAGGTCCCAGGGCGATCTTATCCAAAAGATCTAAGGCTTCTTCCATAAGCTTGCTCTGACCGTGGACTTGAAGACTCGTCGTCTTGCCGCCTGCGTCGTCAGTAGCCCATGACCTTTGCTGACATTGGCAGGGGATGTCCCGTCCAACTGTCTCTGTCACCGTAAGCTACCCAGTTGGCGTAGTAGGATAGGCCTGTGGCGTTTTCACTGCAATGTGATTGGTCGCAGCGGTACCTGACATTAGGCATGCACCGCGTCATGCGTTTTGGGAAACCGCGTATCTTCAATCCCTCATAGGGACAAGGCGCACCGCCCTCTTAACTCTCGCGCCCCTCCGTGCAGAGCAAGTGGTTGGACTATGTGATAGCTCGGGAGCTCACATCTGCGGAGGAGGTCAGGTCCCGCCTTGCGGACCACGTGGCAGCTCGGGAGCTCACCTCTGCGGAGGAGGTCAGGTCCTGCCTTGCGAACCACGTGGCATCTTGGGAGCTCATCTCAGCGGAGAAGGCTAGGTCCCGTCCTGCTGGACACTTGTCAGTGTCGGGAGCTCACCTCTGCTGAGGAGGTTAGGTCCCGCCTTGCGGGACACGCGGCAGCGCTGGAGCCCGCCCATATGGGAGGTGGCCCGTCTAATGTCTTAGTCCACGTGGCAGCTCTGAAGCCCTGTCTCATGGGGAGGAGTGATCCTTACCTGCTGGACACGTTGTTACCTGGGGGCTCGTCTCCAATAGGGGGGCTGAGTTTCTTCTCCGGGCTTCTTGCGGACATCATGGACCTCCCATCTGAGGCTGATGGGTCCGGGTCTGATGAACACGTGGCGCCCTCGGACCCCGCCTCCGCTGGGAGGCGGGGTACCTAGGCGGCTCTAGATTGTGCGCGAGGGTACCCGGTATGCCGGGTATCGACAGTGGCCCCTGGGTCCACCTTGGGGGCAGGCGACGAGCCCGAGGGTGGAGCCCTTATCCTTCTTTCCCCCGCGGCCTTTTAATTTTGTCTTGATCAGTCGAAGCGGTGTGCGCCTTTGCTGTTGTGACCATGCGTCCCTCTCTGGTTGAGGGATGGTGGCGACGGGATCTTTGCTTGCTGCGACATTATTGGGACAGTTGCCATGGCGCTTGCTGCACTTATGCTGCTTTCACTTCCGCCTTTATGTGAACTGTCGGGTTGCCTTCTTAGGCGGAGAAATGCTCAGGCCGGTTTTTCTGACGGAGGACCTGGGCCCGTTTTTCATGGACGCCGTGGTATGAGCCGTTGATTCGGAGCCCGCTCAAATTTGCACGGTGCGCCCAAACGCCACTAGGGTTCTTTAAAAAGGTACCTTTGTTGGCAATGGTGGTTCCTTCCTTCCGCACGCCCCAAGCATTCGAGCCTTCGACTTCATCTTTGAGCGTCTACCCACCCTTGAGGTTCTCGACCCCTGCTCCAATGGACTTAGTCCTGCCTCCTTCCCGGATGGAGGATGTCTCACCCGTGATGCGGCTTTTTGGTTGGGAGGACGAGGAGCGACGGGATCTGATCCATCCCGGCTCCTTGCGATTGGAGTTGGGGGAGGAGGATATCGTCTTCTTCCAGGCGTACGCATACTTTGGGTTCGTCCCTCCTGTTTCCTCCTTCCTGGTGACACTCCTGGAACTCTCTGGTGGTGGCGGCGGTGTTCTCGCATTTCTGCGAGATGCTCGTCGGGGTGTGATGAGAAAAAGATGATGAGGCCCGATCTTCCGAAAGGTAATGGATAAGTCGATTGATGTGGAGATCTCGACGTTGATGATCCGAGGCTCTCGTGTAGAACACGAACAACCCCTGCAATCACTACACGACTGCTCCGTTGGTTATCAACCGTGCTGCACACGATTGACCTCGCCAAGAAGGCTAATCCCTGCAAGTGCAACCGAGAACACAAGCAAGAACAAGGTAGACACGATCTGAAATCGCGAAGTTGGGGTCTCACAAACCGAAGAACGACGATATTATTGATCTAAGCAAAACCCAATTGTCTATGGCGGCTACTATGGAGTATATATAGGTGGGCGGACGTCCAAGGGGGTGTTAGGGTCGTGACCTATCCCTAATACACGAAAATAATGGACTTAGACTTGATACAAGGCCCAATGGCCCAATACGGTGGCGCAGCACCCTGACAGATTTTGTACTTGATTTTGTTTCGACGATTCCCGTCGACTCCGAACGTATTTTGACATGGGACCGGCGCCATTGGAAAGGTTATCCTCTCCCCTTTCTTCCCCTTTCCGTGCATATGTAGAACGTCCAAAATGGAGTTCGTATGCATCCTGGGCATCCGTTTTAGTGCGTACTGCTCCTGGACTCCGAGTTGGATACGATTTGGAGTTTGGTTCGGTTTTCATCTTCTTTGAACGAATTATCAGGTCTTCCACGTCCCTAATACTTCCTCCAAGTACTCCTTGAACCTCTCCATGGATCCTAATCACAATTAAATCATTAAGTAGCAATTTATGCTCAAAAACATAAAAGGAAATATATAAGAACGAGTTCACCTCTGAAATTAATTGTTGTGTTTGAACTCTATTGATTGCATCTTGTATGTTCAATGGAGTGTTGTTTGTATCCATGGAAGTAATGTCCTTATCATCCTCCCCTTCTTGAATTGGAGTCGTCCTCGACTCAAGTTCATCTTCTCTCATGTGTTGGTCCAAATGTGCAACGCCATCAAATCTTCTTGTATGCATGAATGGAGGAGGCTGTGACGCCCGGTTCCGAAAATGAACCAAGCTAACGCATATGTGTGCCCAGGATGTTCATCACACATACACGAGTGCAATCACAAAAGAGTATACAGAAAATTACCACAGAACAAGATTAATTAACCAAATTTTATTACACAAACCATATTATCTTCGAATACAAGCTCTAATAAATATTAATGACAAGTTCAACTAATGCAGCGGAAATAAACTAATTAAGCAAACTAAGCAGCATAAGCGACAGGGTATGTATGCGCAGCTCCAATCAACACCACAGGCAAAGCTGACGGTAGACACGGCCTAGAACTCCGCATTATCGCCATTAAAATCCCAGTCCTGACCTACAACTGTTGGGGGGAATTGCAAGAGTGAGTACATGTCGTACTCAGCAAGTGTGGAAAGTATGACATGTGGCTTATTCAAATGTCGACAATAATAATGGTAAAGTGCTGAAAAGTATATTAAAACATTTGAAAATCAATATAGTATAAGTATGTGAAGTAAACCCATCATAATCATAAGTAATACCGTAATACCAAATCTGAATTCATTACCATCATCAAAAATTCCAGATTTCACCATCGTCAATGACCATATTCAATACCAGAAATTAATCCATAACCATCCATAACCATTACCAAACCATAACCATAATATCAACCATAACCATTACCAAACCATAACCATATCCCAATTTCCCTCTAATCATGGAAGTTGTCCAGGTGCTCATAACCGGGAGCACGGCTATCATGATAATTTTAGTTAACTCTACAGAGTTTGTACCTCTTTACCCACGTGTTCGTGATTTCATCACCCTTCGGCGACTAAGAACCTCCCTTATGCCCATGACCCGTCGGTCACATTACACACTTCCGTTGGTGTGTGGCCAAGAGATCACAAAATAGCCTTTACAAAGGGATTACTAGCCTATTTAGACCCCACTGAGGTTTCACCGGTGGCGATGTCTCCCGCAGAGCACATCTTCAACCAAGGGCCCCCTCTTGAGCCATTCGGATCCCAAGGTAGTCCCACCAATCATCAACAAACCCAATCCGACTACCCCTTCCCCGAGCATCCACAATGGTCCAAATAGCACTAGCAAAGCCCTAATTAATCAGTACGCCGCACCCATACTTGGCCTCGTGGTGGCACTGTAGTCCTTGCTTATTCTCGCATGAACCGGTCCTTAGATCTTAAGCAAGCAAACCACCATAACATCCAACCCATCCACATACCAGGCTTGCTTAAATCACCCATTACCATATCATATTTAACCAGTTCATGTTAACCATAATCTCATCCATGCATAATTAAATTGAGTGGTATAGTTGTTTTCCATCCCAGTTGATTAAGCGAAGCAAAAAGGTAAAAACCTTTCCCGACTCTCTACCATAAATTCCAGGTGACAAGGGTGGTCAAACAAAACTAGTAAACTTCCTACCATAGGATTTCCCATCAATTTGACACAAGCATGCAGTTTTGCAAACAAAACATTTATTTTAGAAACAGGATCAATATGCTTCAAGGACACTTGCCTTGCTCTTGCTGTTGATTAGGGTCAAAGCCTTCAAACTCTTGATGTTGTAGATCCTCCGTGGCACTCTCTAGCGCAAATCCGTCTATTCCACACAATAAACATAAAAGACAAGAAACACAATCAAAGAGTGCACAAATATTACTCAACATGACATGACATGCATGATTGATGCAAATGCAAGGTAGAACTTGTTACTAGATTGCTTTTAATGATCACTAACTAGCTCTAATAGATTATAACAAGTTTATACAGGTTTGGGGTTGATTAGATCAAATTTTAGAATTAATTCAACACAATTTAACCAGAAAAATCGGACTAGTCCGCTAGGGACCGGACAAGTCCGCACTTGACGAGATCAGCAGATTAGGGTTTTCTAGATCGACGTGAATTTGGAGATTAGGGGTTGAATTCACATAAGGAAAAGAGAATAGAAGGTATACCATGTGTTTAGAACTCCAATGAACCAAGAAACTTGGAGGTAACACTTGGATCTTGATGATCTAGGGTTGGTGATGAACTTGGAGATGAATTGGTGGTGAAGGACAAAACTTGGTGGAGATCTTGATCCTCCTTCGTTTCCTCCTCTTCTTCTTCTTGTTTGGGATCTTCTCCTCCCTCCTTGATGGTGGCTCCCCACGAACTAGGGTTTGGGTGGGTGGAAAAGTGGCAAATAGATGTCAAACCAAGGGGTGGGGTTGTTTATATAGACGTGGAGGCTAGGGTTAGATGGATTTCGAGTTTAGGATGAGTAGAGGCCGGTTTAGAGTCCCACATGGGCTCTAAAAGAGTTGGGCACGACGTCCCTAGGCCCACTTGACGTGAAACCCAAGAACAAGTCGTAAAACAAAAGGTCAATCTCGGAGTCACGAAATATCGGACAAGTCCGGACAGGACCGGACTAGTCCGAAGTCGTCCAGAGAGAAAATCGGACAAGTCTGGCCAAAAATCGGACAAGTCCAATCTTAGTCAGAAAGGAAAACGGACAAGTCCGCTGGAACACCGGACTAGTCCGGAAAAGTCCAGGGACTTAGCAATTTTCAAGGATTCATGAAATACCGGACTAGTCCGCACAAAATCGGACAAGTCCGAAGTTGTCCAGGGGCAAATATCGGACTAATCCGCAGCAAAAACGGACAAGTCCGTTTTTAGACAGAGAGAAATCGGACTAGTCCTCAGCAAAACCGGACTAGTCCGCACTTTCCTACATTTTTAAGTGCGGTTTTGTTCCAAATCAATTTTAAACTTGTTCCTATTGTTATGGGTTAATGTTAAACATGTATATGAGTGCATGCAAGGCATGATGCATGAAAATGAGGGTGTTACAAACCTAACCCCCTTAAAATGAATCTCGCCCTCGAGATTCGACGTGGAAGAGAAGAGATAGGGAAATTCCTTCTTGATATCATCTTCTAGCTCCCAAGTTGCTTATTTTTCGGTATGGTGCTTCCATTGGACTTTACACCATCGAATTACCTTGTTCCTTGTGACTCTCTCCTTGGTTTCCAAGATCTTAACCGGTTGCTCGGCATACGTCAAATCTTCCTCTAGTTCCAATTCTTCCATTGGCACTTGTTCTTTTGGTACTCTCAAACACTTCTTGAGCTGGGAAACATGAAAGACATCATGTACGTCTGAAAGATGAGCTGGCATTCCCAACTTATATGCTACTTCTCCTCTTTTGTCCAAAATCTTGAATGGTCCAATATAACGAGGTGCGAGCTTGCCTCTTATGTTAAACCTCTTATGACCTCTCATTGGTGACACCTTGAGGTAAACAAAATCTCCTATTTCAAAGGCTAATTTCCTCCTCCTATTATCCGCATAGCCTTTTTTCCTTGATTGGGCAGCCCTCAAGTTTCCACGAATTATTTGGACTTGCTTTTCGGCTTCTTGCAACACGTCCGGACCAATACTTGAGTTTCTCCTGCCTCATTCCAGAATAAAGGTGTCCTACACTTCCTCCCATAAAGCGCTTCATATGGTGACATTTTCAAGCTTGCTTGGTAACTATTGTTGTATGAAAATTCTGCGTATGGCAAGCTTTTGTCCCAACTTTTCCCATGCTTTAAAGCACAAGCTCTTAACATGTCCTCCAAAATCTGATTGGTCCTCTCGGTTTGTCCATCCATTTGAGGATGATATGCTGAACTAAAATTCAACCTCGTTCCCAAAGCTTCATGCAATTTTTGCCAAAATCTGGAGGTAAATTGAGAACCTCTATCCGAGACTATCTTCTTAGGGACTCCATGTCGACACACAATATGCTCCATGTATATTTCGGCCAATCGTGCAACTGTATACTTGGTCCTCACAGGGACAAAATGAGCCGACTTGGGGTTAAGCGATCCACAATTACCCAAATTGAGTCATACCCGGACTGAGTACGTGGTAACCCAACTATGAAGTCCATTCCAATTTCTTCCCACTTCCATTCTGGAATCTTCAACGGTTGCAATAATCCGGTTGGCCTTTGATGTTCCGCCTTGACTCGTTGGCACACATCACACAGTGCTACGTATTCAGCTATGTCCTTCTTCATGCTATTCCACCAATAGCAAGTCTTCAAGTCTTTGTACATCTTCGTACAACCAGGGTGAATTGAGTATGGCGAGTCATGTGCCTCCTTTAATATTGTTTCTCGAATATGCTTTACATTAGGCACAACAATTCTCTTTCCAAGCCATAAGGTACCATGTTCGCCTTCATCAAATCTGAATTCTCTCCCTTCTTTGATTCTTTCCTTGATTTCCTTGATCTCCTCATCTGTGGCCTGTGCTTCTCGAATTTCTTGCTCCAAGGTCGGATTTAACTCCATCATCTCCATCTCATTTACAAACCCGAGGTTCAACCGTTCAAACTCCTTACATAACTCGAATGGTAACTCTCGAACCGTGAGTTGATGACTTACTCCTTTTCTACTCAAAGCATCGGCCACTACATTGGCTTTTCCCGGATGATAGTTGATCCCCAAATCATAATCTTTGATGAGCTCCAACCATCTTCGTTGCCTCAAGTTCAGATCAGTTTGTGTGAAAATATACTTCAAACTCTTATGATCCGTGTAAATTTCACACCTATGTCCAAGAATATAGTGTCTCCAAATCTTCAATGCATGTACCACGGCTGCCAGTTCAAGATCATGCGTGGGGTAATTCTGCTCATTTTTCTTCAATTGTCTCGACGCATAGGCGACCACTTGACCTTCTTGCATCAATACACATCCAAGCCCTTGTCTTGATGCATCGCAATAAATCTCAAAACTCTTGCTTACATCCGGCAATACCAAAACCGGGGCTGTTGTCAACCTCTTCTTCAACTCCTCAAAACTGTTTTGACAAGCTTCAGTCCATTGGAACGCCTTTCCCTTCATTAGCAACTCCATCATAGGCTTGGCTATCTTGGAAAAGTCTTTAATAAACCGACGGTAATATCCAGCCATCCCAAGAAAACTCCTTATTTCCTTGATGTTTTGCGGTGGTTCCCACTTCGACACGTCTCTCACTTTTCCGGGGTCAACCGATACTCCTCCTCCTGAGATTATATGACCAAAAAATGGCACCTCTTTCAACCAAAACTGGCACTTGTTGAACTTGGCATACAATTGATGCACCCTCAATTTCTGCAGCATAAGCCTCAAGTGTTCCTCATGTTCCTTCTCATCCTTCGAGTAGATCATAATATCATCAATAAACACCACAACGAACTTATCTAAGTACTCCATGAAGACCTTATTCATGAGGTACATAAAGTAGGCGGGTGCATTTGTCAATCCAAAAGATATCACGGTGTACTCATAAGATCCATACCGTGTCCTAAAAGCTGTCTTGGGTATGTCCGATGGTCTAATCTTCATTTGAAAGTATCCCGACCTCAAGTCAATCTTAGAGAAGACACAAGCACCCTTCATCTGATCAAACAGGTCTTCTATGCGTGGCAAGGTGTACTTGTTCTTGATTGTTACCTCGTTGAGAGCTCGGTAATCCACGCACATCCTTTGGGATCCGTCCTTCTTGTCCACAAATAGAACGGGCGCTCCCCAAGGTGAAGAGCTAGGGCGAATAAAACCCTTCTCTAATTGCTCTTGAATTTGTTTCTTGAGCTCCGCTAATTCCATAGGAGGCATCCTATACGGCCTCTTAGCTATAGGTGCAGTTCCAGGTATTAAATCAATAACAAACTCAATGTCTCGATCGGGTGGCATACCTGGCAACTCATCCGGAAACACATCCAAAAATTCACATACAACCGGAATCTCCTCAATTGCGGCACCGTCCATATGATTCAATTCCAATTGCTTTGGTGCGGTTTGAGATGCTTCAAATTCTACGGTGATCCCTTCCTCATTGGTCAACTTCACCGTCTTTGTGGCACATTCAATAACTCCATTGTGCTTCCTCAACCAGTCCATACCAAGTATAATATCCAACCCTTGAGAATCTAAAACAATGAGGTTGGCGGAGAAGTCTACCCCCCTTATTCTAAGGCTTACTTTTGGACATACTATATTTGTCCTCATCTGTCCTCCAGGAGACTTAACCAACAGAGTAAACTTCATATGAGAGATAGGCAAACTATACTTGGCAACATACTTCGATGCAATGAATGAATGCGATGCTCCAGAATCAAATAACATAGTCGCGGGGTTGGAGTTGGCGAGAAACATACCAATGACCACGTCATCCGCTTGTTGAGCATCCTCCGTAGAGACATGGTTCACGTTACCACGAGCAAAATTTTGCTGTCCACAGCTTCCTTGTGGCTGTCCTCCATTAGGTCTTGGGTTTTGCCTCGATGCATTGCTTCCTTGACCAAGGCCCGACTTAGGACATTGATGTGCAAAGTGTCCAGCTTCTCCACAGGTATAACACTTCTTAACTCCACCAGAATTATTGGGACGAGTTTGGTTTTGAATATTTGCAGCAGGAAAATTAGCACGAGGCTCATAGGGCATTGGAGGCCTAGGTGCTTGCATAACAGGGCGCTGCTGCACAAACTGAGTTGGGCGCGGTGCATAACCAGGGCGCTGAGCAGGAATAGAGGAGCTGTAATGAGGCGCATTGGGCGGCGCAAAGCGAGGGCGCACATTACTTCCTTGTTGCTGTCCTTGATATGGCGCCTTCCTCTTGATTTCTTGCTCCATCTCACGGATCTTGTTCTCAACCACAATTGCTTTGTCCACAAGCTTCTGAAAATTGACATAATCACAGTTGAGCAATTGCACTTGGATCGTATTGTTCAATCCCCTCATGAACAAGTATTGCTTCCGGCTGTCCCGGCTAACATCCTCAGGCGCATACCTTGAGAGTTGAGTGAACTTATTGAGATATTCACTCACGCTTGATTTTCCTTGTCTCAAGTTCTCAAATTCTTGCCTCTTCAAGATCATAACACCTTCCGGCACATAATGAGAACGGAAACTCTCCTTGAATTCCGCCCAGGTAATTCTCTCTTGGTTCTCATGAGCATTGCAATAGGCATCCCACCAATCTGCAGCTGCTCCAACGAGTTGATGAGAAGCAAATAGCACCTTCTCTCGGTCACTGCATTGGACAATAGCAAGTTTCATCTCCACGGACTTGAGCCAATCATCCGCATCCATAGGGTCTGCGGCTTGAGCAAAGGTTGACGGCCTAGTCCTCATAAACTCTCCCAATCGGTTATGAGGAGGCGGGGGTGGCGGTGGAGGCATGTGGGGCTGATTGTTGATGTTATTGCCAGCCTGCAGCTGTCCCATAGTCTGTATCATGGTCTGCATGAGCTGGTTTTGCATAGCCAAAAGCTGCTCAATGTTGATAGCTCCATGAGCAGGTCCTTGTCCGTTGTTGTTCTGAGACACTCCATTGTTCTCCTCCTCATTATTGACATCCCTCTGGTTGCGAGTCCTCACCATCTGAAGAAAAGAAATAGGTAAGAATTAGAAAACGTCCCCAACTATATGCATCAAGGGATATGAAACTAAACAGCTAGCTACACTAGCCTAGGTGGACATGGCAATGCTAAAGCATCCCAAAATCCTCTATTAAGCACACAAGCAACCAATATATATATAGCAAACAGCACACCAAGCAAAAACACATCGATTCCTGAGTGCTCCTATGTGCTCTAAAGTGTCCATTCTATCTAGGCTGCATCCAACAGTCAACCTGGCTCTGATACCAATCTGTGACGCCCGGTTCCGAAAATGAACCAAGCTAATGCATATGTGTGCCCAGGATGTTCATCACACATACACGAGTGCAATCACAAAAGAGTATACAGAAAATTACCACAGAACAAGATTAATTAACCAAATTTTATTACACAAACCATATTATCCTCGAATACAAGCTCTAATAAATATTAATGACAAGTTCAACTAATGCAGCGGAAATAAACTAATTAAGCAAACTAAGCAGCATAAGCGACAGGGTATGTATGCGCAGCTCCAATCAACACCACAGGCAAAGATGATGGTAGACACGGCCTAGAACTCCGCATTATCGCCATTAAAATCCCAGTCCTGACCTGCAACTGTTGGGGGGAATTGCAAGAGTGAGTACATGTCGTACTCAGCAAGTGTGGAAAGTATGACATATGGCTTATTCAAATGTCGACAATAATAATGATAAAGTGCTGAAAAGTACATTAAAACATTTGAAAAGCAATATAGTATAAGTATGTGAAGTAAACCCATCATAATCATAAGTAATACCGTAATACCAAATCTGAATTCATTACCATCATAAAAAATTCCAGATTTCACCATCGTCAATGACCATATTCAATACCAGAAATTAATCCATAACCATCCATAACCATTACCAAACCATAACCATTACCAAACCATAACCATATCCCAATTTCCCTCTAATCATGGAAGTTGTCCAGGTGCTCATAACCGGGAGCACGGCTATCATGATAGTTTTAGTTAACTCTGCAGAGTTTGTACCTCTTTACCCACGTGTTCGTGATTTCATCACCCTTCGGCGACTAAGAACCTCCCTTATGCCCATGACCCGTCGGTCACATTACACACTTCCATTGGTGTGTGGCCAAGAGATCACAAAATAGCCTTTGCAAAGGGATTACTAGCCTATTCAGACCCCACTGAGGTTTCACCGGTGGCAATGTCTCCCGCAGAGCACATCTTCAACCAAGGGCCCCCTCTTGAGCCATTCGGATCCCAGGGTAGTCCCACCAATCATCAATAAACCCAATCCGACTACCCCTTCCCCGAGCATCCACAATGGTCCAAACAGCACTAGCAAAGCCCTAATTAATCAGCTATGCCGCACCCATACTTGGCCTCGTGGTGGCACTGTAGTCCTGGCTTATTCTCGCATGAACCGGTCCTTAGATCTTAAGCAAGCAAACCACCATAACATCCAACCCATCCACATACCAGGCTTGCTTAGATCACCCATTACCATATCATATTTAACCAGTTCATGTTAACCATAATCTCATCCATGCATAATTAAATTGAGTGGTATAGTTGTTTTCCATCCCAGTTGATTAAGCAAAGCAAAAAGGTAAAAACCTTTCCCGACTCTACCATAAATTCCAGGTGACAAGGGTGGTCAAACAAAACTAGTAAACTTCCTACCATAGGATTTCCCATCAATTTGACAAAAGCATGCAGTTTTGCAAACAAAACATTTATTTTAGAAACAGGATCAATATGCTTCAAGGACACTTGCCTTGCTCTTGCTGTTGATTAGGGTCAAAGCCTTCAAACTCTTGATGTTGTAGATCCTCCATGGCACTCTCTAGCGCAAATCCGTCTAATCCACACAATAAACATACAAGACAAGAAACACAATCAAAGAGTGCACAAATATTACTCAACATGACATGACATGCATGATTGATGCAAATGCAAGGTAGAACTTGTTACTAGATTGCTTTTAATGATCACTAACTAGCTCTAATAGATTATAACAAGTTTATACAGGTTTGGGGTTGATTAGATCAAATTTTAGAATTAATTCAACACAATTTAACCAGAAAAATCGGACTAGTCCGCTAGGGACCGGACAAGTCCGCACTTGACGAGATCAGCAGATTAGGGTTTTCTAGATCGACGTGAATTTGGATATTAGGGGTTGAATTCACATAAGGAAAAGAGAATAGAAGGTATACCAGGTGTTTAGAACTCCAATGAACCAAGAAACATGGAGGTAACACTTGGATCTTGATGATCTAGGGTTGGTGATGAACTTGGAGATGAATTGGTGGTGAAGGACGAAACTTGGTGGAGATCTTGATCCTCCTTCGTTTCCTCCTCTTCTTATTCTTGTTTGGGATCTTCTCCTCCCTCCTTGATGGTGGCTCCCCACGAACTAGGGTTTGGGTGGGTGGAAAAGTGGCAAATAGATGTCAAACCAAGGGGTGGGGTTGTTTATATAGACGTGGAGGCTAGGGTTAGATGGATTTCGAGTTTAGGATGAGTAGAGGCCGGTTTAGAGTCCCACATGGGCTCTAAAAGAGTTGGGCACGACGTCCCTAGGCCCACTTGACGTGAAACCCAAGAACAAGTCGTAAAACAAAAGGTCAATCTCGGAGTCACGAAATATCGGACAAGTCCGGACAGGACCGGACTAGTCCGAAGTCGTCCAGAGAGAAAATCGGACAAGTCTGGCCAAAAATCGGACAAGTCCGATCTTAGTCAGAAAGGAAAACGGACAAGTCCGCTGGAACACGGGACTAGTCCAGAAAAGTCCAGGGACTTAGCAATTTTCAAGGATTCATGGAATACCGGACTAGTCCGCACAAAATCGGACAAGTCCGAAGTTGTCCAGGGGCAAATATCGGACTAATCCGCAGCAAAAACGGGCAAGTCCGTTTTTAGACAGAGAGAAATCGGACTAGTCCTCAGCAAAACCGGACTAGTCCGCACTTTCCTACATTTTTAAGTGCGGTTTTGTTCCAAATCAATTTTAAACTTGTTCCTCTTGTTATGGGTTAATGTTAAACATGTATATGAGTGCATGCAAGGCATGATGCATGAAAATGAGGGTGTTACAGAGGCCAAGGTGGTGGCCGACATAGTGTGCCATCTTGATCTTGTCCATCAAATAAGTGTGCACATTCACTTGAGCCAGGATCCCAAACAAATAAACATTGTGTCATGTTTGTAGGTGCAATAATAATATGCATGATCTCATCATTCTCCCCTTCTTTATGACAAGCCGTCCTCGGCTTGCTCGTATGTCCAGAAAAAAGGATTGCTTTGGGGGTAGAATGAACACTGTCCATATTGCACAACCGCAACGAACAATGCTTCTTTTTTTTTGTTGTCCTTGCTGCAATAAAAAAATGCTAGAAAAATTTGACAATACATTTTTAGTGTTAGTGCATCCATTCATTTCACCATATTGTTGCAGCACAAAAGGAGCTTCCTCATTTGAACATATGTAAACTTTATGCACCATAAACATACCACTATGTTCATATTTGCCTATAGCATGAAAAATATTTCTACTTAACAAAGGCGATTCAGATTGAGAAAATATTATCTTCTCTACGATATTTAGATCACAAAGAGTGTCAAATTCAAAATAGCCCAAAGTATTTAGAGAAGATAACAATTTCAGCTCATCCCTTTCACATGTAGTTGGGATCAAATGCTCAATTTCAGCACAAGTGAGTGATAAAGTATCAAATTCATTTGGTTGTTCTAGCATAGGTACAATATAATTATCAGCACACAACTCATTTTTGTTGTAAGAATCAGTAAGAAAATCAACTAATGGTAAAAGTGTATTATGAAAAGGTTCATCTTGTTGCTGCTCATCGATAGTATGATTGGTAGCAAAATTCAGCACATCTGAAAATGTCATACCTTGGTGAACTGTATAGCATTGTCGATTAACACTACTCTCATTTTCAGCAAGAAATTCAAATGCATTATGAGTTGATTCATCAAAAAATTCAGAAGAGTTGTTCAACACCTCACTCTCATTTGCATCTACATTTATTTGTTCATGTTCCTGCAAAAGGTTAGGAAAAGGAGGAGGTACAACAAGAAAATTCTTCTCAAGTTCATGTATATCATCTTTGCAATTAGATACATTAGCAAAAGTTTCTCGCATAAGAATTTTCATATCTTTCCATGTTTGAGGTTTTTCTATATCGCTTAAGTTGTCCCACCAAGTTAATGCACAATCAACTAACGCACTAGAAATATTTCTAATCTTTCTCCTCTCACACATATGCAATTTTCCGAAAATTTTATCCACCTCTATTTCCCAAGCAATATATTCATCGTAACCAAAACCATCATAAGAAGGAAGAGATGGGAGAATGTAATTACTTCTTGTGGAAGGTGTTGTAAAGGTGGTCTGAATGTCATGTGAATCCTTGGTTGATGTTTGATTTTTAGTGAGCAACTCCATCGTCGTCTTCATCATGTCGATCATCTCAGCATATAATGCATGATTCTTGCTTTTACCTGACATTGTTAGTAGCAAACAGAAGACAACACAAAAAATATGTTATCCCTATCAACTACAAAGGATAATGGCAAAGTGGAAGTGCAATCACACACTCTCAAGCGTCTTACCACGCTCTTACAAGTGTTCTTACCGACACTACAGGTGGCAAACGGTGGACGGTATGAAGAAACCAATGAAGTGTGGGATGATTGCAAAGGTGTATCGATTCTGCTCAAGAGTAAGGTGTAGCTTGGATGGCACTTTCTATGTAGCAAGGATTAGCAACAATGAAATCAGATAGTAAAGTTGAATAAGTGTCCAAAGTATTTGTCAAAGTTGCTGGCCTAAATGTGTTCCTAGTAGTTCAAGCTAGCAAGACATGAGACAAAACTAGATGACACAAAGAATGCAAGCACTTCTGTTTTTTTTATTGTTTTTTTTCCTCTTTTTTTGTGCGGCTTTTGTTTCTTGTTTTGCGCTCGCCTTTTTCTTTTTTCTTCCTTTTTTTTCAGAATGTGCTGCAAGGGAAGAACACAATGAAAATCAATCCAAGATATCTCGTGTGTCTGTCGCAGATTTTCTGCTCAATCTTCCAAGGACAAATAGGCACACTTATAGGCTCTAAATTGGAAAACTTAGAACAGCAAGATTGTATATATATCTCTCCTCTTTATTTTCAATATATGGAAGACCTATTTTGGAAAAGAACAATAGGATATACAGCCCCCAAAATACAGACTGTTCAGAATTTTTAGGTCAATAACAGATTCGGATCTAATGCAATTTCGACACCGATAACTATACTTTCTGGGAAAATCATTAATAAGAAAGTTATAGAGAACTTCTTAAGCTTTCCAGAAAGTACAAGAACACCAAAATCCGAGTTTGTATGTGCGAGATATGATGAAAATATCAAACTGGACAGAGGTGAATCTAATCTGGACGTGATGACGTGATTCAAAAGGATGAATCACACAATGCAAAACTCAAACTAAGACCAAAAACACGTTCTAAACCAGATATATGACTCAACCACGGACACAAACTCAACAAAACCAAACTGAATAACAAAGTTGCAAAGGCTCAAACGTGGTTTGGACAAAGTAATGAACAGATCTACTAAACTGCAAGTTCTTTTGTGGCTTTTTGTGGACTCTAGGTATGAAAAACAAAACTAATGTAATGGATAGATGAATTACCTAACGGGCAACCTCGCTCTGATACCAATTGATGAGAAAAAGATGATGAGGTCCGATCTTCCGAAAGGTAATGGATAAGTCGATTGATGTGGAGATCTCGACGTTGATGATCCGAGGCTCTCGAGTAGAACACGAACAACCCCTGCAATCACTACACCACTGCTCCGTTGGTTATCAACCGTGCTGCACACGATTGACCTCGCCAAGAAGGCTAATCCCTGCAAGTGCAACCGAGAACACAAGCAAGAACAAGGTAGACACGATCTGAAATCGCGAAGTTGGGGTCTCACAAACCGAAGAACGGCGATATTATTGATCTAAGCAAAACCCAATTGTCTATGGCGGCTACTATGGAGTATATATAGGTGGGAGGACGTCCAAGGGGGTGTTAGGGTCGTGACCTAACCCTAATACACGAAAATAATGGACTTAGACTTGATACAAGGCCCAATGGCCCAATACGGTGGCGCGGCACCCTGACAGATTCTGTACTTGATTTTGTTTCGACGATTCCCGTCGACTCCGAATGTATTTTGACATGGGACCGGTGCCATTTGAAAGGTTATCATCTCCCCTTTCCGTGCATATATAGAACGTCTATAACGGAGTTCGTATGTATCCTGGGTGTCCGTTTTAGTGTGTACTGCTCCTGGACTCCGAGTTGGATACGATTTGGAGTTTGGTTCGGTTTTCATCTTCTTTGAACGAATTATTAGGTCTTCCACGTCCCTAATACTTCCTCCAATTACTCCTTGAACCTCTCCATGGATCCTAATCACAATTAAATCATTAAGTAGCAATCTATGCTCAAAAACATAAAAGGAAATATATAAGAACAAGTTCACCTCTGAAATTAATTGTTGTGTATGAACTCTATTGATTGCATCTTGTATGTTCAATGGAGTGTTGTTTGTATCCATAGAAGTGATGTCCTTATCATCCTCCCCTTCTTGAATTGGAGTCGTCCTCGACTCAAGTTCATCTTCTCTCATGTGTTGGTCCAAATGTGCAACGCCATCAAATCTTCTTGTATGCATGAATGGAGGAGACCAAGGTGGTGGCCGACATAGTGTGCCATCTTGATCTTGTCCATCAAATAAGTGTGCACATTCACTTGAGCCAGGATCCCAAACAAATAAACATTGTGTCATGTTTGTAGGTGCAATAATAATATGCATGATCTCATCAGGGTGCACCCGAGCGTACCGGTGTTCCGGGAGTTCTTTGTGCTGAGGCGGACCGGGAAGAAGAACAAAGCCGACTTCCTCGGCGGCTACTGCTTCCAGCATCGGGCCAACAACCCCTTCAAGTACAACACACCACTCTCTTCGGCGAAGTGGGCCAATTGGAGGAAGGATTGGGTGATCGTACAAGTTGATGCCCACGATTGCTTGATTATGCCCACCGGATGGGCGACGATCAGGAAGGATACCTGGGAGGAGCGGCCAGAGTTGGAGCAGGCTTACACCCCAGTGATCGAGAGGATCCAATTCCTGGCGGATCATGGTCTGTCGGAGTTGAAGGTGATGGCACACTTCGTCCGTCAAGGCCTAGCTTCCCTTCAGCACTGTTGTCGTCCTGCATGGCTTTACTTCGGGCTATAGGATGGCACCCGGCTGGTGCGGTGTCACGACAAAGAGACGACCCCGAAAGAGGTGCTCGATGCAATGTCCAAGGCGTGCGACGACCTATTGTCAGACGACGTCTTCAACTTCCCGCGGTCTTGCCACCGCTTTGCACGGATCGGGACCTTCGGACAAAGGTTCTGAAGGAGATGCCAAACCTGGACGCGATGGGTCTTGTGCCACGGCAAGTTGGTGATGAGAGTCAAGGTCTGGTCATCGTCGACTCTCCACAGGAGTCCGCCCCTTCTGCAGGTTCCAAAGATTCTGGGGTGGAGGAGGTACCCTCTCTCGGAAGGAAAGGCAAGGCGCCTGTCGGAGTCTGGTTCCGGCAATTCTCCCGGTACTACTGTTGGTAGCCCGCGGAGTTTGTAGTTTGGTAGTGGGCGCGTAGAGATTCAGAACACGATGGCAAATTAACATGAGGGCTTACATGGTTCGGGCCGCCTAAGCGTAATACCCTACTCCACGGGGTGTGTAGTTGTTGTATTGAGCATTTAAGAGCTCGTGGGCTTGTGTCAGAGAACAGTCTAGAAGAGTCTCCCTATGTATCGCTCGACCAGTCCTTTTATAGTAAAAGGACTGGTCGTTACATCGTTAGCCTGGCCTGACATGTGGCCCTGGCGGTTACTGATGTTTAATACACAATTAATGAGCTTAATTACTCTTAATAGTATGGTAACGCTCCTTGACACTGGCGTTACTGGTATTAAGGGCCCTCTGATCGTGTGTCATTAAGATGGTATTAATGACACTTAATCGGGTCTTGAAATCTTTAATTACCCCTTGAAGGTCCAAGACGTTGGGGGTCCATCAGTCTGCTTGTTGAAGTTGAAGGTCCGGCGGTTGGACGCGTGGCAGCTCCGGAGCTTACAGTCTAAGACGGGTAGGTCCGGTGCAGCTGTACACGTGTCAGTACTGGAGCTTCCCTCTGTCGAGGGTTAGGTCCGAGGGTGCCGCACGGGTATTTAGCCCGGAGCTTTCCCATGTGTTGGATGTAGCTCCGGTTGCAGGATACATGTGGCAGCACTGAGACTAACCATAGAAGGGAGGCAGGTCCGGTCCCGTATGACACGTGGGACCTTCGGAGGTCTTCAACTCAGACAGGTGAAGTTCCTTTGATCTTTTTGCAGTCTCAAGGGGTATTCGGTACACAGGGTACCGACAGTGGCCCCCTGGACCCACCTCTGGGAGATACCTTTTGGATGAAGTCGTTCTGCCGGAGGTGGGTCCATCCTTTGATTTTTTGAGCCGTGTCTTCAAGGGTCTTTAGATGCGCCGTTGGAGGTAGTTCGCAGTTAAACATCGCCGCGTGGCATATCTAGGATGCGGCAGGTGAGATCTGAGCATGTGGATCTCCACAATTGAAGGTTGCCGGTTCTCGATACGAAAACTGTGTCGGTTCCGCGCGCCCTGTCAGGCCGCCACCCTCGGGCTTCCTGCCTCTCATGATGACAACTGTTCGCCTGGGGTAAGGACCTTGACTTGATCGGGGTGGCCCCGGGCCCCCTTGTCATTGGCAGGGTGAAGTTTTTGAACTGTATCGTCGGCTCCTTTGCGGTTTCCATCCAAGCGTTGCGGGGGCTTACTTAAGAAGGAAAGCGCGCACCGTTTGGGGATTCTTTACGCCTTCATTTCAACTTGCGCTCGAATCCTCTAAACTTTTTCCTGCTTTTCATCTCTCACCCCGCTGCGCTACGATGAAGTTGGGACTCCCCAAGAGCCGTATCGGGAGCAAGAAGGAGTTGTCTAGGGTCTGGACCTACATGGGTTGGTCCAGTGACTCTTTCAACAACGACATTCGTTGCGGCAAGCTTCCCTTTGAGAAGGAGCGAGCCAGAGATATGGTGTACTTCCTTGGGTACGCCATGGTGGGTTTGATACCGCCTTTCTCCACTTTCTTTCTGATGCTGCTTGATTTCTATGGTCTGCAGCTCCACCATCTCGGCCCCCACTCAATCTTGCTGGTGGCGACTTTCGTCCACTTTTGCGAGATGTGGGTGGGAGTGCCCCCTTGCCTGGAGTTGTTCTGGACTTTCTTCACTGTCCACCCCACCAGGAAGAGTGATGAGTTCATCGACTTCTACTACTTCGTGAAGCGGAAAAACTCCCCCCTCAAGTACTTGAGGTCCTTTCCTTCCGGCAAGTGGGACGATTGGAAAAACGATTGGGTGGTCATCACCGTCGAGGGACACAAGAGGCTGGAACTGCCTAAAGGCCTCCCCCGCGTCGACACCGACATTTGGAGTGACGTGTCGGAGCTGTCGAGTGAGTAAAGGCCCATTCTGGATAGAATCCAGGAGTGTGTCGAAGGTGGGGTGACCCCTCAGATGGTCTTCGGCAACTTCTTGATGAACAGGTGGGCCCCGCTAAGGGCTAGGGGGCGACCTGGCTGGGCCTTCAACGGTGAGATGGATACCAACCGCATTGAGGTTGGTTCGGGCACCAACTTGACCGGTGAAGCCTTGAAGACCCATCTCAAGAAGTTCCAGCCTAGGAATATTGGCCCTGACGACGTGTCTCCACCGGCGGCCTTCCTTGCTCTAAATATGATACCAAAGGAGTGCAAAGAGCTCTGGAGGAAGATGCCGTTGTTAGACGACTTGGGCCTGATGGAGAGGCGATCAGATCCCTGGAGCTTCTGATGGTGGCTCTGCTCCCACCCCGAAGCCAAGAGCTGAAGTCACAGGCAAGGGCAAGGAGTTGGCCGAGCCCTCGAGCCCCAAGAGGAAGTTGAAGCATTCCGATGGGAGTTCCATCAGACCTGCTCCTTCCTTGATAGCTCCTTCTCCCCAGCGAAGGAGGTCTTCGATGACGGCAACCACTCCAGCATCAGCATCTCCTGGAGAGCTAGCTCCGGCCATGTGGATCCAGTACTAGGGCTAGCTGAGGGCTCTAGGTCCGAAGGTCCTTCTCAGTTGAGTGGGGCCTCAACCAAGACGACGCCAATGGCGGCAGCAAGCTCCGAGCAGCCTTCTGGAGCTACTTCACCAGTGGCGATAGGGTCCAGTCCTGAGCGTCCGGTGAAGAGGTTCCGCGCTAGCTGGAGCAGAAGCCTTCTGAGGTAAATTTGATTTTTTACCTCAATTGATTGTTTTTTGTTGTAACCATATTTTGAGTTTCTTCGTCCTTCATCCATAGGGTACCCAAGAAAGGGGATGAAGCTCTAGTTCCTACAGCAGCAACTGATGCTGCGCAGACGTAGGTTCCGGCTCCAGTTCCAGTGCCGCCCCAAGAGGTAGCTGAGACCGCGGCAGCTCCGGCGCCAGCTGTCGTGGTCCTTGACCTCGAGTCATCCCCTAAAGCTCCCGTGGTAGCGCCAGACCACGGGAATGCAGATGTACCAGCGGCACCAGCCCCGGAGGTTGAAGCTCCGAGTTTGGATGCTAAGATCATGGATGCTCTGGCCTCAGAGCCAGAGGTAGATGCAGTTCCAGACCTAGAGCCGGATGTTATTGAAGCCCCCGGCGGCGGAGCCGGGTGTTGATGAAGCCCCGAAAGTGGAGCCGTTGGTTGATGAAGTTCCGGCGCCCAAGCCGGTTGTCACAGAAGTGCCGGCGCCCGAGCCAATGGCGATCAAAGCATCGGCGCCTGAACCGGCGGTGGAGGAGGCGCTAGCGTCGGAGCCGGAAGTGGCTTCAGCTCCGGCCGAACCTTCAATGCCTGCCCCGGAGGCGGTGGTTCCGGAGGTACCCGCGCCTGAGCCAGGGTGCCAAGATGAAGCTGTCGGTCCCCCGCCTAAGGGACCAGTTGCTGATGACCTGTCGGCGGGACCTTCGGAGACGACTCCAGAGGTAGAAACTTCGGCTGCAGGACCTTCCTCGGTGGCGGCCGAGGCTATCCCAGAGGGCGGCCCTAATGTCGTGGAAGCTCAGGGGACCGCTCTTCTAGAGTGGGACCCGATTTTTGTTATGGAGAACCCGCTGGAGCCAGCGGAGAGGACCCCGGCAGGTCAGGAGCCAATCCCTTTGTCGTTATCCATCGACAATGCCTGCTCCAGCCTTCGTCAAGTTCAGCTGGCCTTTTAGCACGACAGCAAGGCCCTCGAGGAGGAGCGTCAAAACCTTAGGAGGTGGTGCAACCGGCTCCAATTCGAGACCAAGCTGGCACAGACGAGGCTGGCCGACGACAAGGAGTGGGTGAAAACGGAGAAGGTCCGGTTGGAGTATTGGGGTCAGCTGCTGGATGAGAGGGAAAGCATGACGCGATCCCTCGACGACCAGTCCCCGGGCCATCCACGAACAGGTTGTGTCTGCTAATGAAGCAGCGAATGACCACCAAGAGAAGCTCAGCGCCATCCACGACAGCCTCGTCAAGCGCCAGGAGGCTCTTGAGGAGTGGGAGAAAAAGCTCGAAGATGAAGAGCAAAAACTCCTGGAGCTGCGGGATGACCTCGTGAAGAGGGAGGAGGAGCTTACTCAGAGGCTGACTCTGGGTGACAAGATTCTCGCGGAGCACACCAAGAAGTTGGAGGAGCGCTGCGAGAAAGAGGAGAAGAAGGCCTGGCAGCAAGGACAGGACCTCAACAAGAGGGAGAATGAAATTGCTGCCAAAGAGAAGAAAGTGTGGGGCCAGGAGAAGGACTTGGTTGACCGCCGGAACAAGATCCACCTCCGAGAAGAGGAGATTGGTAAACTCAAAAGGCAAGTTGCTGAAAAGATTCAGCAGAACTCCAAAGAAGTCGAGCACCTTGCCCGGGAGAATTCGGAGCTTGCGATGATCAAGAGATCTGTCGACTGTTGGAGTCGGCAGTTCTCCTGACACTGCTAAAGTGTTGAAGGAGTTTGTGGTTCGGTGTGGGCGCGTGGAGACTCAAGAGGGTGAATTGCAGTTTAACACAGGAGACACAAGGATTTACGTGGTTCGGGCCGCCTGAGCGTAATACCCTACTCCACAGGTGTGTTGGTGTTGTATTAGCTTGTCACATATGATCGCTTGTCCACGTCTGTGAACGTCTGTGAACGTCTGTCTCCCCCCGCGTGTATCGTCGGCCTGTCCTTTTATAGTACAAGGACAGACCGTTACAAGCTAGCCTGGCCCGACATGTGGCCTTGGCGGTTACTATTATTGATACATGATTAATTGATGTTAATGATTCTGTAACGGGCTCCGACAGTGCCGTTACTGGTGTTAAGATCGTCCGTTTAAGCGTTATTAATATGGCATTAATGACGCTTAATCGGGTCTTGAAGTCCTTGGCTCTCCTTTGAAGATCCGGAGCCGTTACAAGGTCTTCCGGAGGTTAGAGGCTGCCAGCTCCGACGTTTGGACACGTGGCAGCTCCGGAGCTTGCTGTGGGAAGCAGGTAGCTCCGGGGCTATCTGACACGTGTCAGGTCCAGAGCTTCTCTCGGTCAGGGGTTAAGTCCGGAGGTGCCAT
This sequence comes from Tuctoria greenei, assembly GCA_036927565.1. NCBI lineage: Eukaryota > Viridiplantae > Streptophyta > Magnoliopsida > Poales > Poaceae > Tuctoria > Tuctoria greenei. The sequence continues at coordinate 192,232,030 of JAYESD010000002.1, read as the reverse complement.
TTCGGTACCTGGCCCGGAGCTTCCCCCTTGTGGGCGGTAGCTCCGGTTTGGCAGTACACGTAGCGACCTAGGGATTAACCATGTTGGAGAAGCAGGTCCGATCATGTCTGACAAGTGGGCCTCCGAGGGTCTTCAATCCAAGTAGACGGCCTTCCCTCGAGATCTTTGTAACCTCAGGGGGTGTACGGTTTTTAGGGTACCGACAGTGGCCCCCTGGACCTACCTCCGAGGAAGGTCACTGGGGTGAAGTCGTTCCGTCGGAGGTGGGTCCATCCTTGTGACTCTTGAACTGGGTCTTCAAGGGTCTTCGGAGGTGCCGTTGGCAGGGTTTTACAGTTAGATCCCGCCGCGTGGCGCACCTCAGGCGGCAGATGAGATCTTTGACGTGCGGATCTCACGCAATTGAAGGTCGTCGGTTCCCGATACGAAAACCGTATCGGTTCCGCGCGCCCTGTCAGGCCGCCGCCTTTGGGTTTCCCGCCTCGTGATGACAACCGTTCGCCTGGGTAAGAGCTTCGACTTGATCGTCGGGGTGGTCCCGGGCCTTCTTGTCATCGGCTGGGTTGAATTCTTGAGTAGTATCTTCGACTTCCCTGCAATTTCCATCCAAGCGTTGCGAGGGCTTACTTAAGAAGGAAAGCGCGCATCGTCGGGAGTTCTTTACGCCTCTCATCTGATCTTGCGCTCAAACTCCCGACTCGTACTTTGCTCCTCTTCTCTTGCCTAGCTGTGCCGCGATGGAGTTGGGTCTGCGTGAGAGTCGCCTGAAGACTGACAATGATTTGAAGAAGGTCCGGGCCCTCATGGGGTGGTCCTCGGACTTCTTCAACCGCTTGGTCCGTGCCGGCGGAGAGCTCCCCTTTGAGAAGGAGCGCGCTGGCGAGATGGTGTACTTTTCTTAGTACGCCATGGTGGGGCTGATCCCACCTTTTTCTTCTTTCTTCTTGATGCTGCTAGACTTCTATGGTCTGCAGCTATACCACCTTGGCCCTCACTCCATTCTCCTCGTTTCCATCTTTGTCCACTTCTGCGAGATGTGGGTGGGCATCCCCCCCCCTGCGTCGAGCTCTTCCGAACCTTCTTCACCGTTCACACCACCGGCCGGAGCAATGAGTACCTTGGCTTCTACTACTTCGTGAAGCGCAAGAAGTGCCCATTCAAGTACCTCCGGTCGTTCCCTTCCGGGAAGTGGGATGACTGGAAGAAAGATTGGATAGTCGTCAGGGTGGAGGAGCATGAGCGGTTGGAGCTGCCAGACGGTCTGCCCAGCATCGACACGTCGATATGGAGTGAAGTTCCAGTGCTGGCGGAAGCTTTCGACCCTGTCCTGACGAGGATCCGCCGATACGTGGAGGGAGGATTGACTCCCCATGCGGTGTTCTGCAACTTCCTGACCAACAGGTGGGCGCCGCTGAAGAGGAGGGAGAAGCTCGCCTGGGCCCTCAACAGCGTGATGGACGAGGACCGGGTTGAGACCGGGTTGAAGTCCAACATGGTGGGGAAGACCTTGGAGTTTCACCTCAAGAAATTCCAGCACGGCGTCGACGTCGACAGTGATGACTTGACTCCTCCGTCGGCCTTTCTCCCCCTGAACATGGAAGTGGAGTTCAGCAGGGAGCTCCGGCGGACGATGCCCGCGCTTGACGACTTTGGTGTCGTCGAGAGAAGACCAACCACCCGGGTGGCAATCCCCGGGGTGCCCGAAGACGGCTCGGTCCCTGCTCCACAGCCGAGGGTCGAGGTCATCGGCAAGGGCAAGGAGCTGGCGGAGGAGCCGGAGAGTCGGAAGAGGAAGCTACAACATGCCGACGAAAGGTCCGTCAGGCCCGCTACTTCCGCCTTGGTTCCTTCTCCCCAGGGGGGAAGATCTTCTGCCGCCGTGGCGACTGTCCCCGTAGTGGGGTCCTCCCGGAACGATACTGTTCCTGCAGTGGGATCCTCCCGGAGCGCGTCTGTCCCCGTGGTGTAGCCTTCCTGGGGTGCTAGCTCCGGGTGCACGACTCCGGCACCTGGGGCGGTGGGAGCCTCCAGGTCCAGGGGTTCCTCCCGATCGAGGAGAGCCTCGACCCGGGAAACGCCCGTGGCTGCGACAAGTTCTGGGGGGCCTCCCGGAGCTCCTACGCCGACCATGGCCAGCCCGGAACGTACGGGAAAAAGGTTTCGCGCAAGCTGGTGCGGAAGCCTTCCAAGGTAATTTTTGATCTTTACCTTGGTTAACTTTTTAATTGTAGCGATTGTTTGTTAATTTTCTTTATCCATCCTCTGCAGCGTCCCCAAGAAAGGGAGTGAAGCTCCACCCTCGGCCATGATGTCTGAGGCCGTGGGGGCTTCTGCTCCTGTCCTAGTGCCGCCCCAGGTGGTGGCTGAGGCTGCGACAGCTCCGGTGCTGGCTGTCGTGGTCATGAACCTCGACTCGTCCCCAGAATTTCCCGTGGTAGCGCCGGACCACGGGAGTGAAGACACGCCAGTGGCACTTGTCTCGGAGGTTGAAGCTCCGGGTCCTGGTGCTACAGTAGTGGAAGCTCCGGCTGTAGAGCCGGAGGAAGTAGTAGTCCCAGCTTCGGAGCCGGAACTTGTCGAAGCCCCGGCGATTGAGCCGGAGGTGATTGAAGCTCCGGCATGCGAGCCGGAAGTCGAGGTAGTTCCGGCAGTTGAGCCGGTTACCTCCGAAGTACCGGTCGCTGAGCCGGTTATTGTTGGAGCGCTGGTCACAGAGCCGGCGGTTGAAGAGGCGAGAGAGCTTGAGCCTCCCTCGGAAGAGGTGTCCCGGCCGGAGCCAGTAGTAGCTCCTGCTCCGGAGGCGACGACGTCGATGGTACCTGCGGTCAAGCCGGAGTGCCTAAACGAAGTCGCTGGCCCCCTGCCCGAGGAGGCGAATGAAGACTTGGCGGCGGGGCCTTCTTCGATGGCGACTGAGGCCATCCCGGAGGACGGCCCTAGTGCCTTGGAAGCTCAGGGTTCCACTCTCGTAGAGTGGGACCCAATTTTTGTATGTGAAGACCCGCTGGAACCAGCGGAGGAGACCCCAGCAGGTCCGGAGCCCATCCCGCTGTCGATGTCTATCGACAACGCCTGCTCCAGTCTACGTCAGGTCCAACTGGCCTTCTTCCACGACAGCAAGGCTCTTGAAGAGGAGCGCCAAACCCTTAGGCGGTGGCGTAATCGGCTCCACTTCGAGACTAAGCTGGCGCAGTCGAGGCTAGCGGACGACAAGGAGTGGATCAAGCGGGAGAAGATCTGCCTGGAGTACTGGGATAAGCTGCTGGATGAAAGGGAGAGCATTACTCATGCCCTCGACGCTCAATCCCGAGAGATCCACGATCACGCCAAGGCTGCCAATGACGCGGCCAATGCTCGGTACGAACAGCTTGAGGCCATCAACGCCGCACTCATCAAGCGCCGAGAGGCACTCGAAGGGAGGGAGAGACGGCTCGAGGACGAAGAGCAGAAAATCCTGGAGCTGCGGGATGACGTCCTGAGGAGGGAAGAGGAGCTCGCCGAGAAAGTAGCTCTGGCTGACAAGGGCCTCGAGGAGCGCACTAAGAAGTTGGAAGAGCGCTGCCTCGAGGAAGAGGAGAAGACCTGGGTGCGGGGGCAGGAACTCTACGAATACGAGTGTGCCCTTGTTGCCCGGGAGAAGAAAGTGGAGGCTAGGGAGAAGGACCTGGTCGATCGTCGGAACAAGATCCACCTCCGGGAGGAGGAGCTCGGAAGACTTGAGAGGTGGGTTGCTTCAAAGATTCAGCAAAACGCCAAAGAAGTTGAGCGCCTCGCCCGTGAGAATTCTGAACTGACGGCGGCCAAGAGATCCCTGGAAGAGGTGAAGAGCCTGAGGACGGTGGACTCCCTGCAGATTTGGGAGTTCCTGGGCAAGGCCAATGATGCGCTGACGTCGATGGGTTTCAGCCCCGTGCGCCCGGATGATCCGGAGCCGGAGCCGGACCTTGTGCTGTAGGCGTTGAGCGCAGCAGGTAGCAAGCTCTCCAAGGTGGGCGACGTCATCGCGGACCAACTGGAGGTCGAGGGGCAATCCCTAGCGAGGAACGTCACAGAATATGTGCTGACGTGCTACACCAGCCGGAACCCTCAATTTCCTCTGGACCCGGTGCTTGAAGGCCCCGTCGAAGGAGAAGGCGAAGCTACCCGAGCCAGCGTGTCGGAGGTCGCCCAGAAGGTCGCCGAGTTCTTCCATAGGGTCTAGGACCATCTCTTTAGCTCTCACTTGTATTTTCTCTTCTTCTTCCTCAATTTTGTAATCCCCTGTCTCCAGATGTAATCTCCTGTCTCCAGATGAATGAAATCCCCAAATTTTTGTGAATTTCATTTTTTGTCTTCAACATCTTTATCTTCACTTGGCCCCTTGGTAGATGTACACAATTTGATTGTGAACATGTACCAAAAGGATATTGAGTTTTGTTGAAGACGCATTTGCTCCGAACTTGTAGAATTTAGGTCCGAAGTCTTCGATAGTGAAGGTCCCCTGAGGTTGTCGGAGCTTAGAAGCTCCGGCATTGTCCATCGCTGGAGCTTGGTAGCTCCGGCAATAGCCTCTATCAACACGTAGAGCGTCGATAGTTAGTCCTCCGAGGTGTCGGAGCTTAGTAGCTCCGGCAGTGACCTTTGCCAACACTTGGTTTGTTGGCAGCAGACTCCATTTACGGGGTCTTCTCACCATCTTTTACTCATCGTCGACGGTTGACCCCCTTGAGGGAGTCAGAGCTTGGTTAGCTCCGGCTTTTCTCCATCAACGTAGAGTTTATTTTTCCTGCACACTTAAGCCAAGAAAAATAGTAAAATTCGTTCCTTGTCTATAATTTCGTCGCGGCTTACGATTCTCAAGAAAATTTTAAGTTGAACGCGATTTTAAATACAACCGGATGCGTTGTCTTTTCTCTTAGATCCAATTGTCCATGGACCCGCCTTACTTCGGCCTGCTGGGGTGTAGGTAGAGTGGTGTACTTAGGGTGCTTGACCAGGCTAAGTCGATAGCACACTCCGTCCCTAGATTGGCTTGGCGGCTTTCAGGCGAGTTGGCCACAAACGATATTTAAATCCAAAAGATCTGACAATGCAACTCGAATCGTATATAAACCGGTCAAACTAAAATTTCTTAAGTATTGCACGTCTCTGTTATAGACAAGAAAGAGAAAAATAAAAATGTCGAGCCTGCACAAAATGAATGCACGTGGAGTCTATTTCACATGAAGATGTCTTTCATTATAGGTCCGGGGTACAGGGGAAACAAGTACACTCTTAGGGTACGGAACCAGGCCAAGTGTGTTTGGTTTCTCGTTTGACCCAGGGTAGTTAGCCACACTTTTAGTCTGGAGATTGTGACAAGTGCTGCATGAGCTTTGCGGACCTTTCGGGAAAGGTCCGGCTGCTCTCCCGGAGGAACTACCCGACTCTGTACAATGACTCTATAACATACATCTCAAGTTACTCAAGACTCACCTCCGTGGTATTAAGTGTAGAACTTACGGAGGTGCTCGATGTTCCAAGGATTTGGGAGAGGTGTCCCATCCTCGGTAGCCAAGCGAACGCTTCCGGGACGGGATACTTTGATCACTCGGAAGGGCCCCTCCCAGCCGGGGGAGAGTTTGTTTAACCCTTCTCTGGATAGTATTCTCCGTAGCACCAGATCGCCTTCCTCGAGCTGTCGGTTGTGTACATGCCGCTGGTGATAACGCCGTAGAGCTTGGCGATATCGGGCATTCCGAATAGCTGCTTGGCACCTTCCCTCCTCAAGGAGGTATAGGTCTTCACGCCGGAGCTGGTCCTGCGCGGCTTCGTCGAAGGTCCGGACCCGGAGCGAACCCAAGGTGATTTCCGGAGGAAGGATTGCTTCAGCTCCGTACACCAGAAAGAAGGGTGTTTCTCCAGTTGACCGGTTTGGAGAAGTCCTGTTGGCCCATAGAGTGGGCGAAAGCTCTTCGATCCAGTTGGCTCCGTGCTTTTTCAAGCGCTCATAGGTGCGCGTTTTGAGTCCTTTAAGGATTTCTGCATTTGCTCTCTCGGCTTGGCCATTGCTGGCTGGATGAGCTACGGAGGCGTAGCAAACTTGTATGCCGAGGTCTTTGCAATATCCTTGGAATGCGGAGCTTGTGAATTGAGTCCCATTATCAGTGATGATCTTGTTTGGGACTCCAAATCTGCTCACAATGGATTGCAGAAAGTTGATAGCAGATTGCTTGTTGATCGTCACAACTGGAGTTGCTTCCGGCCAGTTGGTGAACTTGTCAATGGCGACGTACAGGAACTTGTAACCTCCGACGGCTCTTGGGAAGGGTCCCAAGATGTCCATCCCCCACACAGCGAAGGGCCATGTAGGAGGTATCATTTGTAAGGGCTGAGCAGGTGTATGAATTTGCTTTGCATGAAATTGGCATGCTTTGCATTTCTTCACCAGCTCAGTGGCATCCTGGAGCGTTGTAGGCCAGTAGAAGCCATGCCGAAAGGCTTTTCCGACTAGCGTGCGGGAAGATGCGTGGTTCCCACACTCGCCTCCATGGATTTCTACGAGGAGCTCGCAGCCTTCTTCCCTTGTGATGCACCGCATTAGGATGCCGTTGGCACCGCGCCGGTAGAGATCCCCTTCTACCAGCGTGTATCTTTTAGCCAATCTGACTACCCGGTCAGCGGATACATCATCGTCAGGAAGGATGTTGTCTTTCAAGTAGTTCCGGATCTCCGAGATCCATGCATCGGAACTGACTTGAGCATTTGAGTCTTGCGTGCTGGGTTGCTCGGAGCTTCCGGCAGCACCTACGACCCTTGATGGCTGCCATGGTAACAGGGCCATCGGGACCGTCAGCTTCGGGATGCTGATCTCACCCCCTTCGTTCAGTTCGGCAGGCTGAACTGTGGGTTTTGACAACCTCCGGACAAAGATTCCGTCAGGAGCCGGAGCTCCGGTAGATGCTTTGGTCGAGAGTTCGTCAGCTTCAGCGTTGTGGGCACGCTGAACATGGTGGAGGTCTAGGACTTCAAAGTCCTTCTGAAGCCTCTGGACTTCAAGGAGGTAAGCAGCTAGCTGGAGATTATTGCAGGAGCATTCACCCTTCACCTGCTTGATGATGAGCTGTGAATCTCCTTTGACCAGCAGTTGCTTGACACCGTATGACAGTGCGACCTTTAGTCCGTAGATGAGTGCTTCATACTCCGCCATGTTGTTGGTTGCCTTGAAGTCAAGGTGCACCATGTATTTCACCTTCTCCCCAGTCGGTGCAAGGAGAAGGATTCCAGCTCCGGCCCCCTGCTTCTGCATGGAGCCATCGAAGTAGAGGGTCCAGTGAGGCTCGGTGAAGGTTGGAGCTTGATGCTCCATCTTCTGTTCACTGGGGCCCACAGGGTTTGATGGAGAGGGAGTCCATTCTGCCACGAAATCTGCCAACGCTTGACTCTTGATTGCTTGCCTCGGAATGAATTCGAGATCGAATTCAGCCAATTCCGCTGCCCACTTTGCAATATTCCCAGTTGAATTGGGATTATGCAAGATCGCTCGAAGTGGATAGGATGTCACCACTGAGACTTTGTGAGCTTGGAAGTAGTGTCGAAGCTTCCTGGAGGCAATAAGAACTGCATAAAGCAGCTTATGCACCTCTAGGTATCGAGTCTTGGCATCATGTAATACTTCACTGATGAAGTATACCGGGCGTTGAATGGTCCGGACCCTCCTGGAGGGGTCCGGAGCTTCCTCTTCATTGACTCGGACCCTGCCGGAGGAGTCCAGATTCTCTTCGGGGACCTCCGGGTTCTGGCTGGAGGAACCCGGAGCTTATTCAGAAATGACGTGGACCCTCTCAGAGGGGTCTGGGTCTTCTGAAGTGACTTCTTGTGGATTTGAGTCTGGGAGCTGGGACCCAGACTCACTTTCAGGAACCTCCGGACCCTCCTGAAGGGGTCTGGATTCCTGAGTATGGGGTAGTTCCGATCTCTCTGCAACCAGAACCATACTGACGACTTCGTCAGTAGCTGAAATGTAAAGCAACAAAGGCTCACCAGGGTTCGAAGCTACTAGAATTGGTAGGATGGTTAGGAACTGTTTCAGCTCCTGGAATGCCTTCTCTGCTTCTTCGGACCATTGGAATGGTCCGGACTTCCTCAACAACTTGAAGAAGGGAAGTGCCCGTTCCGCCAGTCTTGATATGAACCGGCTGAGGGCCGCTAGACACCCAGTTAACTTTTGGACATCTTTAATGCGGGTTGGTTGCCGCATGTCTTCAATGGCTTTTATCTTCGCCGGATTAGCCTCTATGCCCCGGTGACTTACCAGGAAACCAAGAAGTTTTCCGGAGCTAACCCCGAAGACACACTTGTCTGGGTTTAGCTTCGTGCGGGTGGCCCGCAACTTGTCGAAGACAGCCTGCAAGGTGTCCAAGAGGGACTCCTTGTTCTTGACCTTGACCACGATGTCATCGACGTACACTTCCACTATGTCTCTGATGAGTTCTTCAAAAGTTTTGTACATAGCTCTTACAAAAGTTGAAGCTGCATTCTTGAGACCAAATGGCATGGCTGTGTAACAATACAATCCATCTACTGTGATGAATGAAGTATGCTCTTCATCCTCCCTAGACATCCTGATTTGATGATACCCAGAATATGCGTCTAGGAAACACAGTAACTCACACCCGGAGGTGGAATCCACTATCTGATCTATTCTAGGTAGTGGGAATGGATCTTTTGGACATGCCTTATTCATTGTGGTGTAGTCGATGCACATCCGAAGCTTCCCGCCGGCCTTGGGCACAACGACTGGGTTCGCCAGCCATTTTGGATGGAAGACTTCTCGGATGAATCCGGCTTCGAGCAACTTCTTCACTTCTTGTCGGATGAAGTTCTGCCGCTCTACGGATTGCTTCTGAGGCTTCTGATGCACAGGCCGAGCATCGGGGTAAACCTTCAGATTGTGCTCAATCACTTCCCTGGGGATCCCAGGCATTTGTGACGGTTGCCAGGCAAACACGTCGACATTAGCCCGGAGGAAAGTGATGAGCGCTAGTTCCTATTTGTCGTTCAACCCTCCCGATATACGGGTGGTTTGAGCGGCATCGGAACCAATTTGGACGACTTTGACGAGAATGTCGGTGTCGCCGCTTGGCTGCACACGGGGTGCAGAGGTTGAGCCTCGTTGACGAATGCTCGGGGGTTTCGGAGCTTGCTCCTGTCTAGAGTCCTCCTCTTGCGCTGTGGTGAGTGCATGGAGCTCCTCCAGAGCAGTTACTCCGGCGGTGCGATCTCCGCGGATCCGGAGAACGCCTACTGGTGTTGGCATCTTCAACACCAGGTATCCATAATGAGCAGCTGCCATAAATTTGTATAGGGCAGGTCTACCCAAGATGGCGTTGAATGGTAAGTTGATCTGAGCGACGTCGAAGACCAACTTCTCGGTGCGATACTTCTCCCGTGTCCCGAAGGTAACAAGGAGAGTTATAGCTCCGAGTGGGGTAATGGCCCCCGGACCTACTCCGGAGAAAGGTCGAGAGGGCTGGAGATCCGAAGGTTGGAGCTGAAGCTTGGTAAAAGCTTCAAAGCTTATGAGGTTCAGCCCCGAACCTCCGTCCACCATAACATGATGGAGCTGGATGTTATTAATGGTGGGAGATACCATCAAAGGTAACTGTCCAGCTCCGACCTTGCTTCAAGGACAGTCCGAAGCATCAAAAGTGATGGATGTGTCCATCCACTTTCGATGTGGCTCCGGTCTAGCTGTAGGAGCTACAGCGGCCATATCCCGCCGCATAGTCTTGATGACGCGACGGGAGGTGATGTCCCATGATCCACCAAAAATGGTTTTCATGGTCTTCCGATGCTCGTTGTCAGAGACGTCAGAGTCATTGTCGACGGAGGTGTAGACGGCCTTCAGGACCTTTTTGGGGTCCTGAAACCCTAACTCCTCTTCAGCTGGAGCTTCGTCGACCTTCTGTTTTCCTTCCCTGTGTCGGAAAGGGGACCCTTCCCGGCGCTTGCTGTAGCGCTCGGCAAGGTTTTGGACCTCCCGGCAGTCTTCCAAACCATGGCTGCCCGTTTTGTGAATGGGACACCACACTTTGAGTTTGCCACCGTCTTCGGAAGACGGTCGAGGTCGCTTCTCGGGGCGTGGCCCCCGGCCACCCGGAGTTGCAGCAGCTGCAACGTTGGATGTGCCGGCCGACGGCTTCTTCTTGCCGTCGGTCTTCTTTTTCTTCTTGCCACCCCCAGAGGTAGCGGCTTCTTCTTTGGAGGATTTCTTGTGATCCTCCGAGGCTGGTTTGGAGTGCATTTCACGGCCCTCCGCAGCTCTGGCACATTTGTCTGCCAGGCTGAAGAGTTCTGTGACGCTGGTGATCTCTTTGATCGCCAGCTTCTCCAACATCTTCTTGTCCCGTACGCCCTGTCTGAATGCCACAATGACAGAAGCGCTTGAGATAGAAGGGATTGTGTTGCGTACCTGAGAGAACCTCTGGATGAAGGACCGCAAAGATTCTCCCCCTTTTTGCACGACCGCAAAAAGGTCCAGTTCAGTGCCTGGTCGGGTGTATGAACTCCCGAAATTGGCAGTGAACTGACAGCACAGCTCCTCCCAACTGTTGATAGAGTTGAATGGAAGGCTCATAAACCAGGACCTGGCGGTCCCAGTTAAGGCCACTAGAAAGTAATTGGCCATTACAGCCTCGTTTCCTCCAGCTGCCAAGATTGCAGTGGAGTATATCTGAAGGAATTCGGCGGGGTTGACAGTCCTGTCGAATTTTTCCGGCAGGTGTGGCCGGAACTTCTGTGGCCATCTAACCATGCGCAGGTGCATGGCTAGGGCTGAACAGCCTCCTCCTACTCCTTCCAGAGTAGAAAGGTCCTGAGCTTCCCGTCTTTCACGAGCGCGCTCGATATGGACACGGCCATCCTGTTGGCGGTATCGGCGATCAAGCTCCGCCCAGAGGTCATGAGTCGAAAGCCTGGATACCGTATGGGTGCGTCGTGCCCCAGAGGGAAACAACGTCACCTGTTGTGACGCAGATCGTCTCCTGTTGCTGGAGACGTGCGGACCAAGTCTACCTGACAAAGTCCGCCGCTGCGACGGGGCTCGTCTCGAAGGAGGAGGACCCTGGTTGTTGAGGCGTTCGGCCGCTGCTGCGACCAAATGCTCCACATCGGCCCTCCACTGCTCCATTGCATCTCGAGATGCATCCGGGGGTGGTGGACGTTGGAGAAGAGCACGCGCTGCATGGAGCGCGTGTTCCGGGTTGTCATGACTTGCCGATGCAGTAAGTGACGTCGGCGCACCATCACGTTGCCCAGCATGATTTGCTGGAGAAGATGGTGGTGGTGGGAGTGTGGCTCCTGCTAGTGCTGAGGCTCCTGCTGGTGGCTGCCTGTTGGAGGGATTGCCCCCAACAGCCTGAGCAGCAGGTTGGCCGTTGGATGATCCAGCCGCGGAGTTCACCATTCTCGAAAATCTCAGGCGCCCCTACCTGGCGCGCCAACTGTCGACTGTTGGAGTCGGCAGTTCTCCTGACACTGCTAAAGTGTTGAAGGAGTTTGTGGTTCGGTGTGGGCGCGCGGAGACTCAAGAGGGTGAATTGCAGTTTAACACAGGAGACACAAGGATTTACGTGGTTCGGGCCGCCTGAGCGTAATACCCTACTCCACGGGTGTGTTGGTGTTGTATTAGCTTGTCACATATGATCGCTTGTCCACGTCTGTGAACGTCTGTGAACGTCTGTCTCCCCCCGCGTGTATCGTCGGCCTGTCCTTTTATAGTACAAGGACAGACCGTTACAAGCTAGCCTGGCCCGACATGTGGCCCTGGCGGTTATTAGTATTGATACACGATTAATTGCTGTTAATGATTCTGTAATGGGCTCCGACAGTGCCGTTACTGGTGTTAAGATTGTCCGTTTAAGCGTCATTAATATGGCATTAATGACGCTTAATCGGGTCTTGAAGTCCTTGGCTCTCCTTTGAAGATCCGGAGCCGTTACAAGGTCTTCCGGAGGTTAGAGGCTGCCAGCTCCGACGTTTGGACATGTGGCAGCTCTGGAGCTTGCTGTGGGAAGCAGGTAGCTCCGGGGCTATCTGACACGTGTCAGGTCCGGAGCTTCTCTCGGTCAGGGGTTAAGTCCGGAGGTGCCATTTCGGTACCTGGCCCGGAGCTTCCCCCTTGTGGGCGGTAGCTCCGGTTTGGCAGTACACGTGGCGACCTAGGGATTAACCATGTTGGAGAAGCAGGTCCGGTCATGTCTGACAAGTGGGCCTCCGAGGGTCTTCAATCCAAGTAGACGGCCTTCCCTCGAGATCTTTGTAACCTCAGGGGGTGTACGGTTTTTAGGGTACCGACAAGATCCTTGGAAGAGATGCGAGGCTCAAGGGATGCGGAGTCCCAACAAGTTTGGGACTTCTTGGGCAAAGCCAATGACGCGCTGACGCCGATGGGTTTTAGTCCCGTGCATCCGGATGATCCGGAGCCGGAGCTGGACCAGGCGTTGCAGGCGTTGAGCTCGGCGGGCGACAAGATCACCAAGATGGGCGATGTCATCGCGGACCAGTTGGAAACTGAAGGACAATCCATGGCGAAGAACGTTGCAGAGTACATGTTGACGTGCTACACAAGCTGGGACCCTCACTTCCCACTGGACCCGGTGCTTGAAGGTCCCATCGACGGAGAGGGAGATGCCGCCAAGGCCAGCGTGTCGGAGGTTGCCAAGAAGGTCGCCTCATTCTTCCATAGGGTTTAGGACTTTCTCTTTGTAGCTCCCGCTTGTATCTTCACTTCTTTTTCTCCAATTTTGTAATCTCTTGTGTCCAAATTAATGAAATCCAAGAATTTTATGAATTTCATTTTTTGTCTTCAACACCTTTGTCCCACTTGGCCCCCTGGTGGATGTACACAATTTGATTGTGAACATGCACCAAAAGGATGTAGCATTTTGTTGAAGACTTGCGCGCTTCAAACTTGTAGTTTGTAGGTCTGAAGTCGTCGATAGTAGGGGCCCCCTGAGGTTGTCGGAGCTTAGTAGCTCCGGCAGTGACCCTTGTCAAAACGTAGAGCATCGACAGTTAGTCCTCTGGGGTTGTCAGAGCTTGGTAGCTCCGGCAGCGACCACTATCAACACGCGGTGCATCAAAAGCAGACCCGACTGGGGAGTCTTCCCGCCATCTTTTTTCACGTTCACGGCTGGCCCCCTGGATTTGCCAGAACTTTGTAGCTCTGGCGATGTCTACTATCAATGTTTGAACATCGACAACAGACCACCTTAGGGGGTGTCGAAGCTTTGATAGCTCCGGCTTCATCCACCATCATCATGAGATCTTTATTTTTCTTGCACACTGAAGTCAAGAAAAACAGTAAAATCCATTTCTTATCTATGACTCGTTTGTGGCTTACTATTTTGAAAGAAATTTTTAGGTCGAACGCAATTCTACATACAATCAAGTGCACTGGCTTGTTTTCTCCAGGTCCGATCGTTTCTGCAATCGCCCTACTTCGGCCTGCCGGGGTGTAGGTAGAGTGGCGTACTTAGGGTGCAGGACCAGGCTAAGTCGATAGCACACTCTAAACCTAGATTGGCTTGGCGGCATTCAGACGAGTAGACCATTAACAATGTTTAGACCCAAAAGAATTGACAATGCAACTTTAATTATATATGAATTGGTCGAGCTAAAGTTTCTTAAGAACTGCACATCTTTGTTATAGACAAGAAAGAGAAAAATATAAAATATTGATTTTGTACAAAATAAATGCACGTGAAGTCTGTTTTCACACAATGATGTCTTTCATTATAGGTTCGGGGTTCAGGGGAAACAAGTACACTCTTAGGGTACGGAACCAGGCTAATTGTGTTGCGTTTCTCGTTTGACCCAAGGTGGCTAGCTACACTTTTAGTTTTGAGACTGTGACAAGTGTTGCCTGAACTTTGCGGACCTTCCAAGGAAGGTCTGGCTGTTCTCCCGAAGGAGCTAGCTGACTCTGTACAATGACTCTATAACATACATCACATGTAACTACCGACTCACCTCTGTGATATTAGGCGTAGAACTTACTGAGGTGCTCAATGTTCCAAGGATTAGGGAGAGGTGTCCCATCCTCGATTGCCAAGCGAACGCATCCGGGACGGGATACTTTGATCACTCGGAAGGGTCCTTGCCAGCTGGGGGAGAGTTTGTTTAACCCTTCTCGAGTTTGTATTCTCTGTAGCACCAGATCGCCTTCCTCGAGCTGTCTGCTGTGAACATGCCTTTGGTGATAGCGTCGAAGAGCTTGGCGGTAGAGGGCATTCCGAACAGGTGCTCGGCACCTTCCCTCTTCAACGAGGTCAAGGTCTTCACGCCGGAGCTGGTCCTGCATGGCATCATCGAAGGTCCGGACCCGGAGTGACCCCAAGGTGATTTCCGGATGAAGGACTGCTTCAGCTCCGTACACCAGGAAGAAGGGTGTCTCTCCAGTTGACCGGTTTGGAGTTGTCCTGTTGGCCCACAGTGTGGGCGGAAGCTCTTCAATCCGGTTGGCTCCATGTTTTTTAAGGCGCTCAAATGTGCGCGTCTTGAGTCCTTTTAGGATTTCTGCATTTGCTCTCTCAGGTTGGCCATTGCTTGTAGGGTGATCTACAGAAGCGTAGCTGACCTGAATGTCGAGGTCCTTGCAGTATCCTTGGAATGCAGAACTTGTGAATTGGGTCCCATTATCAATTATGATCTTGTTTGGGACTCCAAATATGCATACGATGGACTGCAAGAAATTGATAGTTGATTGCTTGTTTATTGTCACAACTGGAGTTGCTTCCGGCCACTTGGTGAACTTGTCGATGGCAACATACAGGAACTTGTAACCTCTGACGGCTCTTGGGAAAGGTCCCAAGATATCCACCCCCCACACAGCGAATGGCCATGTAGGAGGTATCATTTGTAGAGGTTGAGCTGGTGTGTGAATTTGCTTTGCATGGAATTGGCATGCTTCGCATTTTTTCACTAGCTCGGTTGCATCCTGGAGTGCTGTAGGCCAGTAAAAACCATGTCAGAAGGCTTTACTGACCAGCGTGCTGGAAGACGCGTGGTTCCCACACTCGCCTCCATGGATTTCTGTGAGGAGCTTAGAACATTCTTCCCTTGTAATGCACCGCATTAGGATGCCGTTGGCACCACGCCGGTAGAGATCCCCTTCTACCAATTTGTATCTTTTAGCCAATCTGACTCTCCAGTCAGCGGATACATTATCTTCAGGAACGAAATTGTATTTCAAGTAGCTTCGGATCTCTGAGATCCATGCATTGGAGCTGACTTGAGTATTTGAGTCTCGCGTGCTGGGTTGCTCGGAGCTTCCTGCAGCACCTACGACCCTTGATGGACGCCATGGTAACAAGGCCATCGGGACCGCCAGCTTCGAGGTGCTGTTCTTGCCCCATTCGCTCAGTTCGGCAGGCCGAGCTGTTGGTCTTGACAATCTCCGGACGAAGGTTCCGTCGAGAGCCGGAGCTCCGATTGAAGCTTTCGTCGAGAGTTCGTCGGCTTCAGCGTTGTTGAGACGCTAGACATCGCAAAGATCCAGGACGTCGAAGTCCTTTTGAAGCTTATGGACTTCAAGTAGGTATGCAGCTAGTTGAGGGTTGTTGCAGCAGCATTCACCTTTGACTTGTTTTATGACGAGCTGCGAATCACCCTTTACCAACAGTTGCTTGACACCATATGATAGTGCCACCTTGAGCCCATAGATTAGTACTTCATACTCCGCCATGTTGTTGGTCGCCTTGAAGTCAAGGTGAACCATGTATTTGACCTTCTCCCCGATCGGAGCGGGGAGAAGGTCTCCAGCTCCTGCCCCCTGCTTCTGCACGGAATCGTCGAAGTAAAGAGTCCAGTGAGGCTCGGTGAAAACTGGAACCTTGGGTTCCAGCATCTGCTCACTGGGGCCCCTAGAACTTGATGGAGATGGGGTCCATTCCGCCACAAAGTCTGCCAATGCTTGACTCTTGATAGCTTGTCTTGGGATGAATTCAAGGTCGAACTCGGCCAATTCCGCTGCCCACTTTGCAATGTTCCCGGTAGAGTTGGGGTTATGCAAGATTGCACGCAGTGGATAAGAGGTTACCACTGACATCTTGTGAGCTTGGAAGTAGTGCCGAAGCTTCCTAGAGGCAATAAGAACTGCGTAGAGCAGCTTATGCACCTCCAGGTACCGAATCTTGGCATCATGGAGTACTTCACTGATGAAGTACACTGGGCGCTGGACTGTCCGGACCCTCCCGGAGGGGTCCGGAGCTTCCTCCTCATCAACCCAGACCCTCCTGGAGGGGTTCGGACCTTCTTCAGGGACCTCCAGGTTCTTGCTTGAAGAACCCGAAGCTTCTTCTGCAGTGACCCAGACCTTCCCGGAGGGGTCCGGACCTTGTTGCTCAGCAACAGCAACTTCTTTACTTGAAGGAAGTTGATCCTCTGGCATCTCGCCTTGAGGATCCGGGTCTGGGAGCTAGGACCCAGACTCGTCTTTAGGTAGCTCCGGACCCTCCCGAAGTGGTCTGGATTCCTGAACTAGAGATGGTTCTGTTCTTTCCGCGACCAGGACCATGCTGACAACTTCGTTAGTTGCCGAAATGTAAAGCAGAAGTGGCTCACCAGGATTCGGAGCTACCAAGGTTGGTAGAGTGGTGAGGAGCTGTTTCAGCTTCTGGAATGCCTTTTCTGCTTCTTCAGACCATTGAAATGGCCCGGACTTCCTCAATAACTTGAAGAAGGTTAGCGTCCGTTCTGCCAGTCTTGAGATGAACCGGCTGAGGGCAGCTAGACATCCAGTCAGCTTCCGGACGTCCTTGATGCGACCTGGTGGTCGCATGTCTTCAATAGCTTTAATCTTCGCCGGATTTGCTTTTATTCCTCGGTGGTTCACTAAGAAGACAAGAAGTTTTCCGGAGCTAACCCCGAGGACACACTTGTTCGGGTTCAGCTTAGTGCGTGTGATTCGCAACTTGTCGAAGACAGCTTGCAAGGTGTCAAGAAATGACTCCTTGTTCTTGATCTTGACGACGATGTCATCGACGTACACTTCCACTACATCTCTGATGAGCTCTCCAAACGTTTTGTACATAGCTCGTACAAATGTTGAAGCAGCATTTTTAAGACCGAATGGCATGGCAGTGTAACAATATAATCCATCTACTGTGATGAAGGAAGTATGCTCTTCATCTTCCCTACACATTCTGATTTGATGATACCCCGAATATGCGTCTAGGAAACACAGTAATTCGCACTCGGAGGTGGAATCCACTATCTGATCTATTCTAGGTAGTGGGAATGGATCCTTAGGACATGCCTTATTCAGTGTAGTGTAGTCGATACACATCTGAAGTTTCCCGCCGTCCTTTGGTACAACGACTGGGTTTGCCAGCAGTTTTGGGTGGAAGACTTCTCAGATGAATCCAGCTTCAAGCAACTTCTTCACTTCTTGACGTATGAAGGTTTGTCTCTCTACTGATTGCTTCTGAGGCTTCTGATGTACAGTCCGAGCGTCGGGAAAAATCTTCAGATTGTGCTCAATCACTTCTCTAGGGATCCCAGGCATTTGTGACAGTTGCCAGACAAACACATCGACATTAGCCCGAAGGAAAGTGATGAGCGCGAGTTCCTATTTGTCGTTCAGACCTTTCGATATACAGGTGGTCTGAGCAGCGTCGGAACCGATTTGGATGACTTTGACGGGAATGTCGGTGTCGCCGCTTGGTTGCACTTGAGGTGCGGAGGTTGAGCCTCGATGACGAATGCTTGGGGGTTTCGGAGCTTGATCCTTTTAAGATTCTTCCTCCTGCGCTGTAGCGAGCGCATGGAGTTCTTCCAGAGTAGTCACTCCGGCGGTGCGATCTCCGCGGATCCGGAGAACACCTGTTGGTGTTGGCATCTTCAACACCAAGTAGCCATAATGAGCAGCAGCCATGAATTTGTACAAGGCTGGCCTGCCCAAAATGGCGTTGAATGGCAAGTTGATCTACGCCACATCGAAGACCAACTTCTCAATGCGGTAATTCTCCCGGGTCCTGAAGGTTACCAGGAGAGTAATGGCATCGAGTGGGGTTATGGACCCCGAACCTACTCCGGAGAAAGGTTGGGAGGGGCGAAGATCTAAAGGTCGGAGCTGAAGCTTGACGAAAGCTTCGAAGCTTATGAGGTTCAGCCCCGAACCTCCGTCCACCATTACATGGTGGAGTACAATGTTGTTGATGGTAGGAGATACCATCAGTGGAAGTTGGCCAGCTCCAATCATGTTCCGAGGAAAGTCCGAAGCATCGAAGGTGATGGCAGTGTGCATCCCGGCTCCGCCCTGGCGGTGGGAGCTACTGAGGCCATGTCCTGTCGCATTGTCTTGAGGACACGGCGGGAGGTGATGTCCCTTGAACCACCAAAGATGGTGTTCATGGTCTTTCGATGCTCGTTGTCGGAGACGTTGGAGTCATTGTCGACGGAGGTGTAAACAGCCTTCAAGACCTTTTTAGGGTCCTAAAAGCCTAACTCCTCTTCAGTCGGAGCTTCGTCGACTTTTTGTTTTCCTTTCCTTTGACAGAAGGAACTTCTTTTCGACGCTTGTTGTAGCGCTCGGCAAGGTTCCGGACCTCTCGGCAGCCTTCCAAGTTGTGGTTGTTCATCTTGTGTATGGTACACCACATCTTGGAGCTGCCACCGTCTTCAGACGACGGCCGATGTCGCTTCTCGGGGCATGGCCCCCGGCCACCCGGAGCTGCGGCAGCAGCGGCCGTAGGTGTGCCGGCCAACGGCTTCTTCTTGTCGTTGGACTTTTTCTTCTTCTTACCACTCCCGGAGGTAGTGGCTTCATCCTTGGAGGACTTTTTGTTGTCCTCCGAAGGTGGTTGGGAGTGCATTTCACGTCCCTCTGCAGCTTTGGCGCACTTGTCTGCCAAGCTAAAGAGTTTCGTGACGCCGGTGACTTCCTTGGTCGCCAGCTTCTCCAGCATCTTCTTGTCTCGTACGCCCTGTCTAAATGCCACAATAACAGAAGTGCTTGAGATAGAAGGTATGGTGTTTCGTACCTGGGAGAACCTCTGGATGAAGGATCACAGGGACTATCCCCCCTTCTGCTTGACAGCAAAAAGGTCCAGTTTTGTGCCTGGTCCGGTATATGAACTCCCGAAGTTGGCAGTAAACTGTTGGCACAGTTCTGCCCAACTATTGATGGAGTCGGGCGGGAGGCTCATGAACCAAGACCTGGCAGTCCCAGTTAAAGCCACGGGAAAATAATTGGCCATAATGGCCTCATTGCCTCCAGCCGCAAGGATTGCGGTGGAGTAGATTTGGAGAAACTGAACGGGATTGACAGTCCCGTCAAATTTCTCTGGCAGGTGAGGCCGGAACTTCTGCGGCCATCTAACCATGCGTAGGTGCATGGCCAAGGCAGAACAGCCTCCTCCTACTCCCTCGGGAGCAAGACTGTCCCGAGCCTCTCGCCTCTCGCGAGCTCGCTCGATATGGACGCGACCGTCTTGTTGACGGTAACGGCGATCAAGCTCCGCCCGGAGTTCGTGAGTCGAAAGCCTGGTTACCGTATGGGTACGTCGCGCCCTGAAAGGCAGCGATGTCGCCTATTGAGACGCAGCATGCCTCCTGTGTTGTGAAGCTAGCGGACCAAGTCTACCCAACACGGTCCGATGCTGCAATGGGGCCCGCCCTGAGGGGTAGGACCTTGGTTGCTGATGCGATCAGCTGCTGCTGCAACCAATTGTTCCACATCAGCTCTCCACTGCTCTATTGCACCCTGGGATGCTCCTGGAGGCGATGGACGTTGGAGAAGAGCACGTGCAGCATGGAGTGTGTGTTGGGATTGTTGTTCGCCGATGTAGTGACCGACGCGGACGCCCCATCTCGCTGTCCAGCTTGATTCGCCGGTGCGGACGGTGGCGGTGGTGGCATGACTCCTGCTGGAGCCACGGCACCTGCTGGCTGCTGCATGTTGGAGGGATTGCCTCCAGCAGGTTGCGCAGCAGGGTTGCCGTTGGACGATCCAGCAGCAGAGTTCACCATCTTTGAATCTCGGGCGCCCCCTACCTGGCGCGCCAATTGTCGGAGTCTGGTTCCGACAATTCTTCCGGTACTACTGTTGGTAGCCCGCAAAGTTTGTAGTTCTGTAGTGGGCGCGCAGAGATTTAGAACACGATGGCAAATTGACACGAGGACTTACGTGATTCGGGTCGCCTAAGCGTAATACCCTACTCCACGGGGTGTGTAGTTGTTGTATTGAGCGTTTGAGAGCTCGTGGGCTTGTGTCAGAGCAGAGTCTGGAAGAGTCTCCCTGTGTCTTGCTCGACTAGTCCTTTTATAGTACAAGGACTGGTCGTTACATCGTTAGCTTGGCCCAACATGTGGTATTTAGCCCGGAGCTTTCCTATCTGTGGGATGTAGCTCCAGTTGCAAGATACATGTGGCAGCACTGGGACTAACCATAGAAGGGAGGCAGGTCCGGTCCCGTATGACACGTGGGACCTTCGGAGGTCTTCAACTCAGACAGGTGAAGTTTCTTTGCTCTTTTTGCAGCCCCAAGGGGTATTCTGTACGCAGGGTACCGACAGCGCCGGTCTCCAACACGGGTATAGGGAAGGAACTGGTCCCCTACACAGGCAAGGGGAAGGCCCTGGTGGTGATGAGAACATCTCTCCTTTGCATACAATGGAAGGACCGATCACTAGAGCACGTGCGCGACAATTGGATCTCCAGGTACGTTCTAACCTTGTAAATTGTTTTTCAGAACTTATGATTGTTTCCATGCATGTTTTATTGATTAGGAACAATGGAGGGGACCAGCAAGGGCTTGGAGGAGACCAACGAGTCAAGGAGGAGGAAATAGGAAGTGCACACCAAGGAGGAGCCCAAGTCCAACTCGACTTCGACTCCACCTAGGGTTCCAGGAGCTGCCTTCACCAAAATTGACGCTCCGGACACATACCGAGTCGGATTTGGACGTTCTATATGTGGTTTGAACCGTGATTTCATAAATCTTCCAATAGAATCAGCCCCACCTCAAAATTCCTTCTAAGTTGACGGGAATCAGCAAAACAAGTGGGCGTCCAAAATCTGTCTGGTGCTGCGCCAGTGTCTTTTGGGCTGCTGGCCGTGTATCGTGTGGAAGCCCATTAGGGATGCTTCCAGTGGTCTTGAACGCCCCTAAACTCCTATCTATACAGCAGCTGTCACCATGTTAGGGTTGGGTTTTGCTTATATACAATCTATCATTGAACAGTGTCGCTGATCATCAGTTGTGAGACCCCAGTCTCGTAATCAATTCAGTTTTGATTGCAACTTCTCTGTTCTTGCTTATGTTCTTGATTGCGCTTGAAGGGATAATCCTTCGTGGCGAGGTCACTCGTGTGACACGGATGATAACCAACGGAGCAGTGGTGTAGTGATTGCGGGGTTTCGTTCGTTTGGAGCCTTGGATCATCAACGTCGAGATCTCCACCTAATCAAGTTTACCATACCTCTCAGAAGATCGGGACCAATCCTCCTATCAATTGGTATCAGATTTCCAGGTTCACCATGAGATATACTTGTGTGCCCTTTAGATTTATTATGATTCAGTCCTACCATCCACAGAAAGTCACAAAAAAATTTTAACTTTCCCTGACCTACAACCCCCGCTCAGCCTTTTGCACAATTTAGTTTCAGAGTCCGTAGTTCTGAGTTCGTGTCCTAGGTTGAGTCTGGTTGCTGGTTTAGATTTGTTTTGGTTCAATTTTGTTTCTTCCATCCGCTGCCATCTACAAAAAATCAATCTAAAAAAAATTCCATCCACCGATTCGTCTTTGTTGCAGTTTCCACTACCACCAAAACCTGATTCAGGGTATCCTCCATAAAACGGGCATAACTTTTCGCTCGGAACTCCGATTGAGGCGCATTTTTTTCCCGGAAAGGTCTTAAAAATATCCACATACAATACACCCACTACGCCGATCACGACGTTTTCAAAAAAAATTAAGAAGGCCCTCATTTCGAACTCCGAAGTTCCAGCACCAGTTTTTCCAATAGCTCCTGGATTTGTACGGATCACATCTTTCATCGGTTTGAGCTAATACTTGGTGTTGTTTCTATTTTTGTTCCTCTGGTTGAGAAAAAATATTTAAAAAAAAAAGAGAAAAAAATTTTGATTTCTACTAGTGCTTAAAGACAAAAACAGAAGGCTATGGGGTTTCTAGTTGTGCTGTTTCTGTGTGAGTGTTAGATACTTGCGGATATTGTCCTTGTTGTTCATCATCATTCATCATTCTCCTTGCTTGTTACCACTACTATTCTAATACATTCTTAGACCAGCAACTAGGTGAAATTCTTTGGACACTTATTCAGCATTGCTATATGTTACTAACTTGTGTGCCACATACATATACTGCATTTGAGCCTCCCAAGCTCCACCTTCTCTCGAGCAGAATAGGTAACCTCTGAAATCACACCCACTCTGTGCTTGCTTTCACACCGATCGTTGTTGGCCACCTGCAGTGCTGGTAAGAAACTTGTAAGAGCGGGGTAAGACGCATCTTACTGATCGAATTTCCACTTCCACTTCAGAGAGCGTAGTAATAGGGTTCTTCACAATCTTTTTGTCTTCGTTTCTGTTTTGTACTAACAATGACAGGAAAGAAGCTTATGGATAAGACTTCTGGTTCTACACCTCCGGATGATGACGAGTGTGTGTCCCATATGGAACTAAGGCACATGATATGGGCGATGAACGAAGCTTTCAACAATTACCAGACCACTACAACAACCACCTTTCAGAGGCTCCATACAAGTGTTGCTGGTCTGACCACACGGTTGGACGAGATGGAGACTCGTATTCCCCAACAAGCTACACCCTCTATCATCCTTGATGCTGATGCACATGCTCACTACGACACAGAGGATGACTTCATTAACGATGAGGTTGATGCACAGCAGCGTCGTCGCCCTCGATGAAATCGTCAAGGTATGGGAGGTAGACCTCGTCCTCATGTTCCTGAACAAGATAATGATCCTTACGATAAGATTAAGTTTTCTATTCCACCATTTTATGGATCTTATGATGCTGAGACTTACTTGGATTGGGAGATGACGGTAGAACAAAAATTTAGCTCTCATCTTGTTCCTGAGCGACATAGAGTTAGACAAGCCACTAATGAGTTTAAAGATTTTGCTATAATTTGTTGGAATGAACTTGTCAATACACATAATGCACCAAAGACATGGGCTGCGTTAAAAGAAGAGATGCGCATTAGGTTTGTTCCTCCTTCATATAGACGTGATCTTCTTAAGAAATTGCAACGCTTTGATCATGGTGACATGACTATCTAAGAGTACTACCAAGAATTGCAGAAAGGTATGCTTCGTTGTGGGGTAGTTGAGGACCAGGAAGACCAAATTGTTAGGTTTTATGGAGGCTTGCGGCGTGAGATCCAGGACATAGTTGACTACAAGGAATATAATTCTATTCAATGTTTATTTCCACTTGCTATGTTAGCAGAAAAAGAAGTGCAGGGTCGCCAACAACAGCGGCGAAACAACATCTTCACGCCACGACAGCTTCCGGTGCCATCCAAAGCAGCGCCCTCCTCGAGCATATGTGCTTCTACACCACCCTCCACTGGTGTTGTACGCAGCAGCATCGCACCTTCTACATCACGGGGACAAGATAATAGCAAGTCGCAGATGCCTCCAGGCGTTGCAGCAAAGGCGGCTGCACCCAACGCTTCGACAAGTCGCACCTCCGACATCAAGTGCCACCGCTACCAGGGACTTGGCCATATGCAACGAGATTGCCCCAGCAAACGGGCGATCATTGCCACTGCTGATGGTGGGTATGTTAGTGTTTATGATATTGAAGATGAAAATATTATCGCAACTAACATTTCAGGTTCGGATGATGGTGCTGAGGAGGTTCTTGGTACATCTGCGACCAACAACTATAGGACTTTGATTGTGCAGCGAGCTTTGAGTGCCACGGTTCGAGAGGACGACAACCGCCAACGTCACAACCTTTTCAACATGTTTCTCGTCGTCAAGGACTGCCGTGTACATACCATCATTGATGGTGGTAGCTGCAATGATTTGGTGAATGTTGAGGTGGTCAAGAAGCTTGGCTTGACCACACGGGAGCATCCCCACCCTTATCACATTCAATGGTTTAACAACAATGATAAGGTAAAGGTAACACAAACAGCAAAGATACATTTTTCTATTGGTTCTTATCATGATTTTGCTGATTTTTATGTGGTACCTATGGATGCTTGCTCTCTTTTGTTGGGACGTCCTTGGGAGTTTGATACTGATGCTATTCACCATGGTCGATCTAATAAGTATACTCTCATGCATAAGGGTAAGAAAATTGTGTTGCTTCCTATGGGTCCCACTGAAATTGTGCAATTTGAGCAGGAGAAAAAGAATAATGCTAAGCAAAAGGGTGTTTTCATTCTGAAATTCAGCAACATATTAAGTTGAAAAATCCTATTTTGCTTGCAAATAAATCTGATCTTGATGATTTATATGCCTATGGAACTTGTTATGCTTTAGTGTGCAAACATGCTTTATATTCCATTGAGGATACATCCATTGTCTTGCCACCTGTTGTTGCTAACCTTTTGCAGGAATGTATAGATGAATTTCCATCAGAGATACCCCCGGGATTACCACCTGTGCGAGGCATTGAGCACAAGATTGATTTGATTACAGGGCGAGCTTGCCAAATCATGCCGCCTACAGGACCAGCCCCGACGAGATTAAGGAAATTCAGCGACAAGTCCAAGATCTTCTGGACCGCGGGTACATTCGTGAGAGTCTTAGTCCTTGTTTTGTTTCTGTTCTTTTGGTTCCGAAAAAAGATGACACTTGGCGCATGTGTGTTGATTGTAGAGCCATCAATAACATCACCATTCGTTATCGCTATCCTATTCCTAGATTGGATGACATGCTTGATAAGTTGAGTGGTTCTGTTATTTTCACCAAGATTGATTTGCGTAGTGGGTATCATCAGATTCGTATGGCTTTAGGTGATGAATGGAAAAATGCACTTAAAACTAAATTCAAACTTTATGAATGGTTATTCATGCCATTTGGTTTAACTAATGCGCCTAGCACTTTCATGAGGTTTTACATGATTTCATTGGTAACTTTGTGGTGTTTTACTTTGATGATATCCTTATTTACAGCAAGTCATATGATGAGCATCTTGAACATTTGCGTGCTGTTTTTAATGTCTTGCGCAATGCACGTTTATTTGGTAACCTTGAGAAGTGCACCTTTTGCACCGATCGTGTGTCTTTTCTTGGTTATGTTGTTACTTTGCAGGTCATTAAGGTGGACGAGGCAAAGATTGTTGCCATCACGAGCTGGCCACTTCCTACTACGGTCACACAGGTTCGGAGTTTTGGCGTTTCGTGCGGGATTTCAGCACCATTGTGGCACCTCTCCACGAGTTGACAAAGCATGGAGTGCCGTTTTGATGGGGACTAGCACAACAACAAGCTTTTGATGTTCTCAAGTCGAAGCTCACACAAGCACCATTGCTGCAACTTCCTGATTTTGAGAAGACCTTCGAACTTGAATGTGACGCGAGCATCATTGGCATTGGAGGAGTGCTAATTCAAGGAGGTAAACCGGTTGCCCTCTTTAGTGAAAAATTGCATGGGCCTTCGCCGAATTATTCTACATATGACAAAGAACTTTATGCTTTAGTGCGTGTCTTGCAAACTTGGCAACATTACCTATGGTCTAAAGAATTTGTCATACATTCAGATCATGAATCTTTGAAGTATCTTAAAGGACAAGCTAATCTGAACAAACGTCATGCTAAATGTATTGAGTTCATAGAATCATTTCCTTACATCATTAAACATAAAAAAGGGAAAGACAATGTGATTGTCGATGCTTTATCTAGACGTTATACCATGTTGTCCCAAATTTCTCATAAAATCTTTGGTTTGGAAACCATAAAGAGGTTATATGCTACTGATTTGGACTTCAAAGATGCCTTTGAAAATTATAGAGAGGGAAGAACATGGCAACTTGGCTAACTTGGCGCGGTATCGGGCGCAGCACTTGGCTAAGTGTCAGGAACTCCTCCTGCATGACCTCGACGTCCAAGCCTGGGAGCACGAAGCTGGGCGCCGCGCCTGGAAGCTCGATCTGCAGGAGTGTCAGCTGGCTCAGTGAATGTGGCCTAGAGGGGGGTGAATAGGCCTTTTTGAACTTTAGTCAGAACCTGCAACACTCAACAACTAGATCAAATACAGATAAATCGGACTAGTCCAGTAGAGTGCGGACTAGTCCGGTGCTTGTGGACTAGATCGATCAAGTTTGATTGATGATCTCGATCCAAGTACTCTACGCAGCGGAAATTAAGATGTAACTAGAGTATGTTGCTTTAATTAAGCTGAGGATAGCACAAGGTAACCTTAGTTTCAAGTTTTAACATTATTTGACTAAGATCAATTAAACCCTAGATGTAATGAACAATAAGCACAAAGTGAAGACATAAGATTTTTATCCCGTGGTTCGGTTCCCACAAAGGCAACCTACGTCCACGTTGAGGAGCCCATGAAAGGATCAGGTCTTCACCAACCTACCCTCGTCGAATCGCCACAAAGGCCAATTCTCTTCCACTATCACAAAGGGGTAAGATAACCGGGTTCAAGGGGCCTTCTCACAAGTTGAGGGCTCCCCATGATTACAAATCAAAACACCACCAAGAACACACTCGTAAGCTCTGCAATGAAACAACAAGAGTGTGCGAGAAAATCAAACCAAAGAGCTCAAACGTGAAGAATCATGTCTCTCTTTTGATCTAGAGTTGATCCACACAAATTCGATCTTTCTTTCGTTGCATTGTGTGGAGAGACGTGTTTTCTAGGCTCTTGGAGGGTGTGACGGCGCTGAGAGTCGAGAGAGTTTATAATTAGGCCGTGCACCTCTATTTATACAAGGGTTTCCAAGGGATATCATTAGGGTTTTCAAAGTCCGGACTAGTCCGTGGACTCCGGACTAGTCCGGTGTGCGGCGTGTGGGAAACCCTAAGTGTCCCAAATTATCGGACTTGTCCGGCCAGGGGCGGACAAGTCCGTTTTTGTCTATGGAAATGTTCAGACTAGTCCAACACATATCGGACTAGTACGGTGGTGGTGAAACCCTTAGTGAATTGGAAACAAGTCCGCACTTGGAGGACTTGTCCGATTTTAGTCAGAAGGTTTTTTGGACAAATCCGGTCCTATATTAGACTTGTCTAATTTGGGTGAGAAGGATAACGAACTAGTCTGTGGTGATATCGGACTTGTCCGATTTTGTAAAAAGCTGTGAAGTGTTGAGGACTAGTCCGCACTGGGCAGGACTAGTCTGATCTTAGTCAGAAAGATATCGGACTAGTCCGTGGTGATATCGGACTAGTCCGGTCTGTGTCAACCTGGACTGTGCAGACAAGTCTGCACTGGGAGGACTTGTCCAATTTTGAACAGAGGGATTATCGGACTAGTCCGGACCTATATGAATTTGTGCAGTGAATGAGTTTTCTTGTGCTTGAGCCCTTGGGGTGTGTTTCTCCAACACACTCCATACACAATGATCTAGTTTATTCAGCTCTTGAGCTCTTTTCTATATAGATCCTCATTCTCATTTCTTTTTGCGCTTTCTTCATAATTTCATTAAAGCATGCGCTCATCTCAACAATTTGGTTAGGATGTCATTTGTCTGTCATAAATCAATCAAAACCCACAAGGGATGCCTAGACGCACTTTCAATCTCCCCCTTTTTGGTGATCGATGACAACCAATTGAGATTTCACAAATATGATTAAAAATGCAGAATTTTCATAAAGTGTGCACATATGTGTTCGGAACAAATTAAGCATGACAACATAAGGCATATGTGCACTCTTTATGGTGGGGTGCAAAACTACGTGTGTGTGAGCAATAATTGTGATGAAAATGAAACAGTTGACATAATTATCTCAACATCAAGCATATATGTCAATTTCAGAGCATAAGCAAATATTGTAGCAAATCATCATCACAGATTTCATAAATATAACTTAGAGGCATAAGCATAGTCTTAGCACCACATCACAAGACCAAAAGTATGAGAGAACACGGATAAAGTTTTACAACCCAAAATAAACACAAATGGAGCTCTCATCTCGTAACCTACAGCTAGGGCCTAGTGACTCCCCCTCAATATCTCCCCATTTGGCATCAAGAGACCAAAAAGAAGGAGAGGAGGGATCTAGTGGCTTATTCCTCGCTGTCGGTCCTCTCCTCGTCTTCATCTTCATCTTCAGGTTGGGAAGGAGGAGGAGGAGCGGAACCACTTGAAGTGCCCCCAGTGCAAAAGTAGGCAAGTTCAGAAGGAGTCAAAGGTCCAAGATCAGTGAAGTCAGATGGAGAGTCATTCGAGATAATTAGAGATCCGATGGGCTCAATCTCCAGCTTCTGACAGATTTGCTTGACATTTTTCTTTATATATCTCATGTCATCCTTCCTTGCCTTGTTCAGCTTACAAATTTTCACTTCGGCCTTCTTGCATGAGCCAAAGATGGCGGCCAAGTATTTCAAGATTCCACTAGGAGACCCTTTTTGAGGAGGGGCCCTAGTGGCGAGAGCAGTCCTCGCATCTCCTTGAGCTCTCCTCGGAGCCTCTTTGCTGGACACTGGGGATGGAGCAGCTGGGAGGGTAGCTTGGGTAGGCTTCTGAGGCTTCAGGGGAGTGTGCTCCACATCCTTAACGAACTCAATTCCTGTGACCTTCTCAATCATGAACACGAGGTAGGGCGCATAGCCACAGGAACAGTTCGGTGTGAAGGAGATATTAACCATGTCATTCCAAATATAGTCGAAGATATCGAACTTCCAGTTCTTGCTAATCACCTTCATTAGGGTCCTCAAGTACCCTTGCACACTTCCTGCATCTCCGTCTTTCGGAGCTATTGTCTTCCTCAGCACCCTATTAAGAACCATGAATAAGGGATTCATGTTCTTGGTCGATGGAGGGTTGTACTTCAGGCTAGTATCATAAAGGAAGTCTATCTTATCCTTCCCCAAGACACCAATGTTGTGGATAGTGAGCTCATTGTTGCCGTTGTCTTCTAGGTGAAGAAGTCTTGCAAAATCATCATAGGTAATAGTGTACTTGGATCCTGTCATCCAAGTCACCTCTCCTTCTCATCACTAGCAAAGTAGCACATGGCATAGAATTGAGCGATGATTTCATCGTTCCAGTTGTAACTGAAGGCAAATAGGTCCTTCAGTCCATGCCTTACTGCAGCCTCCACCACTTGATCAAAAGCGCCACAACTCTTCCTTTCAAAATGATTCCAGTCAATCCACTGGCTACGGACAATTGGAGTCTTCATAGAGAGGTACACAGAGCTATAGAAGTCTGTGTGGATGTTAATCCAGAATCTTGCATCGGCTGCCTTCTTTGACCAGTTGTAACAGTCCACAAATTTGAGCTTGGAAGTCGTATCGCTTCCCTTGCCATTGAACTTCTCCTCGGAGGGATCCATGTTCCCCTGTCTTGGTGCATTCATCTTGAGAGGGCCAATAGGGCCCGAGGCAATTCCCTTTCCCTTGCCCTTAGCTTGGCGAGGAGCTACCAAGCTAGACCAGCTGCATCTTTGACTTTGGACGCAGGCTTCTTAGCTAGAACCTTGCGCCGCACTTGAGGTGTAGAAGGTGCCTGCTTGGAGGGACGCTCTTGGCGCTTCTTCCCTTGGCCCGTCGAGGACCGAAGTAAGGAGTCTTGGTCCATCTCGGCCTCATAATCAGAAATTTCATCATTGGAACTCGACATTTTCCTGAGAATGGATTATACAATGTACTGATGAGAATTGATGGCAAGGAAATGCATTGAGTAATTAGAAATTAGAGTCAAGTTCAGTTTAAAATCAGACTTGTCCGGTGTTCAGATACGGACTAGACCGGGGAACCGGACTTGTCTGTACAGGGACCGGACTAGTCCGGTGTTCATCACCTCAAACCCTAACTATGAGAGAAGTGGTGTTGCTCAATGCAAAACTCGTTCAAGATAGATGTAATACAACAATGAAGCTTGTATTAACTGGAAGGGACTGAGCTATTTGATTCAAAACGAAGGAAATCAAAGTTTCTAGGGTTTGAAGGGAAATTAACCGAAATTCTTCGATTCTTGAAGATGGAGTAGTTGGGGGTGCGGACAAGTCCGTGGTCTTCAATCCCCTAGCAATGTAGATCGATTTCCACCCAAACTCGAAGGGATTTGATGGAGAAATCGCCAAATCGCATTGGGGGCTCTCGAGTGAAGAGAGAGAATGTGAGGTGAGTTGTGAGAGTGAAGTAGATTAGGTTTTGGCGGCGCCTAGGGTTATGGAGTCAAAAAATCGGACTAGTTTGTGGTCAGTCGGACTAGTCCGGACTACCAGACCTCTGCGGACTAGTCTGCAGTGTGCGGACTAGTCCGGATAACCACGGACTAGTCTGTGGACACCAGAACAAATATAATTAGCCCATTCATATATATTCGAAGGTTATTATAGAGAAAAATAGGAGCCAAAACAATCAAATAATCTTGATGAATATGATCAGTAAACATACAACAATCAAGCAATGACCATAATTCACCAAGATCAAGTAATTGAAATAGTTTTTTAGAGAAAATTGAGAAAGATGATTTTCAAAACACGTATTTTGAAGAAGCCATACAGGTATGCATGTTTTCAAGCCACGTTCCGAGCATCAAGGATATTTAGTTCATTTCGGAGTTCGCAAAAACGTTTTTCATCAAGTGGCTTAGTAAAGATATCGGCTTGTTGTTTCTCAGTGTTGACATGGGAAATGGTTATGTCTCCTTTCATTGAGTGGTCTCTCAAAAAGTGATGTTGGATGTCTATGTGTTTGGTCCTAGAGTGCTCAAAGGGACTATGGGCAATTTTAATGGCACTCTCATTATCGCAAAGGAGTGGAATACGGCTCATATTGTAACCGTAATCCCTTAGAGTTTGTCGCATCCAAAGGAGTTGTGCACAACAACTCCCAGCTGTAACATACTCTGCTTCGGCCGTGGATAAGGCAATAGAGTTTTGTTTCTTGGAGGACCAAGAAACTAGGGATCTACCTAGAAATTGGCATGTATCGGGGGTACTTTTTCTATCTACTTTGCATTCGGCATAATTTGCATCGGAGTATCCAATTGAATGTGGCCTAGAGGGGGGGGTGAATAGGCCTTTTTGAATTTTAGTCAGAACCTCTAGGATACCAAAGGCCTAGGTTGGGTATATAAACTAAATACCGCAAGATTCTTCTTACGACTGTCAAATGACACTCCTTAGGATTGGCTTGAAATCTTGCACACAAGCACACACTCAACATAATATTAGGCCTAGATGCACATAAGTAAAGTAAGGATCCAATCATGGAGCGATATACCATTTGATCCACGTTTGGTCCATCTTCATTTAGATCCAAGTGTCCATTTGTTGCCATGGGAGTATTTAATGGCTTTGCCTTGTCCATTCCAAACTTCTTGAGTATGTCTTGAGTATACTTCGTTTGGCTTATGAACGTCCCATCCTTTTGTTGCCTCACTTGGAATCCCAAGAAGTATTTCAGCTCTCCCATCATGGACATCTCGAACCTATCTGTCATAATCTTAATAAATTCTTCACAAAAGGATTTGTTAGTTGAACCAAAGATAATGTCATCAACATAAATTTGACAAATAAAAAAAATCATTGTCCAAATGCTTTGTGAACAATGTATAATCAGCTTTGCCAATTTTAAAACCATTTTCAATCAAGAAATCTCTAAGACACTCATACCAAGCTCTAGGAGCTTGTTTAAGGTCATATAGAGCCTTACACAGTTTGAACATGTGGTCGGGGAACTCTTGATCTTCAAATCCAGGGGTTGCTCCACGTACACTTCCTCCTTGATTGGTCCGTTGAGGAAGGCGCTTTTCACATCCATTTGATAGAGCTTGAAATCATGGTGAGTAGCATATGCAAGTAATATTCTAATTGATTCAAGCCTAGCTACGGGAGCAAAGGTTTCATCGAAATCCAAACCTTCGACTTGTGAATACCCTTTGGCCACAAGTCGTGCCTTGTTCTTTGTCACCACCCCGTCTTCATCTTGCTTGTTGCGAAAGACCCATTTGGTGCCGACGACGTTGAACTTGGGTCTTTCGACTAGTTCCCACATCTCGTTCCGTTTGAAGTTGTTAAATTCTTCTTGCATTGCCACCACTCAATCCGGATCTTTCAATGCATCCTCAATCCTACGCGGTTCCAAAAAGGATACAAAAGAGTAATGTTCACAAAAATTAGCAATTTGAGATCTAGTGGTTACTCCCTTTTGGAGCACTCTAGTAAAGATATCGGCTTGTTGTTTCTCAGTGTTGACATGGGAAATGGTTATGTCTCCTTTCATTGAGTGGTCTCTCAAAAAGTGATGTTGGATGTCTATGTGTTTGGTCCTAGAGTGCTCAAAGGGACTATGGGCAATTTTAATGGCACTCTCATTATCGCAAAGGAGTGGAATACGGCTCATATTGTAACCGTAATCCCTTAGAGTTTGTCGCATCCAAAGGAGTTGTGCACAACAACTCCCAGCTGTAACATACTCTGCTTCGGCCGTGGATAAGGCAATAGAGTTTTGTTTCTTGGAGGACCAAGAAACTAGGGATCTACCTAGAAATTGGCATGTATCGGGGGTACTTTTTCTATCTACTTTGCATTCGGCATAATTTGCATCGGAGTATCCAATTGAATGTGGCCTAGAGGGGGGGGTGAATAGGCCTTTTTGAATTTTAGTCAGAACCTCTAGGATACCAAAGGCCTAGGTTGGGTATATAAACTAAATACCGCAAGATTCTTCTTACGACTGTCAAATGACACTCCTTAGGATTGGCTTGAAATCTTGCACACAAGCACACACTCAACATAATATTAGGCCTAGATGCACATAAGTAAAGTAAGGATCCAATCATGGAGCGATATACCATTTGATCCACGTTTGGTCCATCTTCATTTAGATCCAAGTGTCCATTTGTTGCCATGGGAGTATTTAATGGCTTTGCCTTGTCCATTCCAAACTTCTTGAGTATGTCTTGAGTATACTTCGTTTGGCTTATGAACGTCCCATCCTTTTGTTGCCTCACTTGGAATCCCAAGAAGTATTTCAGCTCTCCCATCATGGACATCTCGAACCTATCTGTCATAATCTTAATAAATTCTTCACAAAAGGATTTGTTAGTTGAACCAAAGATAATGTCATCAACATAAATTTGACAAATAAAAAAAATCATTGTCCAAATGCTTTGTGAACAATGTATAATCAGCTTTGCCAATTTTAAAACCATTTTCAATCAAGAAATCTCTAAGACACTCATACCAAGCTCTAGGAGCTTGTTTAAGGTCATATAGAGCCTTACACAGTTTGAACATGTGGTCGGGGAACTCTTGATCTTCAAATCCAGGGGTTGCTCCACGTACACTTCCTCCTTGATTGGTCCGTTGAGGAAGGCGCTTTTCACATCCATTTGATAGAGCTTGAAATCATGGTGAGTAGCATATGCAAGTAATATTCTAATTGATTCAAGCCTAGCTACGGGAGCAAAGGTTTCATCGAAATCCAAACCTTCGACTTGTGAATACCCTTTGGCCACAAGTCGTGCCTTGTTCTTTGTCACCACCCCGTCTTCATCTTGCTTGTTGCGAAAGACCCATTTGGTGCCGACGACGTTGAACTTGGGTCTTTCGACTAGTTCCCACATCTCGTTCCGTTTGAAGTTGTTAAATTCTTCTTGCATTGCCACCACTCAATCCGGATCTTTCAATGCATCCTCAATCCTACGCGGTTCCAAAAAGGATACAAAAGAGTAATGTTCACAAAAATTAGCAATTTGAGATCTAGTGGTTACTCCCTTTTGGATGTTCCCGATTATGTTGTCAACGGGGTGATCTCTTTGGACACATTGGTGTACTCTTGGGTGTGGCACTTGTGGTCTTGAGTCTTCATGGTCATCTTCTACTCCCCATAGATGGTTGCCCTCATTTGTGTGTCGATCATCTTCGTCTTCTTGAGGTTGATCTAGTGTAGAAGCTCCCCCTTGATCCATTACCTCCACTTGTGGTTCACCTTCTTCATTTTGATTTGGAGGTGGTTCTTGTGGTCGAACACCGCCCAACACCATTCGTCTCAACGCTTGACAAGGAGTCTCTTCTCTATCTAGCACACATTGATCAACTTGCTCTTCTTGAGAGCCGTTAGTTTCATCGAACACTACATCACGTGCAACTTCAACAAGTCTGGAGACCTTGTTGAAGACACGATAGGCGTAAGAGTTCGAATCGTAGCCAAGCAAGAAACCTTCATCGGACTTCGAAGCGAACTTTGAAGCCATAGGCTTCATGTTCAAGATATAGCATTTAGAACTGAAAACACAAAAATATGAAATATTAGGTTTGTTACCCGTGAGTAGCTCATATGATGTCTTCTTGAATAGGCGATGAAGATAGTGTCAGTTTATGGCGTGACAAGCGGTGTTGACCGCTTCAGCCCAAAACCGATCAGATGTCTTATACTCATCAAGAATTGTTCTCACCATCTCTATGAGGGTTCAGTTCTACCTTTCGGCCACTCCATTTTGTTGAGGTGAGTACGGTGCTGAAAATTCATGTTTGATGCCCTCTTCATCTAGGTACTCCTCAACTTGAGTGTTCTTGAACTCCGTGTTGTTGTCACTTCGTATGTTCTTGATCTTCAATGAGAACTCATTTTGGTGCGCACTTGAAGAACTTCTTGAGGGTTCCTTGTGTTTTTGTCTTATCATGCAAAAAGAAAACCCACATGAAACGCATAAAGTCATCAACAATTACTAAGCCATATTTGTTACCGCTGATGCTTATGTAGGCGACTGGACCGAATAGGTCCATATGAAGTAGCTCGAGCGATCTTGTCGTTGTCATGACGTTCTTCGCGGGATGGGGTGCTCCTACTTGCTTCCCGACTTGGCACGCTCTACAAGGCCTGTCTTTCTTAAAAACAACATCTTTCAAACCTCGGATGTGATCGCCCTTGAGGAGGTTTTGAAGATTCCTCATACCAACATGTGCTAGCCGTCTATGCCACAGCCAACCCATGTTGGTCTTTGCAATTACACATGTGTCAAGTTCGGCTTTATATTTGTTGAAGTCAACAAGATAAAGTTTTCCCTTTAGCACACCCTTGAATGCAACCGGGTCATCACTCCGTCTAGAAACGATCACACCCTCATTAGTGAACAAGCAATTATAACCTTTGTCACATAATTGAGATATGGACAAAAGGTTATAATCTAAGGAGTCGACATGCAAAACATGAGAAAGCGTGTGTTGAGATGATATTGCAATTTTACCGGTACCGAACACCCTTCCTTGACTATTGTCTCCAAAATAGATGCCCTCGCTTGGATCCTCATTTTCTTTATATTCTACAAACATTCTTCATTCTCCGGTCATATGGTTGATGCATCCACTGTCTAGCACCCATTTTGCTCCACCGGAGGAGTAGGCCAGCAAAAACAAATTATGTCTTGGTTTTAGGTACCCAAGCTTGCTTGGGTCCTTTGAGGTTAGTCACAAGAGATTTGGGCACCCACACATGGGACTTGATGTTCCCATGGCATTAGCCCAACATATTTGGCATGCACTTTACCAAAAGCGTTTTTCATAAGAACATAAGATGCATCAAAAGTTCTAAATAATAATTGTTGCTCATATGTGTTAACGTTTTTGAACTTATCAAAATTGTTAGGTTTTCTAACTTGAGGGGAGTTTCCCTTCACAAAGACAGTGCGCTCCTTGTTATTCTTATGATTTCTAGCATTTTGCTTTTCACCATAGGAATACTCAATGCCATATTTGACATTAGGAGGTCTTGTGGCAAAGTATGTGCTGCGTGCATACTTGACCTTCTCCTTGTCAAATATGCCATCACGGAAAGGATGCTTGTCCTTGGTCGAGGTTGACTTGTCCTTCAAGCTAGTATCAATTTTAGCACATGCACAAGTAGTAGTAGGTTCAGTTTTAAGGGGTTGAGAAGGAGAGATTGAAGAGGATGAAGGTTCACTTTTCGTGAGTGACTCAACTTGTACCTCAAGGATATTGTTAACTTTGGTTAAGTCAGCAAGTTCATCCTTGATGATAGCAGTTGAGTCGCTTAACTTCAAGCAAGCTTTCTTGCTTGAAGCTAGCCAAAGTTCAAGTGACTTGCTTCGCTCCTTTTCAAGTTCAAGGAGTTTTTTAATCTTAAGATACTCCTCCTTTTGAAAGATGATCATATCTTCTTATCGATCAACAAGCTCATCCTTATCAATAAGTTTATCCATTAAGAATTTTATTCTTGCAGTAGTTTTCTTATCAAGGCCAACAAGCATATCTTCATTATCACTATTGGCATCACTATCGCTACAGTAAGAATTCGAGGAGGAAGACTTAGATGTTACCTTTCTTTTACCTTCCCTCGCCATGAGACAGGTGTCGTTGTTCTTCCTTGTGCCAATAGTTGGGAAGAAGGTGGATTTCTTCGTTGTCTTCTTGATGGCTATGCTAGCCATCTCCTCTTCCTCTTCGAACGAGGACTCATAATTTGAGTCCCACTCCTTTCCTAGGTGCGCCTGTGCAGCTTGCTTTTTCTTCTTGAAGAACTTCTTAGGTTGAGGTTTTGTTTCCTTGGTCTTCTTCTTGTTTTCTTCATATGGGCAATCAACTATAAAGTGGTCATATTCACCACAGTTATTCGTAGAGTCATCGACGGCAGGCTCCTTGGGAGGCGCCAGAGCTGGACGCTCTGGCGGTTTGTCCTGCACATATGATAGAACGAGGGAGTACTAGTCTGCTCGCTGTTTTACCTGTTCCTTCCCTTAGCTTTGTCATGCATTACTGTCCAGTACCGACGCATGGGGCTTGGGTAATTCGACGTGTCCGCTCCGGCGGTTTTGTCCTGCACATATGATAGAAAGAGGGAGTACTAGTCTGCTCGTTGTTTTACCTGTTCCTTCCCTTAGCTTTGTCATGCATTACTGTCCAGTACCGACGCACGGGGCTTGGGTAATTCGACGCGTTGGTGCTCGGGGTCCAGCTCCCACCGTCCTCAGGGTGTGAGCTTTCTGGCTCCAGTACTTGGTCGTAGCTCTGGGAGGCAGTGTGTGCATGCTTAGGGTACGGGACTAGGCTAAGCAGTTTACACCCCCTAGACCTCCTTCTCGGCACAGGCCTTTCCTGGAAAGCCTTCTGTCCTCACAGGGCCCTAATGACAAGAGGAGTCGGGAGAATCCCTCATACACTGCACGTACCTCAAGTAGACCCGCTTGCATCAGGACAGTATGACTCCTGCATGGCTGAGTTATAGAGTGTACAACCATGCATATAAAGGTAATACGCAATAAATGAGTCTAGTATAGCATGTTCATAAAATTAATGCGTAATTAAATGAACAACGTTTTAAGAAGTCTTTAAGTAAAACAGTTATTCTTTTTTATCGGAGTTCATAAGGGAAGACAAGCTTTTACAAAAGAGGGCAACAGCTTGCCTCCGGATGATGAGGGAGGCAGGGTGTACAGGCTTAGGGTTCGGAATCAAGCTAAGCTGACTGCACACTCTGGACCCGACCCTCCCGGTGCTCGGTTGTCCTTACTGCTGCTCCTAAGGCCTACGAAAACCTTTACACTGTTCTACTAAGATTAATATTTACAATAGGGGTGCCCAAAGCGCCATGGGTAGTTGCGATGGTTGCGGGGCAACCTTGCTAATGACAGCTACTAGAGCGGCATTGAGCGAGCATCCCTACTTCCTGCCCTAATCGCCTGTCTTGCGAGTGGTTTGAGTA
The DNA here is from genome assembly GCA_036927565.1 of Tuctoria greenei. Classification (NCBI taxonomy): domain Eukaryota; kingdom Viridiplantae; phylum Streptophyta; class Magnoliopsida; order Poales; family Poaceae; genus Tuctoria; species Tuctoria greenei. Next base: position 192,194,216 of record JAYESD010000002.1, on the reverse strand, counting down.
GAGTCGGGACTGAGCTTGGTAGCTTTGATAGAGGGGGTGTCAGCGCTGCTGGAGGACTGTAGTCGGGGTGCACCGGGTGCTCCGCGCTGACGTGAGCTCGGCGGAGGCTGACTTGATCCAGCGCTGCGCGGGACGGGTGCCAGGTCTACTAAGAGGGCTTGGAGTTGCTCCAATGCTAACACCACGGCGGTGCGGTCTCTGTAGATCCTGAGGACGCCGGAGGGGGTTGGCATCTTCAGGACGAGGTAGCCGTAGTGGGCTACGACCATGAATCGGTACAGGGCGAGCCTGCTGATGATGGCGTTAAAGGCGAGGCTGACATCAGCGACGTCGAAGAGGATGCTCTCCATCCTGTAGTTGTCTGGTGTTCCGAAGGTCACCCAGAGATGGATGTTGTCGTATGGGATGATTCTCCCTGGTCCCAACCCCGAGAATGGGCTCGAGGAGGTGAGATTGGACACCGGGATCTGCAGCTGCTCAAAGGCTGCACGGCTGAGGAGGTTGAGGCTGGCCTCGCCATCTTTCAAGACGTAGTAAAGCTTGACGTTGGCTATGGCGGGGGCGACTAGAAGAGGTAGAACTCGTGCCCCAGCCATGTTGTTGGGGCAGTCAGAGGCGTCGACATAACACCCCAGCCACTACGGGTCTGGCGGTCGTTACTTCTGGCAGCTCTCTAGGATCACAGACTAACCCCACAGACCAACACTAGTTTTTTCTACGCATTTTTTCCCCACTCGTGCACACCTGGGAAGACTTCCCGGTCGGTCACCCATCTGTAAATTGCTCTGGGCCAAGCACGCTTAACCTCGGAGTTCTTTGCAGTTGGGCTTCCGAAAAAGAAGGTATACCTTGGTGGTATGAGTTATTCTATCAATCCTATTAAGCCTTGAGCTAGGATGTCACAATCCACCCCCCCCCCCCCCCCTTAGAAGACCGACGTCCTCGTCAGTTAACTCACAAGCCAGGAACATCCCCTCTTGGCCACGTCCATACGTTCAGTACTGGCATACATACCATACTTTGTCCCTACTAGAGGACCCACGTGTCATGCGTATGTACCCACGTCCTTGACCCGTACGCAGCCGTGAAACCGCGAGGGTCGGCTCTGATACCATTTGTAACACCCCAGCCACTACGGGCCTGGCGGTCGTTACTTTTGGCAGCTCTCTAGGATCACAGACTAGCCCCACACTAGTCTTTTCTGCGCATTTTGTCCACACTCGTGCGCATCCGAGAAGACTTTCCGGTCAGTCACCCATCCGTAAATTGCTCCGGGCCAATCACGCTTAACCTCGGAGTTCTTTGCAGTTGGGCTTCTGGAAAAGAAGGTATACATTGGTGGTATGAGTTTCTATCAATCCTATTAAGCCTTGAGTCAGGATGTCACTGTCAAAGCTGATCGGCGTCTCCTTCCAGCGGTGGTGCCGCGCCGGAGTGGGTAGAGGGGCTATCGAAGCCACTGCACGACGAAGGGTCTTGACCGCGTTCTGAGATGCGAGATCCCAAGACCCTCCGAAGATGACATGGAGGGTCTTGCGATGCTCGTGTTCGCTGCTGGCGTCGGAGTCCTCATCTTGGTGGACCACTTTGACGCCCAACTCTTGCTTCTGGTACTCCATCTCCTCGTCATCGTCGACCTTGGGAGCGACCTTCTGCTTGCCCTCCCGCTAGCAGATGTGGGCGCCGTTAGGGCGCTGTTGCGCCCGCTCTTGGTAGCGTTCGACGCATCTCTTTATCTCCCGGCACTCTCTCGCTGTGTGGTCGCGAGTTTTGTGCACCGGGCAGGGCTCAACGTCTTCCTCAGCGGTAGGTGGCTGACGTGGACGCTTCTCCGGGCAAGGGGGTTTGCCACCTCCAGTCACGGCTGCTGCTACGACGGGGGACCCATGCAGCGACTTGTTCTGGCCGTCACCCCGGTTTTTGTTTTTCTTTTTGCCGCTACCCCACAGTTTGGCCCGTCCCGCCCGCTGCGGGGGCGGGCTGAGCGTGCCAGTCGCGGCCTTCTGCCGCCCTGGCGCATCGGAAGGCCATGGAGAAGAGCTCGGAGACGTCTTGCACGTTGTGCGTGTCTAACTTCTCGAGCATCTTGCGGTCACGTACTCGACGACGGAATTCCACTATGACATAGGCATTCAGGATGTTGGGGATGGAGTTGCGTACCTGGGAGAAACGCTGGATGAATGACCTCAGCGTCTCCTTGGTTTGTTGTCGCACAACGTGGAGGTCGAGCTCGGTGCTGGGGCAAGTGTAGGAGCTGCCGAAGTTTGCCGTGAACTGACGGCATAGCTCATCCCAAGAGGTTATAGACCCCTCAGGCAGGTTCATCAGCCACGAGTGGGTCGATTCAGTCAGGGCGACTGGTAAGTAGTTCGCCAGGATGGTCTCATCCGCTCCTGCAGCAAGGAGCGTCATGGTGTAGATCTGCAGGAACTCGGTCGGGTTGATGCTTCCGTCGAACCTCTTCAGCATACGTGGTCGGAACTTGCGTGGCCACATCGCAATGCGGAGGTGCGGAGCCAACGTTGTGCAGCCTCTGATGGGTTTCGTTGGAGAGGCATACGGGGTAGCATACCCCAAGGGGGTCTGCTGCACGACGTTTGGCCCCTGTGGAACCTGCGGTTGTGGCACTGGTTGCGCCATGCATTACTACAATGGTATCGGCTGCGTCAAGTTGAATGTGGCCTACAGGGGGGTCAATAGGCCTTTTTGAATTTTATCGTAACCTGCTACACTTAACAACCAGATAAAAACTCGAGATATCGGAGTCCGGTCAAGTGCAGACCAGTCCGGTGTGTACCGACTAGGTTAATCAAGTTTGATCATTAAGTTGATTCTACGATGTATGCAGCGGAAATATACAGGTAATTGAAGTGTTACACGATTATAAACTAGGGTATACCACAAGTCAATCTTATGTTTAATGTTTCAACGTAAAGTAGGCAAGATTGATTGAAACCCTAGTTTGATGTGATGTATAAAAACGATGAATACAAAGTAAGAACACAAGCCACTTATCCCGTGGTTCGGTTCCCACAGAGGCAACCTACATGCACGTTGAGGAGTCCACAATAGGACCGGATCTTCTCCAACCCTACCCTCGTCGGATCGCCACGAAGGTCAATCCTCTTCTCTTATCACAAAGGGTAAATAACCAAATTCAAGGGGCCTTCTCACACGTTGAGGGATCCCTTAGATTACAACGAGACCTTCACAAAGAACACACTCAAAAGATTACAATGAAAATCATAGGTGTGTTAGGGAATCAAACCAAGAGCTCAAGAGTGATGAATCGTGTCTCTCCAATGTTCAAAAGTGTATCCTCAAGGGATTGATCTTTGTGGCTTTTGATTTCGTGGAGAGATGTGTTTTTTAGGCTCTTGGGAGGTGTGACGGCGCAGGGGGTCGAGAGATATTAAAGTTGGGTCGTGCATATCTATTTATATGGGGGTTTTAAAAGTGATCGTTGGGGTTTAGGAATATCGAACTAGTCTGTGGTGGACACCGGACTAGTCCGGTGTGCTGTGTGTAGCAAACCCTAAGTGTCCCGAAATATCGGACTAGTCCGGCTAGGAGCGGACTTGTTCGATTTCGCTTCTGGAAATCTTCGGACTAGTCCGATAGTCTTCAGACTTATCTGGATCAGTGAAACCCTAAGTGAATTGGGTGACAAGTCCGCACTTGGAGGACTTGTCCGATTTAGGTCAGAGGGCTTTCGGACTACTCCGTGCCAATATCGGACTTGTCCGGTTTAGATCAGAATGATATCGGACTAGTCCGTTGTGTATCGGACTAGTCAGAGAGATATCGGACTAGTCAGTGGTGATATCTGACTTGTCTGATCTTGTGGAGAGAGATATCGGACTAGTCCAGTGTCAGTCGGACTAGTCCGGTCCTGTATAGATTAGTGCAATGTGTGTGATTATTTGTGTTTGAGCTATTGGGGTGTGTTTCCTTAACACACTCCATATACAATGATCTACTACACTTGTTCCTTGAGCTCTTATCCACATTGCTCCTCATTCTCCTTTCTTTTTGGCACTTTTCTTATTTTCTTATTAGAACTTGTGCTCATCTAAACAAAGTAGTTAGGATCTCATTTGCTTATCATAAATCATCCAAAACCCACAAGGGATTTCTAGATTCACTTTCAATTTCCCCCTTTTTTGTGATTGATGACAATCAATTGAGATTTCACAAAATATGATAAAAAATTAAGATTTTCATAAAGTATGCACATATGAGTCTAAAATACATCAAGCAATGAAAACATGATCCATATGTGCATTCTTTATGGTGGGATGTATAACTAAGTGCATAGAAACAATAATCATGATGAGAATGACATAATTGATATTAACACACCAACAACAAGCATATATATCATTTTAGGAGCAAAATCACAGATTTTATCAATTACTTGACAAGTAGTTCAAAACATTACATCACAGGACCATTAAGTAACATAAGAGCATAATAAAAGTTGTACAACGCACAAAATAGACAAAAAGCACAAAGGAAGCTCTCTCCTCACATCCTACAGCTTAAGACCTAAGACTCCCCCTCAATCTCTCCCCCTTTGGCATCAAGACACCAAAAAGAAGAAGAGGAGGGACATAAAGTCTTCAAGCCTCACTTTCGGTCTCTCATCATCTTCATCTTCGTGTTCGGGCTAATGAGAAGGAGGAGGAGGAACAGAGCGACTCGAGCCCCCAATGTCAAAGTAGGCAAGCTCGGAGGGAGTCAAGGGCCCGAGCTCAGTATAGTCAGAATCATAATCTTCAGAGATAACTGGAGATCCAATGGACTCGATCTCCAGTTTTTGACAAATTGGCTTCACATAAGCCTTGACATACTTCATGTCTTCCTTTCTTCTCTTGTTAAGCTTGTGGGCCTTCACCTCGGCCTTTCTGCAGAAGGCAAAGATAGCAGCAAGATACTTGAAGATGCCACTTGCAGATCCTTTTTGAGGAGTTGCCCTAGTGGCAGGAGTAGTCCTAGCATCTCCACTCGCTCTCGCCAGAGCCTCAGGACTCGAGGCCGGAGAAGGAACAGCTTGTACGCTTGGCTTTTGAGGCATCTGGGGCCTCAAGGGAAGATGCTCCACATCTTTGACAAATTCGATGTCAGTGACCTTCTCAATCATGAATATAAGATACGAAGCATAGCCACATGACCTGTTGGGAGTGCAAGAGATATTGACCATATCGTTCCAGATATAGTCAGCCACATCAAACTTGCGGTCCTTGCTTATGACCCTCATCAAGGTTCGGAGATAGCCCTGCACACTTACAGCATCCCCATCCTTGGGGGCAATTGTCTTCCTCAAGACTCTGTTCAAGACCACAAAGAAAGGCTTCATTTTCTTTGTGGAGAGAGGGTTGAACTTGGAGTTGGGCTCATAGAGGAATTTCATCTTGTCCTTCTCAATGACACATATGTTGTGGATGATCAAGTTGTCATGGCTTGAGGTGTCAAGGTGTAGCAGGCTTGCAAAGTCTTCATAAGTTATACTGTACTTGGATCCGTGAGTCATCCAAGTAACACTCTCTTCATCATCACTTGAGAAATGGCAAGTCGCAAAGAATTGTGCGATGACCTCATCATTTCAATTGTTCCTGAAGGCAAAGAGATCCTTCAGGCCATGCCTCTCAACTGCCTCCACCAAATCAACAAACGGTGAGCAGCCCTTCTTCTCAAAGTGTGCCCAATCAATTCATTGGCTATGCACTACAGGTGGCTTCATGGGGAGGTACATAGACTTGTAGAAATCTGCATGGAAATTGCTCCAAAATCTTCCATCGGCAGCTTGCTTCGGACGACTGTAGCAATCAACATTTTGGAATTTTGCCGCTGAGTCGCTGCCCTTCCCATTGAACCTTCCTTCTGTGGGATCCCGAGCCCCTTGCTTCGGAGCTGACATCTTTAGCAGGCCAATCGGGCCTGTTGCGATCCCCTTGCCTTTTCCTTTTGCTAGGCGAGCACTCGCCGAGCTAGGGCCACCACCAGCGGAAGCCCTGGAAGCAGGCACCTTTCGTCGAGCCACCCTCTTTTGAGACTGAGGAGGAGAGGGGGCTGGCTCGGAAGGTCGCTTCTTGCTTTGGTCCGTCGAGGACCGAAGGGGAGGTTCTTGTTCCATCTCAGCTTTGAAGTCGGAAACTTCGTCGTGAGAGTTCGACATGTCCTGAGAATGTATTTCACAAGGTATGGGTGAGAAAGGATAACAAGGAATTGCATTGAGGAAGTAAAAGGTTAGGTTTGAGTTCAGAAAAATCGGACAAGTCCGGTGTACAGACACGGACTAGTCCGGGTGACCGAACTTATCTGTGTATGGACCGGACTAGTCCGGTATTCATTATCAAGAACCCTAACTATGAGAAAATTGGAGTTGCGTAATGCAAAACTAGCCTAACAGCAATGTAATATATCAAGAACACTAGTATTAGGTGAAAGAAGTTAGGCTATTCAATCAAGAATGAAGAAAATGGAGATTTCTAGGGTTTGGAAGAAAATTTACCGAAAAATTGCTTGAATCTCAGAGAGGAGGGTGTTGAAGTCCGGGCAAGTCCGCGAACTTCAATCCCTGAGCAAGGAAGCTTGATTACCATCCAAATGTGGAGCTTTTTTATAGAGGAGATGCAAAATCGCCTTGGGAAGCTCGAGCGTGGAGAGAGGAAGCGTGAGGCAAGTGTGGGGGTGAGGAAATTAGGGTTTAGCGGCAGCTAGAGTTATGGATACGAAAAATCGGACAAGTATGAAAATGATCGGACTAGTCCGAACTTTTCCAGAGGCTATATCAGACTAGTCCGTGGTCTACCGGACTAGTCCGGCCTAACCGGCACTCTGCGGACTAGTCTTCTTGGGCGGACTAGTATTCGAAGGTACTTATTTAGAAAATAGGGCGGCAAATCAAATCAAATAATCTTGATGAATATGATCAGTAAGCATACAACAATCAAGCAATGACCATAATTCACCAAGACCTAGTAATTGACATAGTTTTTCGGAGAAAATTGAGAGAGATGATTTTCACAATCCAATCAACATATTTTGAAGAATTTATATAGGAATGCAAATTTTCAAGCCACATTCCGAGCATCAAGGATATTTAGTTCATTTCAAAACTCGCAAAAGCGTTTTTCATCAAGTGGCTTGGTGAATATGTCGGCTAATTTTTTTTTCGGTGTTAATATGGGAAATGGCTATATCTCCTTTCATGGAGTGGTCTCTCAAGAAGTAATGTCGGATGTCTATGTGTTTGGTTCTAGAGTGCTCAACTGGATTATGGGCAATTTTAATAGCACTCTCATTATCACAAAGGAGTAAAATATGGTTCATATTATAACCGTAATCCCTTAGAGTTTGTCCCATCCAAAAGAGTTGTGCACAACAACTCCCGGTTGCAACATACTCCGCTTCGGTTGTGGATAAGGCAATGAAGTTTTGTTTCTTGGAGGACCAAGAAACTAGGGATCTACCTAGGAATTGGCATGTATCGGAGGTACTTTTTCTATCTACTTTGCATCTGACACAATCTGCATCGGAGTAACCAATGAAATTGAATTTGGAGCCTTTTGGATACCAAAGACCAAGGTTTAGTGTATAAACTAAACATCTCAAGATCCTTTTTACGGCTGTCAAGTGACACTCCTTAGGATTGGCTTGAAATCTTGCACACAAACATACACTCAACATAATATCTGGCCTAGATGCACATAAATAGAGTAGAGATCCAATCATGGAGCGATATACCTTTTGATCGACGCTAGGTCCATCTTCATTGAGACCCAAGTGACCATTCGTTGTTATGGGAGTCTTTATGGGCTTCGCCTTGTCCATCCCAAACTTCTTGAGTATGTGTTGAGTGTACTTAGTTTGGCTTATGAACGTCCCTTCCTTTTGTTGCCTCACTTGGAATCCCAAGAAGTACTTTAGCTCTCCCATCATAGACATCGCAAACCTGTTTGTCATAATTTTACTAAACTCCTCACAAAAAGATTTGTTAGTTGAACCAAAGATTATATCATCAACATAGATTTGACAAACAAAAAGATCATCATCAAAGTTGTTTGTAAATAATGTATAATCTACTTTACCGATCTTAAAGCCATTTTCAATTAAGAAATCTCTAAGACACTCATACCAAGCTCTAGGAGCTTGTTTGAGGCCATAGAGAGCCTTACGCAATTTAAATACGTGGTCGGGAAACTCTTCATCTTCAAACCCGGGGGTTGCTCCACATACACCTCCTCCTTGATTGGTCTGTTGAGGAAGGCGTTTTTCACATCCATTTGATAGAGCTTGAAATCATGGTGAGTAGCATATGCAAGTAATATTCTAATTGACTCAAGTCTAGCTACAAGAGCAAAGGTTTCATCGAAATCCAAACCTTTGACTTGTTAATACTCTTTGGCCACAAGTCGTGCCTTGTTCCTTGTCACCACCCCGTGTTTGTCTTGTTTGTTGCGGAAGACCCATTTGGTGCCGACGACGTTGGATTTGGGTCTTTCGACTAGCTCCCACACCTCGTTCCTTTTGAAATTGTTGAGTTCTTCTTGCATGGCCACTACCCAATCCGGATCTTTCAATGCATCCTCAACCCTGCATGGTTCCAAGAAGGACACAAACGAGTAATGCTCACAAAAATTAGCTATGCGAGATCTAGTAGTTACTCCCTTTTGGATGTCACTGATGATTGTAAGTGCATCTAGGATATCCCTTGTGGGTTTTGGCTAATTGATGACAAACATATGAGATCCTAATGAAACTACTGAGATGATTGCAGGACAAACAAGTGAAACATTTCGGTGCACACAAAAAAGTGAAAAATGAAGTGGTGTTCAAAGAGAAATACTTTGATGAAGCTTGGAAGACCAAAATAGATTTTGAATGTATAGGGAGTGTATGAAAGACACACTCCAAGAGCTCACAACTTTACGCGATGGTAAGGGACTAAAACTAACCTAACTTTAACAAAGCACCGGACTAGTCCGATCATGGACCGGACTAGTCCGTTCACCTTTCTAGAATCCCACTCACAAGGAGACCGGACTAGTCCGTTCATTTATCGGACTAGTCCGTTGATATTTCTGGAGTCTCTCATACTGAGGGACCGTACTAGTCCGATCATTGACCGGACTAGTCCGTTGAACTTTCTGTAATCTCCCATTCGTGGAGATCGGACTAGTCCGCGGACTAGTCCGATGAACTTTTTGGAGTCACTTTCACACAGCACCGGACTAGTCCGATGTTGGACCAGACTAGTCCGATAAACTTTCTGGACCTCGAAACACATTGGAACCGGACAAGTCCGGACTTGCACCGGACTAGTCCGATGTTAGGGTTTTTCAACGGCTGGCTTTTGGAAACCCTATAAATAGAGAGTCCACGACTATCTTATAAACATACACGTCGAATATTGATCAAAGAGCAAACCCTAGCGCCGCCACTTCGTCCCAAGAGCCCAAAACACATCTCCCCACACATCTAAAGTTCAAAAAGAGTGAAATCAATTGAACACTTGGATTCGGGATTGGGAGATCGTCATTCTTTCATTGCGAGCTCTTGGGGTTTGATCTTTCTACACTCATACTCTGCATTGTAATACTTTAGAGTGTACTTGATCACTTTTTCATTGTAATTCTCGTGGGAGCCCTCAACGTGTGAGGTTGCCCCACAAACTTGGTGATTACCCGTGATAGTGGAATCAAGTCGGCCTTCGTGGTGACTTGAGGAGGGAAAGGGTTGGAGACCTGGCTCTGTGTGAGCTTCCTCAACGAGGACGTAGATCTCGTGGTGAGATCGAACCTCGGGAAAAATTCGTGTGTCTTGTGTCTCATTTACTTTAAATTTTGTTCATTAGATCATTTGAGTGCTAAACTTCAACATAAGGCAATTAGAAGTTACACCTGCATTCTTATATTAATATCAAGTACAAATATCAGTTGTTCTCAATTCCGCTGCTAAAGAAATTTATTTTCCCAATTAACACCTGATCAACACACATAATTTTTGCACACCGGACTAGTCCGCCCACACAACCGGACTAGTCCGGCCAACTAAGTTTTTACGATTCTATTAAGTGTGCAGGAAATTCAAAAGGCCTATTCACCCCCCCTCTAGGCCACGTTCAATTGGTATCAGAGCAAGGTTCTCCACCAACGAGACTCACATCTCGGAGAGATCAATGGCCTCTGAGAAGAACAACGATATCTCGAAGATGAACATCAATGAGGAGGAACAAGAAACTAAAGCTTTTGATGTGCTGAAAGAGAGCCCACACGATGATGAAGAAGTGCGACAATTGAAGGCACTTCTGAGAAAGAAGTTGCTAGGACAAAAAGGAAAGGAAGAAGAGAAGACGACGGGGAGCGGTCATCACGACTACTCCCGACAGCCTTACAACTACAACCGTCTCAACTCAAACAACCATTATCTTTCTATTCCTATGGGAAAACCTCCACAGTTTGACGGAAGCGAGTATACAATGTGAAAGTACAACATGAAGATGCATCTAATATCCCTAAATCCTAGTCTATGGCACATCGTTTGCACTGGCATAGATATCCCGAACACGGATGAAGAACTCACCCCAGAACAAGAACAAGAGATTCACATAAATGCACAAGCCATCGCCGTGATCACATCATCATTAAGTAGAGAGGAATTCACCAAGATTGATGGCTTAGAAAGTGCAAAGGAAATCTGGGATACACTTAAGACAGCTCACGAAGGAAATAGATCGGTTCGTGAAGCAAAAATAGAAATGCTTGAAGGAGAGTTGGGGAGATTCGCTATTGAAGAAGGCGAATCACCTCAAGACATGTACAACCGGATGAAGGCAATCATCAACAAGTTACGTGCCTATGGAAGTAAGAAATGGACGGATCACGAGGTAGTCAAGAGAATGATTAGAGCCTTCATGCCAAGAAATGTCACACTCTGCTCAATGATTAGAGAAAGCCCCGGTTTTCATAAATTGACCCCGATGAGTTGTTGGGGAAGATCATAAATCACGAGATGATGGAGAAAGAGGCAAAATACGTCAAAGACTTGGCCGAACTCACTTCCTCCAAAAGGAAAGAGGTCCCTCTCAAAGCTACATGCCGACCCAAACTCAAAGAAGCTCGTGAAGATCAAGACGATGGGCACACAAGTGACGAGAGCACCGATCTTGATGATGAGGAAATGGTACTCTTTATCAAGACGTTCAAGTGAATGATGAAAAGAAGACACGGCAACAACTCAAATGAAGGCAAAAGCAAGGACAAAGGAAAATCCAAGGCTCGACGCACTTGCTACAACTGCGAAGAGTATGGTCACTTCATGATGGACTGCCCCTATGAAGAAAACAAAAAGAAGAAGGAAACAAGATCTCAAGAAAAGAAAAATTTCAGAAAAGACAAAACCATCAAGCTCACATTGGCAAGGAGTGGGACTCAAACGACGAGTCCTCCTCCGATGAAGAAGAAGAGATGGCCACTATTGCAATCAAGAAGCCTACTATGAAGGTCACACTCTTTCCAAACATGGGAGGACAGGACATGAACAACCACACTTGCCTTATGGCTAAGGAAGGCAAGAAAAAGGTACGGTTCACTCCTCCTACGCTAAATTCCTCTATTGATGACTTTGACAGCTCTAGCGATAACGAAGAAATGTTTAGAGGACTAAGTAAAATTGCTCTAAAGAAAATGGAAATTTTGTCAAACTAAATTTTTGAGAAGGAAGAACTTCTTGATCGACAAGAAGATATGCTCATCCGTGAAAGGAAGAGATATCAAGAAGCCGAAAAGCTTCTCGAGCTTGAAAGGGAGAAGAACAAGTCGCTTGAAGTTGAGCTAGTCTTGAGTAAGGAAACTTACTCAAAGCTAAAAGACTCGCATATTGCAATCAAGGAAGAACTTGCTAACTTGTCAAAAGTTAACAAGATCCTTGAGGTGCAAGTTGAGTCGCTCAAGCAAAGTGACTCTTCTTCCTCCAAGAGCTCTTCCTCCAAAGATATGAGTTCGACAACAATCGGAACTTGCACTTGCTCTAGTAAGAAGAATATTATTTCTAATACATCAACTTCTCGTAATATGCATGCCCCTCCAAGAGGCATCTTTGATAAGGAGAAGATCAAATATGCACGCAGTGCATACATGGTCACTAGACCTCCTAATATCAAAGATGGCCTTGGTTTTGATAAGAACAAACACATGCCTACTTCTAATCATGCTAAGAATAGAATTGTCTTTGTCAAGGAAAAATCTCATGAATCCGAACCACAAACATTGTTTCATACATTTAATGCTTCTTATGTTCTTATGAAAGCCAAAAATGGAAGAGTCATTGCCAAATATACAGGGCCACGCCACAAGAACTTGAAAACTTGTGTGTGGGTGCCAAAGACTCTTGTGACTAACCTCAGAGGACCCAAGCAAGCTTGGGTACCTAAAACCAAGGAATAACTTTTTTTTGCAGGCTTGCTCCTCTGGCGGAACAAAATGGGTACTTGATAGCGGATGCACAAATCACATGACCGGAGAGAGAGGTATGTTTGTGGAGTACGAGCACAACAAGGATCCAGGTGAAGGCATATACTTCGGAGACAACAGCCAAGGAAAGGTCCTTGGTAGCGGTAACATTGAAATATCCTCTCAACATACCTTATCAAATGTTTTACACGTAGATTCTCTAGATTATAACATTTTGTCAATATCCCAACTATGCGACAAAGGTTACAACTGCTTATTCACTGATGAGGGTGTGACTGTTTTTAGAAGAAGCGATGGCTCGATTGCATTCAAGGGAATGTTGAAGGGCAAGCTTTATCTAGTTGACTTCAACAAAGATAAAGCCGAACTCAACACTTGCTTGGTTGCTAAGACCAACATGGGATGGCTGTGGCATAGACGGCTAGCCCATGTTGGGATGAGAAATCTGCAGAAACTTCTAAAAGGTGGACACATCCGTGGTCTTAAGGATGTGGTTTTTGAAAAGGACAGGTCGTGCAGCGCTTGTCAAGCAGGAAAACAAGTCGGAGCACCACACCCCGCCAAGAATGTGATGACCACCGCAAGACCGCTGGAACTTCTCCACATGGATCTTTTTGGTCCAGTCTCGTACATCAGCATCGGCGGTAACAAATACGGTTTAGTAATTGTTGATGATTTTTCAAGATTTACCTGGGTATTTTTCTTGTATGATAAATCAGAAACTCAGGGGATCCTCAAGAAGTTCTTAAGAAGAGCTCAGAACGAATTTTCATCAACCATAAAGAACATCAGAAGTGACAACGGGACAGAATTCAAGAATCTCCAAGTTGAAGAGTTTCTCGATGAAGAAGGGATAAAGCATGAATTCTCAGCACCCTACTCCCCTCAACAAAATGGAGTGGCCGAAAGGAAGAACAGAACATTAATCGAAATGGCGAGAACCATGTTGGATGAATACAAGACATCAGATCGGTTTTGGGCAGAGGCGGTGAACACCGCTTGCCATGCCACTAATCGACTGTACCTCCATCGACTACTGAAGAAAACTCCATATGAGCTCCTTACCGGTAAAAAGCCAAATGTTTCTTATTTTAAAGTTTTTGGTTGCAAATGTTTTATTCTGAACAAGAAACAGAGGGCCTCGAAGTTCGCTTTGAAGTCCGATGAAGGATTCTTGCTCGGTTATGAATCGAATGCCTACGCCTATCGTGTCTTCAACAAGGTGTCCGGCCTTGTTGAAGTAGCACATGACGTAGTGTTCGATGAATCTAACGGCTCACAAGTGGAGCAAGTTGATAAGTGTGTACTAGATGAAGAGGAAGCTCCATATGAAGCACTGAAGAAAATGGGACTTGGCGATATCTTACAACAAGAGCAAACATTCGACTCAAATGCACAAGTTGAACCTCAACGCGGAGGCAATTATCAAGGGGGAGCCCTTGCACAAGATCAAGAGGATGAAGGTCAAGAAGATCAGGACCATCATGGAAGCAATGATCTAGGGAGAGACAATGTACATGAAGATAATGAAGAACAAGCAACTACACAAGCTCCACACCCAAGAGTACACCAGAGCGTGCAAAGAGACCACCCTGTCAACAACATCATTGGAGATATTGCAAAGGGAGTAACTACTAGATCTCGAGTTGCAAATTTTTGTGAATCCTACTCTTTTGTGTCTTTTCTGGAACCATACAGGGTAGAAGAAGCCTTAGGGGATCCAGACTGGGTGATTGCAATGCAAGAGGAGCTGAACAACTTCAAGAGAAATGAAGTATGGGAGCTAGTGGAGAGACCAAAGGTGAACATAGTCGGAACTAAATGGGTCTTTTGGAACAAGCAAGATGAACATAGAGTAGTAACAAGAAATAAGGCAAGACTGGTGGCCAAAGGTTATTCTCAGGTCGAAGGTTTGGACTTCGATGAAACTTTCGCTCCTGTAGCTAGACTTGAGTCCATTCGTATTTTATTGGCATATGCTACTCACCATAATTTTAAGCTGTATCAAATGGACGTCAAAAGTGCTTTCTTAAACGGCCCAATCAAGGAGGAAGTTTATGTGGAGCAGCCACCAGGATTCGAAGACCCGAAGTATCCCAACCATGTCTACAAACTGCGTAAGGCTCTCTATGGCCTCAAACAAGCTCCTCGAGCTTGGTATGAGTGTCTTAGAGATTTTCTAATTCAGAATGGATTCAAAATCGGTAAAGCTGACTATACACTTTTCACTAAACATTGTGATGATCATTTATTTGTATGTCAAATTTACGTTGATGATATTGTCTTTGGATCAACTAACAAATCCTTCTGTGAAGAGTTTAGCAAAATTATGACAGATAGGTTCGAGATGTCAATGATGGGCGAATTAAAGTTCTTCTTGGGATTCCAAGTCAAGCAACTAAGAGAAGGTACATTTATAAGCCAAACCAAATATACACAAGACATTCTCAAGAAATTCAATATGGACAAAGCCAAGCCCATCAAGACACCCATGGCCACAAATGGACATCTCGACCTCAATGAAGACGGTCCAAATGTAGATCAAAAGGTATATCGGTCCATGATTGGCTCTTTACTTTATTTATGTGCATCTAGGTCAGATATTATGCTTAGTGTTTGCTTGTGTGCAAGGTTTCAAGCTGCACCTAAAGAGTGTCATTTAGTTGCTGTAAAAAGAATCCTAAGGTACCTTGTGCACACACCCACCTTGGGCCTTTGGTATCCCAAAGGATCCAAATTTAACTTGATAGGATATTCCGATGTCGACTATGCAGGATGCAAAGTCGATAGAAAGAGCACATCAGGGACTTGTCAGTTTCTTGGTAGGTCCCTGGTATCTTGGTCATCTAAAAAGCAAAACTCCATTGCCCTTTCCACAGCAGAAGCAGAATATATTACAGCCGGTAGCTGTTGCGCCCAATTATTTTGGATGCGGCAAACCCTTAGAGACTACGGCTACAATCTTAACCATATCCCACTTCTATGTGACAATGAAAGTGCTATAAAAATTGCACACAACCCAGTAGAGCACTCAAGAACTAAGCACATAGATATCCGTCATCATTTTCTTAGAGATCATTCATTAAAAGGTGACATTGCTATTTCACATGTTAGAACTGAAAAACAACTTGCAGATATTTTTACCAAACCATTGGATGAGAAAAGGTTTTGTGAACTTAGGAATGAACTTAATATTCTTGAATGTCGAAATGTGGCTTGAAACGTTGCACATTTGGTTGATACTTCAAATGTTACATTTTATTGCTAAAACTGCCCCTCACTTTTTTTTCCTAAGAAAACTATTTTTAATGAAGAAATCTTGGAATTTATTACCATGTTTTTGTGTTGATTGTTTTTTGGTCATAATAACCAAGATTATTTGCAAAACTTGTCCTTGGATCACTATTAGTTATCTCCAAATACTTAGTTTGTCCAATAACACCGGACTAGTCAGGTTTGCCACCGGACTAGTCCGGATAATCCCTCATCCTAGGGTTTTCAGGGACGCCGGACTAGTCCGCACTCAGACCGGACTAGTCCGGTCGGCTGCCTATATAAGCAGCTGGCCCGTTTCAAATCTCCCTCCACTTGACCTAAACCCTCTCCTCTCAAACCCTAGCCCCCAAAAGGTGATTTTCGAGTTGAGCCCTCAAAATCCAAGCTCTCTCCGTGGGAAACTCTCCCCTCGACGAGTTGGTACTCCTCTCCAAACTCATCCGGACAGATTTGCGCTCCTTCAACGCGAATCCTCAAATCTCGGTAAATTTCTCCCTAAAATCAAACTCTCAACTTTTCTAGTCCTAGTTTATTTCTCTTGATTCTAGGGAAGTACATTAGCTTCAGAGATGTATTCTTTTCACCTTCATACTCATTTGCACCCTAGATAGAAGTTGTGATTCTAGTTTTGTTAGGGTTCTTGTGCCAGGCCGGACTAGTCCGGCTCCAAGGTACGGACAAGTCCGGTATACCAGACTAGTCCGCGCTCTGAAACCGGACAAGTCCGGTCTCTGACACTTGAATCCTCACATCACCTTCATTCTCAGTTCATTCTCATCTAAATCATGAACTCCTTGTTAGGCACGATGTCTTCAAGCTCAGATGACAGCTCCTTCCATGTTGATGAAGAAGTTGAGCGCAAAAAGGTGAAGAGAGCCAAGGAGAGGTACATGAAGAAAAGGCATGATGTAAATGTGCACTCTCCACCCTCCGACGACAACTTACCCAAGAAAAGGAGGGTAGTTGTGAAGAAGGCCCAAGGAAAGGCCGGTGAGAGCTCCTCAGGGCCAAAGAGGACTCTCAACAAAGGAAAGGGACTTGCTAGTGGTCCCATTGGACCCTTGAAAATGAAGAACCCAAGTCACCGCAATAGGCAACGCTCAAGTAAGGATTTCACTGGAAAAGGGGGTGAGCTTGCCGACAGCTTCAGGCAGGTTGATGTGTATGCTCAACCTCGGCAATGCTCAGACCCAAGATTTTGGAGCAACTTCCATGCCGACTACTACGAGCATGTGTACATGAAGATGAAGAATCCCGTTGTGAAGAGTCAATCGGTGAACATCGGGTACATGCAGTCAAAGAAGTATCCTGCTTTCCTTGAGGTGGTTGGGTCCCTGGAGAGGCACGGACTGAAGGAACTATTTTCCTTTGAAAATGACTGGAACAATGAGGTGACCGCCCAATTCTACTCTACCCTCTACTTTGCTCGGGGTGATGGAGACAGTCTTACTTGGATGACCCATGGTTCCAAGTATAGTGTCACTTATGATGAGTTTGCAAGGATTCTCCACCTTGAGCATACCTTGGATCATGATCTAGTCATCCACAATTTGCAACCCCTGGAGAAGGATGAGCTCACATTTCTCTATGACACAAGGATGCCGTATGTTGCTCCCACTATCAAATATTTGAAGCCCTTCTATGTGGTCCTCAACAGAATTTTGAGGAAGACAATAGCCCCAAAAGATGGAGATGCGGGGACTATTCAAGGAACCTTGAGGACCCTAATGAAGGTCATTGGTGGGAGGAGACCGTTCAATGTCTTTTAATACATCTACAATGACATTGTGAACATCTCAATCACTCCAAACAGATCTTGTGGGTATGCCCCGTACATCATGTACATGATTGAGAAGGTGACTGGACTTGAGTTCGTCAAGGATGTTCACCACACGGGGATGAAACCGCAAAAGCCCACCGAGTACACTCTACCTTCAGCTCCTGATGCACCTCCCTCCCCTGAAGCTGAGAGGAGGACTAAACAGGCTCGAGATGTGAATCCAACAAGATCCTCAGCTGCTCCTCCTAGCTCTGCACCTGCTCATGAACCCTCTGGTGGTGTGCTCAAAATGCTCACCTCTATCTTTGCCTGCTGCCGCAAGATTGAAGTCAGGCAGAAGAAGCATCAACAATATGTCAATGCCAACATCAAAGCAATTTGCGACAAGCTGGAGATTGAGCCGGTGGGATCCCCGCCCGCCTTCGAGGACTCCGAGGAAGAGTCCGCTCCGGCAAATGATGATGATGGTGGTGAAGATGAGGACCGGACCGAGACGGAGGAAGAGAGTGACGATGAGTGATTCCCCTCAATTTTTTCCCTTTTTGGTGCCTTGATGCCAAAGGGGGAGAGATTGAGACTAGGAGAGATTAAGACTAATAATTTGAGAGTAGTTGGTGTCTTTATGTTTTTGTGATCAAGGACATGTGTACTTAATTTTTAAAACCTTGTAATGCACTATTTCTTCTCTTATGTGTGATGCTTATTGTTGCTTGGATGATTATCTTTATACTCATTGTTGATTATCTTTACTTCATCACACCTTGTTGATCACACACTTGTTAGGCACCCCACCATAAGGTGTGTGTATATGTGAGAAGTTGTTTTGTGGACTTATCATTATTCTCATATGTGGACACCTTATGAAAATCAAAATTTTATTCTCAATTGTGATATCTCAAATGGTTGTCATCAATCACCAAAAAGGAGGAGATTGTAAGTGCATCTAGGATATCTCTTGTGGGTTTTGGCTAATTGATGACAAACATATGAGATCCTAATGAAACTACTGAGATGATTGCAGGACAAACAAGTGAAACATTTCGGTGCACACAAAAAGGTGAAAAATGAAGTGGTGTTCAAAGAGAAATACTTTGATGAAGCTTGGAAGACCAAAATAGATTTTGAATGTATAGGGAGTGTATGAAAGACACACTCCAAGAGCTCACAACTTTGCACGAGGGTAAGGGATTAAAACTAACCTAACTTTAACAAAGCACCGGACTAGTCCGATCATGGACCGGACTAGTCCGTTCACCTTTCTGGAATCCCACTCACAAGGAGACCGGACTAGTCCGTTCATTTACCAGACTAGTCCGTTGATGTTTCTGGAGTCTCACACCGGACTAGTCCGATCATTGACCGGACTAGTCCGTTGAACTTTCTGTAATCTCCGATTTGTGGAGATCGGACTAGTCCGCGGACTAGTCCGATGAACTTTCTGGAGTCACTTTCACACAGCACCGGACTAGTCCAATGTTGGACCGGACTAGTCCGGCAAACATTCTGGACCTCGAAACACATTGGAACCGGACAAGTCCGGACTTGCACCGGACTAGTCCGGTGTTAGGGTTTTTCAACGGCTAGCTTTTAGAAACCCTATAAATAGAGAGTCCACGACTTTCCTATAAACACACACGTCGAATATTGATCAAAGAGCAAACCCTAGCGCCGCCACTTCGTCCCAAGAGCCCAAAACACATCTCCCCACACATCTAAAGTTCAAAAAGAGTGAAATCAATTGAACACTTGGATTCGGGATTGGGAGATCGTCATTCTTTCATTGCGAGCTCTTCGGGTTTGATCTTTCTACACTCATACTCTGCATTGTAATACTTTGGAGTGTACTTGATCACTTTTTCATTGTAATTCTCGTGGGAGCCCTCAACGTGTGAGGTTGCCCCACAAACTTGGTGATTACCCGTGATAGTGGAATCAAGTCGGCCTTCGTGGTGACTTGAGGAGGGAAAGGGTTGGAGACCCGGCTCTGTGTGAGCTTCCTCAACGAGGACGTAGATCTCGTGGTGAGATCGAACCTCGGGAAAAATTCGTGTGTCTTGTGTCTCATTTACTTTAAATTTTGTTCATTAGATCATTTGAGTGCTAAACTTCAACATAAGACAATTAGAAGTTACACCTGCATTATTATATTAATATCAAGTACAAATATCAGTTGTTCTTAATTCCGCTGCTAAAGAAATTTATTTTCCCAATTAACACCTGATCAACACACATAATTTTTGCACACCGGACTAGTCCGCCCACACAACCGGACTAGTCCGGCCAACTAAGTTTTGACGATTCTATTAAGTGTGCAGGAAATTCAAAAGGCCTATTCACCCCCCCTCTAGGCCACATTCAATGATGTTATCGATTGGGTGATCCCTTTGGACGCATTGGTGTACTCTTGGGTGTGGCACTTGCTGTCTTGAATCTTCATGTTCATCTTCTTCTCCCCCTAAATGGTTGCCCTCGTTGACTAGTTGATCATCTTCACTTCCTTGAGGTTGATCTTGTATGGAAGCTCCCCCTTGATCAATGGTCTCCTCTTGTGGTTCGTTTTCCTCATGCATATGTATAGGTGGCTCTTGTGGTCGAACTTCGCCCAACGTCATTTTTCTCAATGCTTGACAAGGAGCTTCTTCTTTATCTAGCACACATGGATCAACTTGCTCCGGTGAGTAGCTCATAGGATGTCTTCTTGAGTAATCGATGAAGATAAAGTCGATTTATAGTGTGGCAAGCGGTGTTGAACGCTTCTGCTTAAAATCGATCTGAGGTCTTGTACTCGTCGAGCATTATTCTTGCCATCTCTATGAGGTTTCGGTTCTTTCTTTCGGCAATTCCGTTTTATTGAGGGGAGTACGGAGCAGAAAACTCGTGCGTTATGCCTTCTTCATCTAGGTACTCCTCCACTTATGTGTTCTTGAACTCCGTGCCGTTGTCGCTTCGAATGTTCTTGATTGTCAATGAGAATTCATTTTGAGCTCGCTTGAAGAACTTCTTGAGTATTCCATGTGTTTCTGACTTATCATGTAAAAAGTGAAGCGAGAAAAATCATTAACAACTACTAAACCGTATTTGTTACCACCAATGCTTATGTAAGCAATTGGATCAAATAAGTCCATGTGAAGTAGCTCGAGCGGTCTTGTTGTAGTCATGACGTTCTTTGCGGGGTGAGATGCTCCAACTTGCTTCCCGGCTTGGCACGTGCTACAAGGCCTGTCTTTCTCAAAAACAACATCCTTCAAACCTCGGATATGATCGCCCTTGAGGAGTTTTTCAAGATTCCTCATACCAACATGCGCTAGCCGTCTATGCCACAGCCAACCCATATTGGTCTTTGCAATCAAGCATGTGTCAAGTTCGGCTTTATCCTTGTTGAAGTCAACAAGATAAAGCTTTCCCTTTAACATTCCCTTGAATGCAGTGGAACCATCACTCCTCTTAGAGACGGTCACACCCTCGTTAGTGAACAAGCAATTATAACATTTGTCACATAATTGAGATATGGACAATAGGTTATAATCTAAGGAATCAACATGTAATACATGAGAAAGAGTGTGTTGTGGTGATATGGCAATTTTACCGGTACCGAGCACCATTCCTTGACTTTTGTCTCCAAGGTAGATGCCCTCGCTTGGATCTTCATTTGCTTCATACTCAACGAACATTCTTCTTTCTCCAGTCATATAGTTGGTGCAGCCACTGTCTAGCACCCATCTAGATCCACCGGAGGAGTAAGCCTGCAAAAACAAATTATGCCTTGGTTTAAGATACTCAAGCTTGCTTGAGTCCTTTTAGGTTAGTCACAAGGGATTTGGGCACCCACACATGAGACTTGGTGTTCCTATGGTGTGGCCCAACATAATGAGCATAAACTTTTCTATAATTACTTCTCATTAAGACATAATATGCATCGAAAGTTCTAAATAGCAATTAATGATGTTTATACACAGGACTAGTCTGGGAGAGCAGACTTGTCCAGAGGACCGGACATGTCCGGATCCCAACCAGACTAGTCCGGTGATCATGCGTGTTGGATTCATTAATTTTGAATTTTTCAGTTTGAGAGAGTCTTCCCTTTACAAAGACATTGATGTCCTTGATATTCTTATGACTTCTAGCATGTTGCTTTTCACCATAAGAGTAAGCAATGCCATATTTGACATTTAGAGGTCTTGTGACCAAGTATGCACTACATGCATATTTGATATTCTCCTTGTCAAATATGCCATTTTGTGCAGGATGCTTATCTATTCTCCTTGTCAAATATGCCATTTTGTGCAGGATGCTTATCTTTGGTAGAGGTTGACTTGTCTTTCAAACTGGTGTCAACTTTACCACATGTACAAGTAGAAGCAACTTCAGTTTTAATGTGTTGAGAAGGTGAGCTTGAAGATGATGAAGGGTCATCTTGCTTGAGTGACTCAACTTGCACCTCAAGGATCTTGTTAACCTTGATTAGGTTAGCAAGTTCTTCCTTGATTGTAGCATTTGAGTCGCTTAACTCCAAGCAAGTTTCGTTGCTTGAAGCTAATTCAAGCTCTAGTGACTTGCTTCACTCCTTTTCAAGTTATAGAAGTTTGTCAAGTTCGACATATTTCTCCTTTTGGGAGATAATCATGTCTTCTTGACGAAGTATCAACCTTTCCTTCTCAACAAGTTGATCAAGTAAAAATTTCATTTTTGTGACAATTTTCTTATCTAGTCCAAAGAGCATGTCTTCATTATCGCTAGCAATTTCACTATCACTAGAATAGGAATGTACGGAAGAGGGTTTTTTTGTTACCTTACGTTTACCTTCCTTTGACATAAGACAAGTGTCGTTCCCCTTCCATGCGCCGAGTGTAGGGAAGAGAGTGGACTTCTTGGATGTCTTCTCGATGGCTATGCTAGCCATCTCTTCTTCTTCCGATGAGCACTCATCATTTGAGTCCCACTCTTTCCCTATATGCACTTGTTCGGCTTGTTTCTTCTTCTTGAAGAATTTCTTGGGTTGAGGCTTGGCTTCTTTGGTCTTCTTCTTGTTCTCTTCATATGGGCAATCAACTATAAAGTGGCTATACTCACCACAATTATAGCATGTCCACCTCAACTTTGACTTCGATCTTTCCTTATACTTCCCTTCACTTGATTTAGTGCCTTGTCTCTTCTTCATCATCTTCTTGAATTTCTTCATGAACAATATCATGTTATCTTCATCCAAGTCACTGCTCTCATCGTCACCGTCTTCTTCTAATTGAGCTTCTCGCGATTCTTTAGATAAGGGCTTGAGGGGACTTCAAAGCAACTCCCTTCTTCTTTGCCGAGGTGAGATCGACAATTTCCTTAACATAATTTGCTTGCTTTTCCATCATCTCGAAATTGATGATTTTTCCAAGTAGCTCATCTGGATTCATTCTCTTGTATCCGGGGCTTTCTATAATCATTGATCATAGGGCGACGTTGCGAGGCATGAAAGCTCTAAGGATGAGCTTCACCACCTCGTGGTCGTTCCACTTCTTGCTTCCATATGATCGAACCTTGTTGATGAGCGTCTTTAGTCGGTTGTACATATCTTGAGGCGACTCATCTTCTTCGATAGCGAATCTTCCCAATTCGCCTTCGATCATCTCAATCTTCGCTTCACGCACATGACGATCACCTTCATGTGCAGTTTGCAATGTGTCCCAGATCTCCTTTGCAATCTCGAATCCATCCACCTTGGTGAACTCGTCCCGACTGAGCGAAGAGGTAATGACTGCCGCGGCATGAGCATTTCGATGAATTGTCTGCTCTTGGCTTGGTGTAAGCTCTTCATCGTCATCTGGGATATCTATCCCTATACACACAATATTCCATAAACTTGGATTGAGAGAAATTAGATGCATTTTCATACTTTGCCTCCACATTGAGTAATCACTTCCATCGAAGTGTGGGGCTTTTCCTAGAGGGGTAGACAAATAATGATTATTGCTAGAATTAAGACGATCGTAGTTGAAAGGATATCGGGAGTAGTCGGGGTGACTACTCCCATTCTTCTTCTTTCATCTTCAATTTTCACCTTTCCCTTGGAAAGGGTTTTCTTCCTTAGGAGCGCCTTGAGTTCCAGCGTCTCCTCATCGTCATCCTCAAAGTCTTGAATGGCTTCGAGAAGCTTCTCCAATTTCTGGTTCTTATCTTCATCAACCTTCTCTTGGTTGTTGCTCTTGTGTACATCTTTCATGTCTGACATGATCTCTTCGAGCGATTAGTCTCCTTCTTGAAGAATCGACTCTGATACCAATTGAACGTGGCCTAAAGGGGGGGTGAATAGGCCTTTTTGAATTTTGTCGGAACCTGCAACACTTAACAACCAGATCAAAATTCGAGATATCGGACTAGTTCGGTCAAGTGCGGACTAGTCCGGTGTGTACCGACTAGGTTAATCAAGTTTGATCGATTAAGTTTATTATACGATGTATGCAGCGGAAATATACAGGTAATTAGAGTGTTACACGATTATAAACTAGGGTATACCACAAGTCAATCTTATGTTTAATGTTTCAACGTAAAGTAGGCAAGATTGATTGAAACCCTAGTTTGATGTGATGTATAAAAACGATGAACACAAAGTAAGAACACAAACAACTTATCCCGTGGTTCGGTTCCCACAGAGGCAACCTACATCCACGTTGCACAAAAGGATCGGGTTTTCTCCAACCCTACCCTCGTCGGATCGCCACGAAGGCTAATCCTCTTCTCTTATCACAAAGGGTAAATAACCAAATTCAAGGGGCCTTCTCACACGTTGAGGGCTCCCTTAGATTACAACGAGAACTTCATAAAGAACACACTCAAAAATTACAATAAAAAACACAGGAGTGTGTTTTGGAATCAAACCAAGAGCTCAAGAGTGATGAATCGTGTCTCTCTAATGTTACAAAGTGTATCCTCAAGGGATTGATCTTTGTGGCTTTTAATTTCGTGGAGAGATGTGTTTTTGAGGCTCTTGGGAGGTGTGACGGCGCAGGGGGTCGAGAGATATTAAAGTTGGGCCGTGCACATCTATTTATATGGGATTTTTAAAAGTGACTGTTAGGGTTTAGGAAGATCGGACTAGTCTGTGGTGGACACCGGACTAGTCCGGTGTGCTATGTATAGCAAACCCTAAGTGTCCCGAAATATCGGACTAGTCCGGCTAGGAGCGGACATGTCCGATTTTGCTTCTGGAAATCTTCGGACTAGTCCGATAGTCATCGGACTTGTCCGGATCAGTGAAACCCTAAGTGAATTGGGTGACAAGTCCGCACTTGGAGGACTTGTCCGATTTAGGTCAGAGGGTTTTCGGACTAGCCCGTGCCAATATCGGACTTGTCCGATTTAGATCAGAATGATATCAGACTAGTCCGTTGTGTATCGGACTTGTCCGATTTTGTGCAACTTGTGAAGCGTTTTGAGGACTAGTCTGCACTAGGGAGGACTAGTCTGATTCTAGTCAGGGAGATATCGGACTGGTCCGTGGTGATATCGGACTTGTCCGATCTTGTGCAGAGAGATATCGGACCAGTCCGGTGTCAGTCGGACTAGTTCGGTCCTGTATAGATTAGTGCAATGTGTGCGATTATTTGTGTTTGAGCTCTTGGGGTGTGTTTCCTTAACACACTCTATACACAATGATCTACTACACTTGTTCCTTGAGCTCTTATCCACATTGCTCTTCATTCTCTCTTCTTTTTGGCACTTTGCTTATTTTCTCATTAGAACCTGTGCTCATCTCAACAAAGTGGTTATGATCTCATTTGCTTGTCATAAATCATCAAAAACCCACAAGGGATTCCTAGATGCACTTTCACAAGTAATGTTGCTGCATGTCCTGCTGCATCGAGTACTGTAGGGGGGGCTGTCGAGCCAACATACTCCTGGTCAGGTGGCAGAGGGTTTACCTGAGGTGCACCTTAGATGGAGAACGCCTCGTCAACGGGGCATTGAGGGTCATATTCGGTGTCAAGGTTGCGCCGCCTCTCTCGCTGCTGCTCCATGATGATCCGGCCGTCCAAGTGAGGTTGACGACGGTCAAGCTCAGCCCTGAGGTCCTCTGTAGGGAGCCCGCCAACGCTCGAAGGCTTGGAGGAGCGGGAGTTGGCGGTGCGGCGGTCGATGGACGGTGTTTGTGATAGCGACACGAGGCGCCTTCCCCTATTGGGTGAGTTGATGGCTGTAACGATGAAATGGTAGATGTCTTGGACCCATTGCTAAGCCGCTCCCTGAGAAGCGTTCAGCGACGGTGGGTAGTGGAGAAGAGCTCTGGCCACTGCCAGAGCGCTCTCCGAGCTTGCTGTTGGTGGTGCCGACGGGGCCGACTGAGCCGGGATGTGTCCCGACGTGTCGTCCTGGCCAGCTATAACTACACGGGGGCGTGATGGACAAGAGAGCGCTGCTCGAGCGACGGATCTGGTCATCGGACGACGGCCGCGGAAACTTGCTTCCACGGGCCTGATGAACACTATGGTGGTGAAAACGCTACCACTTTTTTGAGCGAAAAGCCCCTTCCTAGCGCGCCAAATGTCAAAGTGTTAATGCGACACTTCCCCCGAATCCGCTAAGGAGCAGCCCGCACAGGTTCTTTGTTCGGCTGGGCTTAGACCTCAATCAAGTGTTCTAGCAGATGAGAATATGAGACGGTGAATATGCGTGTGTGATGTTTTGGTATTGGCTCCTTTGTAACAGTGGCGGTTCGGCTCTTTTATAGACGAGGACAGACGCCTTACAAGTGGGGTCTCGGGGCCCGACAGGTGGTCCCGGGGTGATTTTGTCCTAAAGATCTAAGGCTTCTTCCGTAAACTTGCTCTGATCGTGGACTTGAAGACTCGCCATCTTGCTGTGTGCATCGTAAGTAGCCCATGCGCCGTTACTGACATTGGCAGGAGATGTCTCGTCCAACTGTCCCTGTTGCCGTAAGCTACCCACTTGGCGGAGCGGGATAGGCCTACGACGTCTTCACTGCAATGCGATTGGTCGTAGCGGTACCTGACATTAGACATGCGCCACGCCATGAATCTGAGGAAGCCGCGTATCTTCAATTCTTGACATGGACAAGGCGCACCGCCCTCTTAACTCCCGCGTCGCTCCGTCCAGGGCAAGTGGCTGGACTGTGACAGCTCGAGAGCTCACCTCTGCGGAGCAGGTCCGGTCCCGTCTTGCGGACCACATGGCAGCTCGGGAGCTCATCTCTGTGGAGGAGGCTAGGTCCCGTCCTGTTGGACACATGGCGGTGTCGGGAGCTCACCTCCGCGGAGGAGATTAGGTCCCGTCCTGCTAGACACGCGGCAGCGCCAAAGGCCGCCCATATGGGAGTGGCCCGTCTTCTATCTTAGTCCACGTGACAGCTCCGGAGCCCTGTCTCACGGGGAGGAGGGATCCTTACCTGCTGGACACATGGTTACCTGGGGGCTCCTCTACAAAAGGGGGGTTGAGTTTCAACTTCGGGCTTCTTGCGAACATCTTGGACCTCCCATCTGAGGTTGATGGGTTCGGGTCTCTTGAACATGTGGCGCCCTCGGACCCCGCCTCCTGAAAGTGCATCTAGGAATCCCTTGTGGGTTTTGGATGATTTATAACAAGCAAATGAGATCATAACTACTTTGTTGAGATGAGCACAGGTTTTAATGAGAAAATGAGCAAAGAGCCAAAAAGAAAGGAGAATGGGGAGCAATGTGGATAAGAGCTCAAGGAACAAGTGTGGTAGATCATTGTGTATGGAGTGTGTTAAGGAAACACACTCCAAGAGCTCAAACACAAATAAACACACACATTGCACAAATTTATACAGGATCGGACTAGTCCGACTGACACCGGACTAG
Source organism: Tuctoria greenei (assembly GCA_036927565.1). Taxonomy (NCBI): domain Eukaryota; kingdom Viridiplantae; phylum Streptophyta; class Magnoliopsida; order Poales; family Poaceae; genus Tuctoria; species Tuctoria greenei. The sequence continues at coordinate 192,166,863 of JAYESD010000002.1, read as the reverse complement.
TCCGATATCTTTCTGCACAAGATCAGACAAGTCCGATACCACCACGGACTAGTCTGATATCTCTCTGACTAGAATCGAACTAGTCCTCCCCAGTGCGGACTAGTCCTCAAAACACTTCACAAGTTGCACAAAATCGGACAAGTCCGATACACAACGGACTAGTCCGATATCATTCTGATCTAAATCGGATAAGTCCGATATTGGCACGGACTAGTCCGAAAACCCTCTGATCTAAATCGGACAAGTCCTCCAAGTGCGGACTTGTCACCCAATTCACTTAGGGTTTCACTATCTGTACAAGTCCTATGAATATCGGACTAGTCCGAAGTTTTCCAGAAGCGAAATCGGACAAGTCCGCTCCTAGCCGGACTAGTCCGATAGTTCGGGACACTTAGGGTTTGCTACACACAGCACACCGGACTAGTCCGGTGTCCACCACGGATTAGTCCGATCTTCCTAAACTCTAACGGTCACTTTTAGAAACCCCATATAAATAGATGTGCACGGCCTAACTTTAATCTCTCTCGAACCCCTGCGTCGTCACACCTCACAAGAGCCTCAAAAACACATCTCTCCACAAAATCAAAAGCCAAAAGGATCGATCCCTTGAGGATACACTTTGGAACATTGGAGAGACATGATTCATCACTCATTGAGCTCTTGGTTTGATTCCCTAACACACTCATGTGATTTTCATTGTAATCTTTTGAGTGTGTTCTTGGTGAAGTTCTTGTTGTAATCTAGGGGAGCCCTCAACGTGTGAGAAGGCCCCTTGAATTTGGTTATTTACCCCTTTGTGATAAGTGAAGAGGATTGGCCTTCGTGGCGAGGGGGTACCTAGGCGGCTCTAGCTTGTGCGCGAGGGTATCCGGTATGCCGAGTAACGATAGTATCGATTAAAAAACTTTAACACATGTCTATCACATCAAGGCTTAAACGATTGTTTCTGTTCCAAGAAATAACGAAGTAGATGAGGTGGCATTCTGAAGGGATACATGAGAACAATGACAAAGATGTTATGGTGCATCCTTCGGATGACGGGGCTTGGTGAGGTTTAGACCGTTTTGATCCAAAGTTTGCAAGAGATCTGAGAAATGTTCGTCTTGGGTTGTCAACGGATGGTTTCACTCCTTTAAGCACCAGTAACAACCCATGCTCCTATTGGCCTGTTTTTATCATGCCCTAAAATCTCCCTTCCAACATGTGCATGAAGGAAAGATATATATATTCCTCATGGCGGTCATTCTTGGTCCTAAACTTCTAGGTAGGAAAATCAATGTAAAGGCATATGACAGTCATCTGAAATGTGAATATGACTTACATGTTGTGTATCTATGGTCAGTTCATGATTTGTTGGCATGTGGCATTTGGGCTGGTTGTTGTGTCTATGGACAATTATGTTCTTCCATCTGTATGAGTGACACTGATGCCATAAGGCTGAAGTATGAAAAAAATAAACTTATTGGATTGTCGCCACTGATTCCTTCCTTGAAACCATCATTTCAAGAGCGATACACAATCGTTCCAAAAAGGCATAAAAGTTACAAAAGGACCACCTCGTCGATTGACAAGCGAATAAAAAATGACATGGCATGCAAAAGTAAAAGATTCTGAAGAAGATGGTTTCGAATGGTATAGTAAAGAACACAACTGAACTCATATTTCATTTCTTTGGGGGCTACCATATGCAAAGGCACTGCTTTTACCACACAACATAGATTTGATGCACCCAGAGCATAATGTTGTTAAAAGCATCATAAGCATGTGTTTTGATTTTGCCGGTCCAACCAAAGATAATTTGAATGCGAGAGATGATTTAGCTGATCTTTGTGATCGTCCTGGGTTTGAGATTAGAAGAACTGCAAGTGAAAATGAAATTAGGCCACAAGCTCCATACCTTGTCAATCCAAAAGAAAGAAAGTAAATACTTAGTTGGTTGAAAACATTGAAGTTTACATACCGCTATGCAGCTTACATAAAACGATGTGGTTATCTCAGCACTAGTAAACTGAATGGGATGAAGAGTCATGATTACCATATTATGATGGAAAGACTTGTACCGGTAATGTTTTTTGACTACTTCGAACCTGACTTGTGGAAGATATTTGATACACTTAGTTACTATTACCATATTATGATGGAAAGACTTGTACCGGTAATGTTTTTTGGCTACTTCGAACCTGACTTGTGGAAGATATTTGATACACTTAGTTACTTTTATCGACAGATATGTGCTAAAGAAGTGTCGAAGAAGAGTATGTAAAAGTGGGAGAAAGAAATCATTGTGCTTGTATATGTAAGATGGAAGAAGTCTTTCCGCCTGAATTTTTGAACGTTGTGCAACATTTGTTGATCCATTTGTCATATGAAGCGTTGGTAGCAGGACCTGCACTATTCAGTGGATGTATAGTCAAAAAAGAGAACTTAAAAAACTTAGAGCTATAGTGCACAAGGCAAGAGTTGAGTGGTATTGTAAAGACATTTGCAGCTAAAGGGATTACAAACTTCTCTAGCAAATATTTCTCACGTGCCAAGAATGTGAATGCATCTACGACACAATATCATGATGTAGAACAGCAACCTATGACTGAGCTTAAGATTTTTCATTGAAAGGGTAAAGTTGTCGGGGTTGCCACTTCTCATTATATTTCGGAGTAGGAGAGGAACTACACCATGCTTTACATATTTTTCAACATGGAAGTAGTGTTATTATATTTGGATGTGTTTGACAATCTGTATTGAACATCTTCTCGATGACCGACGCACAGTGATTTGGATAATCTAAGTCACCATGGCATAAACGATGGTTCGAACTTCGTGAACTGGTTCCGTGGACATGTAATTTTCTATCTGCCCTTTGTTCTTCAATCATAGTTCATATGTTTATCATAAATTGCTAACTTTGTATTGTTGTATATGTAGTATATGAAGGATGTCAACATCTCTAATGACTTGCGACAGATGTCGCATGGTCAATTGAAAGTCAAGGAATTTAACCGATTCGATATCATTGGATACCGTTCTTGAACGGCAAGTTTAGAAGCAAATCGCTCACTTGCAGCCACATCAAACAGTAGTGTGTGTATAACAGTCGCGGAGGGTGGTGGAGAAGTGAATGAATACTATAGTGTTCTTCAAAAAATAATTAAGTACATATTTGGCAGTCCGAAAGAACTGAAGTTAGTGTTTTTCGATGTCACTAGTTTGATCCAACATCAAGCACGCGAGTAGATGATTTTGAAATGGTAGAGGTCAACCACGACTCATGGTATACAGCCCGTACCAACAATGTTGTACTTGCGCATAAAGTAGAGCAAGTATAGTATTTATGCTATCCTAATCCAAGTTTGAAAAAAATTTGGGTTGTATACAACGTTAACCATGAAGCGCACCCTCGTCGGTATGATAAGTATATAAAGAATTAGGAAGATCGTGAACAATGTTTTACAGATGAGTACACTGGGGCCACTCCATGGTGTCAACCACAGAGGGCGCTAGCGCCGGGCGAGCATGGCTGTGGATGCGGGCTCTTTGGCATGTATGCACTAGAGGATAGGCTGCAGCAGATTGTGGGCAAGGTTGGACATATGAGTCTCGACCGCCATTGACATTAGCAGCACAGAGCAGTCAGATCACCACGCTGAACATGTTCAGCTACTTATAGAGCTTTGACTATATGAAGCAAATCGGCTAGAAGAAGCGCCTTACCGAGCCAGCACGTTGCAAATTATTGAGCTCAGCCTAGGCTGTAAATTTGAATACCCAAAAGATTAGCCTAATTTCTGATGGTATTCTCATAGGACAAATCAGAGTATGTGTCCCGGACACAAAACTAATCATTCAGCAGGTAAAACCAAGAGTTTGAGTGCCCTAGACACAACAACAAACAAATTGCTCAATACAGATATCAGATGAGCCCTACAATTATGTCTCCAAACCTCATACAATATGTCCTCCACTATCACTAATGACATTGTGCATAAGTAGCTGCGAGTCCTACGATGCCTTTGGTATGACAAACTGAAGTTTACCATGCCTGAAACATTCACCGTTCTTGTGCAAAACATTTTTCTAATGTTGATAGCTTCCTCGCTCAGCGCAAACATACAAATGCTTCAGTGCAAAAACTTACAAATAGAAGGGTCGATATATATGAAATGTCAAAAAAGAGTTATCGATAAATTACTTAATAGGCAGTTACAAGTATTTGTGTGGACGCACAAACAAATATTGATGAGCCAGTCTTTATTCCTAGAGATATTTATTCTCGGGTCATATTGGCAAAGGAAAAATATAGTAGACAACGTTATAAAAAAGAAGATACATTGTATTCCAAACGGATGGCACATCACTTTAAGGCATAAGCTAAGCGATTATAGGCAGTGTTGTAAAAAGGCGCCTGGACGCCTAGGCGCCTACGGGGCGACTGGACGCCCAGGCGACCGCCTAGGCGCCTAGGCGTCCGGCCAGGCGGCAACAACCAGGAGAGGGTAGCAGGGGGGAGGAGGGGCGAAGGCAGCCCGGGGCAAATCATCCAGCGGTGACAGAGATTCGGGGCAGGGGAGCTGGTGGCGTCGTCGGCCGGAGCAAGGAAGCCATGGCGGCGGCGGCTTGGAGCTGAGTGGCGGCGGCAGCGGCGGAACAGACGGGAAGAAGCAGAACGGTGGAGGCGGAGACGAAGGGGTATGTTTTAAGGCCCATTAGGCCCAGTAACGGTTAGAAACCCTAAGGCTCCTTAAAACAACCAGTTCTAGCTCTCCACCCGATCGGCCGCAGTTTTCTTCGTCTCCCAAACGCCGATCCGGCCACCGCATCGCGTCCAATCTGCGCCGCAGACGACTCGGCTCTCTTCTCCTCCTCCCCCCCCCCCCCCCCCCCTTCTCCTCCCCCTCCCCCCTCCCCTCGGCGGCGCGCCTCTGCCCGCCCGTCCCGGCGACGGCGAGCAGCGGACGGCGACGGCACAAGGCGGCCAGGCGAGGCGACCGTCCATGGCGTCCGGCCTGGAGCGACTGGACGCCTAGGCGCCGCCTAGGCAACGCCTGGACAACACTGCTTATAGGTAATAATCTCCATATTGAGCGTGGAGGGAGTCTGTTTTTTGTATTACTCTGGGCCATCAAAATCTTAGCTAGGACCAGCTCTGAAACAACCTAACCATTTAAGGATGGGTTTAAGTGAAACACTCCCATTGAATAACTCACGAGTATGATGTAAATAGTTTAGTTGAATAATACTTTGCATGCATTATGCAATATTCTTAAAGAATATTTTTAAAAGACTCAAGCTTCCAAAATGCATCATGTTAAGTTCAACGATCAACAAAAATTTCAAATACAAAGATAGGTTATTAATATCACAAATATGTAAATGGGCATGGGTAAAATATACTTGCTCATTGAAATGATAAATATTGATTAAATGCATCTGCAGCAGTTATTTGCTCACCTTCAGTGACAAGTTCTTCAATCAGTGAGATATAAGTGCTGTCATAGGCTGAGATAGAACTTTTATTGGCCTCCACATCCTCCAGAATAACATTCCATGTTTCTAACAATTTACCAAGAGCATCTGAGCACCAGGTTTCCTCTTCACGCTTGTTATCGAGAACTGACTTGACAGCTTCTGATGTCAAAGCAGAAAGCTTGTTCCATATTGCGTATTGACTTAAGTAGTTTATCAAAAAGTGAAGTGGTAGTCAAAGATGCCACTGAAAGCAGCGCATGGCAACAACTATAAACTCACTTTCACTTTCACCATTTCTAATCGATGCTGCAATGGAATCATGAGGTCCAATCCAGAAAACAGCAGCAGCTAACATGTGCATAAGGTGTTTAACATGTGCATCTTCATTATCATTAGGAAACACAGAGCCTGCCGAGGAGCAGTTGCACTATGAGCTGCAACAAAAATCTTAAAATCTGAGCCTACCTCTAGTAACTCAACATAATTTTCTGATTGTGCAATCATACCATTTCTCATGAAAAATATTGTCTACATTATGCAAGAAATCCACTTTATGTGTACTAACAGTATAATGACCTTTCCATAAAGCGTGCCCTCAGACACACCTTACACATTTTTGAATCGATACATGTATCCAAAGACATCATCAAGCAGATAGATGTTATAGCTTTGAGAACTGCTCTGGCTAGCTGAAATTGCTGTTTCTGTCCACTACTGAGATTAATTCCTCGCTCCCATATTTCAGCCAAACTTTCAATTTCCATCATTTCCATATCCAGCAAGACCATACGACCTCTTTGTACCTCTCAGCATCCTAATTGTGCCAGAAACCTTCTTCATCTCTCTCATGATGCAGGACAGCAACGATGCCTTGCCAGGGAACTGGGACTAGTACTCCAGGTTGCGCTTGTTGGCGATAGCCATGACCACTGTGACAACGGCGATGGCGACTTCCGTGGTGAGCATGCCGGGGCTGAGATGTAGAGCAGGACGAGCACAACGGAGATCTGCAGAGACATCAGCCACAAGTTGTGAAGCTTGTACGCGATGTTGGCCACCAAGAACAGTGTTAAAAATCAGCACAGTTAGTTTTCTCCCTGGGCAAACATTTCATCAAATACCTTGGTTGCGTGCTTGACCCAGGCAATCCTGCAGCATTCAGATATCGCATTGGCTTTTGTCCTTGTCGGTTGCGATGTCATGGCATTCCAGCATCTCGCGCATCACCTCCCAGCACTGCCTGGACACGGCGCGGCGACGAGTGGACAGAGGGCGCACCGGTGCTCGGTCTGGAGCGCGCTGGAGCTGGGCAGCTGGGAGCACGGGGAGGCGCAGCCCTAGTGCGCTCTGGCGAACAGCAGCTAGTGCGCGGCACTGTGGTGGGCGGACCAGGAACAGAACGGCGGTGCGGGCCCGACGTGCGCGGGGGTGGACGGCAAGAAGCCAGACATGGCGGCCATGGCGCAGCAAGGCGGAGGCGAGGTGAGGCGCGGCAATCAGCGTGGACGGCGGCTGGCGAAGAAGCAGGGCGCGCGCGCGGCGCGAGCAGGAGAAGCCAATCGTCGCCGTGGACAGCGTGGTTGCGGCAGGACCAGGCGCACGGCCGGTGGCGCAGCGCAGCACGAGCGGGAGCGGCTATGGCGCGGCGAGGAGCATGGCTAGGGCACACGAGACGCAGCGCCGGAGCGGCAAGGAGCATGCGGCCGGCGCCGCGACTTTCGTCAGCGAGGCGCTGCAGCGGCGGTGCCGCAGTGGCCGAGAACGCGCGCTGGAGACCGGGATGGGGCACGGCAGGGGCTCAACCAGGAGCGGGACAGCGCAAGCGGAATCTGACCGTCGGAGAGCAGCAGGGCAGCGTGCGGCGGCCGTTGCCGTGGCCAGGCTTGGCCAACGCGCGAGCGGGAGGAAGCAGTAGGGCGGCATCGAGCAGTGAAATGAGCAGACGTGATGTTTCCTTCTGATAAGAACAAGCGGAGAAGAAGATAGTCGGGAGTGAGCGGTGGATTGACCGTGAGGGACCGTGTTGCTGAGAACAGAGGCAAGGCTTGGTCTGGATAGGACTGACTGGTGGGGCCTGTTGACAGGTGGGCCCCACATGTCATATAAATCCGTGGCTGCAGGTTTGAATATTTAATTTAACATAGCAAGTGATGCCTGAAAACCATCAAATTTTGTGTGCTAGCTAATTTGGATATGATGGACACAATGGTGCAATTTAGTTTACAATTTGACTGATCCCAATTTGCAAAATAAACTATCAGTGATAAACCCTTTTCTTTTTGCACCTTAACTCATATTTGAACTTGCTTAATTCAAGTTGAACTGATTTTCATTTCGAATCTAACTCCCTACTTTGATTTATAGTTTTACATAACTAGTTCATATTACAACCACGTTTGTAAAGTTTTTGTGAGTTCAAATGATTAAGTACTAATAATATTTTTAATGGCGGCCAGTTAGATTCTTGCGTAGGTTATATTTGAAATTTTTGAATTTAAAGTTTGAATTCAGAATCTCTATGTTGAAAACCAGCTCTGACCTCAAGAGGGATTTCATGATTTAAACTTCAGTTTGATTAGCACTAACATGTTATATATAAACACACATTATTTTGATATTAATCATGTGAATTATTTTAATATCGTTTATTAACTAACATAATTCATATGAGTTTGAATTCTCTAATTCAACTTAAAAATTTTAATTTCGCATTTTTGCATTATTTTTCTTCTCAATTGTGGGCTTTTACAACCCTTCTCCCTTAAAGAAATCTCGTCCTGAGATTCTAGTGAATGGAGAAGGGCGGGGCGAGTTATTGGTGTTATGACGTTAATTTTCACGGGTAGTTGGATGGAAGAACTCTTCGCTTGGTCATGTCGGTTCCTTGACGGTGTGGTTAGTCTGTAACAGTCTACTATACCACATCATCTTATTTCTTATGATATGAGTCTCCTTCCAAGTGATCTGAATTCAAGATACTCGATGTAGGCCACATTGAACTGTAGGGTCTAGGTCTTTTCTCTGTAAATCTTTGACTGTTTTTTGAAGTCTTCTTCTTTACTTTGAATGATGTATCATGTTTCCATAAGGAAGGCACGATCAACTCTATAGTCTTTGGCTTCTGTCATTGGTGTTCCCTTGAGGAATTTACTATCATATCTTGGGTTCGATATTCCACCTTTGCTCTTCGAATTTCTTGATCACACTGATGACTCAAAAAGAAGGTACAGCTATTCTTGATTCTCACTTTATTTAGCTGAGCCCTTAAAGGTTTAACTGAGTATTTTTCTCAAAGAGGCATCAAGGTGTACTATGAGATATAATCAATAAATGATTATCTCAACCAGTAAGTCAAATGAGGAATCACTTTCCACTGACATAAGAGAATTCAAGGTCTGGTTTCTAATATGTTATCAAAATACAAAAACACTCAATACATAAGGACTACAAGGTGGTTGGACAAAACAATGTCACCATGTATTAAAAGTCAAGAGGTATCATTAGCGTGACAATCAAGGGATAGTATCGCGAGTAGAGAAAATGCAAGGTTCTCACGAGGTTGAGAAGTTATAAGGAATCTCCTCACAAACTGGAAAATAGAAATTTCCAACAATCAAGGTACTTAAATCTCAACAAGCCAAGGAATAGAGACTCGACCGGTGTGTTATCAGAAGGGTGTCAAGTAAAGGTTTCCCTTGTAGTAATGAAGATGATGAATTAAGCAATTGGCGTTGCGAACGATAAAGTTGTTCACAACTCAAGAATATTAGACACTACTTAAGTATTTGAACAGGATTACATATTCTTGCTCAAGATTTAGTATTATCATGTTTCATGATGCATCACAAGTTGGATGATGGTGTGCATATGCAATGCAATCCTGGACGGGTAGAGATGCAGAAGGCATGATGCATTCATTCTTATGATTTGCGCAAAAACAGGTAAGACAATCCAAATAAGATAAAAAGTATCTCAGATATACAAGAATCGAGTAAACTTGGTCATGAAAAGTGATAGAAAAGGAATGCTACTTTCATATATAGACCAAGTTCGATGGTCTCAAAATAACAGTGTTAGGAAGAAGTTCCCAGAGACCTTTAACCACCAATTGGAAAAAGAAATTGCGGTGTATTAACAAAGGTTCAAGTTTCTCATTCCGAAGTGTTCTTAACCTACTATATCTACCTTTAAGTAGATGAGGTGGGTTACTCTCAGAAATAGCAAGGGGAGTAACCTTTGAAGAGAAAGTATCTAAAATCTACTTCGGTTGGTTTTAATAGGTGATTAACAAGGAATGTGGGAAATTTCACTACACTATCTTAACCTTGATACACTTGCATGTATTCTAATCACTGCTCTCTATCTTCAACTAACCCTATTGCTTCTGTTGATCCGCTGAATCATGTGTTCAGGAGAGATCCGCTAACTAAGTTATCACAATAACCTAGCATCACTAGACTTAGGTCGAGGCTGCTAGAGCTGTCTCTAATGATGCTTCGCCTAATCTTCTCCTCGATCAGGTCGTGGTGATTGATATCTTCTTTGATAACTCTGGTGAAATCGAAATCACCTTTCTTATGTGATGAATGAATCTGATGCTTGGAGCTGGAGTATCTTGAGGAGATACTCCCACTTGATTACTTGCTGTTGACGTGTTACAAAGTAACTCATTTAGTCATTAAATACTTAGGTTGCTCGAACGCTCTCCTTCCCTCTTAAAGTTTCGAGCTAGAAGAGCGGTAAACTTACTCAATTGATCTTCATGGGAAGGTAAAATGCAACTCGAAAAATTGAAACGTATGCCCACATCTACCACAAGATGCGATGTGACAAGATCACATAAATAGGACACAAACCTAATCAACCAGAGGAATGAGGTTCGATTGAGTCAAACACGCAATTCCACTAGTAAATAGTTGTGCCACAACACCTGTGTTGTGACGAAGTTTCTCGAGTTGAATTCGAGAACCAAAATCATACCTAAACCGAAATGTATCCAACCGATCACTTTTCTGTTGCAAACTGATTAGTATATACAAAACTTCGATTTTGGTCAAATAAAAGGAAATATTAGGTCTTGAGGTGAATTACAAAGTCGAAGTACACTTCAAGAAATGTCCAAGAAGTATTTATTTGCTTTCATATCATATTTCGTTTGCAAGTTACACTATTTTAAAGTTGAAAAATTTTTCTGCAATTTCAGCAGTACTTCCTTAAAAAGTAGCAGTTTTGATCCACATTTTCTATACAGTTCTGTTCCAAATCAGGAATTATTCTTATTTAAAAAGTTGTAAACCTTATATAAGCTTTCCAAAAAGTATTTATTTGTCTTCATATCAGTTCTGGTTTAGGAGATATGGATTTGTAAAGTGAGTTCAAATTTCAGCATTCAGTAAAATGTGTTCTGTCCAGATTTATCAGTCTGCATTCAAACTCAATTTTGAATATGCAGATACCCTTTTCAAGTCAGGAACCAATTACCTAAAATGTATCTAGCCCACCAACCTTTCTAAAGGTTATTCCTGTGACACTTTGGATCAAGGGTTTGCGAGTTATGGTAGTTGGAAACTGACTGTTTTTCTGGGCCAATTTTGACAGAATCTTCCCTAAAATGGGAGTTTGGCCACAATTTAAAACAGTCAACGATATACAAAATATGTAGAACATTCTTGTACAACATGGCAGCACATTACACCAGCTTCCCAGAAATACACCCACTCAACCTTTACCACCTTCATACATGTCGTTGCTCACAAAGTTTCAACCTAAGCATACTCAGTCCAGATTCTGAAGCAGCAGAACAGTTTCAATGAGCCCTCGAATTCCACCTTTATACATAGAGATTTAGCTTTGGGGTTCAAAACAAAGTTGGTAGAGGACTTTCTAAGATTTCTGGAAATGTATATATGTTGCTAAGTTACCTTTTAAAATTAAGAGATATGACTGGTTAAATTTCAGGTATTTTCTGGCTAAATCTGGTAACACCTAAACCTGTGCAGCAGTTTAGACTCAAGATTTTTAATTTTTATGAGTTGAATTTGGGAAAACTTTTAATTACAAAGTTGTAGATTATATTCCCCCCCCCCTTTCCAGAAAAGTATCCCACTAGTCTAGAGGATATTTCTAGGAAGAGATATGGTAAAATTACAGTGGCTGGTCAACTAAGTTTCAGAACAGTTGTGACTTTAGTAATTGTGCATTTTCACCTTCTTCCTATTGTTTTATGTCCTGGAGGTCTATATATGACTTTTAGAGGACTCCTTCCCCTTTCCATCCATGTCTAATAAAACTTAAATGGCCAATATTGCTAAGAGAAATGAACTTTCAAAGTTTATTGAAATTCCTGTCAGGACTAAACAGCAGGATCGGCTTTTGAGTCTTTACCTTTTTGGGAAGTGATCACCATTGTAAAAATTGGAAATCTGTTCTAAGGGTCAAGAGAGAACTTGTAGAGAACTTCACCACCTTTCCATATCTGTATCACACACCTTGGATGCTGGAAGTCTCACGGAGTTACGCCCCGAGAAAATTTCCGCAGCGCAGCTGTCAAAAACAGGATATCCCACTTTTTCCTTACTTATTTTGAACTCAAGTGTAGTTGAAGTAGTTTAAACCACTAGTTTGGATACTCCGACAAGTAATCAGATCAAGGTAAAGATTGATGCATCAAAGAACTCATGACGGTACTACGTTCCTCACCAAATAAAAATCCTAACCAGATTACCTCCGGCATATACGTCTTATAGGTGGCATTAGAATCGAACACTCGCAAACATGTTCTACTCGCAATACGTTTAACGCAGTTAGCGTACCTGCAGAAGACACACAATGTCCATTTCAAAGAATGCGCCACAAGGGCGAGCCATATGGGAAGCACGATAGGCAATCACAATAATATATCATTTCCAATCTAACGCCCTATATCATCCAATACAGGTCGTCCTCGAGGAGAACACGTCTCGAGAAACGTGGTCGTGTTTCAACACCACACGACTGGGGACCCGAGTAAAGCACGAACGGGTCATCACGGTTGGGAATTTTTTCAACCCAACAGATACCACCTACTGCCCCTACCTCACAAAGGCACGCCGATAGCGAGAGCTGTGCATGGCTCATTGAACATGAATTGTTCAAGAGTTGCATACTATCGCGTTTTTGACCATACAATGGGGTATCCATACTTTTGCCTAAAGCACGTTGGGGAGTAGCGTTTTCATATGTTCTCAGAACTATGAAATGGTTCAGGGACTCATATTAACTCCTGTGCCAAACCACGAGAGACAATCACTGTACTACCTCTCGTACGGGGGAGCTTACCGCAATTGATCCGTTTACGGCGGCATACCTTACCTCTTACCTGACGTCGGAGTGTCGTTACAGAATATAATAACAAATATGTTAGCTTGCCACCTTAAGTAACTATGCTAATATCAATCCTTATGTGGGCGTAGTATCGAATCCTCACTCGTAAGTCTATAGTTTTCAAAATATGTTCCTTTTCGGGTGCGCTATTCCCAATGTAGCTCTGATACCACGTTGTGAGGATCAGGGTCCACACAAAACAGGAATCACATTGGGTGGTGTCAGTCGTGCGATGCGACAACCAATAGCACAACACAGAAAAGAACAACGAACTCATAACATAAGTGAGCAACTTACATTAATCTAAGAATTTTATACAAAATAGCTTACAACAGTAGTGGTCGTATCCAACCCGTGGATACTCCACTCTAGCATCACAGAAGAAAGCAGCAGTGTCCAGAGCTTCCATTGGCTATATACCCCGATGAGGGCAAAGCCTAGAAACCCATCATAGCTATATGCCTGCAAAACTCGTATAAATGCAACCGTGAACACAAGACTCAACAAGACTTAACCGTCTCACTTAAGTATGGAACTCTACATGTTGGGAACCTAAGACATGAATTTAAACTGCAGTAAGTAAATGTTCATTATTAGTGAATCCTTGCTTCAGTTTTATAATAGCAGGTGAAGTTGCTTAGAATCATAACTTTAGTTCTACTATCAACTACTTCAACCAAGTTGCTTAACCATACAACAGGTTCCACCCAGTTCCAGTTGTTACTACGTCACAGCGCAGTGAACAAGTATGCTCCCTTCCGCGAGCGACGGTGATTCAAATCAAGATACACCCCGACTTGCACAACATACAAGCCCGTCTGAAAGAGGGGATCAACCAATTTTGTTGACGTCGTGTATGGCCACCTTTCACAAGACACCCAAGCATTGAACCGATCCCACCATCCTGATAGCAAGATTCACATGACGACCTATGCCATAGTGATCTCTGCTCTCCTCATGACGTGAGTGGTGATGTCTAAGACGGTGGGGTATGCGTCAATACCCAGGTTAACAAGTTACATCAGTTTGCTGGGTCCACTAGAGCCAGTATGCATCTGGTACATATTCAAACTTGTCCAACAGGGCCGCACACGGTACGGTCCTTAATCGATACAGATAGGAACTATGCTCACAGGACCATATCCTTGAGCATCCTAGCCTTCCTGTCCGGTCTCAGATTAATCATTTCATCCCATTTCTTTCCTCATCTTTCTTCCATCCATATTCCTCAAATTGAATATAGCAGCTGATATCATGTAAAGTCCTATTCTATCTAGACCACAAAGATTCTTGGGTCATGCATGTGGAGTATCATACATCCCTAAACTTAATGCACAATTACCGTCGTATAGATTATAAAAGCAAAACATATTAACAACTTAAATGCAAACCGGGGCTTGCCTTAGGTTGCGGCTAGTGTAAATGTCAATAAGTCAGGTTTGATCTTCTGATTGAAGCTTCTCGTCGTTTTCCTCCTTTCCTCGTCTTTGATGCTTCTTGGGCGAATCTTGCTCTTCTGTGCAACTTGGTCAATTCTTGTCCTTGATGCGGGGTCCATGCTAGTCCTCCTTCAAGTCGTGCTCCTTGCCATCTTCATCGTCCCGTGAACTATCGGTATCATTATGCACATATACAGAACAATGTAATTTAATACTTCATAATCTAGAATTCTAAAATACTAAAAGGATAATCTTTAAAGTAGAGGTCAAGAGAGGTCTTTGTTGATTTCACATAACACATGGAGAACATTGAATTCAGTCCGAAAAGATGCCAAGGCAAGATTTTTTTATGGCTATTCAATACACACATACATACAGAGAGGTTATCACAGATTTAATTTCTTAGTAATACATGATCCATTGGACTTGGGAATTTTACCGTAGATTTCATAGATACTAAGACAAGAATCAACTCATGCAACCTGTGCCTACTTGCTTTCTAGCAACTCAAGTTGTCGCTGACTCGACATCTGCAGCAGTTATTTTCTCATCTTCAGTAACAAGTTCTTCAATCAGTGAGATATAAGTGCTGTCATCAACTGAGATAGAACTTTTATTGGCCTCCACATCCTCCAGAATAACATTCCATGTTTCTAACAATTTACCAAGAGCATCTGAGCACCAGGTTTCCTCTTCACGCAGGTTATCGAGAACTGACTTGACAGCTTCTGATGTCAAAGCAGAAAGCTTGTTCCATATTGCATATGGACTTAAGTAGGTTATCAAAAAGTGAAGTGGTAGTCAAAGATGCCACTGAAAGCAGCGCATGGCAACAACTATAAACTCACTTTCACTTTCACCATTTCTAATCGATGCTGCAATGGAATCATGAGGTCCAATCCAGAAAACAGCAGCAGCTAACATGTGCATAAGGTGTTTAACATGTGCATCTTCATTATCATTAGGAAACACAGAGCCTGCCGAGGAGCAGTTGCACTATGAGCTGCAACAAAAATCTTAAAATCTGAGCCTGCCTCTAGTAACTCAACATAATTTTCTGATTGTGCAATCATACCATTTCTCATGAAAAATATTGTCTACATTATGCAAGAAATCCACTTTATGTGTACTAACAGTATAATGACATTTCCATTAAGCGTGCCTTAAGACACACCTGACACATTTTTGAACCGATACGTGTATCCAAAGACATCATCAAGCAGACAGATGTTATACTTTGAGAACTGCTCTGGCTAGCTGAATGTGTTGTTTCTGTCCACTACTGAGATTAATTCCTCGCTCCCATATTTCAGCCAAACCTTCAATTTCCATCATTTCCATATCCAGCAAGACCATACGACCTCTTTGTACCTCTCAGCATCCTAATTGTGCCAGAAACCTTCTTCATCTCTCCCATGATGCAGGACAGCAACGATGCCTTGCCGGGGAACTGGGACTAGTACTCGAGGTTGCGTTTGTTGGCGACAGCCATGACCACTGTGACAATGGCGATGGCAACTTCCGTGGTGAGCATGGCGGGACCGAGGTGTAGAGCAGGGTGAGCACAACGGAGATCTGCAGATACATCAGCCACAAGTTGTGAAGCTTGTACGCGATGTTGGCCACCAATAACAGTGTTAAAAATCAGCACAGTTAGTTTTCACCCTGGGCAAACATTTCATCAAATACCTTGGCTGCGTGCTTGACCCAGGCAATCCTGCAGCATTCAGAGATCGCTTTGGCTTTTGTCCTTGTCGGTTGCGATGTCATAGTATTCCAGCATCTCGCGCATCACCTCCCAGCGCTGCCTGGACACGGCACGGCGACGAGTGGACAGAGGGTGCACCGGTGCTCGGTCTGGAGCGCGCTGGAGCTGGGCAGCTGGGAGCACGGGGAGGCGCTGCCCTAGTGCGCTCTGGCAACAGCAGCTAGTGCGCGGCACTGTGGTGGGCGGACCAGGAACAGAACGGCGGTGGGGGCGCGACGCGCGCGGGGTTGGACGGCAAGGAGCCAGACATGGCGGCCATGGCGCAGCAAGGCGGGGGCGAGGCGAGGCGCGGCGCGGCAATCAGCGTGGACAGCGGCTGGCGACGAAGAAGGGCGCGCGTGCGGCGCGAGCAGGAGCAGCCAATCGTCGCCGTGGACGGCGTGGTTGCGGCAGACCAGGCGCACGGCCAGTGGCGCAGCGCAGCACGAGCGGGAGCGGCTATGGCGCGGCGAGGGGCATGGCTAGGGCACACGAGACGCAGCGCCGGAGCGTCAAGGAGCATGCGGCCGGCGCCGCGACTTGCGTCGGCGAGGCGCTGCAGCGGCGGTGCCGCAGTGGCCGAGAACGCGCGCTGGAGACCGGGATGGGGCACGGCAGGGGCTCAACCAGGAGCGGGACAGCGCAAGCGGAATCTGACCGTCGGAGAGCAGCAGGGCAGCGTGCGGCGGCCGTTGCCGTGGCCAGGCTTGGCCAACGCGCGAGCGGGAGGAAACAGTAGGGCGGCATCGAGCAGTGAAATGAGCAGACGTGATGTTTCCTTCTGATAAGAACAAGCGGAGAAGAAGATAGTCGGGAGTGAGCGGTGGCTTGACCGTGAGGGACCGTGTTGCTGAGAACAGAGGCAAGGCTTCGTCTGGATAGGACTGACTGGTGGGGCCTGCTGACAGGTGGGCCCCACCTGTCATATAATTCTTGGCTGCAGGTTTGAATATTTAATTTAACATAGCAAGTGATGCCCGAAAACCATCAAATTTTGTGTGCTAGCTAATTTGGATATGATGTACACAATGGTGCAATTTAGTTTACAATTTGACTGTCCCAATTTGCAAAATAAACTATCAGTGATAAACCCTTTTCTTTTTGCACCTTAACTCATATTTGAACTTGCTTAATTCAAGTTGAAGTGATTTTCATTTTGAATCTAACTTCCTACTTTGATTTATAGTTTTACATAACTAGTTCATATTACAACCACGTTTGTAAAGTTTTTGTGAGTTCAAATGATTAAGTGCTAATAATATTTTTAATGGCGACCAGTTAGATTCTTGCCTAGGTTATGTTTGAAATTTTTGAATTTAAAGTTTGAATTCAGAATCGCTATGTTGAAAGCCAGCTCTGACCTCAAGAGAGATTTCATGATTTAAAATTCAGTTTTATTAGCACTAACATGTTATATATAAACACACATTATTTTGTTATTAATCATGTGAATTATTTTAATATATCTTATTAACTAACATAATTCATATGAGTTTGAATTCTTTAATTCAACTTAAAATTTTTAAGCTCGCATTTTTGCATTATTGTTCTTCTCAATTGTGGGCTTTTACATACTGGACATCTTCTCGAAGACCGACGCAAAGTCAATTGGATAATCTACGCATAAAAAGTGGCTTGAACTTCGTGAACTGGTTTCGTGGACATGTAATTTTCTATTCGTCCGTTCTTTTTTAATCATAGGTCATATGTCTGTCATAAGATGCTAACCTTTTGTATTGTCGTATATGTAGTGTATAAAGGATATCAACATCTCAGATGACTTGAGATAGATATCACATAGTCAATTGAAAGCCTGAGAATTTTTTAACTATCACTGGTTTGATCCAGCATCAGTCACACGAGTGGATGATTTTGGAATGGTGGAGGTCAACCACAAGTCGTGGTATACAACCCGTAACAACAATGTTATATTTTCGCATCAGGTGGAACAAGTGTACTATTTATCCTAACCCAAGTTTGAAAAAATATTGGATTGTATATAAAGTTAACCATGAAGCGCACCCTCATCGTTGTGATGAGTACATAGAGAATTAGGAAGACAATGATGAAGGTTATTATCAAAATGAAGTCGAGGAAGTAGAATATTTTAGGATATCTTCCGGGACAGCACTTGCAGAAATAGCTAGTGTTACTCTAGAGTTAATGTCTGAAGAATAAGTCGGCCCTTTGGGAAAATGTCTTCAGCAATTGTTGACGTTTTTTAACGCCACAGATCATCTCTAGAAAGAGATGGGGTCCGTAAGTGCACGGAAACTATCGTGTAGTATTTCACCCAAGAGTATTCCCAAAGGTATCGTATTTATCCCAAAGGAAGGCAACAGAGTAAAGTAAACACTACTCTTATGATCAAACTATGGAATACTAATTATTTATCAAGACAGGGTTAAGTTGATAATATTGGTAGTGTGACACACACCTAAGCAATCTAGTCTAAGGGTAAGGTTGTCCTAGCGAGGGTTAGACTACGAGACGGAGATACTCCTACTATGCTCTAATTACTCATATACATAGCCTAATAAAGCACATATGAATATGCTAATGATGAATACTAGGGCTTAGTGGTCCAACATATCAGGCACGGGTTTACCTCTAGTAATACTAGGCGACTCCCGCCAAGAGCCTGTGGCATAGTCGAATGTGGAGGATTACAAAAGACAGATAGGACTGTCACCACCTTTTGCCTACCTCTTCAATCCATGGGTCTATGAGACATCCAATGCTACCTAACTATCCTAGCACCATACTAGCTTATTAAGTAAATACCTAAGGGGTCGCGACACAAGCCACCCTAAGGCAATGAACTAATTCATTATTGAACCAATGTTGAGACCAAGCACTAACATATTCATATTAACATTATCATTTTGTTACCTAATTAGACTATAGTGGTGGTGTATGATGTTTTATGATAACATGATAATGGAATTATGTATAGTTCATAACAACATCTACACCTAGCACATACATGGACTCCACAACCAAACAAGGAATGCTTTCCCCAAGTATATAAGTAAATAAAGAATAATAATGATATTATTATAAAGCACAAAGTCACAAATACAAGAGAAGATACATGAGCCATGCCTTTCCCAATTTGGACTTGGGACTAGAGGCTCCTCTCTACAGCCTAACCTCCACTAAGGAACTAGGAGAACTAGTGTATATAATAGAGTGATGCTCAAGTGGTGTGTGTTGAAGTAAGGGGTCCTATTTATAGCTTGGAGAAGGGTCGGTTCCCACCACCAAAAGCGCGCAAATCAGTCACCACTGACTTCTTCAAGCCAGGAGGAGCCAACACGTGGCATTTGACCGCGTTTGGCACCAAGAACTAGTTGGTCGACTAGTGGGACCGGCCGACCTGGTCCTGACTCCAAACGACCAGTTCTTTCTCTAGGTGACTGACAAGTGGATCCCATTCCATGATATGGGTGCTACACCGTTGGATGGCCTCGGATACTTCTGTTTGTGGGCCTTGATCTATGTGGTGCCACGTGTCGATGCTTGATTAGCTGGGATGATATTTTATAGGATCCATCCTCTTGTTTCACTTCAACTCTGCATAAAATGCCTGCATCCACTACTTTCTCCAAGTACAAGTGGAAATAGGTTAAATAGAAAGGTGATGTGGGTAAGAAATAATATTTCCTTCACATAATTCAGTTATATTGATGGGTGAGATTGGTATATAACAACCATCAACAAACTACCCAAAGCTTATCCTTTGCTCATCCTGAGTAAAGTTAAGACTTTAGGTTGATGATCAGAAGTTGCTATAATGTTCTATTTTTCAAAAGTACCATGTGCACAATAAAATACTATACCTAGTATTACAAAAATTGACATGGTACTTCACCCATCTTAAGTCATTATGGGGCTTATACCATCTCCAATTCATAGGTGGTTGAATGATAGAACAGCAAATGGAGCACACATACCCTAGAAATCAAGTTCCCCTCAAATCCCGAAGAGTTCAATTCAGATTATAAGTACCTTAATTTGATTCTCTCAAGTCTCTCTTTTATGTGTAGTGGAAATATATACTCACCAAGGCATTTTGCCTAAATTCATCATACCTCTATATAAGGCTTGTATGTGGAGCTTCGTAAGGAATATAGTATGCATATTTGCAACACATAATATTGCTAAGTCAAAAGAGTAAGCCTTAGGAGAAATCAATTCAAAACATTTTGATTCAAGACTTGTGCATGTGTGATGCAATGGAGTGGATGTGGATATTTGAGATGACTCCTTTTCTGAGTGTGTTCTCTTATTTTGTAGGGATGAAACATGGCTAATTTTTTTCCTTTTTTTTTTCTCATGCTTTTGATGTAAGCATGCTTTTTCTTTGTAGTCATGTCTTCTACTCCCTTTTTATGCAAGAAATTTTGGAGAGAGCACTAATCATGAAGGGTATGGAGTTTCTCTTTTATTGTGGAATGGTGGTATGGTGGAAATTGTCTTACTTCTAGTGTAGAAGTATAGCATGTGCAAGTGAAGTCTTGAATTCAAAAAGTAATGAATGAAATCTCACATAGGTCTATACTAGTTTGACAAAGATCAATGTGAAGACAATTATCATATGCATAAGGTTTATCAATGTGATGTATCATATGGCTTTGGTAGGTATTTCCAATCAAATGAGGATAATTTAAATCTTTTAGAATTGCTCCGGAAATCAAAATTTCACTTTTAAACTAGGAATAGCAGCCCTATCACTATATCATATCTCACAACAACTTAGAATGGATTAAGCTTTTGTTACCCACAATTTCTAAATCAAGGCAAAAGTAATTCTAGCCAATGAAATCAATATTTTGGAGAGTAGTAAGTTGTGAACTAGGGACGTAGGAAAATTAAAACAGAGCAACTATTCATCATTTCATCTATGTGAATTCCAAATCATTCTTACTGCACGTCTTTTATTTTATTTTCAAAGCAAATCTACTCTACTTATTTTTAAGTTTTTTTATATGCAAGGTGGATGATGGAAAATAAATATGCAAGGGTTGTGATACAAGTTACATCAAGTGGGGGTCCTCCCCCAAGCTTGTTCTTGGTCATGGTCTGCGATAGGGGTTGAAACCCTAACGCCGGATGTAGGCCATGAGGTTGGCCTAACCTTGCTGCAGCATAGCTTTGACAATGGAGGGTTGAGTGTCGATGTTGAGTTTCCTTCCATGGGTTTTACGAGTGTGGTTGAGGAGAGTGTTGTCGATGTCGCTCATTCACACTTCAAGGTTTTCATAGGTTCGATGTACCTTGTTATTTCTTTGGCTAAGGTAATAATAACCCTTGGCTATAAAGAAATAATGTGCACTCAACATGCGTTGAGTGTGTTCCGTCATTCTTTGGCTAAGGTGTATCGTACCTTCTTGCCATAAAGGAATAACTTGTACTCCTCATGCATTGGGTGTGATCCGTCATGCCTTGTCTAAGGTAATGATACCCTTGAGCCACAAAGGAGTGACATGTAACCAACATGTGTTGAGTATGATCCGTTATTCCTTGACTAAGGTACAACACACCTATAACCACAAAAGGATGATGTGCACTCAACACGGGTTGAGTGTGATCCGTTGTTCCTTGGCTAAGGTATAAAACACTTTCTGGCCACATAGGAACAGCTTGCACCCAATATACATTGGATCTGTTCTTGTCATTATCTGGTTAAGGTATATCATGCCTTTTATCCACAAAGGTATAACTTACACCCAATGATGGTGGCAATTCCCTTGATCTTGAATGAGTGCTTAGAATAGTTGAGAGCATAATTCTCTCACATATTTGTAGCAGCCCATTGGTTGCTCACAGAGGGTTTCCATGTAAAATATCCGGCATCATATAATTATGGTTGACCTTCGGAATTAATTTCTGATAGGTAGAAACCATCCTAATTTACTCCTTGGCCAATAGATATTGAAATAAAATCCTCTTAGGGTTTCCAACAATCAGATCTTTGAATGCCTGCGTAGTTATTTTACTCATGCAAACTTCCTCTCTATGATAGAGATGGATGGCTAGCTCCCGATACTTGTACAAATGAATTTTCAGGTTATGTAACCGAATCTTCATTTGTACGCACGGGGAAGAACAAGACCAAAGATGCATTGGATCCAATTTCCAGTGTATCCATGAAAAATGTATGAATCATTGCTAGGAGTGGGGCTTTATGGATAAATCAAGTTGAACATTTTCTAAAGCTCCTACTCATAGCAATGCAAGTGATATAAATACACTATATGGATCCCATCTTGTAAAATTTCTAACCATCATAGTTTTTTTTTTCACAAGAGCAATTATTTATCATTTGGGTCATGGTAATCAAGATTCTCAATTTTATCCTCCTGAACATTTTTTAATTTCTTGCCTAGAAATCTGAAGTTTAGTGTTCTATGCATGAATGAGATTCAAATCAAAATTATGGACATCACTATTCCTAGGTTGCTACATACCAATTCAACCATTAAGTAATTCCATAAGCATTATCTAGGCAGAAAATGTCTAAGTCAATTTTAGCAATGCTTATGAAATTCTAGGTACTTGTTTATATTTGTTCCTGTCAGAGTCTGGTTCCGGCAATTCTCCCGGCATTACTATTAGTAGACCATGGAGTTTCTTAGTTCGGTTAGAGCGCGAAGAGATTGAGGACAAGATGGCGATGTGACACGAGGATTTACATGGTTCGGGTCGTCTGAGCGTAATACCCTACTCCACGGGTGTGTGTTGTTGTTGTATTGAGCGTATGAGCGCTAGTGTGGGATCAGAGTGTCTGGAAGAGTCCCCTGTGTACCGCTCGACCAGTCCTTTTATAGTACAAGGACTAGCCGTTACATCATCAGCCTGGCCCGACATGTGGCCCTAGCGGTTACTGATGTTTAATACACAGTTAATGTACTTAATTCCCCTTAACAGCGTGGTAACCCACCTTGATGGTGGCGTTACTTGTATTAAGAGTCCTGTGATCGTGTTTCATTAAGATAGCATTAATGACACATAATCAGGTCTTGAAGTCTTTAATATTCCTTGAAGGTCCAAGCCGTTGGAGGTCCACCAATCTGACTGTTGAGGTTGAAGGTCCAGCGGTTGGACGTGTGGCAGCTCCGGAGCTTACCGTCTTGGACGAGTAGGTCCGGTGCTGTTGTACACGTGTTGGTACCGAGAGCTTCCATCTATCGGGGGTTAGGTCTGGGTTGCCACACAGGTATCTAGTCCGGAGCTTTCCCATGTATGGAATGTAGCTCCGGTTTTATGATACTCGTTGCGGCACTGGGATTAACCATATAAGGGAGGCAGGTTCAGTTCCATGTGACATGTGGGGCCTTCGGAGGTCTTAAACTCAGATAGGTGAAGTTCCTTTGCGCTCTTTGCAGTTCCAAGGGGTATCCGGTACGCAGGGTACCAACAGTGGCCCCCTGGGCCCACCTCTGGGAGAGACCTTTTGGATTAAGTCATTCTGCCGGAGGTGGGTCCATCTTTCGATTTCTGCGCCGTGTCTTCAAGGGTTTTTGGATATGCCGTTGAGGTGGTGGTTCGCAGTTAAACCATCGCCGTGTGGCATCTTCAGGATGCGACAGGTGAGATCTGCGCGTGCGGATCTCACGCAATTGAAGGTCGCCGGTTGTCAATACGAAAACCGTATCGGTTCTGTGCGCCCTGTCAAGCCGCCGCCCTCGAGTTTCCCGCCTCTCATCATGACAACTGTTCGCCTGGGGTAAGGACCTCGACTTGATTGTCTAGGTGGCCCCGGACCCCCTTGTCATTGGCAGGGTGAAATTTTTGAACTATATCCTTGGCCCTTCTACGGTTTTCATCCAAGCGTTGCAGGGGTGAAAGTGCATCTAGGAATCCCTTGTGGGTTTTGGATGATTTATGACAATCAAATGAGATCCTAACCACTTTGTTGAGATGATCATAGGTTTTAATGGGAAAATAAGCAAAGTGCCAAAAAGAAGGAAGAATGAGGAGCAATGTGGAAAAGAGCTCAAGGAACAAGTGTAGTAGATCATTGTGTATGGAGTGTGTTAAGGAAACACACCCCAAGAGCTCAAACTCAAATAAGCACACACATTGCACAAATTTATACCGGACCGGACTAGTCCGATTGACACCGGACTAGTCCGATATCTTTCTGCACAAGATTGGACAATTTGATATCACCACGAACTAGTCTGATATCTCTCTGACTAGAATCAGACTAGTCCTCCCCAGTGCGGACTAGTCCTCAGAACACTTCACAAGTTGCACAAAATCGGGCAAGTCTGATACACAACAGACTAGTCCGATATCATTCTGATCTAAATCGGACAAGTCTGATATTGGCACGGAATAGTCCGAAAACCCTCTGACCTAAATCGGACAAGTCCTCCAAGTGCGTACTTGTCACCAAATTCACTTAGGATTTCACTGATCCGGACAAGTCGATGACTATCGGACTAGTCTGAAGATTTCCAGAAGCGAAATCAGACAAGTCCGCTCCTAGCTGCACTAGTCCGATATTTCGGGACACTTAGGGTTTGCTACACACAGCACACCAGACTAGTCCGGTGTCCACCATGGACTAGTCCGATCTTCCTAAACCCTAACGGTCACTTTTAAAAACCCCATATAAATAGGTGTGCACGGCCCAACTTTAACATCTCTCTACCCCCTGCGCCGTCACACCTTCCAAGAGCCTCAAAAACACATCTCTCCAGGAAATCAAAAGCCACAAAGATCAATCCCTTGAGGATCACTTTGGAACATTGGAGAGACACAATTCATCACTCTTGAGCTCTTGGTTTGATTCTAGCAATAATCACTATTTGAGATCGTCTTAATTCTAGCAATAATCACTATTTGTCTATACCTCTAGGAAAAGACCCACACTTCAATGGAAGTGATTACTCAATGTGGAGGCAAAATATGAAAATGCATCTAATTTCTCTCAATCCAAGTTTATGGCATATTGTGTGCACAGGGATAGATATCCCGGACGACGATGAAGAGCTTACACCAAGCCAAGAGCAGGCAATTCATCGAAATGCTCAAGCCGTGACAGTCATTACCTCTTCGCTCAGTCGGGACGAGTTCACCAAGGTGGATGGACTCAAGATTGCAAAGGAGATCTGGGACACGTTGCAAACTGCACATGAAGGTGATCGTCATGTGCGTGATGCAAAGATTGAGATGATCGAATGCGAATTGGGAAGATTCGCTATCGAAGAAGATGAATCGCCTCAAGATATGTACAACCGACTAAAGACGCTCATCAACAAGGTTCGATCATATGGAAGCAAGAAGTGGAACGACCATGAGGTGGTGAAGCTCATCCTTAGAGCTTTCATGCCTTGCAACGTCACCCTATGCTCAATGATTAGAGAAAGCCTCAGATACAAGAGAATGACTCTGGATGAGCTACTTGGAAAAATCATCAATTTCGAGATGATGGAAAAGCAAGCAAAGCATGTCAAGGAAATTGCCGATCTCACCTCAGCAAAGAAGAAAGGGGTTGCTTTGAAGTCCACCCTCAAGCCCTTATCTAAAGAATCGCGAGAAGCTCAATTAGAAGAAGACAGTGACGATGAGAGCAGTGACTTGGATGAAGATAACATGATACTGTTCATGAAGAAAGAAGATGATGAAGACAAGACAAGGCGCTAAATCAAGTGAAGGGAAGTACAAGGAAAGATCGAAGTCAAAGTTGAGGCGGGCATGCTATAATTGAGGTGAGTATAGCCACTTTATAGGTGATTGCCCATATGAAGAGAACAAGAAGAAGACCAAAGAAGCCAAGCCTCAACCCAAGAAATTCTTCAAGAAGAAGAAACAAGCCGAACAAGCGCATATAGGGAAAGAGTGGGACTCAAATGATGAGTCCTCATCGGAAGAAGAAGAAGAGATGGCTAGCATAGCCATTGAGAAGACATCCAAGAAGTCCACTTTCTTCCCTACACTCGGCGCATGGAAGGGGAACAACACTTGCCGCATGGAAAAGGAAGGTAAACGTAAGGTAACGACAGAATCCTCTTCCGTACATTCCTATTCTAGTGATAGTGAAATTGCTAGCGATAATGAAGACATGCTCGTTGGACTAGATAAGAAAACTGCCACAAAAATGAAATTTTTACTTGATCAACTTGTTGAGAAGGAAAGGTTGATACATCATCAAGAAGACATGATTATCTCCCAAAAGGAGGAATATGTCGAACTTGACAAACTTCTAGAACTTGAAAAGGAGCGAAGCAAGTCGCTAGAGCTTGAATTAGCTTCAAGCAAAGAAACTTGCTTGGAGTTAAGCGACTCAAATGCTACAATCAAGAAAGAACTTGCTAATCTAATCAAGGATAACAAGATCCTTGAGGTGCAAGTTGAGTCACTCAAGCAAGATGACCCTTCATCCTCTTCAAGCTCACCTTCTCAACACATTAAAACTGAAGTTGCTTCTACTTGTACATGTGGTAAAGTTGACACCAGTTTGAAAGACAAGTCAACCTCTACCGAAGACAAGCATCCTGCACAAAATGGTATATCTGACAAGGAGAAGATCAAATATGCATGTAGTGCATACTTGGTCACAAGACCTCCAAATGTCAAATATGGCATTGGTTACTCTTATGGTGAAAAGCAACATGCTAGAAGCCATAAAAATAACAAGGAGAGCAATGTCTTTGTAAAGAGAAGACTCTCTCAAACTAGAAAATCCAAAATTAATGAATCCAACATGCATGATCACCAGACTAGTCTGGTTGGGATTCATACAAGTCCGGTCCTCCGGACAAGTCCATTCTCACAGACTAGTCTTGTGTATAAACAACAACAATTGCTATTTAGAACTTTCGATGCATCTTATGTCTTAATGAGAAGTAATTATGGAAAAGTTTATGCTCATTATGTTGGGCCACGCCATGGGAACACCAAGTCTCATGTGTGGGTGACCAAATCCCTTGTGACTAACCTAAAAGGACCCAAGCAAGCTTGGGTACCTAAAACCAAGGCATAATTTGTTTTTGCAGGCTTACTCCTCTGGTGGATCTAAATGGGTGCTAGACAGTGGCTGCACCAACCATATGACCGGAGAAAGAAGAATGCTCGTTGAGTATGAAGCAAATGAAGATCCAAGCGAGGGCATCTACTTTGGAGACAATAGTCAAGGAAAGGTGCTCAGTACTGGTAAAATTGCCATATCACCACAACACACTCTTTCTCATGTATTACATGTTGATTCCTTAAATTATAACCTGCTGTCCATATCTCAATTATGTGACAAAGGTTATAATTGCTTGTTCACTAACGAGGGTGTGATCGTCTCTAGGAGGAGTAATGGTTCCACTGCATTCAAGGGTATGTTAAAGGGAAAGCTTTATCTTGTTGACTTCAACAAGGATAAAGCCGAACTTGACACATGCTTGATTGCAAAGACCAACATGGGTTGGCTGTGGCATAGACGGCTAGCACATGTTGGTATGAGTAATCTTCAAAAACTCCTCAAGGGCGATCACATCCGAGGTTTGAAGGATGTTGTTTTTGAGAAAGACAGGCCTTGTAGCGCATGCCAAGCCAGGAAGCAAGTTGGAGCACCTCACCCCGCAAAGAACGTCATGACTACAACAAGACCGCTCGAGCTACTTCACATGGACTTATTTGGTCCAATTGCTTACATAAGCATCGACGGTAACAAATACGGTTTAGTAGTTGTTGATGATTTTTCTCGCTTCACTTGGGTTTTCTTTTTACATGATAAGTCAGAAACACAAGGAATACTCAAGAAGTTCTTCAAGCGAGCTCAAAATGAATTCTCATTGACAATCAAGAACATTCGAAGCGACAACGGCACGGAGTTCAAGAACACACATGTGGAGGAGTACCTAGATGAAGAAGGCATAAAGCACGAGTTTTCAGCTCCATACTCCCCTCAACAAAATGGAGTTGCCGAAAGAATGAACTGAAACCTCATAGAGATGGCAAGAACAATGCTCGATGAGTACAAGACCTCGGATCGATTTTGGGCAGAAGCGGTCAACACCACTTGCCACGCCATAAATCGACTTTATCTTCATCGATTACTCAAGAAGACATCCTATGAGCTACTCACCGGTAACAAGCCTAATATTTCATATTTTCGAGTTTTCGGTTCCAAATGCTATATTTTGAACAAGAAGCCTAGGACTTCAAAGTTCGCTTCAAAGTCCGATGAAGGTTTCTTGCTTGGTTATGATTTGAACACTTACGCCTATCGTGTCTACAACAAGACCTCCGGACTTGTTGAAGTAGCATGTGACGTAGTGTTCGATGAAACTAATGGCTCCCAAAAGGAGCAAGTTGATCCATGTGTGCTAGATAAAGAAGAAGCTCCTTGTCAAGAATTGAGAAGAATGGCGTTGGGCGAAGTTCGACCACAAGAGCCACCTATACATATGCATGAGGAAAACGAACCACAAGAGGAGACCAATGATCAAGGGGGAGCTTCCATACAAGATCAACCTCAAGAAAGTGAAGATGATCAACAAGTCAACGAGGGCAACCATTTAGGGGGAGAAGAAGATGAACATGAAGATTCAAGACAGCATGTGCCACACCCAAGAGTACAGCAATGCGTCCAAAGGGATCACCCAATCGATAACATCATCGGTGACATCCAAAAGGGAGTAACTACTAGATCTCGCATAGCTAATTTTTGTGAGCATTACTCGTTTGTGTCCTTCTTGGAACCACACAGGGTTGAGGATGCATTGAAAGATCCGGATTGGGTAGTGGCCATGCAAGAAGAACTCAACAATTTCAAAAGGAACAAGGTGTGGGAACTAGTCGAAAAACCCAAATCCAACATCGTCGGCACCAAATGGGTTTTCCGCAACAAACAAGACGAACACGGGGTGGTGACAAGGAACAAGGCACAACTTGTGGCCAAAGGGTATTCACAAGTCGAAGGTTTGGATTTCGATGAAACCTTTGCTCCCATAGCTATACTTGAGTCCATTAGAATATTACTTGCATATGCTACTCACTATGATTTCAAGCTCTACCAAATGGATGTGAAAAGTGCCATACTCAACGGACCAATCAAGGAGGAGGTGTATGTGGAGCAACCCCCCGGGTTTGAAGATGAAGAGTTCCCTGACCACGTATTTAAATTTCGTAAGGCTCTCTACAGCCTCAAACAAGCTCCTAGAGCTTGATATGAGTGTCTTAGAGATTTCTTAATTGAAAATGGCTTTAAGATCAGTAAAGTAGATTATACATTATTTACAAAGAACTTTGACGATGATCTCTTTGTTTGTCAAATCTATGTTGATGATATAATCTTTGGTTCAACTAACAAATCTTTTTGTGAGGAGTTAGTAAAATTATGACAGACAGGTTTGAGATGTCTATGATGGGAGAGCTAAAGTACTTCTTGGGATTCCAAGTGAGGCAACAAAAGGAAGTGACGTTCATAAGCCAAACTAAGTACACTCAAGACATACTCAAGAAGTTTGGGATGGACAAGGCGAAGCCCATAAAGACTCCCATGGCAACGAATGGCCACTTGGATCTCAATGAAGATGGACCTAGTGTCGATCAAAAGGTATAATGCTCCATGATTGGATCTCTACTTTATTTATGTGCATCTAGGCGAGATATTATGTTGAGTGTATGTTTGTGTGCAAGATTTCAAGCCAATCCTAAGGAGTGTCACTTGACAGCCGTAAAAAGGATCTTGAGATATTTAGTTCATACACCCAACCTTGGTCTTTGGTATCCAAAAGGCTCCAAATTCAATCTCATTGGTTACTCCGATGCAGATTATGCCGGATGCAAAGTAGATAGAAAAAGTACCTCCGGTACATGCCAGTTCCTAGGTAGATCCCTAGTTTCTTGGTCCTCCAAGAAATAAAACTCCATTGCCTTATCCACAGCCGAAGCAGAGTATGTTGCAGCCGTGAGTTGTTGTGCACGACCCCTTTGGATGTGACAAACTCTAAGGGATTAC
Organism: Tuctoria greenei; assembly: GCA_036927565.1. Lineage (NCBI taxonomy): Eukaryota > Viridiplantae > Streptophyta > Magnoliopsida > Poales > Poaceae > Tuctoria > Tuctoria greenei. The sequence continues at coordinate 192,136,883 of JAYESD010000002.1, read as the reverse complement.
GGTTACAATATGAACCGTATTCCACTCCTTTGTGATAATGAGAGTGCCATTAAAATTGCCCATAATCCAGTTGAGCACTCTAGAACCAAACACATAGACATCCGACATCACTTCTTGAGAGACCACTCCATGAAAGGAGATATAGCCATTTCCCATGTCAACACCGAAAAGCAATTAGCCGACATATTCACCAAGCCACTTGATTAAAAATGCTTTTGTGAGCTTCGAAATGAACTAAATATCCTTGATGCTCGGAATGTGGCTTGAAAATTTGCATACCTGTATGAATTCTTCAAAATATGTTGATTGGATTGTGAAAATCATCTCTCTCAATTTTCTCCGAAAAACTATATCAATTACTAGATCTTGGTGAATTATGGTCATTGCTTGATTGTTGTATGCTTACTGATCATATTCATCAAGATTATTTGATTTGTTTTGCCTCCCTATTTTCTAAATATGTACCTTCGAATATATACGAATGGGCTAAGAAGTTCTTCCCTGGTGACCACGGACTAGTCTGTGGTTACCCGGACTAGTCCGCCCATGCAGACTAGTCCGCAGAGTGCTGGTTAGGCCGGACTAGTCTGACAGACCACAGACTAGTCCGATATAGCCTCTAGAAAAGTTCGGACTAGTCCGATCATTTTCGGACTTGTCGGATTTTTCGTGTCCTTAACCCTAGCCACCGCCAAACCCTAATTTCCTCACGCCCACACTTGCCTCAAGCTTCCTCTCTCCACGCTCGAGCTCCCCAAGGCGATTTTGCATCTCCTCCATAAAAAAGCTCCACATTTGGGTGGAAATCAAGCTTCCTTGCTCAAGGATTGAAGTTCGCGGACTTGTCCGGCCTTCAACACCCTCCTCTCCGAGATTCAAGCAATTTTTTGGTAAATTTTCCCCCAAACCCTAGAAATCTCCATTTTCTTCATTGTTGATCGAAAAGCCTAGCTTCTTTCACCTAATACTAGTGTCCTTGATGTATTACATTGCTGTTGGGCTAGTTTTGCATTGAGCAACTACATTCATCTCAGAGTTAGGGTTCTTGAGGATGAATACCGGACTAGTTCGGTCCATGCACGGACAAGTCCGGTCACCCGGACTAGTCCGTGCCTGTACACCCGACTTGTTCGATTTTTTTGAACTCAAACCTAACCTTTTACTTCCTCAATGCAATTCCTTGTTATCCATTCTCACCCATACCTTGTGCAATCCATTCTCAGGGCATGTCGAACTCTCACGACAAAGTTTCCAACTTCAAAGCCGAGATGGAACAAGAAGCCCTGCTTCGGTCCTCGACGGACAAAAGCAAGAAGTGACCTTCCGAACCAGCCCCCTCTCCTCCTCAGTCTCAAAAGAGGGTGGCTCGACGAAAGGTGCCTGCTTCCAGGGCTTCCGCTGGTGGTGGCCCTAGCTTGGTGGGTGCTCGCCTAGCAAAAGGAAAAGGCAAGGGGATCGCGACAGGCCCGATTGGCCCGCTAAAGATGTCAGCTCCGAAGCAAGGGGCTCGGGATCCCGCAGAAGAAAGGTTCAATGGGAAGGGCAGCAACTTAGCGGCAAAATTCCGAAATGTTGATTGCTACAGCCTTCCGAAGCAAGCTGCCGATGGAATATTTTGGAGCAATTTCCATGTAGATTTCTACAAGTCTGTGTACCACCCCATGAAGACACCTATAGTGCGCAACCAATGGATTGATTGGGCACACTTTGAGAAGAAGGGCTGCTCACCGTTTGTTGATTTGGTGGAGGCAGTTGAGAGGCATGGCCTGAAGGATCTCTTTGCCTTCAGGAACAATTGGAATGATGAGTTCATCGCGCAATTCTTTGCGACTTGCCATTTCTCAAGTGATGATGAAGAGAGTGTTACTTGGATGACTCATGGATCCAAGTACAGTATAACTTATGAAGACTTTGCAAGCCTGCTACACATTGACACCTCAAGCAATGACTGCTTAATCATTCACAACATAGGTGTCATTGAGAAGGATAAGATGAAATTCCTCTATGAGCCAAACTCCAAGTTCAACCCTCCCTCCACAAAGAACATGAAACCTTTCTTTGTGGTCTTGAACAGAGTTCTGAGGAAGACAATTGCCCCCATGAAGCCTTTCTTTGTGGTCTTGAACAGAGTTCTGAGGAAGACAATTGCCCCCAAGGATGGGGATGCTGGGAGTGTGCAGGGCTATCTCTGAACCTTGATGAGGGTCATAAGCAAGGACCGCAAGTTTGATGTGGCTGACTATATCTGGAACGATATGGTCAACATCTCTTGCACACCCAATAGGTCATATGGCTATGCTCTGTATCTTATGTTCATGATTGAGAAGGTCACTGGCATTGAATTTGTCAAAGATGTGGAGCACCTTCCCTTAAGGCCCCAGATGCCTCAAAAGGCAAACATACAGGCTGCTCCATCTCCAGCCTCCAGTCCTAAGGCTCCGATAAGAGGAAGTGGAGATGCTAGGGCTGCCCCTTCCACTAGGGCAGCTCCTCAAAAGGGATCTGCAAGTGGCATCTTCAAATACTTGGCTGCTATCTTTGCTTCCTGCAAAAAGGCCGAGGTGAAGGCCCACAAGCTTAACAAGAGAAGGAAGGAAGACATGAAGAATGTCAAGGCAAATGTGAAGCAGATTTGCCAGAAACTGGAGACCGAGCCCATTGGATCTCCAGTAATCTCTGATGATTCCGACTCTGACTACACTGAGCTTGGGCCCTTGACTCCCTTCGAGCTTGCCTACTTTGGCATTGGGGGCTTGAGTGGCTCCGCACCTCCTCCTCCTCCTCATCAGCTCGAAGACGAAGATGAATACGATGAGAGGACCGACAGCGAGGCTTGAAGACTTTAGGTCCCTCCTCTCCTTCTTTTTGGTGTCTTGATGCCAAAGGGGGAGAGATTGAGGGGGAGTCTTAGGTCTTAAGCTATAGGATGCGAGGAGAGAGCTTCCTTTGTGTTTTTTGTCTATTTTGTGGATTGTAAAACTTTTTCTATGCTCTTATGATAATTATGGTCTTGTGATGCAATGTTTTGAACTACTTGTCAAGTAATTGATGAAATATGTGATTTTGCTCTTAGAATGACATATATGCTTGTTGTTGGTGTGTTAATGTCAATTATGTCATTCTCTTCATGATTATTGTTTCAATGCACTTAGTTAAGCATCCCACCATAAGGAATGCACACATAGATCATGTATTTATTGCTTGATGTATTTTAAACTCATATGTGCATACTTCATGAAAATCTCAACTTTTTGTCATATTTTGTGAAATCTCAATTGGTTGTCATCAATCACGAAAAAGGGGGAGATTGAAAGTGCATATAGGAACCCCTTGTGGGTTTTGGATGATTTATGACAAGCAAATGAGATCCTAACAACTTTGTTGAGATGAGCACAGGTTTTAATGGGAAAATAAGCAAAGTGCCAAAAGAAGGGAGAATGAGGAGCAATGTGGAAAAGAGCTCAAGGAACAAGTGTAGTAGATCATTGTGTATGGAGTGTGTTAAGGAAACACACCCCAAGAGCTCAAACACAAATAAACACACACATTGCACAATTTTATACATGACCAGACTAGTCCGATTGACACCTGACTAGTCCGATATCTTTCTGCAATAGATCGGACAAGTCCGATATCACCACGGACTAGTCCGATATCTCTCTGACTAGAATCGGACAAGTCCTCCCCAGTGCGGACTAGTCCTCAGAACACTTCACAAGTTGCACAAAATCGGACAAGTCCGATACACAACAGACTAGTCCGATATCATTCTGATCTAAATCGGACAAGTCCAATATTGGCACGGACTAGTCCGAAAACCCTTTGACCTAAATCGGAAAAGTCCTCCAAGTGTGGACTTGTCACCCAATTCACTTAGGGTTTCACTGATCCGGACAAGTCCGATGACTATCGGACTAGTATGAAGATTTCTAGAAGCGAAATCGGACAGGTCCGCTCCTAGCCGGACTAGTCTAATATTTCGGGACACTTAGGGTTTGCTACACATAGCACACCGAACTAGTCTGGTGTCCACCACGGACGAGTCCGATCTTCCTAAACTCTAACAGTCACTTTTAGAAACCCCATATAAATAGGTGTGCACGGACCAACTTTAACATCTCTCGACCCCCTGCGCCGTCACACCTTCCAAGAGCCTCAAAAACACATCTCGCCAAAATCAAAAGCCACAAAGATCAATCCCTTGAGGATACACTTTGGAACATTGGAGAGACACGATTCATCACTCTTGAGCTCTTGGTTTGATTCCCTAACACACTCCTGTGATTTTCATTGTAATCTTTTGAGTGTGTTATGAAGTTCTCGTTGTAATATAAGGGAGCCCTCAACGTGTGAGAAGGCCCCTTGAATTTGGTTATTTACCCTTTGTGATAAGGGAAGAGGATTGGCCTTCGTGGCGATCCGACGAGGGTAGGGTTGGAGAAGACCCAATCCTTTTGTGGACTCCTCAACATGGATGTAGGTTGCCTCTGTGGGAACCAAACCACAGGATATGTTGCTTGTGTTCTTACTTTGTGTTCATCGTTTTTATACATCACATCAAACTAGGGTTTCAATCAATCTTGCCCACTTTACGTTGAAACATTAAACATAAGATTGACTTGTGGTATACCCTAGTTTATAATCATGTAACACTTCAATTACCTGTATATTTCCACCGCACACATCGTAGAATCAACTTAATCGATCAAACTTGATTAACCTAGTCGGTACACACCGGACTAGTCCGCACTTGACCGGACTAGTTCGATATCTCGAGTTTTGATCTGGTTGTTAAGTGTTGCAGGTTTTGACAAAATTCAAAAAGGCCTATTCACCCCCCCTCTAGGCCACATTCAGGGGGCTTACTTAAGAAGGAAAGTGCGCACGATTTGGGGATTCCTTACGCCTTCATTTGAACTTGCGCTTGAATCCTCCAAACTTTTGCTTGCTTTTCCTCTCTTGCCTCGCCGTGCTGCAATTGAGTTGGGTCTCCGCAAGAGCCGTCTCACGATTGATGACGATTTGAAGAAGGTCCGGACCTACATGGGGTGGTCCAGTGACTCCTTCAACCACCTGGTCTGTGCCGGCGAGCTTCCGTTCAAGAAGAAGCGCGGCAGCGACATGGTGTACTTTTCTGCGTACGCCATGGTGGGACTGATCCCACCTTTCTCAACCTTCCTCTTGATGCTGTTAGACTTTTATGGTCTGCAGTTGTACCACCTTGGCCTCCACTCCATTATTCTTATGTCAACATTTGTCCACTTCTGCGAGATGTGGGTGGGTATTCCCCCCTGCGCCGAGCTTTTCCGTACCTTCTTCACCATCCACACCACCGGCAAGAGCAACGAGTATCTTGGCTTCTACTATTTTGTGAAGCACAAGAAATGCCCCTACAAGTACTTGAGGTCGTTCCCTTCCGGCAAGTGGGATGACTGGAAGAAGGATTGGATTGTCGTCATGGCAGAGGAGCACGAGAAGCTGGAGCTGCCTGAAGGTCTTCCTAATGTTGACACCTATGCCTGGAGCGAGGTTCCGGTGTTGTCAGAGGTCTTCAACCCTGCCTTGACCAGGATCCGCCAATGTGTGGAAGGAGGGGTGACCCCCCAGACGATTTTCTGCAACTTCCTGGTCAACAGGTGGGCTCCGCTGAAGAAGAGGGAGAAGCTCGCCTGGGCCCTCAAAAGCGTGATGGACTATGACCGGATTGAAACCATTCTGAAGTCCAATTTGGAAGGCGCTACTTTGGAGCTTCATCTCAAGAAGTTCCAGCATGGCATCGACGTTGAGGGTGATGACTTAACTCCGCCGGCGACTTTCCTCCCTCTGAACATGGAGGCGGAGTTCAGCAGGGAGCTTCGGAGGAGGATGCAGGTGCTTGACGACCTCAGTGAAGTTGAGAGGCGTTCGACCACCAGATTGGTGATCCCCGGAGCTTTCGAGGGTGGTCCCACTTCTGCCCCAAGACAGAGAGCTGAAGTCATTGGCAAGGGCAAAGAGTTGGCTGAGCCCTCCAGCCGAAAGAGGAAGTTGAAGCACTTTGACGGGAGGCCCGTCAGACCCGCTCCTTCCACAACAGCTCCTTCTCCTCGGTGGGGGAGGTCTTCTACGGCAACACCAACTCCAGCATCGGCGTCTCCCCAGAATGCCAGCTCCACCCAGGTGACTCCGACGCTGGAGCTAGCTAAGGGCTCGAGGTCCGAGAGTCCTTCTCAGTCGAGGAAGGCCCTAACCAAGATGTCGCTGACAGCGGGAGTAAGCTCCGAAGAGCCTTTCGGAGCTACTACCGCAGTTGCGACTGGGTCGGGCTCTGAGCGTCCAGCAAAAAGGTTCTGCGCTAGCTGGAGCGGAAGTCTCCCAAGGTAAATTTGTTTTTTTACCTTAGTTGATTGTTTTTGTTGTAACCATATTTTGAGTTTCTTTGTCCTTCATCCACAAGGTCCCCAAAAAAGGGGCTGAAGCTCCGGTTCCTGTGACAGCAGCTGATGCTGTGCAGGCAGAGGCTCCGGCTCCAGTTCCAGCGCCGCCCTAGGTGGTGACTGAGGTCTCGGCAGCTCCAACGCTAGCTGTTGAGGTTCTGGACCTCGACTCATCTCCCAAAGCTCCCATGGTAGCGACAGACCATGGGAATGAAGACGTACCAGCAGCACCAGCTCTGGAGGCTGAAGCTCCAGTTTTGGATACTGTGATGACGGACGCTCCGGCCTCAGAGCCGGAGGTAGCTGCAGTTCTGGCCTTAGGGCCGGATGTTATTGAAGCCCTGACGGTGGATACGGTTGTTCATGAAGTTCCGGCGCCTGAGCCGTATGTCGTGGAGGTGCTGGCACCCGAACTGGTGCTGTTCGAAGCACTGGCGCCTGAACCAGCACTGGAGGAGGCACCAGCGTTGGAGCCGGAAGTGGCCTCAGCTCCAGCCGAATCTTCAATGCCTGCCCCTGAGATGGTAGTTTTGGAGGTACCCGTGCCTGTACTAGGGTGCCAATATGAAGCGACCAGTCCTCTGCCTGAGGGACCAGTTGCTGATGACCTGGTGGCGGGACCTTCGGAGCCAACTCCAGAGGTAGAAGCTCCTGTTGCCGGACCTTCGTCGACGACGACTGAAGCACTCCCGGAGGGTGGCCCTAGTGCCACGGAAGCTCAGGGGACCACTCTTGTTGAGTGGGACCCAACTTTTGTTATGGAGAACCCGCTGGAATCAGCGGAGAGGACCCTGGTAGGTCCGGAGCCGATCCCCCTGTCGTTATCCATCAACAACGCCTGTTCCAGCCTTCGTCAGGTCCATCTTGCCTTTTATCACGACAGCAAGGCCCTCGAGGAGGAGCGCCAAACCCTTAGGAGGTGGCGCAACCGGCTCCAATTCGAGACCAACATGTGAAAGGCGGCCTAGAGGGGCGGTGAATAGGCGATAATTGATAATTTAAACTTAATTCAGAGTTATGAAAACAGAGAAGTCGGACTTGTCTGACTTCTAGTCGGACTTGTCTGACCTAAGTCGGACAAGTCTGACCTGGGTCGGATAAGTCCGAGATAATCTGCACGATCAGATCAAAAAACCAATTTTTAAGCGATCTAGTGAGAGATATCGATCCCTAGCAGATCTACACGAAGTATGGAGTAGAAAGAAAGTTGAGGGAGAGATAGCACGCGGAAAAACACTAGAATCAAAACTTGCGAGAAAGAAAGAACAACAAGAGACAAATGATTTTATCCCGAGGTTCGGAACCACAAAGGATCCTACGTCCCCGTTGAGGAGTCCACAAGGGACCAGGCCTTCTCTAGCCTTCCCCTCACGAGTTTCCACAAGGGCCAACTCCTGATCTTCCACTATCACAAAGATTGTTACAAACTCCCCGATTACAAGAGATCACAAAGAAATTGCGGGGCAACGCCTAACCGTCTAGGGGAGAACCCCAAGAGTAACAAACACGCAATCACGAAGAAACTCAGCGAATCACACATTGCTCAACCCCTCAACAAACCGTTTCTCCCAATCCTCACAAAGCACTCTTCACTCTCCCAAAAATTCAAATTTGGGCTCTAGAGGTGAAGAACAAGTGGAGAGAGGTTCTTGAGTTCAAATGGGAGTTCAGAACTGTTCTGGGTTGTTAGGCATGGTTGGTGGGTCGAAACAACCACCTATTTATACTCCAAAAAGTCATTAGAGCTGTTTGACACAACCCACGTCGGACATGTCTGACACAGAGTCGGACATGTCTGACCTCAAAGGTCAGGCCTTTCACTTCAGACTTGTCGGGCCAAAACCACTTCAGACATGTCTGACATACAATCTCGGACATGTCTGAAATTCTGCAGATAGAACTCGGACAAGTCTGACTCTCTGGGACTTAGAAAATTTTCCTTAGTCCCTGGGAACAGATCCATCTCGGACATGTCTGACCCCCAGGTTCAGACAAGTCCAAAACATCACTGGAACTCTCACTGGAACCCTTCCAGTGCCAATTCGGACATGTCTGACTTACAGATTCGGACATGTCCAAATTCCAACAGAGGGAATTCGGACATGTCTGACATTACAAGTCAGACAAGTCCGCCCAAGCCACAACGGCCCTACTAAAATCTTCTACTAAGGGGTTGAGCACCCGAATGACTCACTAAGTGTCTACGCATCGTGTCCCTCTTAATAGTACAGTTTTTCCTACGACTCAAGGAGAAAATAGAAAACCCTATTTCTATTCTTCTTCGCCACAACTTTTCTCCTTTTGCCGTCTTTCTTCAAAGCTCCATTCCGTACGTCGGATCTGCGCTCATGCTCAACCAAGTTCATTAGCACTTTAATGGTTCATGATCAATCCACCAAAACCCACAAGGGACCTAGATGCACTTACAATCTCCCCCTTTTTGGTGATTGATGACAACCAACTAAAGTCTTCGAAAAAAATAAGATTTGATAGAAGTTTTGAGTCTCAAGTGTATATGAGCTTTTGGAATAACAATAAAAACAACTCATATACACTCAATCGTCGTGGGGTGCCTATATGCTCGTGTGTGTGCAACAACGTGATAAATATGAAGAAATGCACACGAGATCAATGAAGTATCATAATGATCATCATAAGGCATCAATAAACATCATTAAGCATTAACAGCCATAAACGAGTGACAAATAAGTACAATAAACACCACAATAGAAATATGACTAGATACATGTCCATGTCCAATAAAAAGCGCTGGAGACTAATACTTCTCCCCCTTTGGCATCAAGGCACCAAAAAGGAGAAAAGTGGACACAAAGACCTAGTCTACTCGGTGTCGTCCTCGTCGTCGTCGCTATCATCGTCGCCACTCTCCTCCTCGTAGTCGCTCTCCTCGCCGAAGTCACCGTGAGCTGCAGGAGGTGCTGAGGAAGAGGCGCCGGTGCCGATGAATAACGCCATCTCCGCCTCGGTGAGCTCCGGAAACTCCGGTGGCTCCTCGTCTGAGATGGCATCGTCGACTGGAGGAAGCTGGAGGTGCTCCCTGATGGCAGTGAGGTCCCTCTGGTTCCTCTTTGCCAAGCGCTGAGTCGACCGGCAGACGGAAAAGATTGACTTCAGGATCTTGAGCAGACCTGAGGAGAAAGACGGCTGCCGCTGGCCCACGGAGGATGAGCTGGGAGGCTGAGCATACTTCCTCCTCGAGGAGCTGGGTCCTCCCTCTGCTGGTGCCGGTGCCAGTGCAGCTGCTCGAATCGGGCGGTGAAGCTTGGAAGGCTTCTGAGGCACAAGGCGCCTATGAGGCACATCCTTCACAAACTTCTTCCCGGACACCGTCTCAATTAGCTTCATCAAGTACGGGGCATAGCAGCAAGACCTAGCCGGTGTCTCTGATGCGAGGTAAATCTCCTCGTAGATATAGTCAAAAGCATTGAATTGCTGCTCCCCTGCCAAGAGCTGGATCAGATTTCTGCTGTTGTGATTGATCCTATTGGCATCCCCATCCTTGGGCGAGAGGGTCTTTCTTATCATACGGTTCACCACGGCATGGAATGGCTTGAGGCCGTGGATATGAGGAGGGTTAGCTGGATACCCATCCTCATAGAAACTCTCCATCTCCAGGAGGTTCACTATGTCCATCTCATGAATCTTCAGTGAGTGCTGTAGGCTGTCCTCCATCCCGAGAATGCGGGCAAACTCCTCATAGCTGACTTCGTACTTTACCCCATTGGTCATCCAATTGAAGCCGTGCTTGTCAACCCAATAGAACATAGTTGCATAAAACTGGAGGATAACTTCTTTGTTCCATGGGTATTGGAGACCCATGATATCGCTGACTCCGTGGTGCTTGCAAGCTTCGTGCACCCCCTTGAAGAGAAGATAGGAATCCTTCTTCTTCAAAGCAGCCTTCCAATCAACCCATTGCATCTCTGTGACTGGGTTCTTCTTAGTCGTGAGGACTGACCGGTAGTAATCCATGTGGAAGAAGCACCAGAAACGGGGATCCTTGCTCTCCCTTGGCATGTCATAACACCGCACATCTCTCATGTGCATGGTGTCATGGATGTTCCTTCGGTAGTTTACCCTATCGGCCGTGCGTCGAGTGTCACCAACTGGAGAGTGCACGACCAACGGTCCGATCTCTTGCTGCCCTTGGGAGCTCGAGCTGCCCCCCTGACCGCTGTGAATAGTGAGCTGACCGCTTGCGGGTCGCTTGACAGTCACTTTCTTTGGTCGCTTTGATGGTTGAGCTGAAGAATCGGGACCCGCGGGCTCCTTGCCTCTTTTTTCGTGACCCATAGCTGAAGAAGAGATACAAGGATAGGTAAGAGTCAAGGCAAGAGAGATAGAGCAATTAACTTGATAGTTTCGATAGAAATTAGGCCTCAGAGTTATACAGGATCGGACATGTCTGACCAGAAAGTCAGACTTGTCTGACTCAGGAATTTTGGACATGTCCGAATTTCAGAATCAGACTTGTCCGACCTGTACAGAACTGACCCTAATTGCTAAGGAAACTAAGCAAATCAATTTTTCTACCGACCAAATGTTGCACCAAGGTTGCAAACATGCCTAGGAACAATTTCAAGGGCATAAATTTGCAAACTTGCCGCTAGATTTAGAATTGAGAGGAAAGATGAGAAAAATACCTTCGGATGGAGAAAAGATTGAAGAACTCCGAAGGGGATGTGAATCCTCCTCCTCCGAGGGAGATTTTCCCTCAAGAACTCCTCACAAGAGCCTCAAAAGCAATGTGAATCGCCTTGGGAGGTTTGAGAGAGATGGAGATTAGGGTTTGAAGTGAGGAGAGAGAGAAGGAAAGGGAACCGTCGACCTCTTTGGAGGGGTTCAGACTTCCCACGTCGGACATGTCCGAATTTGACTTCGGACAAGTCCGAGTTCTCTCTGCAGACTTAAAACCTACTTCGAACATGTCTGACTTTTGTCAGACTTGTCCGACTCCCCCTGAGTGTATGCAATGGCAAACACTTGGGGATCTAAAGAAGGGAATATATGGACATTTTGGACAAGTTTTTGCAAATATCTTTGACAAAAATGATCAGTAAGCAACCAACACTCAAACTATGATCATTTTCACCAAAGAGATGTTTAGAACATAGTTTTCAAGAAAAATAGATGAGATTTTCGAAAACCACACAACATTTTGAAGTTGAAAACTAATAGCAATCAGATGTGCACGACTCAAGCAATGTTTCGAGAATCCAAGATATTTAGCTCACTCCTTAGGTCACAAAAGCGTCTCTCATCAAGGGGTTTGGTGAAGATATCCGCTAATTGCTTCTCACTTCTAACATGAGAGATAACGATATCTCCCTTGATAGAGTGGTCTCGCAGGAAATGGTGACGGATGTCTATGTGTTTGGTTCTAGAATGCTCGACGGGGTTGTGAGCAATCTTGATGGCGCTCTCATTGTCACATAGGAGAGGAATATGGTTCAGATTGTAACCATAATCCCTAAGAGTTTGTCGCATCCAAAGAAGCTGCGCACAGCAACTTCCGGCTGCAACGTACTCCGCTTCGGCTGTGGAAAGGGCAATGGAGTTTTGTTTCTTGGAAGACCACGCAACCAAGGACCTACCAAGAAATTGGCATGTCCCGGATGTGCTCTTCCTATCTACCCTACAGCCCGCATAGTCCGCATCGGAATAACCGACGAGATCAAACTTGGATCCTTTAGGGTACCAAAGACCTAGATTAGGAGTGTGAACTAAATACGTAAGGATCCTCTTAACCGCTGTCAAGTGACACTCTTTTGGAGTGGCTTGGAATCGAGCACACATGCACACACTAAGCATAATGTCGGGTCTAGAAGCACAAAGATAAAGCAAAGAGCCAATCATAGAACGGTATACCTTTTGGTCCACGCTCGCTCCTTCTTCGTTTAGTCCTAGATGCCTGTTTGTTCCCATAGGTGTCTTGATGGGCTTCGCCTTCTCCATGCCAAACTTCTTGAGAATGTCATGAGTGTACTTGGTTTGGCATATGAAGGTCCCTTCCTTGAGTTGCTTTACTTGGAAACCTAGGAAAAACTTCAACTCCCCCATCATAGACATCTCAAATCTCTCCGTCATGATTTTGGAAAACTCATCACAAAAAGTCTTGTTAGTAGAACCAAATATGATATCATCAACATAAATTTGGCATACGAACAAGTCATTATCAAAATGCTTAGTGAAGAGAGTATAATCGGCTTTCCCAATCTTAAAACCATTTTGAGTGAGAAAATCCCTAAGGCACTCATACCAAGCTCTAGGTGCTTGTTTGAGGCCATAGAGAGCCTTACACAACTTGTAGACGTGATCGGGATGCTCTTCATCTTCAAATCCGGGCAGTTGCTCCACATACACTTCCTCCTTGATTGGACCGTTGAGGAATGCACTTTTCACATCCATTTGATATAACTTGAAATCATGGTGAGTAGCAAAGGCCAATAATATGCGAATAGATTCAAGCCTAGCTACGGGAGCAAAGGTTTCATCGAAATCCAAACCTTTGACTTGAGCGTATCCTTTTGCTACAAGTCTTGCCTTGTTTCTTGTTACCACCCCATGTTCATCTTGTTTGTTGCGGAACACCCACTTGGTTCCAACAACATTTGCATTTGGTCTTCTCACGAGTTCCCACACCTTGTTCCTCTTGAAGTTGTTGAGCTCTTCTTGCATCGCCATTACCCAATCCGGGTCTTGTAGAGCTTCTTCTACTTTCTGTGGCTCTAAAGAGGAAACAAAAGAGTAATATTCACAAAAGTTAGTCATACGTGAGCGAGTAGTTACCCCTTTGGAGATGTCTCCAAGTATGTTGTCAACGGGATGGTCCCGTTGAACGCTTTGATGAACTCTTGGGTGTGGTGGTTGAGCTTCTCGATCATTGTCTTCATCTTGATCATTTTCTTGATCTCCCCCTTGATCCAAGCCTCCTCCTTGATTTTGATCTTGTTGAGACTCATCTTGAGGATCTTGATCTTGTTCATGTGGGGGATTTGCATCTTTTTCGCTTGCTTGAAGATCATTTGGATCATGTGGTCGCACATCTCCAAGTGCCATTCTCCTAAGTGCTTCTTGTGGAGTCTCCTCTTGATCTAGCACACACTTATCAACTTGCTCCACTTGAGAGCCATTAGTCTCATCAAACACTACGTCATGTGCTACTTCAACAATCCCGGAGGACTTGTTGAAGACACGATAGGCATAGGTGTTTGAGTCATAGCCAAGCAAGAAACCTTCATCAGATTTCGAAGCGAACTTCGAATTCCTAGGCTTCTTGTTGAGAATATAGCACTTACTCCCAAAAACACGAAAGTATGAGATGTTGGGTTTGTTACCGGTTGGGAGTTCGTATGAGGTCTTCTTCAAGAGTCGATGAAGATACAACCGGTTTATGGCATGGCAAGCGGTGTTAACCGCTTCTGCCCAAAACCGGTCGGACGTCTTGTACTCATCAAGCATTGTCCTTGACATCTCAATTAGAGTCCTATTCTTCCTCTCCGCTACTCCATTTTGTTGAGGGGAGTAGGGAGCGGAGAATTCATGCTTGATTCCTTCTTCATCCAAGAAGTCTTCAACTTGAGTGTTCTTGAACTCCGTCCCGTTGTCGCTCCTAATCTTCTTGATTCTTAAGGAAAACTCGTTTTGAGCTCTCCTCAAGAACTTTTTGAGAACTCCTTGGGTTTCACCTTTGTCATGCAAGAAAAATACCCACGTGAAGCGAAAAAATCATCAACAATAACTAGACCATACTTGTTACCGCCAATGCTAATGTAGGCGATCGGTCCGAATAGGTCCATGTGTAGTAGCTCCAATGGTCTTGAGGTTGTCATGATGTTCTTGGACGGATGTTGAGCTCCTACTTGCTTTCCGGCTTGACATGCGCTACATGGTCTATCTTTCTCAAAGACAACATCTTTTAGTCCACGGATATGATCCCCCTTAAGAAGTTTTTGCAAGTTTCTCATACGAACATGGGCTAGCCTTCGGTGCCATAGGCATCCCATGTTAGTTTTCGCCATTAAGCACGTATCAAGTTGGGCTTTATCCATGGAGAAATCCACAAGGTAAAGCTTTCCCTTGAGTACGCCCTTAAAGGCGATTGAGTTGTTGCATCTTCTTGAGACGATCACACCATTGTTAGTGAAAAGACAATCATAACCATTATCACATAATTGAGAAATAGACAAGAGGTTGTAATCAAGTGAATCGACATGAAGCACATTAGAAAGAGTGTGTTTTGAGTAGATAGCAATTTTACCGGTACCAAGGATTTTCCCTTGGCTATTATCCCCAAAGAAGATTCCTTCACTAGGATCTTCATTCTCCTTGTACTCTACAAACATCTTACTCTCTCCGGTCATATGATTAGTGCATCCACTGTCAAGAACCCAATTTGATCCACCGGAGGAGTATGCCTACAAAAGAGTTATGCCTTTCCTTTAGGTACCCAAACGGAGTTGGGTCCTTTGATGTTAGTCACAAGACATTTGGGCACCCACACGCAAGGCTTTGGGCTCTTGCGGAGTGGCCCAACATATCTAGCATAAGTCTTGCCAAATTTGTTCCTCAATAAAACATAAGAAGCATCAAAGTCATGGAACAAAGGATGAGGTTCATTTTTAGGCATATAAGATGTTGAGACAGTGTTCTTTCCTTTATCTTGGGTGGATGAACCTTCCTTGACAAAAACAATCAAGTCTTGTTATTCTTGGGGACTTTGGCATTTTGCCTTCGCTCCCGAGAATAACCAAGACCATCCTTGACATGGGGAGGTCTCACATTGGTGTATGTGCTACGTGCATAGGCCACCTTCTCCTTGTCAAAGATGCCACCTTTCGGTGCTTGTTTGTTTTGTGCCAAGTTAAGTTCATCCTTAAGTTTTAGGATCAAGCTTGAGCACATGCAAGTGTGAACTTCCTCGGATGAAATCTTTTGAGAAGATGAGCTCTTTGAGGAAGAAGGTGCATTGATCTTAAGTGACTCAACCTTTGTCTCTAGAATCTTGTTAACCTTTGTCAAGTTAACAAGTTCATCCTTGAGCTCAACGGTCTTGTCCTTAAGATTTGAGCATGCTTCCTTGCTCATGGCAAGGTCATGCTCCAATGCATTGCTTCTTTCTCTCTCGCGCTCGAGGAGCTCCTCAAGCTCTTGACATCTCTCCAATTTTTGGATGAGCATGCCCTCTTGACGCTCAAGGAGATCCTCCTTCTCGGAGATTTCATCCATAAAAAAGTTCACCTTTCTCATGGCACTCTTACTTAAGCCTTTAAGCATGGATTCAAGTTCACTATCACTATCAAGTTCATCACAAGAAGTTATAGAGGGAGCGGGTTTAGATTTGACCTTTTTCCTTCCCTCCTTTGCCATGAAACATGTCGACTTGAAATCATCAAGGTTGGGGAAAAGCTTGCTTGCACTTGAGCTCTTTCCGATGGCAATGGTTGCCACCTTCTCTACATCGTCGGAAGATGAGTCTTCATTTGAGTCCCATTCTCTTCCAAGGTGGGCATGTCCCGATGGCTTCTTCTTCTTGAAGAGCTTCTTATCTTGGGTCTTGCCCTCCTTCTTCTTGCTTTCATTGTATGGGCAATCCGCAATGAAGTGCCCATGTTCACCACACTTGTAGCAAGTCTTCTTCTTTAGCTTCTCCTTGCTCTTGCCTTCTTGGTGATAGCCCCCCTTCTTCCTTCTCATCATTCTTCTAAACCTGTTGATGAAGAAAGCTTCTTCCTCATCGGAGTCCATGCTCTCATCATCACTTGCATCTTCATTGTAGGATGTGGAAGTTGCTTTGAGGGCTATGTCTTTCTTCTTTGATGAGGCATGCTTTTGGAGATCGTTGTAGAACATAGCTTCCTTCTCCATCATCTCATTGTTGATTATCCTCCCAAGCACTTCTTCCGGAGTCATCTTGGTGTAGTCAGGGCTTTCACGGATCAAGGAGCAAAGAGCGATGTTTCCAGGCATGAATGCCCGAAGCATCCTCTTCACCACTTCATGGTCCGTCCATCGAGTGCTTCCATAGGCACGAATCTTGTTCACAAGCACCTTGAGGCGGTTGTACATGTCTTGGGGCGACTCACCATCCATGATGGTAAATCTCCAAAGCTCTCCTTCGATCATCTCAATCTTCCCCTCCCGGATGACTCAGTTGCCCTCGTGCGCCGTCTTGAGTGTATCCCAAATATCTTTGGCCACTTCCAAACCTTCGACTCGGTTGAATTCATCCCGAGTCAAAGATGAGGTTATGACTCCCACGGCTTGAGCATTGTGATGAAGTAGGATAGCTTGTTGTGGAGTGACGTCTTCCTCATTCCTTGGCATATGAACTCCGGTTTGCACAATCTGCCACAAACTAGGATTCAAAGAGATTAAATGCATCTTCATATTTTGTTTCCACATTGAATAGTCATTTCCATCGAATTGAGGAGGTTTGCCAAGTGGAATAGACAAATAGTGATTGTTAGCATGAAGACGATCATAATCAAAGTGAGTTTGAGTATAGTCATTGTTACTCTTCTCCTTCTCTTTGTTGATCTTGGGTTGTTTCCCTAGCTTCTCCTGAAGCTTCGCCTTGAGTTGGCGAGTCTCTTCATCGTCCTTCGGATCATCAAGAAGAACGTCGTAGTTCTTGTCATTTGAGCCTTCACCCTCGACATATGAGGTATCATCCTTGTTCCTTCCTTCCGCCATCGATTCTCCGAGATGTTAATCTCTTCCAGAGAAACCTGCTCTGATACCAATTGAAAGGCGGCCTAGAGGGGGGGTGAATAGGCGATAATCGATAATTTAAACTTAATTCAGAGTTATGAAAACAGAGAAGTCGGACTTGTCTGACTTCTAGTCGGACTTGTCTGACCTAAGTCAGACAAGTCTTACCTGGGTCGGATAAGTCCGAGATAATCTGCACGATCAGATCAAAAAACCAATTTTTAAGCGATCTAGTGAGAGATATCGATCCCTAGCAGATCTACACGAAGTATGGAGTAGAAAGAAAGTTGAGGGAGAGATAGCACACGGAAAAACACTAGAATCAAAACTTGCGAGAAAGAAAGAACAACAAGAGACAAAAGATTTTATCCCGAGGTTCGGAACCACAAAGGATCCTACGTCCCCGTTGAGGAGTCCACAAGGGACCAGGCCTTCTCTAGCCTTCCCCTCACGAGTTTCCACAAGGGCCAACTCCTGATCTTCCACTATCACAAAGATTGTTACAAACTCCCCGATTACAAGAAATCACAAAGAAATCGCGGGGCGACGCCTAACTGTCTAGGGGAGAACCCCAAGAGTAACAAACACGCAATCACGAAGAAACTCAGCGAATCACACGTTGCTCAACCCCTCAACAAACCATTTCTCCCAATCCTCACAAAGCACTCTTCACTCTCCCAAAAATTCGAATTTGGGCTCTAGAGGTGAAGAACAAGTGGAGAGAGGTTCTTGAGTTCAAATGGGCGTTCAGAACTGTTCTGGGTTGTTAGGCATGGTTGGTGGGTCGAAACCACCACCTATTTATACTCCAAAAAGTCATTAGAGCCGTTTGACACAGCCCACATCGGACATGTCTGACAGAGAGTCGGACATGTCTGACCTCAAAGGTCAGGCCTTTCACTTCAGACTTGTCTGACCAAAACCACTTCAGACATGTCTGACATACAATCTCGGACATGTCTGAAATTCTGCAGATAGAACTCGGACAAGTCTGACTCTCTGGGACTTAGAAAATTTTCCTTAGTCCCTGGGAACAGATCCATCTCGGACATGTCCGACCCCCAGGTTCGGACAAGTCCGAAACTTCACTGGAACTCTCACTGGAACCCTTCCAGTGCCAATTCGGACATGTCTGACTTACAGATTCAAACATGTCCAAATTCCAACAGAGGGAATTCAGACATGTCTGACATTACAAGTCAGACAAGTCCGCCCAAGCCACAACGGCCCTACTAAAATCTTCTACTAAGGGGTTGAGCACCTGAATGACTCACTAAGTGTCTACGCGTTGTGTCCCTCTTAATAGTACGGTTTTTCCTACGACTCAAGGAGAAAATAGAAAACCCTATTTCTATTCTTCTTCGCCACAACTTTTCTCCTTTTGCCGTCTTTCTTCAAAGCTCCATTCCGTACTTCGGATCTGCGCTCATGCTCAACCAAGTTCATTAGCACTTTAATGGTTCATCATCAATCCACCAAAACCCACAAGGGACCTAGATGCACTTACAAGCTGGCGCAAACAAGGCTGGCCGACGACAAGGAGTGGGTCAAGAGGGAGAAGGCCCGAATGGAGTACTGGGGCCAGCTGCTGGACGAGAGGGAAAGCATGGTGCATTCCCTCGACAATCGGTCCAGGGCTATACACGAACAAGCCGTGGCTGTTAATGAAGCAGCGAATGATCGTCAGGAGAAGCTCAGTGCCATCCACCAAAGTCTCGTCAAGCGCCGGGAGACTCTTGAGGAGCGGGAGAAAAAGCTCGAAGATGAGGAGCAAAAACTCCTGGAGCTGAGGGATGACCTCGTGAAGAGGGAGGAGGAGCTCACCCAAAGGCTGGCTCTGGGTGACAAGAGCCTTGCAGAGCGCACCAAGAAGCTGGAGGAGCTCTGTGAGAGCAAGGAGAAGAAGGCCTGACAGCGGGGACATGACCTTACCAAAAGGGAGAACGAAGTTGCTGCCAGGGAGAAGAAGGTGCGAGGCCGGGAGAAAGACCTGGTTGACCGCTGGAACAAGATCCACGTCCGAGAAGAGGAGCTTGCCAACCTCGAAAGGCAAGTTGCTGAAAGGATTCAGCAGCACGCCAAAGAGGTCGAGCGCCTTGCCCGGGAGGGTTCACAGATTGCGGCGACCAAGAGGTCCTTGGAAGAGATGTGAGGCTCAAGGGCTGCAGAGTCCCAACAAGTATGGGACTTCTTGGGCAAAGCCAATGACGTGCTGACGCTGCTGGGCTTTAGTCCCGTGCGTTCGAACGATCGGGAGTCGGAGCTGGACCATGCGTTGAAGGCGTTGAGCTCGGCTCGCAACAAACTCAACAAGATGGGCGATGTCATCGCGGATCAGTTGGAAACTGAAAGAAAATCCCTTGCGCAGAACGTCGCAGAATACATGCTGACATGCTACACAAGCCGGGATCCTCATTTCCCACTAGATCCGGTGCTTGAAGGTCCCATCGATGGAGAGGGAGAGGCCGCCAAGGCTAGTGTGTCGGAGGTTGCCTCATTCTTCCGTAGGATTTATGACTTTCTCCTCGTATCTCCCACTTGTATCTTCTCTTCTTTTCTCCAATTTTGTAATCTCTTGTCCTCAGATGAATGAAATCCAAGAAATTTATGAATTTCATTTTTTTGTCTTCAACCTTTGTCTCACTTGGCCCCCTGGTAGATGTACACAATTTGATTGCGAACATGTACCAAAAGGATGTAGCACTTTGTTGAAGACTTGAGTGCTTCGAACTTGTAGAATATAGGTCCAAAGTGGTCGACAGCAGCGGCCCCCCTGAGGTTGTCGGAGCTTAGTAGATCCGACAGCGACCATTGTCAACATGTAGAGCATCGACAATTGGCCCTCTGGGGTTGTCGGAGCTTTATAGCCCCGGCAGCGACCACTGTGAACACATAGAGCGTCGACAGCAGACCCCATTGGGGTGTCCTTCTACGATCTTTTCTTCACGTTGACTGCTGGCTCCCTGGATTTGTCGGAACTTGATAGCTCCAGCGACGCCTACTGTCAATGTTTAAAACATCGATAGCGGGCCACCTTAGGGGATGTCAAAGCTTTGATAGCTCCGGCATCATCCACCATCATCACGAGATTTTTATTTTTCCTACACACTGAAGTCAAGAAAAATGATAAAATCCATTTCTTATCTATAACTCGTTTGTGGCTTACTATTCCCAAAAGAAACTTTTAGGTCGACCGCAATTCTATATACAATCAAGTGCATTTGCTTATTTTCTCCAGGTTCGATCGTTTTCTGGATCACCTTACTCAGGTCTACCGGGGTGTAGGTAGAGTGGTGTACTTAGGGTGCAGGACCAGGCTAAGTCGATAGCACACTCTGGACCTAGATTGGCTTGGTGTTCAGGCGAGTAGGCCATTCAACAATGTTGAGACCTGAAAGAATTAACAAAGCAACTTGAATTATATATGAATTGTTCGAGCTAAAGTTTCTTGGGAATTGCACAACTTTGTTATAGACAAGAAAGAGAAAAATAAAAAAGAATGAGCCTGTACAAAATAAATGCACGTGGAGTCTGTTTTCACATAATGATGTCTTCTATTATAGGTCCGGGGTACAGGGGAAACAAGTACACTCTTAGGGTACGGAACCAGGCTAAGCGTGTTGCATTTCTTGTTCGACCCAAGGTAACTAGCTACACTTTTAGTTCTGAGACTGTGTCAAGTGTTGCTTGAACTTTGCAGACCTTCCGGGAAAGGTCGGCTGTTCTCCCGGAGGAGCTACCCGACTCTGTACAATGACGCTATAACATACATCATATGTAATTTCAAACTCACCTCCATGATATTAAGCGTAGAACTTACGGAGGTGCTCAATGTTCCAAGGATTAGGGAGAGGTGTCCCATTCTCGGTTGCCAAGCGAACGCATCCGGGACGGGATACTTTGATCACTCGAAAGGGTCCTTCCCAGCTGGGGGAAAGTTTGTTTAACCCTTCTCGAGTTTGTATTCTCCGTAGCACCAGATCACCTTCCTCGAGCTATCGATTATGCACATGCCTTTGGTGATAGCGCCGGAGTGCTTGGCGGTATTGTGCATTTCGAATAGCTGCTTGACACCTTCCCTCTTCAACGAGGTCAAGGTCTTCACGCCGGAGCTGGTCCTGTGTGGCTTCGTCGAAGGTCTGGACCCGGAGCGACCCCAAGGTGATTTCCGGAGGAAGGACTGCTTCAACTCCGTACACTAGGAAGAAGGGTGTCTCTCCAGGTGACCGGTTTGGAGTTGTCCTTTTTGTCTACAAGGTGGGCGGAAGCTCTTCAATCCAGTTGGCTCCATGTTTTTTCAGGTGCTCATATGTGCGCGTCTTGAGTCCTTTTAGGATTTCTGCATTTGCTCTCTCAGCTTGGCCATTGCTTGTCGGGTGAGCTACGAAAGTGTAGCTGACTTGAATGCCGAGGTCTTCGCAATATCCTTGGAATGCAGAGCTTGTGAATTGGGTCCCATTGTCTGTTATGATCTTGTTTGGGACTCCAAATATGCATACTATGGACTGCAAGAAATTGATAGCTGATTGCTTGTTTATTGTCACAACTGGATTTGCTTCCGGCCACTTGGTGAACTTGTCGATGGCGACATATAGGAACTTTAACCTCCGATGGCTCTTGGGAAAGGTCCCAAGATATCCATACCCCACATGGTGAGTGGCCATGTCGGAGGTATCATTTGTAGTGGTTGAGCTAATATGTGAATTTGCTTCGCATGGAACTGGCATGCTTCACATTTCTTCACTAGATCAGTTGCATCCTAGAGTGCTGTAGGCCAGTAAAAACCATGCCAGAAGGCTTTACCGACCAACGTGCGGGAAGACATGTGGTTCCCACACTCGCCTCCATGGATTTCCACAAGGAGCTCGCGGCCTTCTTCCCTTGTAATGCACCGCATTAGGACGCTGTTGGCACCACGCCGGTAGAGATCCCCTTCTACTAGTGTGTATCTTTTAGCCAATCTGACTACCGGTCAGCAGATACATTGTCTTCAGAAAGGATGTTGTCTTTCAAGTAGCTCTGGATCTCCAAGATGCATGCATCGAAGCTAACTTGAGCTTCTGAGTCTTGCGTGATGGGTTGCTCGGAGCTTCCTGCAGCACCTATGACCCTTGATGGACGCCATGGTAACAGGGCCATCAGGACCGCCAGCTTCGAGGTGCTGGTCTCGCCCCCTTCGCTCAGTTCGGCAGGCTGAGCTGTTGGTCTTGACAATCTCCCGACGAAGGTTCCGTCGAGAGCCGGAGCTCCGGTTGAAGCTTTCATCGAAAGTTCGTCAGCTTCAGCATTGTTGAGATGCTGGACATGGAAAAGATCCAGGACTTCGAAATCCTTCTGAAGCTTCTGGACTTCAAATAGATATGCAGCTAGTTGAGGGTTGTTGTAGCAGCATTCACCTTTGACTTGTTTTATAACGAGCTGCGAATCACCCTTTACCAACAACTGCTTGACACCATATGATAGTGCCACCTTGAGCCCATAGATTAATGCTTCATACTCCGCCATGTTGTTGGTCGCCTTGAAGTCAAGGTGAACCATGTATTTGACCTTCTCTTCGATCGGAGTGAGGAGAAGGATTCCAGCTCTGGCCCCCTGCTTCTGCACAGAGCCGTCGAAGTAGAGAGTCCAATGAGGCTCAGTGAAGACCGGAACCTTGGGTTCCGGCTTCTGCTCACCGGGGCCCCCAGGATTTGATGGAGAGGGGGTCCATTCCGCCACAAAGTCTGCCAATGCTTGACTCTTGATCGCTTGTCTTGGGACGAATTCAAGATCGAACTCGGCCAATTCTGCTGCCCACTTTGCAATATTCCCAGTAGAGTTGGGGTTATGCAAGATTGCACGCAGGGGATAAGAGGTTACCACTGAAATCTTGTGAGCTTGGAAGTAGTGACGAAGCTTCCTAGAGGCAATAAGAACTGCATAGAGCAGCTTATGCACTTCTAAGTACTGAGTCTTGGCGTCATGGAGCACTTCACTGATGAAGTACACTAGGCGCTGGACTGTCCGGACCCTCCCGGAGGGGCCCGGAGCTTCCTCCTCATCAACCCGGACCCTCCCGAAGGGGTCCGGACCTTCTTCGGGGTCCTCCAGGTTCTTACTAGAGGAACCCGACGCTTCTTCTGAAGTGACCTGGACCTTCCCGGAAGGGTCCAGATCTTCTTGTTCAGCAACAGTAACTCCTTCATTTGAAGGAGGTTGATCCTCTGGCGTCTCGCCTTGCGGATCCGGGTCTGGGGGCTGGGACCCTGAAAGCATCTAGGCCCCCATGAGGTATGGTTTCGGTGATTAATGACAACCATTGGATTTTACTAATGAATTTGTGAATGCAAGGTCCCCATAATCACTCAATCAAATGAAATAAATATGTTATTGGAGACCCATATACAATCAATGTATGAGATCAAATCAATTATGTGAAGACAAGAAGTGAAAGCTCTTAAGTCAAAGTCACTCAATCAAAATTGAAGACACTTGATGTCTGACAATCATCAGAGATACATGTTCAACAAATTCTAAGAGGTCATTTGAGCAAGACACAAAAATTCACTTAGAAACAACCCGAAGCAAACAAAATCAACTCACCGGATCAACCGATGATTCCTCAGAATAACACATCGGTCGAGTTGGTTCAGCTGAAGAAGAAGACCTCAGAACAAAGTACTCACTGGATCATCCGATGTGAATGGCTCAGTAACATCGGTCCATCAGTACAGTTTGCAAGATCATTGGACCAAGTGTAGAACCGGATCATCCGATGTACAGAGAAGCACACATCGGTCAATTACTCCAGTAAGCATCAAGTTTGAGTCAATTCTGGAGGAAGAGCCACCGGATCATCCGATGAGAAGACAGGATCAACATCGGTCTAACAACGGTCATATCTGATACAATGGCGTCAGCTAAAGTAACTTGACCGATGATAACTAAAGGGGAGACATCAGATCATCCGATGTTCACAGTAAAGTTCTGTCAGCCTACTTTTCCAACGGCTATTTCGGGGAGGCTGGCTATAAATACCCCCTAATCCTGTCATTTCGCCAAGTCTTGATCACCAGAAACTATCAACACATCCACAAGCGTTCAAGACCAAGAGCAATCACTTCCACACCATTTCGATCACCTATACACCAAGAATTAGGCTAGAACTAGCTAGAGAGAGAGCTTGTGTGCCTCCATTCTGGGTGAGTGGACTCTCTAGGATAGTGAGAGAGACTCAAGGGAGTACCCTTGGTGTTTGTAACTGTGATGAGACTTCTAGAGCTTGCCAAGGCGTTTGTGGAAGCCCGGAAGGTCGAAGTTGTACAAGGCTTGAGCTCCACCTTGCCGAAGTTGGCAAATGGAGAGGAATAGTGAAGAGCCCTCGTCTCGGTGACTTGGGTGTGGCAAAAACCTTCGGTGGGTGCCACAACGTGGATGTAGGAAGATCTTGACGATCTTGCCGAACCACAGGATAAATCCTCGTGTCTCCTCGGAGTTTGCATCCTCCTCCCTTCCCTTACGTTTATGCATTTTACATTTCGCAAAGTTCCCATTTACTTGAATGCATAGATAGTTTGCGTAGGGAATTGGGCTTTAGGAATTAAGTTTTATTGTTAGATTTTTTGAAAAGAAGCCCAATTCACCCCCCCTCTTGGGCATTCGATCCTTACAATTGGTATCAGAGCGAGGTTGCTCATAGGATCATTCTAGCTTCACCGCTAGAGAGCTAAAATGGCCAAGGTTGGGGATTTGGTTCCTATCTTCGAGGGCAAGAACTTTGCCTATTGGAAAGCACGTATGCGTGCTTATCTAGAGGCTATTGCTCCCGAAGTATGGGAAGCAACCCACGCTGGGTTTGGAGAACATAACTATGTTGGTGATCAAATTAAATGGGATGCCAAAGCTAGGAATGCAATCTATGAATGTATTAGTATTTGCTAGAATTGCTAGTAAAGAAAAATCTTGTGAAATTTGGGCTTGCTTAATAGAGATTCATGAGGGTTCTTCTAGAGTCAAGGAACTTAAATATCACATGCTTAAAGCAAAATATGTTGAATTTAAGATGCTACCTCATGAAAATGTCAATGAGATGTTCTCTCGCTTAAATGTGCTTATTGAAGAAATAAATGCTCTTGACATTGCTTCTCTTGGCAAGGGACTCATCAACCGCAAGATCCTCATGCTCCTTCCCAAGCAAAAGTACAACATCATCAACTCCATGCTCCAAAAAGAGTCTCTTGACCACATTGAAGTTTCAGAGCTCATTGGAGAAATTCACACTCATGAGATGAGTGTGCTTGGAATGATGGAGCAATCATCTTCAAAAACAATTGCTCTAAAGGCCTCCACCAAGAGAACAAATTTCAACAAAAAGAAAGTGGTTGAGCCTAGCCCAAGTGAAGATGAGCAGGCATCAAGTGAAGATGACGATGGTGAGCTTGCATCAATGATGAAAAAGTTCTCTCGCTTGAGCTCCAAGATTGCCAAGAAGGGATACACCTTTGATCCCAAAAAGAAAGCATTTCTACCAAAGAGAGATGACAACAAAACTTGCTATAATTGTGGTGATCAAGGTCATATCTCCTATGATTGTCCATAACCGGACAAAAGAAGAGAGAACCACAAGAGCAAGCATTGCAAGCTTGAAGAAAGTGATGATGATGAAGAAGAGACCAAACCTAAACCAAGAACCTTTGGGAAGAAGAGATATGACAAGGGCAAGAAGGCAAGACTCTTTCCAAAGAAGAGAAATGGCCCACAAAAGGTGTTCATGTGTGAAGCAAATGAACGGGTCACCGACGAAGAAACAAGTGATGAAGAGAGTGAAGCGGAAGAAGAAAGCTTGGCCGGCCTCGCCATTGCCAACAATGATAACTCACCTCTTCATCCACCGCCCATGTGCCTCATGGCAAAAGGTAACACCAAGGTATATGATGATTCTAGCGATGATGAGCTTTCCCCCGATGATTTTACTTCTCTAATAAATGAATATCATGCTATCATTAAGAGGGAAAAGAGTAAGGTTAAAACTCTTGAAGAAACCCATGCTAGACTTGAGAGTGCTAACCTCGATTTGCTTGACAAGTATGAAAGCATACTTAAAGAGCATGACACGCTCAAATCCCATGTCAAGCAAATTGAGGAAGATAAGGCTAAAATCAAGCTAGATCATCATGAGCTTAACTTAGCACACCAAACACTCTTGGGAGAGCACAACAAGTTAACACAAGAACATCAAACACTTAATCTTGCTTATGAAGTGCTTGATCAAGAGTTAAAAGATATGAAGAAACAAACTATTAATGATAATATATCCATTACTTCTCATGCTACTAATGTCTTGCACAAGTCTTTGCCTTTGAAAGAAAATACTAGGGAGAAGGACTTGTTGGAAGAAATTGAGAGTCTCTGCACTAGTGTGGCTAGACTTTCAAAAGGAGAAGTCAAGCACAAGAAAATCCTCTTCCAACAAGCAAAGGCCTTCAACAAAAGAGGACTTGGATCCTTCCCGGTGCCCAACAAAGGAAAGGTGCCCTCACCGGAGCTAAGAACAAGCTTCATCAAGGAAGTTGGTTCTTATTGCCAACATTGTGAGGTCACTGGTCACCACACAAGGGAGTGTCCTCTTCCTAACCGACCTTCTCCAAAATTGCCTACTAACTACAAATCTACTTTCAATGATTATTACTATCTCTCGAGTAAAGTACATGGCAAGGTGAAGGCAAGGTTCATTGGCAAAGACATAAAGGGCATGAAGGGGAAGCTCCCCAAGCAACTTTGGGTCCCAAAAACACTTGTATCACACATACAAGGACCTAAGTTGGCTTGGGTGCCAAAAATCAAAAGTTAAATTCATGAGTGTAGGTGAACTACAAAGCCGGTGGAAAGCATTAGGTGCACTCAACACATGACCGGCAACAATGATGGTATGTTCACCTCCATAGAGGACCCCCGACAATCATGAACAAGTCACCATTGGTGATAATTCTAAGGGGAAGGTAATTTGGTTGGGTAAGATTGTATTCTTCATGGTTTATTTATTTCAATTGTTGCATGTTAAGTTACTTAGTTTAAATTTGCTTTCTATTGCACAAATTTTGTGATTTTGGGCTAACATGCACTTTTAGCAAGAACGATGTTGTGACAAGCCTAAACTTGAGGAGGGCTATGATCAAGGGGGAGCTTCAAGTCCCAACATATACACATCGACGGAGAATTATTCATTTGTGAAATTTATGTCGATGATATTATTTTTGGTTCAACTAACAAAACTCTTAGCCATGAGTTTGGCAAAATGATGTCTAGGGAATTCGAGATGTCAACAATTGGAGAGCTCAACTTCTTCCTTGAATTCCAAATCAAGAAACTTCAAGAGGGGACCTTCGTCTATGAAGAGAAGTACACCAAGGACCTCTTGAAGAAATTTGAGAAGGGAGATTGTAGCTCAAGAAGCACTCCAAGGGCAACAAATTGTCATCTCGACGCGGATAAGGACGGTAAACCTATTGATCAATCCAACTACCGTTCTATAAATGGTTCATTGCTTTATCTTACCGCATCTAGGCCCGAAATCATGTTGTGCCAAAATTCTTTATATGAAGCAAACCCTTTTGGACTTTGGTATTAAACTTGGCTGTGTGCCTCTCCTTTGTGACAACGAAAGTGCGGTTAAGATAGCTAAAAACCCCGTTCAACACTCCCGCACTAAGCACATTGATATTCGCCAGCATTTCTTGAGAGACCATGAAGCTAAGGGAGACATCTCTTTGAGAGGTGTTAGGTCCAAAGAACAATTGGCGGATATCTTCACTAAACCACTTGATGAGAAAACTTTTTCTAGGCTAAGAAGTGAATTAAATGTGCTAGATGCATCAAACGTCATGTAAGTTGTCATGATCATGTAAGAATGCATATCATATAGGTCTTGCCTAACTCTCAAAGGATAGGGGTGAGCAGGGGTTAGCTTGGGATGATGGTTATTTTGGGTTTCCCCAAGGCTTGGAGAGTGGCTCTCCCTGAAGAAGCCTTTGAAAGGTTCAAATTTGGCAAGATAGATTTACTTTATGCCTTGCATGATGCCTGCCATATAGACTTGCACTCATATTTAAATTTCTTGCACTATAATTTGTTTGGCATTGCATACGGTAGATTGTCACAAAGGGGAACTCACCTCATGAGAAAGAGACTTGTTTGAAATGCAATATCTCAACTCATATGTGGTGGAAAGAACAAAATGTTAGATGCGTTAATGCCTAGAGGAACATGCTTTAAAGAGATAGAAGTCTTCATACTCTAGCTCACAAGGCATGGGCCTTACATTTTATTTGGATGATTTCCTCCTATTTTTTCTCGGTGTTCCATTTGCTTTAAGGCCTAGCCAAGTTATTGGCATATTAGTATTTTTGAGGGGTAAGGGGTTGCCCAAAAAGTCCTAAGACATGTGTTTCTCTTTGCTTGTTTGTTTGGTCAAAGGACATATATGGGATGTTTTTGTTCTGCTCTCATCGGATTATCTGATGCCTAGGTCAATCTATCATCGGATCAATTGGTGTTCAATCTCCAAGGGCCAGTTCAGTCAGTATCCCAATTCAACCGACGAGTTCATCCTGAAAAACATCGGTCCATCCGGTGTTCACTCTTCTGGAACTGTGCCAAATTCCACCGATGCTACTTCATCCCACGTCGGACCATCCGGTGTCAACATTCCATTTTTTGAACACCCTTACTGTACCATTCGACCGGTGCATCTATCGTTCAACATCGGTCCATCCGGTGTTAAAATGTCGGTTAGGGTTTGGGACCCACTATTTAAACAGCCGTACGCCCCCTTCTCTCTCTCTTCCGATCCCGTCACCTTCCACCGCAGCCGCCCGCCGATCTCCACCACCGACCACACTCGCCTCACGCACCGCCGCCGCCGGACGTCGCCGCTTCCCTCCGGCCGCCGCCGCCCGTTGCCGCCTGCCGCCTCCAAGCGCCGCCGCAGCCGCCGCCTCACCTCCGCCGCAGCCACCGCCGCCTCACCTCTGCCGTAGCCGCTGCCACTGCTCCACCAAGCGCCGCCGCCGCTCTCCCTCGCCACCACAGTGCCCAAATGCTGTCTCCTCTCGTGCACCGCCATCGTCTCTTGCACATCGCCGTTAGGATTTTCGGCAGCATCAATCTTCATCTCGAAATTTCGTGCATTCGACATCGTCAACCTCTCTCGCCCGATCGCAATGGCTCGCGACAAGAAGAACAAGGGCAAGGCCATCGCGGAGCCGACCGCGAAGAAGCAAAAATTGTCAACGGAGGAGAAGAAGGCGTTGATGGCCGCTCGCACCACCGAGGAGCGTGAGTGTGGCCGAGGAGGATCGCTGAGGATCCGCGAGGCTCATCTGAGGCAGCCTCCTGTGATTGATGACTCCGAGGCCGAAGAAGAGCCAGTAGAGCCGCCGGCACTCAGCCCAGAACCGTGGGGGTCATCCCGCGACAGCTCCACGTCCGAGACCGACGGTTGCCTATCGTCGTGAGGACAGGGAGGCCCAGCGAGCTATCTACGAGATGGACACCACTGTCCATGTCGCTGAAGGAGTCCGGTTGACTGACTACTGGAAGATGAAGGCCAAGCAGCTCCGCAGACTCAGGTGGAGTGTGCTGCTTGAGGAGTGGTACCCGCAGCCCAGAGAGGCCCTAGTGGACAGTCGTTTCTGGACTGTGACGCAGGCGTCTCTCTACGAGACTTACAGACACCGAGGCCACAAGTTGTTCCAGCACAACTTCCTGGACTGGGATCAGCTCGCTGTGGCTGCCGAGACAGAGATTCAACCTTATTTCGAGAGATACAGAGGTCTGGTGCAGCTAGTGTCCTATGAGAGGAGTGCCTACGTGGAGGATTGGGTCCGCGTGTTCTACGCCACCCTCTACGTCTCTGAGGATGTCCTACATCATGAACGAGATGGAGTTCGATATTGTGGATGTCCTCATATGCGAGATGGAGGATGTGATTACTGACGGAGTAGGCATGATGAGGCAGCTTGTATATGGACACTGGATCAGCTACCTGAGGAGTCGGCCGTGCATGACCGTCTCACTGACGAGAGTGTGACACGGTTCAGCCACTACCGTGCTCCAGCGCCTGGAGACCGCCGCCTTGGCCGTCCAGTCGAGCGTCAGGTTCGTGCCCGACTATCTGAGGAGTGGTCGGATCTAGAGAAGGAGGATGAGAGGCTAGCTGAGGCAGAGACATAGGGTGAGGACCTGCAGCACATATGGTCCGAGAGCGACACGGACGACAGTGTCGAGGAGTACTTCCCTCCTCCTCCCTCACCCAGGCAGCACGTCGCGGAGGCTGGAGGCTCTACAATGCCACCACCTACTCCACCTCCCGTCACTGAGGCTCAGGTCTCCCAGACGTCAGAGCTCACTTCGCTCC
The DNA here is from genome assembly GCA_036927565.1 of Tuctoria greenei. Taxonomy (NCBI): domain Eukaryota; kingdom Viridiplantae; phylum Streptophyta; class Magnoliopsida; order Poales; family Poaceae; genus Tuctoria; species Tuctoria greenei. The sequence continues at coordinate 192,106,340 of JAYESD010000002.1, read as the reverse complement.
TCCAGCAGATGGTTGAGCAGCAGCGTCTGGACAGGCTTGCAGCTGAGCAGGCCCGAGCGGAGCAGGCTGCCCGCCTCCTTGAGCTCCAGCAGCAGCAGCAGGAGATGCAGCATCAGATCGCCCGTGAGAGGCGTGAGGACACTGACCGGCTGACTGGACTCATAGACCAGATGCACCAGCGCACCCTCGACCAGCAGCAGCAGACGCAGCAGGCGATGATGGGCATCCTGGGGTTGATCACGAACCTCTACACCTAGACCGGGATTGCCCTCCCGTCGCAGCTGCCAGGAGTCGCTCCACCACCACCAGTCCTGGCTCCAGCTGCCGCTCCGGTGCCGTCTACGCCGATTCCCTCCTTCAGCATGTCTCCACTTCTTGCTCCTGGTGCTCCGATTCACTCCCCGCTGCCGGCCACGACACTGTTTCAGTAGACGCTGGCCTCCGTCATCAGTGCCCCTGTTCCAGCAGCTCCTACACAGCAGGCACCGACGGTGGCTCCTATGGCTCCGGCAGCTCCTTCCACCGCTACTCCAGCCAGCAGCTCCGACGACAGCTACGGTGACCAGTTCGTCATCGCGCCCAGTACTCAGGATCCTTAGGCACTCGGATCCCTTTTTGTTGTCTTGATGCCAAAGGGGGATAAGAGTTAGAGGAGTCAGGGGGAGGTCTGCTTAGTCTCAGGGGGAGTGTCTTATCTCAGTGGGAGTCTCTCGTATGAGTTATCTTTTGTAATTTGGAGTTTATCTTATTATCTTGTGTAATTCGATGCTTTTGCTACTCATTTGGTGTTCATTGAGTACTCTTTTGTTAATTATGTTAATTAATCGATTGGGCTTATTTGTTGTTACTCACTTATTCACACTTGAGTAATTGATTGATTTTGAGCTTTCAAAAAATAAGTGTGATATCTTGTATTCATTGCATATCCTTTAAGTTTCATTCCTTTAAGTTTCATTCTATCAAATTCATTACTATTGCGCTTTAAATTGTTGTGTTGTCATCAATCACCAAAAGGGGGAGATTGAAAGCATATAGGCCCCCATGAGGTATGGTTTCGGTGATTAATGACAACCATTGGATTTTACTAATGAATTTGTGAATGCAAGGTCCCCATAATCACTCAATCAAATGAAATAAATATGTTATTGGAGACCCATATACAATCAATGTATGAGATCAAATCAATTATGTGAAGACAAGAAGTGAAAGCTCTTATGTCAAAGTCACTCAATCAAAATTGAAGACACTTGATGTTTGACAATCATCAGAGATACATGTTCAACAAAGTCTAAGATGTCATTTGAGCAAGACACAAAAATTCACTTAGAAACAACCCGAAGCAAACAAAATCAACTCATCGGATCAACAGATGATTCCTCAGAATAACACATCGGTCGAGTTGGTTCAGCTGAAGAAGAAGACCTCAGAACAAAGTACTCACCGGATCATCCGATGTGAATGGCTCAGTAACATCGGTCCATCAGTACAGTTTGCAAGATCATTGGACCAAGTGTAGCACCGGATCATCCGATGTACAGAGAAGCACACATCGGTCAATTACTCCAGTAAGCATCAAGTTTGAGTCAATTCTGGAGGAAGAGCCACCGGATCATCCGATGAGAAGACAAGATCAACATCGATCTAACAACAGTCATATCTGACATAATGACGTCAGCTAAAGTAACTTGACCGATTATAACTAAAGGGGAGACATCAGATCATCCGATGTTCACAGTAAATTTCTGTCAGCCTACTTTTCCAACGGCTATTTTGGGGAGGCTGGCTATAAATACCCCCTAATCCTGTCATTTCGCCAAGTCTTGATCACCAGACACTATCAACACATCCACAAGCGTTCAAGACCAAGAGCAATCACTTCCACACCATTTCGATCACCTATACACCAAGAATTAGGCTAGAACTAGCTAGAGAGAGAGCTTGTGTGCCTCCATTCTGGGTGAGTGGACTCTCTAGGATAGTGAGAGAGCCTCAAGGGAGTACCCTTGGTGTTTGTAACTGTGAGGAGACTTCCGGAGCTTGCCAAGGCGTTTGTGGAAGCCCGGAAGGTCGAAGTTGTACAAGGCTTGAGCTCCACCTTGCCGAAGTTGGCAAACGGAGAGGAATAGTGAAGATCCCTCGTCTCGGTGACTTGGGTGTGGCAAAACCCTTCGGTGGGTGCCACAACGTGGATGTAGGAAGATCTTGACGATCTTGTCGAACCACGGGATAAATCCTCGTGTCTCCTCGGAGTTTGCATCCTCCTCCCTTCCCTTACGTTTATGCATTTTACATTCCGCAAAGTTCCCATTTACTTGAATGCATAGATAGTTTGCGTAGGGAATGGGGCTTTAGGAATTAAGTTTTATTGCTTAGATTTTTTGAAAAGAAGCCCAATTCACCCCCCTCTTGGGCATTCGATCCTTACAGACCTAGACTCGTCTTCAGGTAGCTCGGACCTTCCCGGAGGGGTCTGGATTCCTGAACTGGAGATGGTTCTGGTCTTTCCGCAACCAGGACCATGCTGACAACTTCGTCAGTTGTTGAAATGTAAAGCAGAAGTGGCTCACCTGGATTCAGAGCTACCAAAGTTGGTAGTGTGGTGAGGAGCTGCTTTAGCTCCTGAAAAGCCTTTTCTGCTTCTTCAAACCATTGGAATGGTCCGGACTTCCTCAATAATTTGAAGAAGGGTAGCGCTCGTTCCACCAGTCTTGAGATGAACCGGCTGAGGGCTGCTAGAAACCCAGTTAGCTTCTGGACATCCTTGATGTGAGCTGGTGGCCACATGTCTTCAATAGCTTTAATCTTCGCCGGATTCACCTCTATTCCCTGGTGGTTCACCAAGAATCTAAGAAGCTTTTCGGAGCTAACCCCAAAGACATACTTTTCTAGGTTCAGCTTTGTGCATGTGATTTGCAACTTGTCAAAGACAGCTTGCAAGATGTCAAGGAATGAGTCCTTGTTCTTGATCTTGACGATGATGTCATCGACATACACTTCTACTACATCTCTGATGAGCTCTCCAAACGTTTTGTACATAGCTCGCACACACGTTGAAGCAGCGTTTTTGAAACCGAATGGCATGGCAGTGTAACAATATAACCCATCTACTGTGATGAAGGCAGTATGCTCTTCATCTTCGCTAGACATTCTGATTTGATGATACCCTGAATATGCATCTAGGAAACACAATAATTCACACCCGGAGGTGGAATCCACTATTTTATCTATTCTAGGTAGTGGAAATGGATCCTTTGGGCATGCCTTATTCAGTGTTGTGTAGTCGATACACATCCGAAGCTTCCCGCCGTCCTTAGGTACAACGATTGGGTTTGCCAGCCATTTTGGGTGGAAGACTTCCCGGATGAATCCAGCTTCGAGCAACTTCTTCACTTCTTGATGTATGAAGTTTTGTCGCTCTACTGATTGCTTTTGAGGCTTCTAATGTACAGGCCGAGCGTCGGGATAAATCTTCAGATTGTGCTCAATCACTTCCCTAGGGATCCCAGGCACTTGTGACGGTTGCTAGGCAAACACGTCGACATTAGCCTGGAGGAAAGTGATGAGCACGAGTTCCTATTTGTCGTTCAGACCTCTTGATATACGGGTGGTCTGAGCAGCATCGGAACCAATTTGGACGACTTTGATGGGAATGTCGGTGTCGCCGCTTGGTTCCACACGAGGTGCGAAGGTTGAGCCTCGATGACGAATGCTCGGGGGCTTCAGAGCTTGCTCCTTTCCAGATTCTTCCTCTTGCGCTGTAGCAAGTGTGTGGAGTTCTTCCAGAGCTGTAACTCCGGCGGTGCGATCTCTGCGGATCCGGAGAACATCTGAGGGTGTTGGCATCTTCAACACCAAGTAGCCATAATGAGCAGTAGCCATGAATTTGTACAAAGCTGGCCTGTCCAAGATGGCGTTGAATGGCAAGTTGATTTGTGCCGAAGACAAACTTCTCGGTCTTGTAATTCTCCCGAGTTCCGAAAGTCACCGGGAGAATAATGGCATCGAGTGGAGTTATGGCCCATGGACCTACTCTGGAGAAAGGTCGAGAGGGGCGAAGATCCGAAGGTCGGAGCTGAAGCTTGACGAAAGCTTCAAATCTTATGAGGTTCAACCCCCAACCTCCGTCCACCATTACGTGGTGGAGCTGGATGTTATTGATGGTCGGAGATACCATTAGTGGAAGCTGGCCAGCCCCGATCATGTTCCGAGGGTAGTACAAAGCATCAAAAGTGATGGCGGTGTCCATCCACTTCGAATGAGGCTCCGCCCTGGCGGTGGGAGCTACATATGCCATGTCCCACCGCATTCTCTTGAGGACACGACAGGAAGTGATGTCCCACGAACCACCAAAGATG